>CM052815.1:78300031-78356123 GCA_028533885.1 Nasua narica
GGGATGCAAATTCTTTTGCAGTGAGAAGGCGGGGGGGGGGGGGGGGGGGGGGGGGGGGGTGGGGGGGGGGGGGGAGGCTAGGGTAGGGATGTCGTATAGGCACGCCTGTTGTGTAAGCAACCTGCTAGGGATGTTGTGTAGGCACGCCTGAGGCTTGATAGGGCCAGATTACAAAGCCCTGGAAGGTAGGAGCAAAGCAAGCCTTATTGTCAGTCTCCGGCACTTTTGTTAAATTCATTTTTCTGGCTTCTAGCATTGACATGTGCAACCTGTTACCTCAAACCTAGAGATTGAGGCCAGAGTGATCTGTCAATCTTGTAGGGAAAGGGGAGTTAAAACGGGCAGAGAGGAGGGCAGCTTTTAAGAGGGGGACTTGACCTTGGATGGGGACATTTCTTTCTGTCGCGGGTCTAATTTGTTCTTTTATCTGATCAAGGGAGTCCCTACGGCTAGCTGTTATATTAATAAGACAATGGAGAACTTTTTATTTTAAATATAGCCAATTTAAAGGATTCATCATCTGGCCATCGAGGAGTAGTGTCTATGAACGGCAACCTAGACCAATAAGCCTTTTTTAATGGCTTAACCAAAGGCGCCAGAGGCATCCAGAGAGGGCACGCAGGGTACAGACCCATGATCCGCAAGTTCACTCCTGAAATTAGTCTGAGAGAGCAAAGACCTTTGTTGCACAGGCTGTAAGGATAATGGAGTGAAAATGGGGTCTCCGGTCGCCCATGAAAACACGAGACACCCCTCCCACCCAGTCACAGATCCGCTAACCTGTGACACCACACCGGCAGAGGCTTCTGGGATGGAACGTTCCCTGCGCTAATGAGCAACAAAGGCCCAGATGCCAAGGGTTGCTCCGGCCTCAAACCTCTCATGATGAACACCCCTACGAACCGGCAGAGCCAGAGACAGATTCGGACGTCCAGTCTGTTCACCTGGCCACCAAGGTGCACCCCAGTCAGCACGCCCTCTGGATGGTGGAGGCCAAAGAGGGTAGTCTCACCGATCAAAAGGCTAAGCTCTTAGGACATAGAAGAAGACCGAAGAAAATAGACGTATGCGCTTTCGCCAAGCCTTAGGTCTCTTGGGAGCCATGCAGGTCACTGGGAGGGCTAGGTGGCAGGGCTGGGGACTGCGTGTGTTCCCCAGCGGACTCCACTGCACGCATGTCTGCTTGATGCCGGCGGGGGACCTAGAGGCCATCGAACCCCATCCTGCGACCCACGAACCCCATCACTGGGGTCTTCTTGGGGTGGTGAGCACCCTTGCAGCTTTGAAATGCTCAACCCGTGCCCACCAGTTTTGCAGCTTTGGCTTATCAAGATGTCCCCTTAGCAACAGAGGACAGACAACCTCCACCACGGACAAGGGAAAATGGAAACCATCCATCTCTGGGAGGAAGTGGATCAGTAACCAAAGAGCACGCTACCCAATTTAACCAAAGAGACACCGAGCCCGAGGAACTAGTTCCACAATTATGTTCTCCTGCTAATCGAAGTTCAGAGAGAGAGAAAAAGGACTCTCAGCCCTCTCACTCCATCGGGCTCTGCGGACAGATATTCCGGGAGGCTAACCTTCCCGGAAGCTTGCCTTCTGCTGGCTGTAGGTCGGAGTTCCCACGGACCTCTCAGCGGCAGCAGTGTCTCAGGCAGAGGTGTGCAGGGAGTCAGAGTGTTTGGACTAGGCCACCTGTCGGAAAGCAAGGATTCCTGTGGCCTCACAGGTCCTTCTAGCGGGACTAGGAAAAGACAGGGACAGAGCAACTGGGGAAAATCAAATTTAAGGATGTACATATGGGGAATCCACACAGACGTGAAAATTCCAAAGATAGTCAAGCAAAAATGAAATACACAGGTCATGCTGAACTAAGGAGAAGAGGGTAGGAGTCCGGAACCCCAGAGGGAAGGAATCCAGTTCACGGGGTGTTAAGAGCCTTCGCCCTGCTCTACAGATGGGTCACTCATACAAAACTTATTTCCACTAGTAATGCTCATTCGGTGGAAACCCACCAATTCAGATTCTTCTGTGTGGGTCAGGGCAAAAGTTTCTCTTGAGCCTGTAAGGTCTTGATTGCCTTTGGCACATAATAACCTTCATGCCAAAGTGGTTCATCTTGGGACAGCCTGCCTTTAGCCCTTACGAAGTAGAATGGGGCGTCCTCCTAGGTATCAGGACAATAAAGCCAGAGCAATTAAGACAGTGGGGTCTTGGGCAGGGAAAAAGAAACAGGCCAATGGGTAGAAGAGAGCTCAGAAGTAACCCACGCATCTAAAGCACGCGTTGCCGAACAATGGTTTGGGAAGTTGGGGGTGGTCAGTGAGGTGTTCTCCAACCTGACAGGTCATCTTAAGACCAAAAAACAAAGCAAACTACTCCGTACCACGTACAGAGTTTTCTTCAGTGTAACTTACTGATAGGGCCTCGGGCAGATGGACAATCCAGGTGGTAGCCAGCAATTCTCTGCCTAGTCCAGACCTTAGTCCCCAGCTTTTATGGCGCGAGGGGCATGGTGGTTTGTGCACCGCTCAGCTCTACCAGGGACCCCAAGTGACACCTTCTGTGGGCCACTCTAGGGAACATCAGAACAAGCCTTCCCTCATTCTGATCAGGGCCGACATTAACCCTCACAGGGCTAGGACCACGGACCGCGAGGGAAGTCAGCTCAGGGGCATGAACGAGATGGAGGGCCAAAGATGGAGCCCGTGTTGTCAGCCAGCCTGCCCTCTGCCCCCGAACGCTTGGTGGCCTGTATCATCTTTTCCGTACCTCCCTTCTGTGATGACCCTAGAGCCCGAGGGGGAGGGGACCCGCATCCCTGTGCCCCAGCAGCGACAGAGTAACAGGAGACTAGCCAGGACCACCCCCAGCTCTTCACCGTTCCTCAAGCTCGAGAGGAACGATGATCACTCTAGCTCCCTCTGCTGAAAAGGGGCATAGATGGGGATTCAAGGAATGAAACTGCCTTGCCTCCCATTACAGATTTTCCCCAGTATGAAGCTGAGCTCCCATCCTTCGCGAAGTTCTTTTTTTTTTGGTGCTTTCATGTATAGTCCTAGTATCTTATTCCACATTTCATAACGAAGTCCATAAGGTCTGTTCATTACATAGCGGCCTCATTTTGAGGCAGAATGGAGACCTCAGATCCCAGCCCTCCTTGTCCGCTGCCCTCTGCAAAGGGACGGGGGAACTGGGAAACCCAACTGCGCTGGCCCATTGTTGCCGCAGGTTTGGGGGCAACGACGGGGCGGTGATGGAATGAGAGATCATAAGGGAGAAGACGCGCCCTGCCTAATTTTTTGGCAGTCTCCTGCCCGGTCGCCTCAGGCCAGCCCCGCCCCGCTGTTCCCACCGGGACTCAAAGGAGCCTTGGCAGGTGAGGATCTGGCTCCAGTCAGGCCTGGGGCCTCAAGACCCAGTCAGGCCCACCCATCGGGGTGGAAGGGGAGACTGATCACCTCCCACAGACCTCTTAGAGGTCTCACAGGTAGGGACTCCCAGGAGGGGGAGGTCCCTCAGGTCAGGAACCCCCCCGAGAGGGGGGACAGGAAGGAATTTCCAAAAGGAATTGCACAGGTCAGGGCCTCCCAGGGGAGATGGAACTATTTTAGCTTCTGGAGTGAGTGTGTGAGTGAATGTGCAGTTTAGTCAGGCAGACTGATTCTGTGGCTCCACGGGCGGGCGCCCTTTGGGTCCCCAGAAGCCTATGGAGTCCGAGTGGGTCCTAACCTGTTTCCGTGGTGACCTCATAAGGTCTAGGGCCAGCTCCTTTGGGGCGCCAATCCGGGGTTTATACGTACTCGCTATGGCCAAGAGGCACCCAAGTCTCCTCCGGGAGGGCGGACAGGCGGGCATCTGACTGGTCTCTCTTCTGGAGGGACACCCACCCTTTGTCTGTCTTTGCACCCACGACACAAGGGAACACACAGGGTGGATAAGAGCCCCTGCTCATCAAGGGTGGAAGCTCTTCAAACCTACGGTCTTAGACTGTAGGCTCAAAATTTTAAGAAGGGATTCTCAGGAGACTATGGGACCAAGCAAGACATCTCCTGGAAAATCAGGCACATTATGTGAACAGGAATGGGTCACCTTTGGGGTTGACTGGCCCTCCGAGGGTGCCTTAAGACCTACCCACTGTCCAGGTCATTTAAAAAGTCATGGTCAGGACTCCCGGACACCCTGGCCACTTCCCATATATTGTTTCCTGGCTTTGGGAAGCCCAAACTGCCCCCATGGGTCCGATTCTGGGCCAGTAGGAAGGACTAAAGTAGGATATTTGTAGCCCAAGGTTAAAAGAGCCCAAAGGCTGTAAGAAAGGAAAGCCTATCAGGGAGGCCCTGTGAGGAGGCATCAGGGACAGCAATGGGGATGAGCTCTGGACAAGGATGAACCTGTCAGGAAATGTGGGGACCACGGTCCTCCTCTGACCTGGGGCCTAAAGCTGAGCTCCAGGAAGACAGTGCTCCTGCTTCTTCTAAGTGGCCCGTGTGGAGAGATAATCTGATTTAGCAGCTCTGACAGCCCACAGGAAACTTGATCCAGACAGAAACAGGGTGTGAAATAATAGCTCTCATTCTTAAGTTTTCGGGGAGATGCATCTGGGGTGCTCGGTCGGTCAGGCACCTGCCTTCTGCTCAGGTCATGATCCCAGGTATCCTCCAGGATGGGGACTTTAAGGAATGTTCTGAAGCAGCTGCCAAAACTCTTTGCTTTGGGGAAACTCCGTCTTTGGCCCGACTTGGCCTGCCTATCCTCCCTTGTTGGCAGGAAAACATGGCGTCTGCTCCTCTGGAGCTGATGGGCTCCTGAACCTGGAACCCCTTCTCTGCCCTCCAGCAGCACTTACTATCTTCTGCCTCCCCACCCCCTCTCCCGTTTCTGGACTACTCTGGGTGTGACCTGCATCACTAGCCTTTAGACTGTCCTCAGTGCCCCAGGCATCATGGCTTCTCTCTTCGCTATCAAGTAGCGAGAAGAGCACCCTCTAGACCTAACACCACCCACTCCAGATTTCCCCACTGTCTCAGGTGAAAATTGACCACGGGGAGGATCCAGGTGGAACATAATCAAGTATTTAAACGGTTTATTGATTTCATTAAGGTAGACATGTCCTTTAAATTATCAGCAGTAAATATGAAACTTTTATTCTATCAAGGTTTACTGAAGGTCAGATAATCTCGTGTCATCTCTGTTGCAAGTTGTTAGCAAAAAGATGGCTACGCTGATGGTTAATTGTCTTGAAGTTTCCTTGAATAATTTAGTCAGCTTTCAAAGTCTTTGGTAAACATGTTTTGTGCTTACCTGATTCACAAATTTGCCATCTAAAGAATTCTGGTTTAACAGTTCACAGTGGGTTACTCCTTAGTCTTCACTGGAGATTAAAGTTTCTTAAAGAGTGAGAAATTCTGCTAAGACTGGAAATAAGGGAAACAACTCTGTTTATAAAAGAGTAGGAAATATGTAAGAAAGATAAGGAATGGGAATGCATTTTGTTAAAGATAAAAGAAGGTAATTTTGTTCTAAATGAGATGGTTGTTTGAAAAAAAAATAGCTTGGGACAAAATCTGAATGCAAAGAAAAGTTGTAGAAGGTTTGTAAAGAGAAATCTCTGGAAACGAATTTTAGGCGTGGTTAGGATGGACTAAAATTAAAATAAATGAATTTTAAAGACACTGGCATAAGATTAAAAGTCGGCTTTCTCTCTGTTGAAAAAGACAAAGTATTCTCCAATTGTTGGTCTTCTCTTGATAAGAAAATGCAAATAGTTGTTTTCTCTCCACCTGCCTAGAAAAACCAGTTTCTAAGTCTTGCCTTTATTGGGTCTTTACTATCCCTAATCCTATTTAGGCATGTGATTTAAAACTTTCTAAGGTTTTAACAAGTTTTCACAAGATTTAAATTGTAAATGAAGTCTCTTTATCTCATTAGGCCTTTTCCTTGGTTATGCTAAACGCTGGGTTACATTTGGGTAAATACTATAACTATTCTAGAGGTTCTATGCATTTTCTCAAGTTTTAATATTTTGATAAGGTCATCACTTGATATTTTATTATTTTTTTTTAAAGATTTTACTTATTTATTTGAGAGAGAGAGAGAGTGGAGAGAAGGTCAGAGGGAGAAGCAGACTCCCAGTGGAGCTGGGAACCTGATGCGGGACTCGATCCAGGGACTCCGGGATCATGACCTGAGCCGAAGGCAGTTGCTCAACCAACTGAGCCACCCAGGTGCCCCAATATTTTAATTATTGAAGTGTTTTGTGTCAGAGAAATAACCTGATTTCCTTGCCAGCTATATTGTAAACTCTCATCTCAGCAGCTCTTTAACTATGTCTATTCTGAGTTTTTGTCATTTATAATGGTTCTAATTCTCTTGTAAAATGAGTTTCATCTTCAAGGAGGGTCATATAAAGGACTTTTAGGACAATACAGGTATTTGACATCTTTAAGATCAGAACTGAAATGAGTAAGAACTTCCAGAACTAAGTAAAACTGCATTCCAACTGAAAAAGAATCAGTAATGTGGGACTAAGTGAACTAAAAGGACGATTATAGTTTTGCAATCCTTGTTTGAAAAATATTGTTGATTCCTTAAGTTCTCTTAGGAAGAGTGAACATTAAGATTTCTATGACTTACAGAAACATGATAAAATAATCAGTTGTGAACAAATCGAAGCATGCAAGCATTTTTCTTGAAGCATTTTCAAGAGAGAAGCATTTTCTCTCTACCTGAACCCTCAAATTCAAAAGGTCTCAGGAAGTATTCTTCCTTCCGCGGCAATCCTAGTTATTTGCATAAGTTCAGTGAAAAATCTGTTCTCCTTGTAACAGGACACCATTGTTATTAACATTGGTTATTTTACCCAGGCTCTGACTGGAATGTCATATTTGAGGAAAACATGCATAGACTCAGATATGACCAGACAGCTTTAAGGAGCTAAGGTTGACTATGAAACCTGGAGCCATAAAGCCCTTGGAACTGTGGCCTCTTACCTTGCTTACAGAGAGTTCTGGCAGCCTCAACAGGTGAGTAAAGAACGTCACTCCCTGGCAGGTGCAGGAACCTCAGGATACTTTGGGGACCTCAGGAAGAGGAATTCGCCCAAATTTACAGATATTGCAGGCATGTCTGATGGCAAGTACTTGGCTTGGCTTCTGGCCTGGAAAGGCTACTAAAAGTTCAACCTAGAGATTCCTTATACAGTTCCAGCAAAGCAGATTCTAAAAGATCTATATGATCACTCACGGTTCTTGCTGAGCTTATGTAAATAATTAGGCCGAGTTTGTTAAAACTGGACTTATTGGGGCGCGTGGGTGGCTCAGTGGGTTAAAGCCTCTGCCTTCAGCTCAAGTCATGATCTCAGGGTCCTGGGATCGAGCCCCACATTGGGCTCTCTGCTCAGCAGGGAGCCTGCTTCTCTGCCTACTTGTGATCTCCCTCTGTCAAATAAATGAAATCTTAAAACAAACAAACAAACTGGACTTATTTCTCAAATAAATCAGTCCTGATTTGGCTATCTCTGGAAATGCGGGTTAAAGAGAAAAATTATGTTTCAATAACACCCCTTTGGGATGTTAAATTCTAGATCTGATTGTCTGTAAATGTTTGTTGTTTACCTAAGTTGGACAACTTGAGGGAAACTTCAGAGGAACTACCACAGTAACTCATATACAGACAATCTTCTTGCTTGTTATTCTGTAAGAGTAATAACAGAACCCCATGGGCACATAATTATTTAAACAGCTGGAAAATGGGATTAATTCCCCAACAATTGTGTGGCTTATCACCTTGACCAGTTCTATATGGCTGGGATAATGAAATCATTCCCTAAAAGCCAGAGCATACCTCACCCCATGGGGTTAACTATGGACTTGTGAAGATAATGGATTCTCCCCACTCAAAATACTTTATGGCAGACCACCCCCTCTGTTGTCTTCTTTTCCGGGCAACCTTAGCATCTTGGGAGACACACCACCAGGACCAATTGTTACCCTAGGAAAATTCCTCGCAGATTCAATAACATCCGTCCAGACACAACTCTCCAATCTGGCGGCAGCAGCCCTCCAGAATCGCTGAGCCCTAAATCTCCTCACTGCTGAAAAGGGAGGAACCTGTCCCTTCCCACAGGAAGCATGCTGCTACTGTATCAACCAGTCCGAGTCCGAGACCGTCACTTCTAAGGTTCGAGAACTCCGGGAATGCATTCAACATCGTCGAGAAGAACTCACATCTTGGGGTTTCCACCCACAGTCGTGGACATCTTGGCTATTACCCCTGGCAGGCTCCTTATTGTCCCTACTCCTCCTAGTCACCCTCGGTCCTTGTCTCCTCAACAGCCTCGTCCAATTCATTAGAGATACTGTCTCTCAACACACGACTGCCCATATCCTTGCCCTCCGCGGATACAGTCCCTTAAATCTAGATAATGATGATCTCTAGGGGACCCCTGCCGATCATGAAGAAGGGGGACATGAGGTGGAATGCAGACCTTGGACCCCAGCCCTCCTTGTCCGCTGCTCTCTGCAAAGGGAGGGGGGCGGCAATCAGCCGTGAGAGACTGCACCAATGTCCCATTTCCCTCCCCCATCACCGGTAGCCATCAAAATTCACCCCAAACCCTGCCGGGTGCTCAGTCTTTGGGAGTGATCCCACTGCGCCCGCCCGGCGTGAATGAAGCGGTCTTCCCCCTGTGCTCCCTGTGCCGCTTGAGTTTCCTCAGTCCCTTCCGTTTTCTGCAACAATTTCAGGACGTGGTTCAGCCAGTGGGTTTTCAAAGTCAGGCCTGCTGTGTGCAAGCAGTCAGGTCAAAAACTAGCCAGATTTAGATGTACAAGGAAATCAGAAGAATGCAGGATCCAGCCTGGTTTTCTAGGTAAACAAACACACGAGGATAATTTATCAGAACTAGAATCTAACAACTATGGAGGTTTGTTACTGAAATAATTCCCCACCCCCAAGATCATCCTGATTTGCAGTTGTTGGAAAAACAAGTCCTGTTTTAACAAACTTGGCCTATTAAGCGCAGCAAGAATAGCACCTGGCCATTTAGGGTCTTTTCAATCTCATAAGGAATGGGAGATAGAGCCCCTAACAGCCTTTCAAGGCCAAGAGCCAAGCCAAACATGTGCCATCAGACTTGCCTTCAATATCTATATAGGTTTGAGTTACTTCTTCTCTTCTCAGACTCCCTAAAATATTCTGAGGTTCCTGAGGTTGCCAGGATGTGACCTTCCTTACTCACCTGATAATGCCCCTGGGAACTCTGTAAACAAGGTACACCAGGGTGAGACTCTTCCCAAGGGGCTTCACTGGCCCTCTCCCCTCCCCCCAATTAAAAAAAAAAAAAAAAGAAAAAAAATTCAGTCTTAGCTCCTTAAAGCCATCTGGTCATCTGAGCCTATGCGTGTCTCTCTCAAATAGGACATTCCAGTCAAAGCCTGGGTAATAGAACCAGTGTTGCTTCCAGAGGTATCCTGTTGTAAGAATACATTCTTTTTTTTTTAATTTTTTTTTATTTTTATTTTTTTGTAAGAATACATTCTTATTGAACTTATGCAAAACACCAGAATATATTTCCCATTTAGCCACTATCACAAGCCCCAGCCACACCCTCCTGGATATGAACTTACATGCAATTCACAACGCACATCCGGCATTAATGCCCCCAGGGACTACATGTGGTTTACTACCATTTTTACCTTCAAGAGAGTATCGTGTTGCCTAGCACCCCAATCCTAATGGCTTCCCCCTCCCCCCCCTTTTTTCCCCCCAAGATTTTATTTGAGAGAGAGAGAGAGAGCACAAGAGAGCATGAGGAGGGGCAGAGGGAAAAGCAGACTTCCCGCTGAGCAGGGAGCATGACCTGGGGCTCCATTCTAGGACTCCGGGATCATGACCCGAGCTGAGGCAGACGCTTAACTGACCGAGCCACCCAGGTAACCTGCCCCCCTCTATTGGCTTCTTTTTTCAACCAAGGTTTACAAAGGTCTATCTGTGCTAGAACATGAATAGAGTCACCGGTAACCCACTATACCAACCAAAGCCTGTAATTCCTTTACCATGTCAGGGATTGGGGAAGGCTTATATTTTCTCACGACCACCCCCAGCCTCACTTCTGTCCCTCCTGCCCACATGAACACCCAGGGTCTTTATCGACTGACTTGGCCCTTGGATCTTGTTGGTATTTACCTCCCATCCTCGTGACTCGGTACACTTGCAATGGTAAAGCTACCTAGGACAGGGAGGATAAATCCCAAGTGAACCTTATCTATAGAAGGATAAAGCACCATCTTCACTGGCAACATTTTTTCCAAATCTCTGGCTACCATCCTGTGACAAACTATAGGATTATGGAGATACTGTGGGGAGATGCCTGGAATGTCCACCGTCTCCCGTTCCACAGAAAGGCGAATTGGTCTTGGGATTTACACCCTAATGAAATGCTGAAAAAGGCAGTACACAGGCCCAGTACAAAAGGATGGGTCTTAATGGATGCTGTGGTGTCCCCCTCTCCCCAACAATCAGGCTACAGTAGGTGGAAGGGGCAGGTGGGGGAAATTTGTGGAGTTCCCTATAATCTGTCGTCCTTCACCAGGTCCCATTAGATTTCTTTATAAGCCAGACTGCACTGCTGAATGGGCTTTGAGCAGGTCTGATTCCCCCCATCCTTTGTAATTCTTTCATGGTGGTAATCTCAACTTGCATGCCAATCTGTAGGTAGAGACTAGTTGGTCTGACCTAGATAATTTGTCCCTCATAACCATCAATAGCCATCATTTCTCCCTCAAATTTTGAGGGGTCTAGTGGAACGGAGAGTCCAGATATGAACCCACAACTCTATGGTCAAATAATCTTCAACCAGGCAGGAAAAAATATTCAGTGGAAAAAAGACAGTCTCTTCAATAAATGGTGCTGGGAAAATTGGACAGCTATGTGTAGAAGAATGAAACTCGACCATTCTCTCACATCATACACAAAGATAAACTCAAAATGGATTAAAGAACTCAACTTGAGGCAGGAATCTACCAAAATCCTAGAGGAGAACACAGGCAGGAACCTCTTGGACTTCTTTCAAGCAGCAACTTCTTTCAAGACACATCTCCAAAGGCAAAGGAAACAAGTGAAAATGAACTTTTGGGACTTCATCAGGATAAAAAGCTTCGGCACAGCAAAGGAAACAGTCAACAAAACAAACAGGCAACCCACGGAATGGGAGATATTCACAAATGACACTACAAAGGGCTGATATCCAAGATCTATAAAGAACTCCTCCAACTCAACACCCAAAAACCAAATAATCACGTCAAAAAATGGGCAAAAGACATGAATAGACACTTCCCCAAGGAAGACATACAAATGGCTAACAGACACACACAAAAAATGTTCATCATCATGAGCCATCAGGGAGACTCAAATCAAAACCACATTGAGATACCACCTTATACCAGTTAGAATGGCCAAAATTAACAAGAAACAACAAGTGTTGGAGAGGACGTGGAGAAAGAGGAACCCTCTCACACTGTTAGTGGGGATGCAAGTTGGTGCAGCCACTTTGGAAAACAGTGTGGAGATTCTTTAAGAAATTAGAAATAGAGCTACCCTATGACCCTGCAATTGCACTACTGGGTATTTACCCCAAAGATACAGATGTAGTAAAAAGAAGGGGCATATGTATCCCAATGTTCCAATGGCCACAAAAGCCAAACCGGGGAAAGAGCTGAGATGCCCTTCAACAGACAAATGGATAAAGAAGATGTGGTCCATATACACAATGGAATATTACTCAGCCATGAGAAAGGATGAACACCCAACTTCTGTATCAATATGGATGGGCCTGGAGATTATGCTGAGTGAAATAAGTCAAGCAGAGAAAGTCAATTATATGGTTTCACTTATTTGTGGAGCATAAGGAAAAACATGGACGTTGGGAGAAGGAAAGGAAAAGTGAATTGGGGGAAATCCGAGGGGGGGGATGAACCATGAGAGGCTGTGGACTCTGAGAAACAGGCTGAGGGTTTTGGAGGGGAGGGGGCCAAAGGGATGGGTGAGCCAGGTGGTGGGTACCGAGGAGGGCACGTATTGCATGGAGCACTGGGTATGGTGCATGAACAATGAATCTTGGAACACTGAAAAAATAAAATTAAAGAAGATTTTTTTTGAAGGGTCTCCCTAGACGTGTACGTTCACCTCCAGGGTCTGTTGGAGCCAGTCCAGTCTGTTCTCATGAGAGAGGTAAGTGGTTACCTCCCCATGGGGCCCCTGGTGGCCCCCTGCTGCACGCACTGGAGGGCAGAGTTGGCCAAACCCAGTAGCCTGTAGGGGTGGGGGGATCCAGGCCTGAAATCCCCCTGTCAGCAGAGGGCCACTCAGTGATGCACCCGGCTTTTTTGGGCCTTCAAGGGAATAAACTGCTTTCCTTTAGGCAAAGCTTTTTCACTGTCTTAGCAAGACTGAATTGGGTTGTTTATCTAGCTTTCCTCTCGGTGTCTCAGATGGTAGTAGATCTTGCCACAATTGCTTAAAAGACACCTCAATGGGCCCCCCGTTCCTGCCATTTTATTGTTGGCAGGATCCTTTGTTTTTCCGTTTTTTCAACCCTTCCCTTTCCCCTCTTCTGGATTCCTTCAGTTCCACTTAAGTCGGCCACCACCGCGGCCAGGCCACTGTAACAAAGGGCCTGTTAGCCACGGGGGCAAGGACAGATAATAAAGTCCCGGAGCCAGGCCCCAGGGCTGCATCGGAGATTGGGCTTTCCCGCCGGAGGAAAACAATTCTTTGGGCTAATCAAACGCTGGGCATACCTGGCATGTTTCATCCCCAGTTCACACACAGTGTCGTGCAGCTCTTTCCCTGCGGTCCGCGCGACAATGGAGCGGAGAGCACACCCCCTTCCTCCGGTTATCATGACGCCCGCGTTCCTCCAATGGATCCAATCAGCTAAGTGCCCGCGACGCGCGCCCTCGCCGACGCCCACCACCTCCACCACAAGGCAGGTGGACGGCGACCGAGGCCACCCCGACATCCCAAACCTACCCAACACAACCCCAGCTCCCCCGGAACCCCCCAGTCTCAACAACAGCTGCAGCTCCTTGCCCCCCCCCCGCGCGCGCTTAATGCAGCTGGTTAGCTCCGCCTCCTCTGCGGGAGGACCTTCCGCGTCCTAAGCCAACACTTCGCTCCTCGGTCTGTCGGAGTGCTCCCCTTACTCACAATGCCCCTCCGCACACAGCAGTGGCCAGGCTACACCCGCAAGCGTTAGTTCACCGCACTTCTCAAACCGCTTCTCCCAAAGCTTAGGATAAGGTAACGATCCTTTCGGTGTTCTCTGGGCGCCCTCTACGCACACGCCGGTCCCAAATGCTCCAGAGACCTGGCCGTGTCCCCCGGGGGCGGTGGCTGGCCTGCGTGGGACGCAGGACACCCCCCCCCCAACACACACACACCCCCGGCCAGTGACCTCTCCCCCAAGGGTCTCACTACCCACGCTTGTTCGCCTTTCGCTCTCCTGCCTGGTTAGGAAAAGGAAAGCCAGTGAAGTTGCCTGTAGCCTGAAAAGTCACTTTAAAACTGAAAAATGAGGCCGACCGCCCCGTACCACTCCCACGGGGTTATACAGGGTGACTCACCGACCAGGACTCAGGAGGGTGAGGAGCTGATCCACAGGCCGCCATTCCCCAGGACTCTTTGCCCTCTCTGGCGCTCCACCCCCGCTTTATGGAGCAGGGGCGTGGTGGTGCGGTCACGGGGAGGCAGTTACCCAAATGGGCACCATCTGTGGGCCAGAGGGTCTATACTCATTACCTAAAGTGGGGCCTTCTGTGCGCACTTTGGGGTGGATCAGAATGAGCCTTCCCCCTACTCCTGCGAGGGCACATATTAACCTCCACCGGGCCTAGAACACGTCCTCCGAGCGAGGTCAAATCGGGAGCATTAACAACACACAGGGCCAAAGATGGAGTCAGTGTTGTCAGCGCTCCTACAGGTGGAGGAAGGACAATTCTATAAATGGTGCTTG
This sequence comes from Nasua narica, assembly GCA_028533885.1. Lineage (NCBI taxonomy): Eukaryota > Metazoa > Chordata > Mammalia > Carnivora > Procyonidae > Nasua > Nasua narica. The sequence continues at coordinate 78,314,049 of CM052815.1, forward strand.
GGCTATTTGTTACCAACTGGAAACAAAAAGTGAACTTATCCCAAACTCACACAAACGTAAAACCTAGTAGATTAAAGACATATAGAATTTGAAATTTTAAAACATTTAGAAGAGCTTTATGAACTTAAGAAAGGATTTCTTAAAATACGCACTGACACTACTAACATAAATTGATGATAAATCAATTATATTAAAATTAAAAGTGTGGTGCACCTGGGTGGCTGAGTCAGTTAAGCCTCTGTCTCTGGCTCAGGTCATGATCGCAGGGTCCTGGGATCCAGCCCTGCACTGGGCTCCCTGCTCAGCAGCGAGCCCGCTTTTCCCTCTCTCTCTCTGCTGCTCCCCCTGCATGTGCCTTCTGTCTCTGTGACAAATAAATAAATAAAACCTTCAAAAAAATTAAGAATGTATATTGCTTGCAAAAACAAAACAAAACAGAGGGAAGGTAAAAACAGCACACAAATTGGGAGAAGTTTTTTTTTAAAGTAGTTACCATGCCCAGTGTGGAGCCCAACACCGGGCTTGAACCCACGACCCTGAGATCAAGACCTGGGCTGAGATCAAGAGGTTGGGACGCTTAACAGACTGAGCCCCCCAGGTGCCCCAGAATATATTTTCAACACATAAAGATTATGGTCCAGAATATAAAAGAATTCTATGAATCCATAAAATGACAATTTATTAGAAAAATGAGCAAAAGACATCAACAGATGGCACAGAAGAAGAAACAAAACTGAATCGTAAATTTATGTAAAGATACTTAACCTTAATAGTAATCAAGAAAATTTAAATTAGAAACACAAGGTACTGTTTCACACTCAACAGATTGGCAAAAATAATAAAAAGCTTTCCAAAACCAGGTGTGGGCAAGGAATCCGGCTGATGGCTTCTCTCAGGCATTGTCCTTAAGGGAACAGTTGGATAAAATCACTTAGGAAAACCGTTGGCGTCACGCTGTACAGTTGAATAACCCCTATGAGCCCGCACGTCCCCTGCTGGATATATACCTGGAGGAACAAAAATGTGCATGGTGGCACTATTTGTGATAATAATAACAGAGACCTGGATGCAATGAAAATGTCCTTCTATTATTCCTCTAATAAAGTCCTGTACAGAAGTTAAGAATGCATTAACTAGAGCTGCACACGTCAGCATGGATTTGTTCTCAAAATGATGGTGTTGGGGGCGCCTGGCTGGCTCAGGTGGTTAAGCGTCTGCCTTCGGCTCAGGTCATGGTCCCAGGGTCCTGAGATCGAGTCCAGCGTCGGGCTCCCTGCTCGGCGGGAAGCCTGTTCTCCCTCTCCCACTCCCCCTGCTTGTGTTCCCTCTCTGTGTCTCTCTCTGTCAAATGAATAAATGAAATCTTAAAAAAAAAATGATGGTGTTGAGTGAAAAAAGCAAGTCAGAAAACGCGTACAGTGTGGTTCATCTTATACACAGCTTGAACACAGGAAAAAGGAAGCGTTGCATTGTTTGGGGACACATACGTCGTGGTAAAAATATAAGGAAAAAAGAGTGACTAAAAAGATAACGGGTATGTGAGGAGGAGGAGGGGTAGGCGCATAGGTTTGACTCGGGGGAGCCGGGCAAAGAGGTTTCAAGGCATTAATAATATGCTCTTTTGTGACCTGCATGGTTGGTACATGAGCCTTCGGTTTCTTATTATTTATCGTTACTCACTCTCATATATAGATGACATATTTCACACCAAAAATTTTAATTAAACGTTTGCAATTCTGCAAAGTGTATATTTGAACACTACCTTTGATTATTTACCAACATGCATCTCAATGCTTTTTAATAAATTAGAAGTCACATTCATAAGCAAAAATAACGTTAACACCAGAAAATCTTGTTAATTTGCTGGTTATTTGCCTGATGATTATAGAATTCCTGGATAAGTATCTAAAATTTTCAAAAATAATGAAGCCTATTCTATCACTTTGCTTCTACTCAGATACTACTACATAATAATCATTTAAAACCTTTAACCAGGGCACCTGGATGGCTCAGTTGGTTGAGCGACTGCCTTCAGCTCAGGTCATGATCCTTGAGTTCCGGGATCGAGTCCCACATCGGGCTCCCAGCTCCGCAGGGAGTCTGCTTCTTCCTCTGACCTTCTCTCCTGTCATGCTCTCTCACTTTCTCTGTCTCTCTAATAAAAAAATAAATAAAATCTTTAAAAAAAAACCTCTAACCATTTAAAACCTTTAAAAATTTATGTATGCTTTCTAATATACATAATAGTAAACTAGCACTGAGCTCTAATTTGTTCACAAAACCACAAATCCTGAATGGAGGCCTGCCCGAAAAGTGTATCGCTGCATAGGCAATCAAAACATTTGGAGACCACCGCTCAAGAAACAGGCGGTGTGGGGCGCCTGGGTGGTTCAGTTGGTGAAGCCTCTGCCTTCAGCTCAGGTCATGATCCCAGGGTCCTGGAATTGAGCTCCACTTCGGGCTCCCTGCTCAGCGGGAAGCCTACTTCTCCCTCCCCGACTCCCCCTGCTTGCGCTCACTCGCTCTTTCTCTTTCTCTGTCAAATAAATAAATAAATAAATAAGTAAATAAATAAAATCTTTAAAATATATATATATATATATACAAACACGCATACATACAGGCAGTGTTTCTCTAACTGAAGGTGCCCACGAGTCTCCTGAGCACCTGTTTATTTTTTTTTAATTTTTATTTGAGAGAGAGCATGGGGGGAGGGGCAGAGGGAGAAGCAGACTCCCCACTGAGCAGGGAGCCCCACATGGGGGCTCAATCCCAGGACCTGGAGCTCATGACCTGAGCCGAAGGCAGACACTCAACCGACCGAGCCACTCAGGTGTCTCTTCTAAGCACTGTTTAAAATACTGTCTCCTGGACCTAACCTCCAGGATTCTGATTAAGTCAGTATGGAGAAAGATCCTGGATCATGTATTTTTCATGCACACTCTTGGCTATTCTGATGCTAGTGGCTCACCGGCCCCAATTTTGCTGTAAGTTTAGACTTACAGTTAAGCCACATCTTTATAGAGCTATATCCCCAGACTGCAGAATTGTTTTTCTTGAATGGAACTTTGGCGTGACGCCATTGACGTGCACTGAAGGGCTCTGTAAAAATGGAATGGCCCTTTTGAATTCAAGCCGGCATCTAGAATGGAGATGTAATTGATGATATAATATATGTAGAGGACAGATCGCAGAGCCTAGTACAGAGTGCATTTTCAATAAATGGTGGCTTCTTATTGTTATAATTCTGTTTTATGTATTAATTCTCCTTATGAGAGCACTTAAGAGCAAGTTCTCTCTCTTAATATAGGGAAGAATTATGCTGTTCTTTATAACACGGCAATTTGACAGTCTGGTTCGTAGTTCAATTTATTTTGATACTTGGTTTAAACGGCTGTCACAGCTGATGAAATGTACCTCCCACGGATACGGAGATCTCAACAGAAGCAGTGACTCATCCGTTGGACTTACTAAATGATTATACCTATTTTTTCTTCCTCACTAATTATTCTAAGAGATGTGTGTGTGTGTGCGCGGGTGTGTGTGGTGTGTTTACAATAGACACTCAACTGAGGGACATTTGCATTGTTTTCTAGGGAGCTGGCAACCAAATCAGTGGCTCTTAGCACCTAGGTAGAATTTTATGACATGCAAAAAAGCATCTAATTTTTCATACTGTTTTATATTCTTACCCTTCTCAGCTACTTCTAAATAATGCTATTTGGGGGTTATTTCCGTATTCCTTTCATCGCCTGAAGGAGTCGTTGGAAGGCAGTGAGAGGAAGGAAGGGAAGAGGGCGTGGTGGAGAGGACCATGGCTGAGCATGGCGGAGGGCAGGAAGGACCGAAGCGTCTCGGGCAGCTCCGGTTCCTACATTGTCCTGGTGCCATGATCAGACGTTGGGGTCAGATATCCCACCCACATCATGGTCTTTCATTTCATTTGGCTCCCTCTGTCATGGATATTCACCCACCAATCCTATATTCATTATGTAAATACTGCTAACTTAAGAAGCTCTTCTGTGGAGAATTATCTGTGGTTTTTGCCTATAAAGTAGTCTCCATTGCATCCCGAAAGGTTTGAGATGCCTCTGTGTCACTGCTTGGGGAAAATTTCCAAGTGTCCCGTTTAGACAATGACAGAGGATCGGTCCTTCGCCCATTTCTCTTGGATTCTTCTTGTGAACCTAGAAAATTAATTTTAATTAGTCTTTAAGTTTTCGTTGGTTGAATTTTCGTAGGCTAAACTGTTACCATTCCAACTAGTCCAAATAGAACTTGGGGGGATGGATGGTTTTGAAAAGAAATTCTATTTTTAAATGCTAGTTTAGAGCAGCTTTTCAACTTATATTTCTACCTGCTGGTAACATTTAGCAAAAAAAAAAAAAAAAAAAAAATCCAAGGGCAATAATAATGGGTCTGAAATGAGTGTGTTTACATAATTTTTAATAAATGAAAGCTACTCATTTTCTTTTCCTCACTGCTTCACTGTTTTTAATGGCTTTTAATTTCTCATGCCTTTTTAGAAAGCCTGCATGCTTGATAATTTTCCTTTTTAGATAGTACTTCAGCATTCAGAAACACCAGCCAGCTTTAGAGAGAGTATTCCCATAAGAGAGAGCTGTATGAATGCTTTTACAGTAAGCGGGCAAGTATTTTTAAGATGTTAATAACTTTGCTGATTTGGTCCCTCCTCGGGTTGCAGTTAAAATTAATGAGGGGGAAAAAAAACCCCCCGAAAACTTGTACACTTTATAGGACAACCAAACAGTAGGAAGGCATGGTAGACAGGGGAAACAGGTTTTGAAGTAATAACGGTACGCTTTCTCGCCGACAATGAAAAGTAAAGTTTTACGGGAAGAAATTTATTCGTACACCCTTTTAATAATTGATAATGTCAGTAAGGAAAGAAAACTTGTCAAATGCCAGTTTTGTTGGCATTCTCCTAAACACAATTCTCCACTAGCTTCTCTTGGGCATGCATACCGTACAAGGATAATTGATGACATTGAGATAATAATAAAGATTGGGGGAAAAAAAACCCTACTATCTACTTATTATGTACAAAGCCCCATGTTACGTGACTTAGATTTGTCACCTCACTAAACACTCTGACCAACCCCAGGGGTATTATCCCTAGTTCGTAAAATTTATGGGTTCTCAGAAAGATTAAAAAAATTGCCTAAGATCTTGTACTCAACACAGTTGGTGACACTGTTCCGCTTGAAATACCCTCTTTCCTGGGTACAGTCACGCTTCCTCTTGGACTCTCTTTGGCTTTTTCGGGCCATTCCTCAGTTTCCCTTCGGTCATTTCTCCTTGTCTTCCTAACTTCTCAGTGTTGATCCTGTAGATTCTCGGGCCCCTTGAGATCGGGGCTCCATCCATTCTCTCTCTCCTCAGTCCTCAACAGAAAATGCTATCTAGATGTATATGATTCCTCTGTATGGTTTATCGCCATCCCAGACTAGTCTGACGAGTTCCTGTCATGTCTCTTACTGCCTACTTGACACCTCTCTTGGTTCTCTTACAGACATCTCATGCTCAACATGTACAAAATGGAACACTTGATTTCTCCCTGAAGCCATTTCTCACTAAGTTTCTCCATCTCGGTAAATGACATCATCATCTGCCCAGAGGTACAACTCAGAAACACTTTTGATTTCTATCTTTCTCCTATCTTCAAATCCAATACATGACCTAGTCCCATAACTTATTCCTCCAGAAGAAAGCACAAAGCCACCCATTTCTTTTCATATCCTTGGTCCTTGGGCTTTTGCCAACACTGCAGCCCTATACTCATACAGTATAGTCTCTGTACTTCCTGCTTCCTCCTCTCTCCAAATCCGTTCTCCATATAGTATTTGGAATTGTTTTCAAAATGTAAATGGGGGGGTAATTAGGTGGAGCACAGAGGATTTTTAGGATTAGAGGATTTTTCTATATGATCCTCTAGTGGTGGGTACGAGTCATTCTATACGGTTCAGATCTGCACCTTGTCAAAACCCATCAGATCTACAACCCCAAGAGTGAACCCTAATGGAAACTATGAACTCTGGGTGGTGACGTGTCACTTAGGGCCATTGATTGTAACAAATGAGCCACTCTGGTGGGGGATATTGATAGTGGGGGAGGCCTTGCAAGGGTGTGAGCAGGGGGTATTTGGGCAATCTGTCTTCTGCTTAGTTTTGCTATGAACCTAAAACTACTCTAAAAAAATGAAGTATTTTCTTAAAAGATTTATTTATTTTAGAGAGAGAGAGCGAGCAGGTGCAAGCAGGGGGAGAGGCAGAGGGAGAGGGAGAGACGGAATCTCAAGCAACACTCCCTGCTGAGCGCAGAGCCCGATGCAGGGTTTGATCTCACGACCCCAAGACCATGACCTGAGCTGAAATCAACAATCGCAAGCTCATCTGACTGAGCCACCCAGGCGCCCCCAAAGTAAAGTATTTTCTAAAAAGTGAACTGGATGATACCACTCCCCGGCTTACAATCTTCTAGTGGCTTACCATTTGCTTTTAAGATAAAATTGACGTGACTTTTCATGGCGAACAAAACCCCATCTCTCTCAGCCCAGCTACGCCGGTCTAGAACTTTCCACCCACGTGAGCTCCTTCTCATCTCTGTGAACATGCCACTCACGTCTCCCGGCCTTGCCTTTGCTCTCGCCTCTGTCTGAAATGTCTCCTCGATGTCCCCTCCTTCGTCCTTGCTCGCTTCCTTCTTTTTTCTCAAATCTCAGCTGAAGCGAGACCCACCTCCAAGGGCCTGCCTGACCGCTGTGTCTAAACGAGAGCTCCACCCCCATGTCTTCTCAAAACGGCCCCCTTTATTTCTTCACGGAACTTTACTCATCGTCACTAGTTTACCTGTTTACTCTCGTTCCATCCCACGAAACCCTAAATTCTATTGCGGGCAAGGACTATATCTGTTTTACCAACTGGAGACCTGACGTCTGGCACAAAGCAGGCAATCGGTAAATATTTGATGAATGAATGAATGAATGAATGAATGAAGTGCATCTGGCTAGCAAGTGGTAAAAATAGGATTCAAACCCAGAATCTGTGTGCTCTAGAATCTGCGTTCTGTATCTTTTTTTTTTTTTTTTTAAGATTTTATTTCTTTATTTGACAGAGAGAGATCACAAGGAGGCAGAGAGGCAGGCAGGGAGAGAGGAGGAAGCAGGCTAACCGCTGAGCAGAGAGCCCGATGTGGGGCTTGATCCCAGGACCCTGAGATCATGACCTGAGCTGAAGGCAGACGCTTTAACCCGCTGAGCCACCCAGGTGCCCCTGTGTTCTGTACTCTTATGCTGTGAGGAAAACTAATTTATCTTCGGTGGCATTGTAGTGTGAAAGGAATTTTACTATAAAAATCTAAAGTTCTTTTGACATGTGATAATCCATATGATAACCCTTCCGTGACAACAGAGGGCTCGGCTGGCCTTCATCCTCCAAATGAACAATGCCACCGGATAATGCGAAGAATGCCATATTTGGCATTTTGTTTACTAAGATGCCCAGACAGGGTCCCCTGCTGTGGTTCTTCCAACTTGATCAAATATTCTGTGAAATCAGATAAAAATGACTTCGGGAAGGTTACTTAACCTCTACTGACCGCTGGTTCTTCATCTATAAAATAACGAAACAACTACCTCGTGGGATCGCTACGGAGGACTAATTTAGGAAATCCTAGAGGAAACGTCCTCACCATGGGGTTACTCTAAGGGGAACAAAAATAACTGTGGGTTTTTTTTTTGTTTTTTTTTAAGACTTAATTCTTCAGCTAGCTGAAAAACTCTAATAATCCTACGTTAAGGCTAACTCACCAGGGTTCCTTTTTTTGAGCGATTGCTCAGCTTTGCCCTGGTTCAGACGCGCTGGATTGACGTGCCAAGGGGTCAAAGACTAATGATACAGGGAGGAGCCGGGCAGGAGGGCGGCCCCTGCAGGGGGCCTTGGAAACCCACGGGCAGCCTCCCTCTGTATCCAGACAACCAGATTGACATCCTCAATCTCCCCTGAGTTCACACTTTATTCCACAGGCGGCCCCGGGGTTGAAGTCGGTACCATTCCTACAATTTGCGTTAGGCTCCTAAGTTTACATTCCCCACCGAGGCACAGTCTTGTGCGAAAAATAAGAAAAAAAATTTTCTTTGACAAGAAAAATAGGGCAACATACCTGCTCTTTGCTAAGTTACTTTTCAAGAGAAGTTTGATTCTGTTCATTGATTCTGCCTGGAAGAACAATAATAACAAGGTAAAGCACACACTGATATTTAGGGATGGGAAATTGTCTTTCTTTTTTCTTTCTTTTTTTCTTTTGCCCCACAGGACATTGCTGCCCAGGATTTGCCAAGCGCCCTGCTTCATGTACTTAATGAAAGTCGTGGGTCCCATTTTTCTTGAGATCAGTTGGAGACGGATCATATTTCTTTCTTAGGAAAAAAATGTCAGAATTTCTTTTCTCGCTCGCAGGTTTGGGATGTTATTGTGACAAAACCAGACAAGCTGGCGGAAGAAGCCACCGAGTTTTTAGAGAATGTGGGAATGTAAAAAATGGAATCGAATGGATTTAAAAATTTTAAGTTTGTAATTGAAGTACAGCTGACATATAAAATTAGATCCGTTTCACAAGTACAACATGGGCGATCGAATTCTTCTCTACCTTATGAAATGCTCACTACCATTAGTGTATTACAGTGTCATTGACTATACTCCCCATGCTGCACTTTTCATCCTCATGACTTATTTATAATTGAACCTCTTAATCCCCCTTCACCCACTTTGCCCATCCCCCCTACCCTCCCCTTCAGCACCCACCAATTTGTTCTCTGATTTTATGGGTCTGCTCCTCTCTTTGTCGTCATTGTTGCTGTTTGTTCCTTGGTTTTGTTTTTCGGATTCCACATATAGGGGAAATCCTATGACATTTGTCTTTTTCTGCCTGGCTTATTTCACTTAGCATAACACCCTCTAGGTTCATCCATGTCATTGCAAATGGCAAGATCTCATTCCTTTTTATGGCTGAGTAATATTCGTACTGTATATATACCATATCTCTTTTAGCCAGTCATCTATGGATGGACACTTGGGCTGCTTCCATATTTTGGCGATTTTACATCACGCCGCAATAGACATCAGGGTGCCATCTATTTTTCCAAATTGGTGTTTACTTTTTTTTCAGATAAATATCTAGAAGTGAAATTCCTGGATTGTATGGTACTTCTAATTATAGTTTTTTGAGGAAACTTTATATGCTTTCCTGTGGCTGGATAGATTCCTAGTGCATTTAACTCCAGAAAAATTAAATAGACATTTTGCTAAGTATTTATTTGTTTTGGAGAAGAAAAACTTAGACCTAAGTACTACAAATTTGAAGATTTATCATAATTATATTATTTCTTGCAACTCACCCTGAGGCTTTATGTTGCTGGACACACACACACACACACGCACACACACATACACACACATGCGCACACACACAAAAATTGTGGAAATAATGGAGCCTTACCTGCCCTTGATGACTGGACCTTGGGCAAAAGGGATGGCCGAGGAAATAGTCTGACAATATTCTAGGGGAAAATTACTGGTGTTTCTGGTGTCTCTTACAGATTGGCTTTAATATATATTTACTTACTGTTCAAGGTAATCAGTTTAATTTTTTCATTTATAATTTCAGTGTAGATAATTGTATCAGGACACTTCATTCTTTTCTTCACATGCATTTAGTGTCTACAAGGAATATTTTATTAAATTCAAACTTTCTTCCTCAGGGTAATCCTGTCTTTACATTTCATTTCTCGGTTCTGGGCTCCATTTGATTTTTACTCACAGAATTAAATCTGAGGGAGTCATTGTTCAGCTTCGTACAGTATTTCCAAATATCTCAGAAAGACAATTAAGATCATTTTCTCCTACCTTTTAATAAAGTCTACTCAGGAGTTTTGCAATAAAAGTGAACTTTCCTTTTTTGACATTTTTGGAATAGGAAGACAGTTTGGATGCCATCTGCCCATTCTGGCTCCCTCCAGATCCCCTGGGGGTCAGGACCAGCCCTGCCCCCTGCGTGCTCCCTACAGTCCCCAGCTGTGCTTTGTTAGGCACTGGAATGAAATGTTTCTTGGCCTGCCTTCACAAAACTGAAAGGTTATGCCAGTCTCATTTTTCCAGCCTATGTGCATGTACACCCTTCTGGTGAGAGGGAAAAACCCACAATGGGGTTGGAACAGATAACATGCCAATCGGTGAAAATGCTTACATTTCCAATTATTTACACCAACAAAATAGCCCTAGGAAGACTTTGCCAGTGATCAGTGACTCAAGTTCATGTTTTGGGGTGGCATTTCAAGAACCCACGTCTAAGAGTAGACTCAAAGGGAAGGCATTTTGTTGTTTTTGGGGTCGTTTCCATAACAAAGCACCTCAGAATGACGCTTTTTGGTAGAAGACTTACAAATACACGCACACAACTTAGGAAATTTTATTACGAAATTTTAAAAATCGCCATCCAGTTTTAAGTTCTATAGTTTCATCCTCCCATCAAAGTATAGGAATCAGAGGAAGTAGAAACAGTTCACACTGATGTCGCCGTGAGGTCCTTTGGTTTCTCAGAGTTTCTCAGGGGGCCAGGAAAATTGATTTGTGATGAATTTGTGTTTGTAGAGTATAATGCCTAGAAATACCATGAGGTCCTCATGTGTTGTGACTGTTGGAAACCGCTTTTCCTAAAATAAAAAATATTTAGATTTGTACAATGCTGTGTTTCCCGATGATTTAGGCAGCCTGGGCTTTTCAGGGTGATTTGCCTAAATAGCATGCATTCAAACTGATTGCAGTCATTGGGTAAATTGTTCACTGTAGTCCAGGGCTAAGATTTCTCTCCCTTTGTTGACTCAGTTCTTGGATTCCACTTAAAGTTACTTAGTGAAAGCCATTGTTTATGAAAAGGACAGGGCTAAAAGTATGCTTCAAAAATGCTAACACGTGGGAGATGGGAACAAAGTCTACAGTGACTGGGCATCTCTAGGCTCTGCTGATCTTGAATTAATATTCAGAATGCTCTCCCAGCTTTTCTTCGCTTCATTTTATGCCTTGAATATTCTGATATGACACCTAGACATTTTCACATTATGTGTTCAATCATTTTTCCCTTGTCGAATTAGTTTGCCAGATTGCTTTCTGATCAGGATTCTTCAGGAGAGCAGGCTCCCTCCCTTGCGTGGACACAACTATTCCTTACAGCGTTTGGCGGTCATGGACACAGAGACTCATGGATAGTGTGATTGAATATACACTTGTAACTCTTTTGAGTTACATTACTTTTGAGTTACATACTCTTTGAGTTGAATGGTCCGTGTAGATGTGTATAATACATTTAAGGACCAGTATAGCCCGTTGCATTAAGAACGTTTATGGCAGGTCAGAGGAAAATACTGGGAACCAGGAATTTTCTGCCCTTGCTTAACGTATAATTAATAGTATATTTCTATATGAATATAGTCTTTAAATCAAAAACTTCCATGAGTTCTGGATAGATCCAATGCAAAGATTTTTAAGACCTAAAGTAAAGAAATATGTTCTCCCTTTTGATAGATTTTTGCGCAACCAGAATAGGGTCATATATGTGCACTTTTGTATGTTAAGCTATCCCAGGAAGAAATTCAAGAGTAAGAGGGAAAATTTTAAGACTTCTTTGTTTAGGTTCTTTGCTCCTAAAAAGCTTAAAAGACTTAAAAGGCTACTATCATCCTAATTGGCTCATTACCAGTTGGAAATTAGGCGATAAACCTATAGGCATGAGCTCACATATATGGGTGGGTGGGTTTTTTTTCTTCAGTTAGTACTTTATGCTGGTGCATGCTCAATTCAACTTCAAGTTAACACCCTTCCTCTAATTTCCCTGTCAAAATGCAGCATGATTTAGGATCAAACAATATTAAACAGAGGTAGGAAAGCACTGAAAGATATGAAAGATGCTACAGGAGCATAAGGTACTGTGATTTCATCTAATGAGAGAACATCTCAGTTTCAAGAAAACTATTTTGCAATCAATGTTATACGCGAACAGATAAAACAGTAGCTAACCCAGAGGCTACATGCAAACAGAAACAACAAAACCTACAGCGAATCCTCTCCCTTCATTTGTTTCCTTAGCAAATAGAATTTGATTGCCGAGTTCTTCACGGAACGATGAGTCTTTTTGTATTTTATTTCTATCTATAGACACAGAGATCTGTCCCTCTGCCATGGAGATGCCTTATATGAGAATCGTATTTCAGCAAACATAATTAAACCATCACAAACAGAGCCTCCCATTAGTCAGATCGGAGTTATTGCTGTTGTACTTTAGATGCATGTGGAAGTATTTCACATTCTGCTGGGGGAAAAGAAAGACCACTAAATATTTCATGGGCTTGTCTTTTCTTGATCACATTGTTTATCTCTCAACGTTTTAAAGTGATACTTAATTTTTCCCGACAGCCTTTTTTGTCAACACGTTAGAGAAAGAGATATTAAGGGCAAAATTTGCATGGGATGCCAAAAGCTGGTATTTTCCTGGAAGGATGCCTACTGGGTGCGTTAGAATAAATCTCACCCTGTTCCCCAGAAAATGTCCTTGGCATCTGGTGTGTTCTTCAAAGCTATATTCTGGTAACGTTCTGCATCTAAGGTTTCGAGGAGGGGCAGAAATCATATTTTGATTGGTGTGGTTCAATAGACATTTGGGTTTCATGCAAAAAATAAAAAAAAGAGGACACTAGAGGGCGCTGTTTGATTTTCTTTTTTTTTTTCTGTCTGTTGTGTCACAGACACCAGTGCATCCGGCACTGAAAAATGCCATCTCGTTCTCCAAATCAGGGCCAAATTGCAATGAAGTACATGGTGTAGAAATCCCCTGAGTTCCAGGAGAGAGGCTGGAAGCTTCAGAATGGGGTGGATGTTAAATTAATTCAGAAATAGTAAACGAGGAATTCTTTATTACCCTAAACCTGCATGATGGTCATCTTTGGATAATTACTAGATTCCTCTGTTTGAAAGGAAGATTTCAAGCTCCCACTAAATGTCAGATAGTACTAAAAATAGCTATAATATTAGACAAAGTAAAACAATTCGGGCTCTCAAGTTTTGCCATCAGGACTTTGAGTAGCGCTCATACCTACTACTGGTTAAGAAACGAATTACAGAATTCCCAATTGTCAGAAATGCCAGACCCCAAGATGTTGTTTCTTTTGATATCAGACAAATACCAAGTTAATAAGATTCCCAATTAACTTCCTTTTTAACCTTTGCTGAGCAAGTGCCTTTTTTTTTTTTTTCTCCCCTTCCTTGAGGCAAATCTTTTGGAGTGGCAGGAAAAGGCAATGTTCCAGAGTTAATCTAAATATATACTGTTGTACGATTTACATTTGCATAGAGTCACTTTCTAACGTAAGAATATTGAAAAGAAGCTTAATATTCTCCCTTCACAGAAGAAAAGTTAAGGCATCACACTGGTGAGTGATATGTTTCAAGCGGAGAATTAGTAGAAGGGTCGAGATCATCTTCCAGTTCTGCCTTCCCGACAGGGGCCTGTTTGGTTTTAGTTCTGTAAAAATATTTCCCTTGAATACAGAGAGGAGTGACCGCCTCAAAGATCCCATGAGAGCTGTCCCCACGATTTCAGTTCTTCTGCCCTCCAGGCTCACCAGAAGTTCATTCTTCCCTTCTCCCAGTTAGTTACGGGCATGACACTTGCTTTGGACAATGAAATGGGAACAGAAGGGATACGGTGTCCCTTCCAGGATGTGAGTTTCCGCCTTCTCTCCCCTGGCCTAGGTGAGCCCCAAAGCCTGGTGTGGACCTGGCAGCATCACCAGATAATGCAGTCTCCAGAGATAACAAGTGTTGGCGAGGAAGTGCAGGAAAGCGAACACAGCTGGTGGGGAATGTAACTTGGTGCCGCTGCTGTGGAAAACGGTACGGAATTTCCTCAAACAACTAAATGTACAAAACTAAAAAAACTAAAACTAAACTAGTGTACAATCCAGCAGTTCCATTTCTGGGCAGTTATGCAAAGGAAACAAAACCACTAACTTGGAAAGTTAACTGCACCCCAGGTGCACTGCGGTGTTACTTATCATAGCCAACCTATGGAAATAACTTGAGTCCCTCGATGGACAAATGGATCAAGAAGTGGTGATATACATACACATGTGAGCGGACACACACACACACACACACACACAAATTATTCAGCCACAAAATAAAGAAGGAAATCCTGCTATTTGTGACAACATGGATGGACCTGGAGGGCCATTATGGTAAGTGAAATAAGTCAAAGAAAGACAAATCCTGCATAATCTTAGACATGGATTCCTAAGAAAAAGAGAAAAGAAAAAGATTTCATAGATACAGGAAATTGCCAGAGGTGGGGGGGGGGGCAGAGGACAAAACGAATGAAGGAGACAAAAATGTACAAATTTCCAGTTAGCGAGTAAATAAGTCTTGAGGATGTAATGGACAGCAGGGCGACTAGAGGTAATAATACTCTGTGGCATATTTGAAAGTCAGTAAAGAGAGATCTTAAAAGTTCTTATCACAAGAAAAAATATTTGTAACTATGTAAGGTAACAGATGTTAACTAGACTTACCGTGGTGATCATTTCAGAGGACCAGAGCCCACTGGCATAGGCAAGAAAGAATCCTTAGTGGGTCTCTAAAAAAGATTGTATTTATCCATTTGAGAGACAGAGAGGGAGTGAGAGCGAGAGAGGGCACAAGCAGGGGGAGACGCAGAGGGGAAGGGAGAAGCAGACTCCCTGCAGAGCAAGGAGCCAGATGTGGGGCTCGATCCCAGGGCCCTGGAATCATGACCTAAGCCGAAGGCAGATGCTTAACCATCTGAGCCACCCAGGCGCCCCAGAAACCTTAGTGTTTAACCACTGAGATTCTGGGGTGCTCTGTTACAGCACCCCGACCTAGAGTCTCCTAACAATAGACACGCTTAGGATGTCAACCAAGTGACAAACCAAAGGTCCAGAATACAAGTGTGGCAAGAACAGATTTGATTAAAAGAGTTTAAAACAAAACAAAACAAAAAACGCCCAAACTCAACAAACTATAGTCTTTCATTTAGAACTTTCTAATGCCTTTGATAGGAAAATCAATAAAGGGAAGTTATTAAATATGAAAACACTTCCTCCTTACGTGTTTTTAGTTGAGCTCTATCTCAGGGAATCAAAGAATCGATGAGACATTCTGTGTTCAACTCAGAATCTGTCCAATTGTGAACACCTAAACCTTCAACTGTGTCAACGAGGCAGGTTTTCATGTGAAAATTGGACACGCAAGGAACATCGAGTTCTCTCCTGGTGAGGAAGCAGCGTTGCGTCTTACTTGCAATAGACATTTGAGTTCCTGAACCCCTCCCAATGCTCAGCATTTCCCCAGATCTCAAGATGTCCAAGCTGAAGTAGACACATCTTTTTCTCCAACAACACCAGCTGTTCTCTAAGCCACGACGTGTAACTGGCAAGACGAGCGAGAACTTGATGATCCTCCCAGAAGACGGGAGGTCAAAGCACCTCGGCACAGACTCTGTCTATGCCCCAACTTCTCCAGCCCAGCGCCTGCAGCCCAGCGCCTTCTCCAACACAGAAGACAGCACTGATCATATCCACACCCAGAGGCAAGGACGCGAGGATTTACGCTCAGCTTTTCACAGAGTTCCCAGAAAAAAAGCAAAAATACCATCTGCTTAAATCCAAACAACTTCAAAATAAACTCGAAGTGGGTTTTACTTTGTTTTGAACCTGAAAGAGAGGCAGTCCAGGGACTGTATTCAGCAGGGCCCCGGTTTGCAGTTAACCACAGCAAATGCGTGTTTACATACTATGTACAAAAGACGACGCTCCCTGCTTCCCGGCCACCCCACACGCTCATGCCCTGATGCTCTGTAAGTACGCTTGGCAAAACACATTCCCCCTGCGGCCAGCGGGGTCTACCTGGTCCAACAGCCACTGCTTTTTTGAGATCAGAGCACGCGATGTAGTACGCAAAGCTTAATATCGTAAGAATGATGCCAGTCACCAAGTACGGAGAGTACCTGAACACGAAGTTTATTTAAGCATAACACACATTAAAAATTACTTGGTGGATCTGTCAGAGAGAAGGGTCCGGGTCTGGGATGGGAGGTGGGGCTCCCCAGGCCTGCAAACCGTATCCCGAGCGGCCAAGCTGCCGAGGCGAGGCGGAGGGACACGAGGGCAGGGAAGGAGCTCATCCTGAACAGGAGTGAGCAACACATGCATATCAGAGATCAGACACTTCCAAACATCAGAAAGATTCCTTAGAGAGCGTCAAAGCTTCCACTCAAGGCTTCTCAAAATTGTTCCGACGGGCCTTTTCTCAGTAAGAAAACTATGACCCAGAAACAGCACCGGTTTGAGAGATTTTTCTGGTGAGACTTCTAGTCAGACTTCCCTAACCAGAATTTTTTTTCCTTTACTGATTTTTCGTGGGAACCAAAGTTTCTAGTAACAACTGTTTGGATATTTTAGGCAAGATATCTGCTTTCCACAACTGGCTTTTGGAAGCCCCATTGCGTACTTTGGAAGAGGAGGTGGGGATTTCACACATTTCTGGGACTCTGACTATTGGAGGCAGGTGGTATCACTTTGAGACGCCGGACACTTCCAATCAGCCTTTGACTTAAGGGCACACATCTTTTATCCTACAGGGGGTTGAAGGAAGTAAATTACAGTACTTTATATAGCAACCTTGAGCTAATTATGAGGTCGCGCCTGATTTATAGACAAAATGCCATAGTGAAATCTGGGTCATGATGAGAAGCAGCATCCAAACTCGAAGTTCAATGGAAGAATTAGAGGCTGTGGACAGAGAGGAACATAGTAAGTCCTACGAAGAAAGATAGCTCTTGGGTAGGAATTGGAACTCTGTGGTACTCAGCTAAATGAATGAACCCACTTTCTTCATCGCCAAGAACTCACTTTCTCCAAATGGCGCTGACCGAGGCAGGAAAGAAGCAGAATTAACTCGACCTTTAGCAGAGTCCTGCTAACCTCAGGGAAACCCATGTGCTAAGGCGACTGCAAGAAATGTCGTTTGTTGGATCGACCATCCCAGTCCCAACCACAGACCAGGTAGACTTGGTGACCAGATTTAAGGCCAAATAGTTGGTCCTGAAATAGTTGGGTAACTTGTTTTTTTAAAAATCGCCTTCATCTTTTAGATAAAAGAAGAGCAACCCAAAGATTTAAATATATATATAAAATAAAAAATTAAAATCATAAAAATAAAAAATATATAAGTATATCTCTCTCTCTCTCTCCAAGATGGTGCTAGAATTCCTCGGCATTCCCCTCATCTTTCCATCTTATTTTCTGGAATTTTCCCAGGTCAGTTGCTGACTGAGTGGGCTTCCCGTGTGAAGGTCTCATCCTCAGGGGAAAGGGCTCCCTGAGCCCGGGACAGGGAGTGCACGTACCTCTACAGCTCTTGCCGTCCTCCTGCAGGGTCCCCGTGACACAGCTGCACAGAGGCCCATCCACCCGGCTCGTGCAAACCTGGTCACACCCTCCATTGTCCTCACACCAGTCCAGCCCTGGAAAAGAGCAGCCGGCCGGGTCAGCCGCAGGCGGGGCCGATCTTGGACGCGGCTCTCAGGGTAAAGCTTTAAACAGAGGACAGCAAGAAGAAAAGCCCAGTGCCACTGTGGCGTTTTCAGGGCCAGTGAAAAGGTTTCGTTGTGGGGTCCTCCACTTCCGGTCGGTCACTAGATTCACGTCACAGGGGAACCACACCCAAGAGTTAGTCCAAGCCTTCAAATCCCATTGTTTTAATAATTTACCGTGTGTTTGGGGGGGACATACATACTTTTTCTCCTAATAGGTCCCACTGAAATGATCTGTTCTTTAGGTTCTTTGGTATAATCCGTGGCAATCCTGGAATTCTGTGGGCAAGTCTGAAAGACAGAACACCGGAGGGAAAATTTCACACAATTACGCCAATAACATATTCTTCACCACGTCTCCAACCTCCAAAAGAGGCAGTCGTTACAGCCTCAAGCACTATCCCTGCTCCGATTAATTAGAACCAATGCATTCTTGATCCTGGAGCCCACTGGGACTCTGGGCTTTATGTCGAACAGAATTAAATATATTCTCCACACAAGGCTTCGATTCAAAGAGGCTCCCTTCCCAGCGATGAGGATTGTCGGGTCGCATCTGGCAGAAGGGGAGGCAGCCGCGTGTCTAAGTGGCTTGACTACAGTTCACAGCGTGATTCTGCAAAGGCTGGGGAAGCCTAGAGCTGGGATGTTAAAGGTTAGGGAGCAGATCCCAGGGCAGTGAAATCTTAGGGACGCCGGCGTCTGTGGTGGGGATGCAAGCCTGGCATGGAAGGGAGGACTGGCTTGTCACCTCATTCCAGCAGCCGCTTCGGGAGCCCCTGCGGGCCTCGGGCCCCGGCCCGCGTCTGGAGGAGCTGTAGGAGTCACTGTCTAAAGAACACCTGGATAGAGCACCCTGAACCCAGCAGTTTGCTTCCACAGTGTGCTGGAGCTTGGCCCCCACGGTTCCCTTCAGATTCAGGCGGCTTGGCTCCTTGAGACTCTGGTGCTCAAACCGGGGCCAGCTGTGCCCCTCCCTCCCGCAGGGGGTTTGGCAATGCTGGGAGATATTTGGGGGTGTGGCACCCGGGGAGGAGGTGCTTTTGCCTCTAGCGGGTAGAGGCCAAGGTTGCTGCGAAACATCCTACAACGCACAGGACAGTCCCCACAACCATGAATACTTTGGTCCAAAAGGTCAGTAGGGCTGAGGTTTGAGAAACTCTGGTCTAGTGCTATGCCCGTGACACACTGACATTTCAGACACAGAGAAGAGGAGTAAATGGACATCATTCTGCCGCATTCTCTCTTCCTGCCTCACCAAAGAGGACTGCTGCTCCTAAGCATCTGGGGAGGATTCCAACTTAGCCACTTGCGGGAGCCGTGAGGGCCACAGAACCCTCAGGGCCCAGCCAGGGCCTGGCGATCATGACCCCCGTGTTGGGCAAAGCAGGCAGTGAGACATAGGGCGAGGCATTTCATTTTCATGCCCTCACTTACTATTTTACAGGAGTACTTTTCGGAATCACACAGTGACACTGCGCAGTGAAGGTGAACCTCATCGTAATCCCCAATGAACTTGAAGACAGTAACATGAAAGCGACAGGTCAGGGAGACGCCGTTCTCCTCGATGCCTATGGTGTTGTCTTTGATGTTCTGACACCTATTCAGGGGAGAATGGAATCTTTGCTTCACACGTGGGCTTCCGTTTTATATTAAACCATCATGATAGGTAAGAATGTCTTTGCATTGGAGAGTGACCTCTGGACCGTGCAGGCTTCTCATTCACTACCCCTCCTGTCTTTTTGCATAGTTTGTTTTAAGAGCATCCTAACTGCAAATTAGTATGCTAACTGCGACCGGAAGCAGGATGACTGCCGGGGCTGTCCCCGGTCTCCCCACGGCTTCGGTTTCTCGTTCTGCCCCTCACGGTGCCCTGCTTTACTGCAGCAGCTCCGTGACCACGCTGTCAGTCCTCACCTCAGCCGTACTTTCTCTGGGTAATTATCACGTGCGGGAGGGTCCCCTGATGGGGCCTCTGTGGGGCCGTCTCGGCGTAGGGTAAAACCGGTGGGAGCTGGAGGAGAAGGCAGAGCAGTCGTGGAGGAGCTAAGATGTGTGCGGCAGGTGGCCGCTTCGTCTCTCCCCCCGGCTCCCACCCCTCATGGCGTGGGGCCAGTGGGCAGCGACAGCCACCGGCCTCCTTCAGGCAGCCAGAGAGTTCCCCAAATGCACCACAGCCCCTTCAGCTCCACTCTCTTTCCATGTGAAGTTTCCCCAACCTGGAAGATTTCCCATGCATGCATATCCCTGCTCTTTCCCCAACGCCAGTCTGTGGCTCCCCCTTCTCTACAGATACCTCCTTGGCACTGCCCTGACCAGGTGGGAAGAAGTGGCTTTTCCTGGATTCCTGGAGCACAAGAACCCGGATGCCGTCCACAATGGGTCTCGACCATCCTGTAGGGCGGCCAGGGTGCATCTAAACGTGTGGGTGAAGGCATGAGCGAATGCATGAATTGTGCTACCATGGCCAAGGTTGGCCAAGACGTTATCTAAAATGATAAAGATTAAAAAGAGTGGCTCTTTTTTTTTTTTTAATCTTTCCTTCCCCAAGCCCACAGGATTAAAGAGCTTAGTGATAAGGAAAATTAAAATCCAGAGTTATCCTCCAGCGTCCCCACACCTATCAGGTTTTGCAATTAGTCTTCAAGGCAATAGTTTCTTAAATGTTTTGAAATTAAAACTTACTTGCCATACTTTTCCTTGTCACTGTTATTCATTTGAATAATCTAAATTGGTTCAAAGTTTCTAAAATGTTGACGGCCCTCCAATCTTCACATAGGCCTTCCCTCTTAACCAGACCACCCCCTCCCAGACAGACGACTTGATATTCAGGTACCGGAAACGCATGGAGCAGAAGGAAGGTGCTGGGGAACCAGGGACAGGCTCTGCGGAGGCCTGCCTTGGTGTGTGCACACAGGCCCGGCCCTAGAACCCTCCGTCCACCATCGGAGAAACAACCATCCTTCCCTCTGTCAGGTGCGTGAAGAGGAGAGAGCAGTGACGGGCATGGGGGGGACTTTTGAGTCCCTGGAAGCTAGTGGTACCATCGCTGCCCTCCACTGAGCTGGAGAGGAACAGCTAAGCCCTCACAATTCTGAAGTGAACCCATTTTGCTGCTCACGCGTCTGTCCCTGTGCATTGGTTGTCCCACGGACAAGTTCACTGGGAACACGATGGCCGCATCCCTCTAAGAGTCAAAAGGACTCATGAATTAAAATTCCTCCACATGATGAAAGCAAACGACCGTTTCATCTGAAGGCCTTTGTTCAGACCCTGGGGGAGGCTGAGATTTAGGAACACGCTCACTCACTCACTCACTCACTCACCTCTCGGGGTCAAGTCTATTAAACAGTATTTAGAAACTGCTAAATGCCACTGCATCCTCTAAAGGAGACACAAGCCCTCCAACAGGGCTGGCATCCGTACGGGGGATCAGATCTGAGCTTTCACTTTGGGAAAGGACTTTGATGGGAAGGAGGCTCCAGCAGGAAGGGGCTTCCAGCATCCGGGCTGTAATGTCGTCACCACATCCTTCCCCTTGCCTCTGAAAAGCCCAAGAATCAGCTCAGGAAGCCAAAAGCCTCGGCACCTCATGCCACTAGTCCCATCCGGCCTGTTAGGGAGGCCGTGTGTCTTAATGCTTGAAAGGCTCCCTCTCTGCCCTTGGCTGGTTGAGTGGCCCTGGTTAGAAACTGTGTATCGAACTTCTCTGCAAAGTAGTGGATATGCACTCTTTGCCCACAACCATGCCTTCTTTTGAGAAACTACTCCTTTTCAACCTCGAGGCTGATTATCGTACCCACAGCGCTCCCTGACCACCTCAGGGTACGTATTGACCCAGGCTAGTCATGGGGGTCAGGAGACGCTACCCGCCAAAATCTGGCCCCTTGGCATTCTTAGTATTTTAAGGTGAAGGAGTTTGAGAAAACGCCAGAAGCAGAAAGGTCACGGTAACCTTCCCCTGACTCTACTCCCCTGAAACAGGTCACAAAGCCCTCAGGTGCCAGGGGCCCTCCCTCCTGCAGGGAAGGAGCACCCTTACCTCCAAGGACAGACAGACACCAAGAAGAATCCTAACTAAGAGGCTCTGCCAAGCTTCCCCCAGTTTGCTACACTTACCGCGTACCCTTTGACCTCTCCTACTTCTCCATGCTGTCCCCTCTTCATCTCACCTAGCAGAAAATACTCAGGTTCGACTACTTCTTTATGTCCTCATTTCATTATGGAAGCTTCTGTATCACCTAAAATCTATATTAAATAAATGCTGTCCTTGTTTAATTTTCACAGCCGGCCAGAACTACTGTTACTTGACATAACCAGTTTTTAAAAAATAGAAATAATTATTGTTATTGTGGTTTGGTCTAGAGTCTTTTCTTCTGATTCATTCCTTCCGTAAATTTTGTTACATAACCACTGCGTTTCAGGAAACACAGTAGGTGCCGGACGTTTAGCAGTGAATAAGAAAATCTTTGGTTTTATAGGCTATTGTAGTTTCTTCTACTTACTCTCTTCCTCCATTCTATTATTCTAGTTCTTTTCAAATTTTGACAAGTGTCCTGTTCCCCAACCATTAGTTCTCCTCATGACATGCTTTTGTGTGGGTGACCCACATTTCTCTCAAGCTGAAACCTGAAGTAGGCAGGACACAATCCCCTCTTGGATCACATTGCAAATAAAGCATTTTGTAGTTAATGCCACAGGGACTTGGGGAACTGCTCCCAAGTTGCTGTGTGACTTTAAGCAAGTTGCTTGGTCTCCCTGAGCCTCAACTAGCTCATCTACAAAGGGAGGTTTGCAATGTCTACCTCACAGGCTGTTAAGAGAATTCTGGTTCATGGATGCAAAATCCAAACATCAGTTCCCATTCTCTTCTCTAAAAACTGATGTTGACCAATATTTATGTGAAAGGCTCTGAGGCTGTCCTCTGAGAAGAGGTCACTTACCCTCCTTCAATGATGAAGTATCGGAGTTTGTCATTGCTGTCGCGGGAGGGGGTGGCATAGCACTTGTTCAGGGTCAGGATCAAGTGTGTGGAGTCAGCTCCAACCACAAAGACCCCTACATACAGCACATCTCGAGTTGTCAACACCACTTCACCCTGGCGGTAAGGGTGTTTGTAGGAGGCATTTTTGTAGAGCGCCATCTTGGTGGTGAAACTGCCTTCTTGGGTTGGAACTGTGAGGTTAATGACACTAAAAGGGAAATGATCATGAGGTGAGAGACCCCAAACAATTACACTTATTCAATTGCTACCATTTTCAAGCTGAAAATGCAGAGGGAAGGCAAAGCAGACGATAGTAAAGTCTAAGTCCAAAATGGTACCCAAAATGGCAAGTCACATGTGGCAATTAAAATTAAAATGAAATAAAATTTAAAAAGCCAATTCCTTAGCACCCCTAACCACATTTCAATTGCTCAATTTCCACATACGGCTATTCTGTTAGATAGTAATACAGTATATTTCCATCATTGTAGAGATTTCTATTGCATAGTGCTGGTCCAAGGCATTTAGGTGCAGAAAATATGAACTATTTCTTCCCTAGTGTTTCAAAGACAAATGCTGGCAAGCAATTTTGATTATGCTAACCTTGACTGTCAAGGAAAAGACAAAGCAATGCACACAGCCCATAAGATTCTTTACCTTAGCATAGGCTTCACAACAGAATCTAAAGAGATCTTGATATCCAGCTCATAAGCACACGAAAATTCCACATTGATCGTCCGGTCCCTAGTGATGATGTTGCCAGTGTTGTTGGCACTTTCGATCCAGATTGTGTTTTTATACATGATATGAGTGCCATTGGACTGCCGAGCAAAGGAAGGTCAGAAATCATTAAATGTGGGAGTGAGTATGTGGCTCGCATTTCAAATCCACAGCCCTGAAAGTGGAGAAGTGGCTTCGTTCCATACATGACCCAAAGGCTGGTACAAGTCAGGATGGAGCTAGCTTCAGCATTTACGAACAGTAGTGACGAAAGTTTTGCAATAGATGTCAACAGCACCCTTCAGTCTGATAACCTTGAGTGTCCATGGAGGCTGAATCCATGTACCCTGAATTCTAACTATAACCAGCCCAGCTATCTGTGGGAACCCAAGCTGGGGCAGCATGAAGTATTGCCATCCTAGGGTAATATAAATCTTTTTCAAGTCCTAATCCAAAATCTCTCCTCCACCAAATCTTCTATCAGACCTTCCCACAAGGACCACAATGAACAAAGGCAAGTTGCACCAGCTTGCTCCTTTCACTCCTTGATAAAGTGTTAATGAACCTGGTCATTCATACACACACACACACACACACACACACACACACAGCAGGAAGGAATAGGAAGATAAGCAGCAAGATGCTTTGCCAACCTATACATTAGATAATCTGACATGAAAGGTTGGGATCTTGATGTATTTCTGTAGCCAACTCTTAGATGGTGTCTGGGACACCCTTGCCCCCCACCACCCCCCAAAAAACTCTTCCTTTACCTGGAAGAACAAGAGAAGCATGAGCAAGGTAACAAAAACTTGCCAACATGCAGGGCAGAGGACGATAGCAGATAGGCACACTAAGTGATAGGATGGGAGCCTATCACTTATCTTGACCTTTCAGTTCAATTACCTACTCAACACCAGATGGTTCTCCTTGACGTCTTTCATATTGGCTATGCCTTGTACTATTTTCTATGGATGATATTTCTAAGTAGACCACCCTGAAGTTGGCTTTAAAGACACCCAGTGTGCAAACACCCGGGGCTGTCACTACCTTGGCCAGAGGTCCTTTCTGGCCCCAGTTCTCACCTGCACAATGTTGCCACAGTTCCCTTTGGTGTTGTTGATCTGAAAGGAGATGAAATCTTCCCCCTCGATGTGGGAGCACTGTCTGTCATTGATCCTCACGCCTTCCCTCTCAAAGCCAAGCTGGAAGAGTTTGCACTTAGATATGGACACTTCCATCTGGGACGCCTTGCAGGTCACCTCTGCATCAATGATGTCGTGGGAGTCTGTGGGGAACAGTCATTACAAAAGGCAAGTCAGGGGGAGCTGGCGGTGCTGCAGGGGTGGGGGTGAGGCATCCCATGGCCGTTTCCTTGAGAAGAGGCTAATGATCTTCTCGCAAAGGCTGGACATTTCTAATTAAGCTTTGATCCAACCAAATGAGTATATGAAATCATTCAGAACAATAACTGGGAGGTTGTTAAGCTTTTTTAAGTAGATGGACATGCTAATAAAGTGTGTTTTGTCTTTTCTTCACAAACCCAGGCCCTGGCTGCGCTTTGGTGGGAGCTACTTTCCCATGAGCTGTGTATCACATCTGGCTTGTCCTGGAGGGGCTAAAGGATGAGCCCCTGGTGAGAGCAGCCCCAGGCAGGCCACTCCTGGAGCCCCCGCGGATTCCCAGACACCTGCTAGGAGATTTTTGACACGATTAGGCCAATTGACATTTCCCAGGAGTACATAAACACAAGCTAAGGAGCACTACAGAAACAGAGAGAAGCATTTTAGCTGCTCGGGTAAAGCCCTTGAACAGCACCCCTCTGAGGGAGACTTTCAGTCAAGTGGGATGCTACAATCCAGCGCGCGCCTTCTCAGTGATTTGGTTCCAGCAAGGGCACAGGGCTAGGGGGTGCAAAGCAGCACCCCCTTCAGGCCGACATCACGGGTGCGTCCAGCCGGGAACGAGGCCTTTCCTGCCTTATGGGCCCTGCGGTTGGGAGCGGAGCCGGGGTCCTAGGTGTTTACGGTTTGCTTCAAACCCTGCAGTTGCTTCTTCAGGACCCATTAATCTGGCTTTCAACGAGTTTTAAAGCACTTGGCACTCTCACTCTGAGGGTTTCGTGTTTGTGTCAAGCTGCCTGACTTCCCTGTGAGACTAAAAGATCAGTTTGGATCTCTGATGTTGAACAAGCCTCAGATGGAACCGGCTGATTCGATCCATGTACAAATTTAGGTGTTATCATTTATTGAAGAAGAGGCTGTAGCTATGAGGACATGAACATCAGCCTACTTCGAAGATGTCTGATTGCTTCCTCGCTCTGCCTCAATGCTCCCGAAAGCTTCGCGAGGTGGGTCTCTAACTAGGGCGGCTGCGCGGGCTCCACCCCTGGAGCCCTTCTGCGCAGCTGCCAGGCCTCGCGCGTGGGCCCCGTCTGGGCGCGGGGGTTGGGGGGGCGGCAGGTGTCACTCACTGTTGCCGTAGGGGGGCGGCTCCACGCAGCCACACAGCTCTCCTCCGTTTTCCAGCTCGCAGGTCCGGTTGGGACAGTCCGCCCCCACACAGGGATCTTCAACCACTCCTGCTAAAAAGGAAAACACACAGAAACACGCACGACTTGATTTTCACACCCAAGCTCGGCAGCAGGTGGCTGCACCCTGGACTTGCCACTTTCACGGAACTGGCGGCGGTCAGATGGCAGCTGCGAATGAGCCGACGGGGCAACTTCCCAGAAAGTGATGACAACACTAGTGATGGGGCCGCGGCTCCGTGCCCGGCACTGGGCTTCGTGTTTCGGCGGCAGGATCTCCTCCAACCCTCACGACTGCTCTGTGAACTAAGTACTATTTCACAGCTGCAAAGCGCCCAAGGTCCACACAGTGGAAGGTGAGTGGTGAGGCTGGGGCGCAGAGACCTCGTGAACTGCCAAGATCTACTACGATCCAGTTCTTACCCCACTGGTCTACCATTACGTGCATGTGTGTCTTTGCACTCACACAGACTAGGGTTCAACCACTTACGTTCATACTCCCTCGCACCCAGCCTCCCCATAGGGGCTGCTCCATAAGCATTTGTTAAGAATGAAAATTTTAGGACTGGTAAAGTCCCAGAGAGGTCCCTTGGATAAGACTTCCTGGTCTGTTTCGACTCATGGTCTACTTCTCCCGTAAACTTCTATGTACTTAATTTTATAAAAACAGACAAACCAAAGCCTACACACAACTCGCCAGCACTGACTTAGATTAATTGTACTGTTTTGCCAACAAGGGTAAAACTGTAAGTAAAAAACAAATGTATGTGGCGTGCCATCATCATCGTATTATAAACAATGACTTCTGTACCAGATGAGTCCACAGACCACCTGCAAAATTGTCAACTCCCCAGTTTAAGAAACACTAACTGAGAGCATTTTCTTTTAGACACTCGTTTCTTTATTTAAAGAACCTCTCTCCCTATCAGATGTAATAATCCTCCTATTCATCATGGCATGGGATGGTGAGTGCTAAAGAAACAACAACTGTTCAATCCCAGCACGAGCCAAGTTAGCTTCAAGAATTTAAAAACAAAGCAAAACCCCGTGCTGTCTCAGATGCTTCTCCTGACTCAGCTGCCATGCCCCTCTGCTAAGTAACTCCCTGTAAATAGGTGGGAGTTTCGGGATAGCTTGGCATCACCCTGTCTTAATTCCCAGAATGACAACTAATGGAGAGCCCTCAGCATAATTTAAGTACATTTATTTTTAAAGGCTTCCTTTTATAAAGACCCTTTCACTTGACCAGTGTTTCCAGTACTTACACAGTGCTAAGCACACAGCAGCCACTCAATGAATGTTATGGTTGATTAACATGACATGAAAACAACCCACGAGAATAACAAAGTGTGGAGGCTGTAGCCCACAGAGGGGAAAGAGCTCCTCCCTTACAAATATGGTGGTCCATATACCAACTGGCAAATAAGACATGCCCTTATACAGAGGGAAGTTTTTAAAGTTTCAAAACAGTTAATTTTAAACTGATTGAAAGTGTTGCTTATTAGCACAATAGGGTAAAATATTAAAAGTTATCAAAAAAAAATCATGTTGATTTCCAATAGAGACTAATTATTTGTTGAGTTTCTGAAATCATTGGATACATATTCTAATCAGCTACATTGGTTTTAGGATCTGAATTAAGTGCATCCCTATTCTTGGTCAGGTTTAGTCTGCAAATTTTCTGAAATGCATGCAGTCTTGCAATGTGCCAATTTTCGTGGTGGGACCAGGAGGCACACTGGGTTAGCACATTCTGTTGGCCACGGTATCATACTGCATGAATAAGACAGGTGACCACTTATAGATATGGACACATATATGTATATGATACATTTATATATACATATATGAATTATATGTGTTTCTATACATATTTGCTCCATCTATTTGATTCACTTAGTAAGAAAATGGGCAAATAGTATAATGGGTATACACATCAAAATGACTTTTTTTCTTTTTTAAAAAAAAATTTTACTTATTTATTTCACAGAGAGAGAGGCATGGTGAGAGAGAACACAAGCAGGGGGAGAGGGAGACGGAGAAGCAGGCTTCCTGCCGAGCAGGGAGCCCAATGCTGGACACGATCCCAGGACCCTGCGATCATGACCTGAACCGAAGGCAGCTGCTTAATGACTGAGCCACCCAGGCGCTCCCAAAATGATTTTCCTACTACAGAAAAAATGTGAGAATTTATAGATCTAGTGGGTGACGGGCAGTAAGGAGGACATGTGATGTGATGAGCACTGGGTGTTATAAGCAACAGATGAGTTACTGAACGCTGTATCTGAAACTAATGATGTACTGTATGTTGGCTAATTGAATTACAAAAAGGAATCTATAGATCATTGGCTTATCAGCTAATTTAACATATGTACAATCCCTTTATCAATCCAACCACAGCTTCCTTTCAAGGCAGCCAGGTAGAGTCGGCTCGATACCAACTCAACTCGCTGCTTGCCCCATGCCTTCCCTTTCTGAGCTGGGCTCTGACCCACGTTCAAGGAGGCGGGGAAGAGCTGGATTCGAGATCTGAAAGCAATCACGATGCCATCCTCTGTTCCTCTACCTCATCAGTCACTGAACAGGTGCTCCTCCAACCCAAAGAACCTCATCTGCCCAAGCTGGCTTCCCAAATTCCATAGCTGGAGAGGAATGACAGGTGAGTGAGGCTCCCCTGAAATGCTCCCCCACCCCCACATCTCTGCCGTAGCTCTCAACTCTCCGAGCCTGGGTGCAGACCTCCAGCTAAAGACGGTGGCCAGCCAGGCAGGCCTAGCCCCAGCAGTGTTGCCCGCAAAACTGTTCTTTCAGCTTAGAAAAGAACCGGCAGCAATAAAATAATTCTCTTACAGCAATTCTCCTTCTCGATCCACTCGGTGCTGAGGATCCTGAAGGAGCGACAGGACTCCCCGTAGGCAGCCAGGGAGCCACAGAGCTGGAACTTGTGGTGGTTGTAGCAGCCATCCAGGTAGCAGGATTCGTAGAAGGGGAGAGGGTCGAGAAGGCCGTAGCAGGGCTGGAAGAAGCCCTTCATGTCCGTGAGCTTCAGGCAGTAGCCGTCGCCCTGCATCTTCTGGATGTGCACATTATCACACATGGCCGCGTACTGTGAGAACTGCAGCTCGTTGCAGCTGGGGGTGAGAAGTCCGGTCAGAGGAAGCAAGGCCAAAACAGCCACCTGAGACAGCCCCTGGGAGGGAAGACCCCTCCTGTTGCCTCGTCTGCTAACCCAGAAGTCAGGGAAGTATGCGGATTCCCACGCTAATTGACTGTGTGATCTTAGGTAAATCAGGTGCTACTGGTCTCTATCCATCT
This sequence comes from Nasua narica, assembly GCA_028533885.1. NCBI lineage: Eukaryota > Metazoa > Chordata > Mammalia > Carnivora > Procyonidae > Nasua > Nasua narica. The sequence goes on from CM052815.1 coordinate 78,343,271, forward strand.
AAGAAAGTGACACGTAATTCCTATTGTTGCTATCACCGGGAGAAGGAAGGGTAAACTAAAATAATGGGTCAGTGGCCAATGTGTCAGATGAAAGGCAGATATGGATATGAAAACCGTTCACTTTTGATAGGATCGATATGATAACCATGAACAGGTATTGATAAAATAACCAATAGTAACCATAATAATAATGAGAGTTACTATTATTATTAATCAATAATAGTAATAATGATAGTTGGTAGAACAGTTGTCTAGAAGCCTTCTAAACCACTTCCCATATAGCTATCAGAGACCAAAAGCAAAACCATCACAAGAAAATTGGTATCTGGCTGAAATAGTTTATAAAGGAAGGAAAGGAAAGGAGGAAAGAAGAAAGGGAGGAAGGAAGAAGCTCAAACAGAATTGTAACTCCTCAGGAGGAGATTCTGGACTTTGCCACTTCCCGGGCCCCTCATGTAAGTCATTCTGCTCTAGCGTCCATTTCACCTAGAAAAGGTAGAGATTGGACTAGATATTGCCTGAGATTTTCTTCCAGCTCTGGGTCCTGTAATTCAGGATTGTCTTATTTGTTATATAATACTCCATGTACACCTGCATCATTTCCCCACCTGGGTATTTCACTGATGCTAAAGTACAAGGGGTGAAGCCATTATACAAGCAAAGAAATACCATGAAAATGAAGCGTATCTATAGATCCAGAAATGTAGTAACAAAACTCAGCAGCTCAGAGGTAATCTGAATTAAGCACCTTTGGAATAACTTGTTTAACTTACTCTATCTCAGCTGGCAAGAGAGAGGATCTCATAATAACTTTGATGACTTCCATTTTTGAAAAGACTTTCCTGATCTCCACCAACCTCTACTTGCACAACCTCAACCAAGCCTTGTGGTGAGAGTCACGGGGACACAATTAGACCCAGCCCTGGGGGGCAAGGGATAGCTCTTTCTCTCCCAGGTCCCAGCAGATGGGCAGCTGGCCAAGACCTCAGTGTTTAATCCTGGGCACCCTCTTCTGTTTGGCCAAGGGCTAGATGATGTGAAGACTCAAAATCATATCATCAAAGCCCAATTCCTTCCTCTGCCATTCAAGAAATTACTGAGGCCTCTGATGTGCCTGTTTTTCTCATGAAAACTCCCCAAGACCTGGGGCTCACCTCTTTGCGGGAGAGGAGCGGTGATGCTATCACAAGTGCATTCCTCATTAACACCTGTCATGGACAAAGGGAGGATGTGGGACACGGAGTCTAGCTGCTAGAACTCTCACCTCTTCTGCATGCCATTGGTTTTCCAGCTCTGGGCCAGCACCACGCTGCTCACCACTGGCTTCCCCCGCAAGGTCACATAGTCATCGGTTAAGTCCCCATTGAAGTTGCCACAGAGGCCACACACTTTGTTCTGCAGCCTCTCGCTGATGCTGATTTTTATGACGTTGAAACCATTGTAGTAGATCTGGATGTCGGGGCTGGTGTCTATTACCAGGAACCCCTCACTGCTGTAGATTTTGGTCGCCAGCCCAGTTATAAATGGAACATTCACTTGTGTGCCATTCACCTATGGGGGTGGGGGGAAGAAAGTAAAGAAAGTAAATTATAGTAGGGGTTGGCAGTTGTTACCCTAAAGGGCCACTAGAGATGTTTTAGGCTTTGTGGGCTGTATGATCTCTATTGTTACCCAACTCTGCCCTCAAGGTATGAAAACGGCCAAGGATAACATGTAATTAAATTACTGAGGCTGCATTGTAATAAAGCTTTATTTAAAAAAAAAAAAAAGGCAGCAACTATGGATTGGGTCAAATTCTGTAGCTTGCTGAACCCTGCCCTAGAGTTTAAGGACATTTACTCATCATACTGTTTAAAGTTCCCCCAAAGCAGCGAAACATGGAGGCAGAAAGATAAGAAAACATTACAATAGTACGACCCACACAAATGGCTGGATTTTTATATAAAACCTTCCCCAGCATAAACCAATTACTGAAATGAAATCCCAGTCCTGTGCTAAGGAACGTCTAACATGGTTAAAATGAATCTGGGGATCACTGCCCTGTTTATTGTTTTCTTGTGTATAATGTCCAAACTGGAGGTTCCCCCCACCCCAAAGGTCCTATTGGCACTGTATTTTCTGCATTCATCATTCTCCTACTTTCTAAGTTTCTTTCCTTAGCCCTTAGGACAGAACATAACGTGCTTTTCCTATACTTACCAAATAAATTGATTTTTTTCCCCTCCCGGTTATTAGTAACTTTTGTTTCTTAAAAAAAAAAAAAGCAAATGCCTTTTAGAAAACATGATTCTTTACCACTTTGGCCAGCTTGGAGTATTTTATTCAGCAATAATGTCAGTTTTGGTCTCTGGGGTGGTCATTTTGACTTTCTAGCTCCCGTATTCGGGAGCAATGCAGTCGCGTCTACGTGGGCCAATTTGTAAGAAGAATTGGACTATCAAAAACAGTACCAGCTTTCGTTGAAGTTAAAAACCGGTATTAAAATGCAGACTCTTCCTTTGAAGCCTGCAAAATACCGCCAGTTCTTTTGCCTAACGCTGGACACCAAGCTATCTGATGATTTTTCAAACAGAGATACACTCCGTGTGTGATTATCTGAGTCAGTGGCAGAAAGCAGAATCCACACAGTAACGCTTAATCCTGGAAAGTGTTAACGTGCGTGTCCTTGCTCTCCACCTGCCCCTCCCCAGCTGGACTGCCAGCATTGGGGACTGACTCCAGCTTCCGGGTCTGCCAGCTCGTGAGCTTTGACTTTCAGTAGTTTATCAGAGCAGATTATACCTTACCTGGAAGGGGCGGGAGGAATCCGAGCTGGGGAGCCATATCGGTTATGGGGGTGGGTGGGAGATTCACATTTATTGAATCTGCCAGTCTACAATTCACCAGAGCCCAGCCAGCCAGGCTAAGGATGGGCCAACCTCAGAGAAATCCACAGCCTCCCATTTTCTTTCACTTGCTATGTCATCATGGAGCCCTTCGATAGTGGGGGATGCTCCATCAGGCTTTTAGTGCGGTTGTTATTTTTATAGGCAAATGCTTGCCTTCTCCTGGCTTTTAGAAAGGATAGCAGAAATGAAAGAGCTTGTCGTGATACAGCTGAGCAGAGCCAAGAGTACTTTTAAACTCTTAAAAAACTCTTAAAAACAAACAAGATGCTTTTTGGAAATTAATGCAGAGTTAAAGCTGACTTATCTACCATTTTATCACCCGAGACTCTCAGCACCCACACTGTTATTACTGGCCCTGGAATGGACAGCGAAGGGCAGAACAGGTCCCGTTCTCATGCCTGCGGAATCTTTAGACTTTCATTCCTAAAAATCTGGTTATCTGTGTAGGGCACATGCAGAGGAACAATCTATTATCCTCAAACTGGGTTGTCTGGGAAAGCCACAAAGTCCTCTAGCCAAGCCCTCATTCCGGGGCATGTGTCTTAGGAATCAACGACAGTGATTGAATCACTGTCAAGAAACAGTGTCAAGAATCACCTTGACAGTGTTCCGGTCGTTGATGAGAATCTGCTCTTCGTTGATGTAGAAGTAGACGGGTGAGATGATGGTGAGGTTGGGCGCCGACCACTTGTCGAAGTTGATGATGAGCTGGAAGGAGATGTCCGGCAGCTTCTGGCAGATGGTGGAGAGCACGAAGGCGCAGTTGGCGGGGAAGCGGAGGAAGGCGCCATCGAAGGTGCGGAAGACACCGCCGCCGGCCGCCAGGCAGTAGGAGGTCTTGGTGCTGAAGCATCCACGCACCCCATTGCGCAGCGCGCACTCCTCGTCGGACTTGCACTGGCGCGGGTCGCACTGGATCAGGTTGCGGCGGAAGCAGCGGCAGCGCCGTGTGCAGTCGCTGTTCCAGAACAGCTGCTTGGGCTGCAAGAGAGGTGGCGGGCGTTAAATCCGGGCAGTGCGCAGGGCGGGGGGGCCTCACCCCCAGGGGCACCCCTCCATCCGGACCCTGCTCCGGGCTGGGCTAGCCTCCCTCCAAGGGGGCTGGAATTTGCAGAGGGCGCAGGAGGGGGGCTGCTTCCACGCAAACATGCCATCAGTTCCACACTGATCAGATGCCAGACAACATACAATTTAGTCTTTATTGATGTCAGTCAAGAACCTGGGAATCTTATATACCTGGATTGTAGAACTAAGCACGGTCAACCTGTGAATGTCCATCTGTTAGAGGAAGTAGGTGAAGAGGAAGAATATTTGGTGGGAAATTAGTCTGGCCAAGAACCGGCTCCACTTCCACTTCCAAGATGAAATTTCAGTTCACTCAAGAATGATAAGACCGGCCCTTCGTATCTTAAATAGGTTAAAAGAAAGTTATAACCAATTCCTATGATGAGTCATTTCAACATTTGCTCAGTATGGCCGTTCCAAACTTTGTCTCTCCACTTGGAATTTACTGTAGTGGCAAGGACCTCCATTCCTATGTGTTCTGAAGGGAGGGATCTAGAGAACAGGGAGGTTCTGGGTTTCAGTCCCAGCCCTGGACCCTCTGGGTCCACCCCGAGGAGCACTACCAACCTCCCAAAGCCTTCCTTTGCTCAGCTCTCAATTGGAGGTAATAATACAGTCTTGCAGGGCAGCCGTGAAGATTAAATTATAAGGCATGTTTCCTGGCATAGCGTAGGCACTCAATAAATCGTAGCTACTGTTCTTACTGGAGAAGAGCCACTCGTCCTCTTTGAGAAGGTGAGAAATTATATAGTTACATAAAATACCTGAAGCAGTCTATCCCCCATGGTGGCAGCCTATAATTTCTTTTTCTTCCCCAAACAAGCAATCATCTGTAGACCCAGTTGTACTTGGTGGAGTGTGTGCTCTTGAACTTGCCCTTGTTCTAGATTGAGAACTCCAGGGAACTGTTGGAAATTGGTCATGATTGGCCAGGTGGGGTGTGGTCTCAACAAGTAGACTGCGTCGTGAGACTGTGATGTAGGCACTAATTCAATCGACCCGAACAGCACTCTCCAGAGAAGATGTTTGAACCAGGCACAAGAAGGCTTCTGCTTCTGTCTGGTCACCATTTCCATCTTCATCAATAGGCTTTTCAAAATCCTGGCTATCACATGCAGACATGACTCGGATTCGAAGGTAAATCGATAGAGAACGAGATCTCCAGGACAAGTTTCCTCAGTGCAGTGCACGTCAAGATGCCACTGCTGATTCTTTCATCCTCAAAGTGAAGTCATTCCTGGAACCAAGTCTTCCCTCCTTCCAGACCTGAAAAATATTCTGGGTGCCAGCTGCCTTGCAAATTGACTTCATTTCTCTTATCAGATTTGCAGAATAATTGAGTGGATGGTCTGGCCTCTCTCTGATAAGAAGTCAGACATTACATGGGTAGAAAGAGAAAAATAACCTGGCATATGTGGATATGATAAAGTGTAAATAACTCATCCCACAGGAGAACTTGATCATGAAGCTAGCTTCACAGGAGTCACTGGGCCCAGCGCGGCTTTCTTTACCTTAATTAGACCTGGCAATGACAGCTGGGTGATTACCCTACATGCGAATGGTTAGATGTGTTCTCCCTTTATTTCCAAAGAAATGTGTTGTATAAACAGGCCCCCAAGCTTGTTTGAAAGGTGGCAAGGAGATGTGGATTATTTGTTCTGTGAGTTTGCTACTTCCCAGGTAGAAGCCATTGTCAAAACCCACTGACTGTCTGATGAAAATCAGATAATCATGTTTATAGTGCTAATAGCCTCAGAGAGCTGTACCTGCATTTCCTGAGCATTCCAAGGGCTTTTATATGCATCATTTCATTAACGCTTCTGGATTTTTTTTTTTTTTATTGACAAAATCCTACTCAAGGGAATAAAAACAACAAAAACAATAGTGTCTCCCAATTACTGAGCTACTAGGTCCCAGGCACAAGGAAAGGCACCTGGCAGAGATTATTGCTACAACAACTGTATGGAGCTGGCATTGGTAGCCACATTGCACGGATAGGGGACCCGAAGCTCAGGGAAATGACACAGCTTGCTCAGTGTCCCGCCACCGGCAGCGTGGTTCAGCGAGATTCAAACCTGGCTCCATTCCATGATGCCACAGACACCTGGCATCCCTGTTGAGGGGTGCAAGGCACCCCTAATGGATGCAGACATGCTGGTAAAGTCTCTAGACCTGGGAGCAGAGATTGCAAGAGTGCTTTTTCAGCTTTGAGTCTGGTTAGCTCTCCTCTGAGACTGTGAGAAAATGAATGTCTTGTTATTTTTTCTCACATGTTCAAATAAGCGGTATTTCTAAGAGCTAACCCCTCCTCTCCCCAGAAGTCTTCCTTGATTAGTTTTCTAATCTTCTGCTCCGCTCTGTCTTCCGGCACTGAAGCGGATTTCCCACGGAACGTGAACCTAACGCAACCTCCACATTCCCTCTCTTTTATTTACTCTCAGAATAAATTCAAACTGGTGGTTCTTGAACGAGGTGATACATTTTTACAAAAAGGAGACATTCTTTATTTTTTGGCCTAATTTATTTCCGATCCAGACGTTTCAATTAGATGTTTTTTAAGTGCTGCTATTCTTTTTCATTTAAAATTGATTAGTTCTGTAGGGGATGATTTTTCACTCGTTGGTATGTTATTTTGTAATCACTCTCTTGTCCTTTAAAGTGTCCGTTTCCCTCTCCCGAACAGACGTCCAAGTTTCTCAGGGCGCGGGGGCATGCTTTATCAGCCCCGGGAGCACCTCCAGCACTGAGATCCGCAGACGGCAGCCGCTCCATACTCACGGTGGTTGTGTCCTCACCGGCACAAGCTGTGCACGGCATTGAAGCAGAGACCGGGCTTGAGGCAGAAGCACAGACTAAACACTTTCTCCGGGGGAAGGCCTTTTCTAGCTTGCTTATCAGGGCACGCAAAGAAAGATTTCAAAGTACGGAAAGTGCGTGATTCGGTGAGCTGTTGAAGGTTTCACAAAGTGATGCCTGCAAAGGGGTCTCCATCAGCTCTCGGCCGAAGCGCCCACAGAGGGAAGCAGACAGGATGTGTGTGTGTGGGGGGAGTGGGGCCGCATTAAACAGTCCAGCTAGCACCTCTGGGGACGGCCCCCGGGGTGATGAACGGCACGCCAAGAGATGGTGGCCTTCACACGCTTCCACGGCGCTTCGAGAGCCCGAAGGAGGAAGGCCATTCCTCTGGGGCTCGAGCGCCGTATTTTCCAGTTACAAACGTCCTTAGCTGAGACCCCCACAAACGTCAGCCATCTCTGCCGACTCTGGCTGCCGCAGAGGCTCCCGAGGACAAGAGAAAGGCGCGGCGGGGGAGAGCGTGGGCAAGGGCAGGCGTCCAGGCCAATGCCAAGGCTGGGGGAGGGGTCGGCGGGGGGGGGGGGGGTCCGGCTTGTCCCGGAGCCGCCCTGGTCCCCGCCCTGCAGACGAGCCGCCTCCCTCCCGTCCACCGAGAACTGGTGGCGGGCGCCGGCTCCACGGGGGCTCCGGGCAGGGCGCGGCCGCCTACCTCGTAGTACTTGCCGTCGGCGTAGCAGCCGCAGCTGTGCGGCGGGATGCAGCTCCTGCCGTCGAGCACGTAGCCCGCGTCGCACTGGCAGCCCTCCACGCAGTAGTGGTTGCAGTCGCTCTTGAGGCGGATGGCGGCGCAGCGCGGCTGGCACACGCTCACGCAGCTCTCGTAGTGGCTGTTGGGGGGGCAGGTGACGGCTGCAACACAAGACACGCGTCAGGCCTGGCCGCCGCCGCCTCGCCTCGCGAGGACCTTGCGGTTCCCGCGCTCCGGGAGGCGGAGGCCCGGCGGGGACCGCGCTGCGCCACCTGTCGCCGCGGCTCCCTCTGCCTCTGGAAAGCCTCCATCTGACTCCTTCCTGCGTAAACGATGGGCCACAGAGCAGATGAGCTTCCTGGGGCTCCCTCACATAATCTTTGTCCTCTGCTCAGCCCTGTGTTTCGAGGCTGGCTCTGACCTGTGACCTGACCTGTGACCTTCGCCCCCACCTCCCAACACGCGTCTCGCCTTCCGTAGGGCGCCCCCTCGTGGCCTTCAGGGGCGCTCCACACTCTTGCCCGCTCTTAGACCCTCGCTCGCATTGTCTCCCTTACGCTTGCCCTCCTCGTCCTCCAGGCCCACCCAAATGCCCCACTCTTCTCGTCCTAGGTGGAGCCCCCTCTTCTTGGCAGAGCCCCCACCCGCCCTTACACCAATGGCAACTCGCCTTCACCCCAGAACTTCCGTAGAATCTTTTCTAAGCCAGGAATGCATAAATGGTCCACAAAGGGTCCCTGAGCCCCTGGATTTCTGAGGAGGCAAGTGTGTGCCGTGTGTGTGTGTGTGTGTGTGTGTGTGTGCGCGCGTGCGCGCGCGCGTGAGCTATGTTCTACCATTTTCAAACGCATGCGTGTGGATGCTCTTAGGGAAGGCAGTGAGGGTCCTGGTGAAGAGTGAGAGTCTGGAGCGAGCTGCAGGAGACTGGAGCCAGTTACTCAGCCTCTCTGGGCCTCTTTCCTGTGATCTGCACATACCTACGGCGCCTACTTCATGGCTTGGGGGCAGGAATTCTGTGAGTCTGCATGCCGGGAACAGTGCTTAACACCTAAATGCTCAGTGTTAGCCAATCATTAAAGACACGTTTGCTGGAAAGTTCTATAGAGGCTATTATTTTAACCAATGTATATGAAAAGCACAAGTACTATCATGTTGGAACTTCTGCATACCATTTACAGGATACATTTGGGGCATATTTTATTTTTTATATTACCTAATGGTAAAAATGGACTTTTTTGGTTCCGTGCATTTTACATGTATAGATTCATGTAACCAATACCATGATCTATTATATTTTTTTAAACATTTAATTTAAAAGGTACTACCTGCCTGTGGTAGACAATGGAAGCCATAAAGTAAAAGTGCAACAGAAAAGCAACCTCAGGTAACAAGTTAGAGTAGAATCTTCTAGAAATCTTCTATGGATATATAAGTACCCAGGTGTGTGTGTGTGTGTGTGTGTGTGTGTGTATGTGTGTATTCCATTCCCATTTTTTCACATGAATGGGAGCATAATATACATATTTTCCTACTTATTGCTTTTTCATGACAGTATTCCTTCCATTACCCTTGAATTATTGTTTTTGCACTGCTACCTGGTATGTGTATTTTCTGTTTATGATGATGATGCAGTGAACATCAGTAGACATATATCTTTGACCTCATGAGTAAATGACTCTGTATAATAAAATCCTGGAAGTGGAATTACTGGGTCAAAGGGTTCGTATGTTTAAATTTTTGATAGATGTAACTGAATTGCCCTCTAAAGAGGCTATGCCAATTCATCCTCCTACCAGTGCTCCATGAAAAGATCTATTTTCGCACATCCTCACTGACTGTGTAGCACCAAACCTTCTGACCCTTGGAAAAGCAAAAAGTTAAATGTCATACATAAATATGTTATATACATATCTCAATTATATATAATTGAGATATATAGGATTACTACCCTGAATATATAGAGAACTCATAAAACTTAATACAACCACCACAACAAAAACTCAATTCAAAAATGCACAAACGGGGCGCCTGGGTGGCTCAGTTGGTTGGGCGACTGCTTTCGGGTCAGGTCATGATCCCGGAGTCCCGGGATCGAGTCCCACATCGGGCTCCCAGCTCCACAGGGAGTCTGCTTCTCCCTCTGACTTTTTCCCCTCTCATGCTCTCTCTCGCTCTCTCTCTCTCTCAAATAAATAAATAAAATCTTTAAAAAAAAATGGACAAATGACTTGAACAGACATTTCTCCAAAGAGGGTGATACACGAATGGCCAGTAAGCTCATGGAAATATGCTCGACATCACTAATCATCAGGGAAATAAATATCAAAACTACAATGAAAAACCACCTCACACTCAGTAGGATGGCTACTTCTTAAAAAACTCAGAAAACCCAGTGTTGGCAAAGATGTGGAGAAATTGGAACCCTTGTGCAGTTTGGTGGGAATGGAAAATGGTGCAGCTGCTGTGGGAAGCAATATAGCAGCTCTTCAAAAAATTAAAAGTAGAATTATCATGTGATCCAGCAATTCCACTTCTAGATATATGCTCAAAAAATTTGAAAAAAAGTTTCTCAGAGAGACCTTTATATGCCTCTGTTCAGAGCAGCACTTTTCACAATGGCTAAAACATGAAAGCAACCCAAGCATCACTGGATGGATGAATAGATAAACCAATGTGGTATATTCAGCTTTAAAAAGGAAGGACATTCTGCAATATACCACACCATAAATGACCCTTGAGGACATTATGTTAAGTGAAATAAGCCACCCACAAAAAGACAGATGCTGTGTGATTCCACTAAGAGGAGGCAACCAAAGTCTTCAAGTTCATAGGGACAGGAAACAGAACGTTGGCTGCCAGGGGCTTGGGTGGGTTGGGCATGAGGAGTTAGTGTTTAATGGCTGTAAAGCTTCAGTTTTGCAAGATAAAAAGAGTTCCAGGGGTGCCTGGGTGGCTCAGTGGGTTAAAGCCTCTGCCTTCAGCTCAGGTCATGATCTCGGGGTCCTGGGATCGAGCCCCACATCGGGCTCTCTGCTCAGCGGGGAGCCTGCTTCCCCCTCTCTCTCTGCCTGCCTCTCTGCCTACTTGTGATCTCTCTCTCTGTCAAATAAATAAATAAAATCTTTAAAAAAAAAAAGAGTTCTGGTGAGGGATGGTGGTAGAGGTTGTACAAAAATGTGAACATACAATGTGAGTACTTAATGTTACTGAACTTAAAAATAAGTTAAAAAAAAGTTAAGAATGTAGGGGCGCCTGCGTGGCTCAGTGGTTAAGCTTCTGCCTTTGGCTCAGGTCATGATCCTGGGGTCTTGGGATTGAGCCCCATATCAAGCTCCTTTCTCAGGGGGGAACCTTCTTCTCCCTCTCCCACTCCCCCTGCTGTGTGCCCCCCCCTCTGTCAAATAAATAAGTAAAATCTTAAAAAAAAAGTTAAGAATGTAAATTTGTGTTCTGTATATTTTACCAAAATAAAAAATTGAAAAAAAAATTACTATATCCTTACTTAGTTTGCATTCTTTGATCAGCTTTTCACTTGTTTATAAGCCATTTGTATGTCTTCTTCGGTGAATTGCTTTTCTGTGTCCTCTGTGCATTTTATGGTGTTGAATTTTTTTTATTACATTGTAAAAAGCTTTTTAAAAATTAAAATTAGACTTTGTCTGTCATGTGTTACAAAGTATTTACTGTTGGTTTTTAAATTGCTTCTTCTTTTTTTGGGGGGACTGTATTTGATTATGCTTTTGCCATGTAAAAATTTAGATTTTTAAAGTTGTCAAATTTACCACTTTTTTTTTTCTGGCTTTGGGCGCTTTGCTTAGAAAGGCCCTCTCTATTACAGGATTACCAAACACAAGAACAAAAATGCCTTTGTCTTCTCCTCGTACTGTTATAACTGACATTTTTATGTTTCATCTTGGTTCTGTTTGGATTTTATTTTTGGGTGAGAAGTAAAGCAGGGATTTAGCTATTTCCCCCACTTTCACTTGTCCTTTGTCCCTAGCCTATTAATTAAAGAATACATTTTCCCCCAGTAATTTGAAATGCCAGCTTTACAGAATACTAATTTCTCTTTAGTGTTCGGGCCTATTTCTAGATTTTTCTCATCTTCCTACTGGTTGATCTTTCTATTCATGTCCCAGCGTTAACTTGATTTTGTTACTGAAGCTCTCCAATACATTTTAATATCCGAGAAGATGCACCAGGTATTAAGAGATGCCCATTGTCCCAAGTATGCTGGCCCCATTTCCCCAACTAGACTATAACCTATTTTCTACTTCGGATTCTTCCGTGACACCCAAAACAGTCCTGAGAACAGGGCAGGTAGGATTAATAAACATTTGATTCTTGAGAACAAACTTTAAAATTCCTAATGCTGATTTTCACAACCCAAACGAAGTTCCGAGAACTGTGGGGGATGATGGCTCTACCCTTGGATTTCCACTGTGGTCACGAATGTGGCTCTTGTCGTGGCCAGTGCACTGATAGATCTAGCCTTTGTGCCTCGGGGCAGGGGGCAGGAGGCATGGATCTCCCCAAAAAGCAATGCAGTACGATGCAGTGGACAAGGGCTTTGGAATTGGGCTGACTCTTTAGAGCCCTAGATCTGCCACTAACCGGCACTGTCACCTGGACAGGTACCTACTCTCTCAAAGCCCCTTTCCTCCTCTGTCAAGGGCAGCTAATATCTCCCTCACCAAGTAGTTGTTAAGAGAAAATGAGGTGCATTTTGCAAAGCTCCTAGTCCACTTCCTGGTACTTCAAGGACAGCTTCTGCTATGACTAGCGGGAACAGTTGTATTAGGGGAAGAATTTATTGGGTCTGCAGAGAAATCTGTAAGAGAACCCCTAATTACCAGACTTGGGATCCAGCACTCTGAATAAGAAAGGGAAAATGAAAATGACGCTCAGCTCTGACTGAGCACTCACCAGGTGTTAAGCATGGGGTGGCACGGATGACGAGACATCAGCCCATTTAATTCTCACAGTGGCCCACCAAAGCTGGAAGACACCCCCACAGACCTGATCCTGTGCAGAGGTCCCGTAAACCCCCTGCAGCATCGGGGGAGGGGTGGTCCCTTCCCCCGGTCCGCCCAGGGTCCGAGAGGCAGCACTGCCCAGCGGAAAGAGCACTGCCTGTTGCCACTTTCCTTGAGAAAGTTCTGATGTTTCTTGGAGCTTCACTTTCCTCCTCTAGAAAATGGGACTATTAACAGCTCCTGCTTTACGGGGATTCATATTGCACTTAGAAAAGTGTCAGGCACATAATCACAGCCAAGTCACTGTTAGGCATTTACAATTTTCCTCTCCTATGGCTTACTGTATGTCCACCACCTACGATGCTAATTTAAGTCCCCCA
>CM052815.1:78356623-78457863 GCA_028533885.1 Nasua narica
AAAAGAAGGCATGGTAACTCTTAATGACTGACTGCACGTAGGGCAAAGGCAACAACCACAGCCAACTGATTGCTTTACTCCTGAAGTCCAAACTGTAGCACTGTCAGTTTCACGTTACTTTTTAGAACTTTTTCTTATATAGCTAATCAACCTAAATATATAAAAAGTTTACTTGCTTAAAACACAGCCCACATTAAGAGGTTAGTAAATAGGCCTCTGACTAGCCAAAATACATGTCACATAGTTCATACACTAAAAAAAGTATTTGTGTATATATAATAAACATATATACATATATAAAAGAACATTATTCAGAGCTGCACAATCTTATTTTACACAAAGTTCTAACAAATGTAAGCATCTAATTTCCAAACCCACAGCAGTTTGGAAGCAAAAATTAGGAGAAAAGAGTCTGCTATAGATGGACATACCTAAGAGTCTGAGGGTCAAGAAAAAAAAAATGAAAACTACAAAAAAGCACACACAATCACTCAGGGTAAGTTCTCCACAACTGTTTATTGACAGGTACACATGATTCCCAGAAAAATGAAATTAATGAGATTCTTCCTTCATGTTCCAAACAACTACCACAAAAAGAAAGCTTTTAAACATTCTTTAAAGCTAAAGATTTCAAAACAACTCTTCACCTGATAAAAAGATAATTTCTAAACGATGGCTGACATATGCCAACATAGATCCTCTTGCCAGGACCCAAGATATAGTCAATAAATAAATAATTTACAACACACAAAGTTTGAAGATGATTAAAAATGCTTTCATAAGGCATTTCATCAGGAATACGGCCCCAATGCTGAAGTTTAATTTGGGCAATTCTTTCCTGATGGTTATGACTTGGAATCCCATGTCCCAAATAATATGAAGGCATCATCAACAAGAATTAACACCAATACCCAGGTCTTAAATATATACCCTATAAATTTACCTACTGAAATCTGGCAACATTACTTGACACTCAACATCATGTAACAATAGGCTGAATGACAACTTTAAAAAAAGCTTTTAAACATAGCAACTCATGAAGGTCTCCCACTTCATTCACCAATACTTATTAATGTTTATAATACTGTTCATATAAAGACCTCATCTATTTTATAAACAGATGAAAATATCATTGGGGGAATTAGACGTTAAATGACTCAAAGTTACACTTACGTTTATGATTATATTTAAAATATATACTAAAGCCATGAACCTGTATCTTTAATTATGTAGAATTATTAAACCACATATTATTGGAGTAAGAAGGGTTTAGGTTTCAGCTTGAGAGTTTTTAAATAGCAGAAAAGCAAATCAGTGTGTATTTACAACACTAAAACATTAAAATTACCTTGAGTATATTGTAGTGATAAATCAACTAAACAGAATTAGGGCTCTCATTTTCTTTCACATGGCAAAGAATAAAGAAAATTAAAGCATACACTTAAAAAACGTCATAAAATGATCAGGCCACATTAAGATATCAAAGATTAAGATTATGCTCCAAAAGGCCAAAAATGCTATAATTTATAAATATATGTAAACAAATGAAGCAGTCAGTTGTACCCACATCCAAAACCATCTTCTTCTAATCATCCTGGCTCCCTAGAATCATACAACATAAGGACACTTAACTGAAGCCAAAGAAGTGTGCCTAGGAGACAGTGTTTTTCAAAGTGCAACCTGTGACCCACAAATCAATTTAGTGGATTTCAGTCAGCATTTTTAATGAAAGAGAATGGAATATAATAGAAATTATCAGAATGTAGCACATGTAATAAGGGTAAACAGTGCTCTGTGAAACTTTTCATTCATATACAGGTATGTATTGGATCATAATGTAAAAAGGACTTCTTAATATGGAGCATGATTTAAAAAAAAAAAGTTTGAAAGCTCTTACCCTAGAGATCTAATTCGAATGCCTGAGGACCCAAAGGCTGAGTGTTCTCATTAGTCCTCAGCACTTACATGTAATCTCTTGGCTCAAGATGGCCTCTTGGAAACCAATTTAAGACCTCCAGGGCAGGGTAAAAAGAACGGGGACAGCCCCAGCTAACCCTGTGTCTGGACGTAAAAGGGTTGCTAACTTCCCCAAACAACAGCCCTAGTTGGTGCCTAGAAGCTCCGAGTAACTTAGCAACCTTCAGACTAGAGCTCCTCCTTTCTCCACTGGCTGTTAACAGTTCAACTCTTCCAACCAACTTTTCTTAACTTCAACTTCTAAAATCATTGTGTCAAGACAGTATGAAATCTTCTCGCTTCATCAATTCCCAGAATGTCTTCCTATGAGAGGATCTACAACTCTGTACTCCCCATTCTCAACAAAGAATGAAGCTCCACACAGATCCTTACACTGCCCCGTTCCCAGATCCCAGGACAGGGTACTCTCCTCCCAGGCCCTATCTTATTCCAATCCCCTCACTCTCAGCGTCTCCCAACTTCGAGGGCAAAACGATTCTCCCGAAAGCCCGTCTTAAACTACTGCATCCTTTCATCAGCTCCTGGAAGGAGCAGGCCTAGTGTCCCAGAAGCCTGGAAATGCCCGCCGGCTCCGTTCCCAACCAAACCTCCCTGGGGACACGTCCTCTACTTCCTCCCCCCCCCCACACCCCCAGCCGCCCTTTGGATACAGTAGTTCAGAGACAAAGTTTTCTATTTCTCCAACAGCCCCAGACTCGTCTCCACCTCCTACCACCCAGGGGGCATCTTTCCATCCCCCACACCCCTGGGGCACGATGAGAAGCCGGGATTCTCCCAGGGACTCGGCTCCCGCCTCACCCCCCACTCACCCCCCCGCCCGGCCCTTCGCCTGCTCCCAGCCCAAGGCCCTCCCCGCGCCTCCCCAGCCAGCCCAGGCCCCATCCTCCCTCCAGCCGCGGGCGGGTGGCCCATCCCTCCCCACCTCCCAGGCAGGCCTCGTCCCGCTCCGAGTTCGTCCCCGCGTTTCCCCACACGGCGTCCCAGCAGGAACGGCCCTCCGCGCCTCGGCTCCGGAGGGGAGCCTCTGGGGCCTCGAGAAGCCGGCAGAGCCGGCGGGCCCGGGCTCCACTCACCCCTCAGCCCGGGAGGCGGGGGAGCTGCTGCGGCGGCTCCTCGGGCTGTGCCTCTCCTCCCCCCTCCCGGCCACCGCCGTCGCCGCCGCTCAGCCTCGGGCCTGGTCCCGGCCGGCCCCGGCCCGGCTCCGCTTCACCTCGTCCCCCACTCTGGCCGCCGGAGCCCAGTGTCCTGCATTGACCCGGAAGCAGCTTTCACGGCCCAACAACAACACGTGACCCTACCGCACGTGTCACGTCCGCTGCGTGAAGGGGAGGGGGCGCCGGGGGAGCGGGTCCTCCTCCACCAAGCTCGGGTTGCCATGGCAACGGGGAAGGCCTCCGCGGGCCCGGTGGTCGCGGCAAACGCGCTGCACCTGCTCTTCCCCTCGGCGGTGTGAGGGGACATCCTAGGTGCCAAGGAGGAGTAAATTGTCTCATCAGAGTGAGGCAGGGACGGGTCAGAGCAGAGGCTGGGCGGCCGAGAGGCTGCGGCTTTACAGAAGGGAGCTGAACCTTTCCAGACTTTCCTGGAATTGTGTCCTGGCTTTGTCACTAATTTTCTGTGTGACCCTGCTTAACGTGTTTCCCTCCTCTGGCTTCGGTTTCCTCACCAGGCGAGCTCTAGGCTGTCATCTAATAAGACCTCAGGATGCTTTTGCACAAGGATGTGCTAGCACTCTGCCCTTTATTCCGTGTCCCTTTTGCAAGGCCTGTGGCACCCTGAGAGTTCGGGGCTCCCGCACCAGTGGAGTAATACCAGTTTCCAGGCATTGAGCACCTTCTGGGCACTAGACACTGTACATAGGCTATTTCTAATTCTAGCAACTTGCAAAAACAAGCATTTTGTAGGATTGAAAGCTGAAGCTCACAGAGGTTCAGTGATCTGCCCATGACCATCCAGTGAGTAAAAGTGATCAGGCTGAGATTTGAATCCAGGTCAATCAGGCGCCAAACTAAAGACCGTGCCCTTCGCCTTATGACGTGCTATGGCTCTAGCTGCATATACATTATATGTGACCGTTGGGCGGTGATTGCTTATGTACTTATTTGTCCATTTCTGTGGCGGGAACATAATGGAATAGGGATGGTGTTGGCTGATCTCAAAGAGAGTTCAGCCTTGTCTGGCTAGGTCCGCTGAAGTGCTAGGAATTGGAAAGGTGTATGTGCTACACACATAAGGTGTGTGTGCTTTTATGTGGTGTGTGTCAGGGAGCTGGTGAGCAGTTGTGATATGTGCACATATATATTGATTCCTAGAGCAGGGAGACAAAATTTTTTAAGGGGAACTCAGTGGTAGCTTATCACCCTCACTCCTAGGGACTTACTAATTCTCTCGGTGTGTTTGGTCATACCCCATAGGTAGAGCTTAGAGAAGTTAGAGAGGGGAAGAAAGCCCCAAAGAGCTGGTTTTCTTTAAAAAAAAAAAAAAAAAAAAAAGATTCATTTAGAGAGAGCAGGGGAAGGGGCAAAGAGAAAGAATCTCAAGCAGACTCTTTGCTGAAGGCAGATTCCCAAAGCAGATCCTGAGATTATGACCTGAGCCAAAATCAAAAGTTAGATGTTCAACCGATTGAGCCACTCAGGTGCCCCTCCAAAAGAACTGGTCAAAGAAAATGCTTAGAGGATCAAGAGAAGAGTGAACGAAGCAGTGTGGCTTAGGTTGCAGAGGTGGGAACTTTCCTCCTCCTTCTGCTGAGAACAGATCAGGTTAAGCCAACCGAAATTATGTGTAAAATATTATGTAGAGACCTATATTATACATACATGCATTTTTAAGAGGAAGTGCCAGATGTTCCATCAGATTCACAAAGAAATTGCAACTCAAAAAAATGTTAAGTTTCATTGTCACTTTAAATTCTGCAATTCTGAGATTCTACATTTTATTTTTGTCAACGTTATTGACATATCTGTCAGAAAATGGACCTTCATGCCAAGCTTACTGACCAAGCAAAGGGCACAGATATTTTTATTTTAAAGTGGAGAGTCATACTTAGAACGATTTAGAAAGTTATCCAGATTTCCTTACTGGGAAGAATATATGGTCTTAAAAAAACAACTTTTAATTTGCTTTTCTACAATTTACATAAATGGATCAGTCACGTGGAGCTTAATTTTCAAGGGGGCCTTGCACTTATTAAAATCATTTACAACAAATTGATGTAAGCCTTACTGACATAGATACAGATCACTACACATACAAATGTACACAAATGTAAAGCCCAATGAATTATCACAAAGCAAAAACCCATGTAACATCACCCTATCAAATCACTGAATATTGCCAGTTTCCCAAAGCCTCCTCCCTAGTCACTACGGCCATTATTCTCCCCAAGCTAGTATTCTGACTTCTAATATTGTACTTATTTGCCCATTTTTAAACTTTATATAAATGGAATCATATGAGATCATTTAAATACTTAATACTGTGAGAGTATATTGTCGCATATAGCTGTAGTTTCCTGATTTTTGTTGCTAAATAGTATTTCATATTGTAATCACACTACCACTTATTTATCCATTCCCCTGTTGAAGGGCATTTGGGCTATTTCCAGTTTTTACTTATTGTGCACAACGCTGCTATAAACATTCTTGTGCTTAACTTTTACTGCACATACATACATATTTCTATTGGGAATATACCCAGGAATAAAATTAATAGATCTTAGCTTTAGATCAGCACTGTCCTAGAAATATAGTACAAGTCAAGTCATCATATGTAATTTAAAATTTTCTAGTAGACACATTTAAAAAGTTTTTTAAAAAGTGAAATTGATATTAAGCATGCATTTTTTAAAAAGATTTATCCGTCTATTTATTTTTAGAGAAAGAGAGAGAGTGCTAACAGTGGAGAGGGGCAGAGGGAGAAGGAGAGAATCCCCAAGCTGACTCCCCACTCAACACAGAGCCCCACATGGGGTCAATCCTATGACCCTGAGATCATGACCTGAGTCAAAATCAAGAGTCAGACACTTGAACCACCCAGGTGCCACAAGCACGCATTTTATTAACCCAGTATATCCAAAATATTATCATTTCAACATGTCATCAATATGAAAATTATTAATCAGATATTTAACATGTTTTTTCACATATTATATCTTCAAAGTCCAATGTGTATTTTATATTTATAGCAATTCGGACTACCCACATTTCAAGTGTTCAGTAACCAGTGTGACTATGAACTACTACAGTGGATGGTGCATCTTTGGGGTTAGGGCTAACCCTAACCTAAAAGATTCCTCAGAGGCGGTTGCCAATTTACATTCCTGACAGCAGCATATGAGAGTTACAGTTGTTCCAAATCTTCATCAAAACCTGGTACTAGGAGGGCACCTGGGTGGCTCATTGAGTTAAGCGTCTGCCTTTGGCTCAGGTCATGATCCCAGGATTTGGGGATTGAACCCACCTGGAAGCCAGCCTCCTGGGAATCCCTGCTCATCAGGGAGTCTGCTTATCCATCCTTCTCTCTGCCCCTCCCTGCTGGTCTGGTGCTCCCCTCTCCCAAACAAATAAAACCAACCTGGTACTGTGAGCCTTTTTAATTTTAGCCATTCTGATGGTTCTGTACTAGTATCTTATTTTGGATTAATATGCATTTCCTTAATGACAAGGTGGTTGAGTCTCTTTGCATGTTTATTGGCAAATTGATATTCTCTTTCAGGAAGAGTCTGGGTGCTCTTTTCTATTGAGGTGGTCTGTCTTTTTCTTATGGGTCTCATAAGATTAATTGAAAGGCATTATCTTTTTTTATTTTTCTGGAAAATCTTGTATATTGGCATTTTTAATTCCTTAGCCTATTGTTCTCCAACAAAGCCGTTTAACCTAGAGTTTTCTAGGGGAAAGTGTTAAATTATATGGGAAGTGTTAAATTATAGATTCAATTTATTTCTTAATTACAGCACTATTCAAATTTTCCTATTTTCTCTTGTGTTTTAGTAAGTTGTATTTTTCTAGGAATTTGCTCACCCCACATAAATTTTCAAATGCATTAGTCTGAAGTTGTTTATAATATCCTATTATCTTTATCAGAGCTGCACGGTCTGCAGTGACATCTCATTTTTATTAGATACTGGTTACTTTTGCCATGTGTTTTTCCTTTATTAGCCTCACAAATTTTGTTGGTCTTCTGAAGGAACAGTTTTGTCAAATCTCTCCATTCTATTTTTTCTTGTTTATTATTTTCTACTTTTATCTTTCTTGCTTCCTTCCTTCTGCTCTTATTGGATATAATTTACTATTCTAACTTTCTTCTTTTCTAAAAACACACACTTAGAACTACATATCTGCTTCTAAATACAGCTTCAGTTGTGTGTCATAGTCCTGATAAGTAGCATTTTCATTATCATTCAGTTTTAAATATTTCCTAATTTCTCTGGCCTATTGGTAGGGTGGATTACCTTAATTTGTTTTTGAATGTTGAACTAGCCCTCCCTACCTGGAATAAGCCTTAGTGGTCATGGTATATAATTCTTTGTACACATTGTTGGATTCAATTTGTAATTTTTTTGAGGATTTTTGCATTTATGTTTATGTTCACATATTGGTCTGTAATTTGCTTGTCTGGTAATCTCGTTGTTTAGTTTTAGTATTAGGGTAATCCTGGCCTCATAGAGTCAGAAAGTACTCCTGCTTCTATCTTCTGGAAGATATTGTAGACAATGTATATATAATTTCTTCTTTAAATGTTTGGTAGAATTAGCTAGTAAATTCTGGGCTTGGTGTTTTCTGTTTTGAAAGGTTATTAATTATTGAGTCAGTACCTTTTTTAGATGTAGAGCTATTCAGATTGTCTATTTCTTCCTACATGAGTTTTGGCAAATTACATCTCACTGAATTTGGTCCATTTCATTTGGGTCATCACATTTCTGGGCATAGGGTTGTTTGTTACATTCTTTTATTATCCTTCTGGTGTCATTGGAGTCCATAGTGATGGCCTCTCTTTCACTTCTGATCATTGTAATTTGTTTTTCTTTTCTTTTCTATTTAAATAGCCTGGCTAAGGACTTAGCAGTTTTATTGATCTTTTCAAAGAAACAGTTTTTGATCTCATTGATTTTTCTCTCTTGATTTAACCCCGTTTTCAATTTCATTGATTTCCGTTTTGTTTTGTTTTTTTCTTTTGCTTCGTTTGGGTTTGATTTGCACTTCTTTTTCGAGTTTCCTAAAGTGGAAGCTTAGACTACAGATTTTACATCTTACTCTTTTGTCTAATACAGGCATTCAATGCTATAAATTTTCCACTAAGCACTGCTTTACTGCATCCCACAAAACTTGGTAAGTTGTATTTTTATTTTCACTCAGTTCACATTTCACTTGTTGTCTTAGTCACTTCAAGCTGTTTTAACAAAAATACCATGCACCGAGTGGCCTAAACAACAAGCATTTATTTCTCACAACTGTGGAGGCTGAGAAGTCAGAGGTCACGGCTCTGGCAGATTAGTGTGTGGTGAGGACCGACTTCCTGGCTTTTGATAGCTTCCTTCTCCATACCTTCAACCGATAGAGAGGAAGCTCTAGTCTCCTCCTCTTCTTGTAAGTATACTAATCCTATCATCTGGTCCCCATCCCCAAGACCCCACTTAAATTTTACCTCCCAAACCTCCTAAAGGCCCCACCTAATACCATTCTATTGGGGGTTAGGATTTCAACATATGCATTTTGGTGGGACACAAATACGCAGTCTATAACCCTTGTGATTTCTTCTTTGACCTATGTGTCATGTTATACGCAACTAATGAATCATTGAACTTTACATCAAAAACCAATGATGTGGGGCGCCTGGGTGGCTCAGTGGGTTAAAGCCTCTGACTTTGGCTCAGGTCATGATCTCAGGGTCCTGGGATCGAGCCCCGCATCGGGCTCTCTCCTCGCAGGGAGCCTGCTTCCTCCTCTCTCTCTGCCTGCCTCTCTGCCTACTTGTGATCTATATCTCTGTGTGTCAAATAAATAAATAAAATCTTTAAAAAAAAAAAAACCAATGATGTACTATATGTTGGCTAATTGAACTTAAAAGTAATAATAAAAAAAGTATATTTCTTGACTTCTAAATGTATGGAGATTTTTAAGGGCTATTTAAATCAATTTCTAGTCAAATTAAAATGTGGTCAGAGAACACATGTCATAGGATTTCAATCCTTTGGAAATTATTGAGCTCTGCTTTATGGCTAAGCACATGATAAACCTGAGATGATTTTTCTGAGTGCCTGGAAATATGTATACAACAGTTACTGAGTTCAACATAGTATATAAGCAATTAGATCAGGTTTGTTAATTGTGTTGTTCAAACTTCCTATATTCTTGCTCACTTTTTGTTAGCAATTGATTTTGTGACAATTGTTACAAGCAGATTCGTTGCTTGGTTCATTAGATGCTGACAGAGGTATGTTAAAATTTCTGACTATGACTATGGATAAATTTGTTTTTCCTTGTAGTTCTGAAAATTTTTGATCTGCCTCTTTTGATACTATGTTATAAGATAAACACCAATTTCCGATTGTATTCTCCTGCTGGTAAGTTGAACTTTCTCCCTCTGAAATATCCCACTTATCTCCAGTGGTGCTTATTACCTTAAAGACTATTTTGTCCAGACTTTTCTTTGTTGAAAGGTTTTTGATTACTGATTCCATCCCCTTACTAGTTAGAAGCCTATTCAGATTTCATATTTCCTCAAGCTTTAGTCTTGGCAGGCTGTATGTTTCTATGAATTTGCCCATTCCATCCAGGCTATCCATTGTATTGCCATACCACAGTTTCTCATACTCTTTATAATCCTTCTTATTTATATAAAATCAGTATAAATATCCCCACTTCCATTTCTGATTTTAGTTGAGTCTTCACTCATTTTTTTCTTCATCAAACTAGCTAAAGGTTTGTCACATTTGTTAATCTTTTCCAAGAACCAACTCTTCGTTTCACTTGATTTTGTCTATTATTTTTCTATACTCTATTTTATCTTGGCTCTAATCTTTATCATTTCTTTCCACCTAGTAGATTTAGATTGTTTTTTCTTCTTTCTCTAGTTCCCTAAGGTATACAGTTAGGTTGTTGATTTGAAATTTTCTTTTTTAATGAAAGCATTCACAGCTATAAATTTCCCTCTTGGCACTACTTTCACTACATCTCAATTTTCAGTATGTTTTCATTTTCATTTACCTTAACATATTGTCTAATTTCCCTTGTGATTTCTTTCTTGACCCATTTGATTGTTTGAGTGTGTTGTTTAATTTCTACAGATTTATAAATCTTCCAATTTTCCTTCTGCCGTTGGTTTCATTTCATTCCATTATGACAAGGAAAAATACTTTGTATAATTTTAGTCTTTTAAATTTATTAAAAATTGTTTTGTGGCCTGACAGATGATCTATCCTGGAGAACCTTACATGTGTATTTTAGAAAAAATGTGTATTCTGATATTGTTGAGTGCTGTATTCTTTATATGTCTGTTAGGTCCACTCGGTCCACAGTGTTGTTTAAGTCCTCTGTTTCTGCAATGGAATGAATGTTTATGTCCCCCTCAAATTTATATGCTGAAGTCCTAATCCCAGTGTGATGGTTAGGAGGTGGGGCCTTTGGGGCGGTGATTAGATCATGAGGTTGGAGCCCTCGTGAATGGGATTAGTAACCTTATGAAAGAGAACCCAGATAGCTCCCTTTCTCTTTCTACGATATAACAACCTGGTGAGAAGATGGCTGTCTATGAATCAGGAAGTGGGCTTTCACCACACACCATATCTGTCAGTACCTTGATTTGGGGCTTTCAGCCTTACAGTTGTGAGAAATAAACTCCTATTGTTTATAAGCCATCCATTCTATGGTATTCTGTTACAGCAGCCCAAATGGATCCAGGCAGTTTCCTTAGTGCTCTCCTGTTTGTCCAGTTTTAAAGCTGGGATAGTGAAGTCTCCTAGTATTATTGTAGGGCTGTCTCTTTCTCCCTACAATTCTGTCAGTATTTGCTTCATGTATTTTGGTGCTCCATTGTCTTGTGCATATAGGTTTATAATTATTATATTTCTTGGTGAATTGACCCTTTGATGGATGTATAATGCCCTTCTTTGTCTCTTATAACAGTTTTTGACTTAAAGTCTACTTTTGATCTTAGTATAGTCACCCCCGCTCTTGGGTGACTATTGGCTCTGAATAGCTTCCTCCATCCTTTCACTTTCAACCTAAATGTGTCTTTAGATATAAAGGGAGTCTCTTTAGAAACTGTGCTTGGATTCTGTTTCATTTTTTAATCTATTCTGCCAATGTATGTCTCTTTCTTGGGGCATTTAATCCAATTACATTTAAAATACTTACTGACAAGGGGGCGCCTGGGAGGTTCAGTCTGTTGAGTATCCAACTCTTGATTTCACCTCAAGTCATGATCTTGGGATCCTGAGACCAAGCCCCAGGGCGTGCTCCAGGCTCAGCAGGGAATCGGCTTCAGATGTGCTCTCCTTCTCCCTCTGCCCCTCCTCCCCATCGTGCGATCTCTCTGTCTCTTTAAATAAATAAATAAATAAATAAATAAATAAATAAATCTATAATAAAAAAAGAACCTACTGATAAAGAAGGCTTAATTTTACCATTATGTTATTTGTTTTCTATATGCCTTACAGAATTTTTGTCTCTTATTTCTTCTATTACTGCCTTCTTTTGTGTTTGGAAGTGACATGTTTTGATTCCCTTCTCATTTCCTTTTGTGTATATTCTATAGATACATTCTTTGTGGTTACAATGGGGCTTACATCTAACATCTTAAAGTTATAACAATCTATTTTAAATTGATACCCATTTAACTTCAGATGCATACAAAGGCTGTACATCTTTATAGCTCTTACCCCCCATTTTATGTTACTGATGTCACATATGACATCTCTGTATACTGTGTGCTAATTAACAAAGACTTATAATTACTTCACACATTTGCTTTTTATTATTTTTAAAATTTTTTTATCTATTTGAGAGAGAGAGAGAGAGAGAGAGAGAGAGTGAGACAGAGGGCATAAGAAGGGGGAAAGGCAGAGGGAGAGAAGCTCCCTCTGAGAAATATCATTTGGGGCACCTGGGTGGCTCGATCAGTTAAGTGTCGAACTCTTGATCTCAGCTCAGGTCTTGAGTTCAGGGGTGTGAGTTCAAGCCCCATGTTAGGCTACATGCTAGGTGTGGAGTCCACTTTTAAAAAAAGGTATTAAAAAGATGAGGGAAGAATTAACACATTCCCGATAAACAAAAGCTGAGAGTTCATTACCACCAGACCTGGCTTAAAAGAAATGCTAAGGGGAGTTCCTCAGTATGAAATGAAAGGATGCTCTACAGTAACTCGAAACAGTGTGAATATATAAACTTATGGACAAATATGAAAGTTAGGATTATTGCTATCTTGGTTTGTAACTTCACTTTTCATTTTCTACAAGATGTAAAAGACAAATGCATGAGGGGTACCTGGGTGGCTCAGCAGAGGCTGCTTAAAGATGCTCTCCCTCTGCCCCTCCCCCCACACATGCTTGCTCTAATAAAAATTTTTTAAATAATAAAGACAAATGTGTGAAATAACTATAAATCTTTGTTAATTAGCACACAGTATATAGAGATGTCATTTGTAACATCGAAAACATAAAATGGGGGGAAGAGCTATAAAGGATTCCTTATATGTGATATGCCGCTTCTCACTGCTTTCAGGATTCTATTTGGCCTCGAACATTTGATTATAATGTATGTTAGTGTGGGCATCTTTGTATTTCTCTTACTTGGATTTTGTTGAGATTGTTGGAGTTGTAAGTTCTTACCTTTTATCCTATTAGGGGAGTTTTGTCCTAAGGTTTTTCCTTCAAAAAATCTTTTTTTTGTCTTCCTTTCTTCTCTTTCTGGAACTCCCCTCACGCATATGTTTTTCCACCTGATGTTGTCTCACAATTCCCTTAAGTCCTATTCATTTTTCTTCATTCTTTTTTTTTCTTTCTGCTCATAATATCAAAGAATTTCAATTGTCCTAAATTCATGTTTACTGAGTTCTTTTCTTCCGTCGACTTATATCAGTGGTTGAACCCCTAGAGTGAATTTTTTTTCATTTCAGTTATACTTTTCAGCTCTAGAATTTTTCTGTTTGCTTCCTTTTTATATTTTCTATCTCTTTGTTGATATGCTCATTTCGTTCATATACTGTTATCCTGATTTCCTTTAGTTCTTTGCCCATTTTCTCCCTAGCCTTTGAGCATATTTATGGCAGTTTTTGTTTTTAGAGAGTGAGAGCACCTGCATGGGGGGAGGGGGGCAAAGGGGAGAGAGAAGAGAGAGGAGAGAGTCCTAAGCTGGCGGCAGGCCCGGGCAGAGCCCAACACAGTGCTTAATCTCACCATCCTGAGATCAGGACCTGAGCTGAAATCAAGAGTCAGACACTTAACTGACTGAGCCAATGAGACACACCTAATACATTTGTTTTAAAGTCTTTTTTTAGTAAGCCTGATGTCTAGACTTGCTTGGGGATGGTTTCTGTCAATTTATTTTATTCCTTTGAATGAGGCATCTTTTTCTGTTTCTTCGTATGTCTTGTGAACTTTTGTTGCTGAAAATTGGGTATTTGATTATTATAATGTGGTAATTCTGGAAATGAGGTTGTCACTCATCCTTAGGATTCACTCTGTGTGTGTGTGTGTGTGTTTAATTGCTGAAGGCTATAACTTGTTGAAGGTTTGTTTGTTTTGAGGCTTTTACAAACTACTTTTGGAAGGACTATTCCTTGTCATGTGAGCTCATTTGAGTCTCCGTTTTCATGTTCAGCCAATGTTTTGATGGAGATTTCCTTGAAAGCTAGGAACCAACAAATAACACAGAGAGAGAGAGAGAAAGAGAGAAAGAAAGACAGTAACCTTGTTTCCCAGTCTCTGAAGATGGGGTCAGTGCTGAGATTAGCTGGACTTGCTCTGAGCCTAGAGATCAGCCTGAGGTGAAAACTTAAAGTCCTCTCAAGACTTTTCCGAGACTGGGTGTTTTTTTCTGGACATGCGTGTGACTTCTAAATTCCTCTGTATATATGGCTGCTTTTGAATATACTAATTTTCTAGAGTCTCACCTCAGCTTCTTCCCAGGGCCTTGGATGTTATGTTGTGCGTCTCTACCTAGAATCTCTTGCCTCGGGGGTTTATAGCCCCCTTCTAGCTTTTACTAGAAGTGCCCACCAGTTTCCTCACCAATAGTCCAAAGTATATAAGGCAGAAAGAATGAGACAATTACGTCAGAACTGAGTACACAATAATTTTCAAGTAAGGTCCGCTCTGCTCCCTTTTGTTCAAGGTGGAGACGTGGTTGCTGGTGCCGAAAACCAGGACTTGTCAGCACTGCATCAAGGAGGTGGTGGGTCGAGGATGAGCAAAAGCACCACAGCGCTTTCCTCTAGCTCTGAAGATGGTTTTTCTTGATTAGACAGGCTTGGTTGCTGTAAACCTTTCATTGGTTTTAAGGCACCTACAAAGTTTATTAGATAGTTTTTGGTTGAGTGTTTTCTCTCTTTTTTTTTTTCTTACTGATCTGTGGGGGAAAAAAATCTTGGAGCTTCCTAATCTTCTGTTTTCCTGACATAACTCAAATTTTATTTTTTTATCCCTCCTATTATCTACAGCCTTATTTCTAGACTCATTTCTTTTGTGCGACAAACCCCTTTTAGGATTTCTTATAGCAATAGACCAGATGTTATTAATTCTCTCACTTCTATCTTGAGCAAAGGTCTTTATCTAACCTTTGTATTCCAAAAAGACATTTTTGTTAGTTTAGATGTTTAGATTGGCAGATATTTACTTTTTTTAGAAAAAAAATGTTTTATTTAAATTCAATTTAGTTAACAGATACTGTATTCTGAGTTTCAGGAGTAGAATTTAGTGACTCACCAGTTGCCTACAACACCCCGTGCTCATTCCATCACGTGCCCTCCTTAATGCGCATCACCCAGTTACCCCATCGCCCCGCCCCCGTCCCCTCCAGCAACCCTGTTTGTTTCCTAGAGTTCAGAGTCTCTTATGGTTTGCCTCCCTTTCTGTTTTTATCTTATTTTTTCTTCTCTTCCCCTATGTTCATCTGTTTTGCTTCTTAAATTCTACATATGAGTGGAATCATATGGTATTTGTCTCTGACTTATTTCACTTTGCATGATACCCTCTCGTTCCATCCATGTTGTTGCAAATGGCAAGATTTCTTTTTTCTGATGACTGAGTAATATTCCATTGTATATATATATATAGGTACCACATCTTCTTTATCCATTCATCTCTTGATGGACATCTGGGCTCTTTCCATAGTTTGGCTATTGTGGGCATTGCTGATGTAGACATTAGGGTGCCTGTGCCCCTTCGAATCACTGTTTTTCTATCCTTTGGGTAAATACCTAGTAGTGCAATTGCTGGGTTGTAGGGTAGTTCTATTTTTAACTTTTTGAGGAACCTCCTTTCTGTTTTCCACAGTGGCTGCACCAGTTTAGACCGGCAGACTTTAGATCTGTCAGCACTTTGAAAATATCATTCCATTATCGTCTAGCTTTCATTGTTTCTTTTGGAAGGTCATCAATTTTGAAAAATTTTACCAACTATATGACGCATTTGTTCTTTCCATCTCAGACATTGGTTGCATGTCTGTTATACTTTCTTGATCAATCCCCTATGTCTTAGGAATTTGCCATGTACAATCTAGTATGGATATTTTCTCTACAATCTAGTATGGATATTTTCTTCTAACCTCTCTTCCAGTTCATCAAATCTCTCTTTAGCTGTCTGTAATCTGTTATACCATCCATCCATTGAGTTCTTTTAATTTTTGAGTTTTATAATTTACAAGTTCTCAGCCCAAATTCTCAATCTCTTATCTTTTTTGAATATATCGTCATAGTTATTTTTAAGTCTGTGCTTTAGAGCTTATTATTTAAAGGTCTTTTAGGTCATACATTGCTTCTCTTGGTTTTCTTTCATGTTTTTTTTTTATCTCTTCACATGCCTGATTAATTTTAATTATAGAACATGAATTGTAGGTTAAACATTGTAGCAATAATTAAGGCCTAAGGAAATGGCTATATTTCTCCAGAAAGAATTTAGATTAGCCTTGGTCACAAAACTAGGGCACCAGTAATCTCTGAGCACTCTAATCCAATTTCAGACATTATTTGAATTTAAGCTTCAAAATCTTTGTGAGCTAGTCTAATTCCAGTTCATCCTTCCTTCTAAGAAGTAGTTCTTTGGAGACCTAACCAAAACATTGTGGATTATCAAGGCCTTCCTTGTCAGGTCTCAGACAAATTGTTGTCTTCAGTTTTGTATTCCTAGTCCCATGAGGCTGTTGAAAACACTGCTCAGTTTATAAGGCTCTCAGCGGTCTCTTCCTCAATCAGCAGACACTACCAGGGGAAAACAGCCCCAGTGCCTCTCTGGGTTCTGTCTTCCCTTGAATCTTGATCCCTTTCCTTACTTGACTAGTTATCTGACGCCTACAGACAAATTAAAAAAAAATTTTTTTTGGTCCAGTTTTTCTAGCTGTCTTCAAAGGGAGACTTAATTTTAAAAGGTTCGTGCTAGAAGTGGAAGTTGCCAAATCATTTCTACCACAACATTTTTTTTTTTTTTGCTATTTTTACTAATCCCTGACCTAATTCAAGATATACAGTGAGAAGAGCTATGGGAACTTGAGAGAATTTTAGGGAGCATTTTGCCCTTAATAATAATAGCAGCTAAACATGCACTGAGCTCCTGCTAGAGCCAGATATTGTTCTTAGCTCTTCACGCACTTACTCCTTTAGCTTCTAAAGATAAATTTCATGCAAAGCCAAGGTATTTTCTCCTGTAAAGAATAATCATGAAAGTGGGAATCTCTCTAAAAATGACATACTTTTTGATCTATACTTTGTCGATAGCATTCAGTGACTAGCTCAAGACTTGGACATGTTAGTTAGACAACAAAATTAGTGGAATAAACAAATTAATAAAGAATATCGGGATGTAATTGAACTAGTAATTGTATTCTTGAGTTACACTTTAAAGAACTATTTGTAGGAACAATTGAAGATGTGTAGAAGCACCTAATCAAACGTGTTCTTAGGCATGATTTAAATCCTGGCTCACAATAATGCAGCTGTTTGTTCTCCACTCTCTGTAACCATTTAGCTCAGCAAAGTTGTGTCACAGTGAGCATCGCTTCCAAGCCAGGAACATGTCGTACGTAAACCTGGCTCACAATTAAGATTAAATATTGCTCATAGGTATCCATCTGTCTTGGAAGGTTTAGCTGTTCACCTACCTCAGGAGGTTCCACTGAGCAATGTGAATATGTCGTTTTAAAAAACTGTACCAACTTTGAAATAACACTGAGTATAATTAAAAGTATTATACATAATGCTAGCCCAAAAGATTCAGCCAACTATTGAAGTACTGGGAAGATAATCCTCTTCAATATAAAATTCTGTTCTATGTTATTTCATTATTTATTTGTTGGGATTTTATAGCTATTTTTCTCTAAAAATCTTCAAGGTACTCCCATGTGACTCTTTTAAAGTTGGCTCTTTTTGTGTAAAGTTATAAATGAGGGAAGGAAGTGCACAAAGGGGAAAGGAAACGAGAAAAAGAAAGGTTCAGAGGGACTCTGGCAGAACAACTAGTACTATTCCTATAGATTTTACATGAGGAAGTTGTAATGCAATAAACATCACCTCAGTGGTAGTAGACTAGTTTTTCATAAAATTAAAGATTCCTCCTCATTTAATGACCTCACTTACTAACACTGTGGTAATTTTTAAAAATATATTTATTTATTTGACAGAGAGAGAGAGAGATCACAAGTAGGCAGAGAGGCAGGCAGAGATAGAGGGGGAAGCAGGCTCCCTGCCAAGCAGAGAGCCCGATATGGGGCTCGATTCCAGGACCCAGAGATCATGACCTGAGCCGAAGGCAGAGACTTTAACCCACTGAGTGACCCAGGTGCCCCTGACTCTGTGGTAGTTTTAAAGTATGTCGCAAATTCTTTGACGTTCCTCCCACGAGTGGTGGAGCCTGTGTCCTCTCCCCTTGAACCTGAGTGGGCCTTTGGACTGCCCCAGTCAGTGGAGTAAAATGCCACGTACTATGCTCTTGTTCTTTTGGGACACTTGTGCTTAGAACTCAGCCACCATATTGTGAGGAAGCCAATGTAGCCACATGGTCAGGTCATGGAACAACCCTGGCCAACAACTTTGGTTAAGGTCTCAGCCAACAGCTAATATCCACAACCAGACATGTGAGTAAGTGAGCCTTGAGCCTTCATATATTTTCAGTCCTCAACACCGAGTATTCAGTGGAGGCCCCAGGCTTTATGGAGCAGAGACAAGCCATCCCACTGTTTTCTCTCTGAATTCCTGACCCACCAAATTTATGAGTATAATAAAATGATTGTTTTATGCCACAAAGTTTGGGGAAGTTGCTTGTATAGCAAATAGACAACTAGAACTCACTCATAATTGAGGACTAGAATCTGGTCACAACCTAGGTTTCCTGGCTCATCTTCCTTGTTCTTCTCATCCCCACCTGCGCCATACTTCTCTCCCCGCTCTTCCCCTGCCTACTCTGCTCTCCCTTACACAGGCATCTCATGCATTTTCACCTTCCCCACACTTTTGCTGCTGCGATTTCCTCTTCCTGGGCTTTAGCATCACGAAGATCTGGTTTGAGTCCTATTTGGACCTCTCAGTAGCAGAGTGATCAATCTCTCTAATCTTTATCAGAAAAATAGGAGTCGGGGAGCCTGGGTGGCTCAGTGGGTTAAAGCCTTCGGCTCAGGTCATGATGTCAGGGTCCTGGAATCGAGCCCCACATCGGGCCCTCTGCTCAGCAGGGAGCCTGCTTCCCCCTCCCTCTCTGCCTGCCTCTCTGCCTATTTGTGATCTCTCTCCCTCTGTCAAATAAATAAATAAAATCTTAAAGAAAAAAAGAAAAATAGGAGTCAAATTGGAACCTATTTATAGATTAAATGGCTAAAGTATATAAAGTGCTTAGTGCCCGAAACACACATAGTAAACATTCAGTAAGTGTTAGCTATTATTATAAGTTCTTTCTCTTCTTGAAAGTGAGTTTCTATTGAACAGTTAAGGCTTAAATGAAACTTCCATTTTTTTAAGTCTGAGCTCATATGTCAAATCCTCTGTGAAGACATTCCCATTTACCAGAAAAAATAAATTGCTCCTTCCATTATACTTCCAAGGACTTTCCACATTCTCCTATTATAGCTTATTATAACTTATGTAACTTATTATACATGTGACACTCCTCACCTTGGACCCCACATTCCTCAAGGGAAAGGTTTAAGAAGACCTCACAAAAATACAGAATGTTCTTGTCTCTTATGTGAGTATATGTGTGTATGTGTGTGTATTTGATATATAATGTGCATCAAATACCACAATGAGGAAAGGAAGTGAAGAATTAGATGATTATAGCAGGACAAGACTCGAGAATTTATAGAACCTGAGTCCCTGCCCAAATACTCTTTCCATTCAAAAGACTTAAATTTTCCAACTTTGTTAAGGATATATAAATGAATTGTGGAAACCATGTAAAGGGAGATGTACATTCTTCACTAGTTCATAATTGTCCACTATGTACCAGCCACCGTAGTGGGTGATATACAGTTTAGACTCCATGGCCTTTCAATATACACAGCCCCTTGCAAATATCCCCAACAGCAGTGCCCAAAGGTGAACCTAACTGTGCTAGGATTAGAGGAGGTGAGTGCTCCTAGAGGATACCACACAACTGAGCTGACTGGATGCACTTTGATTACATCTCTAACTGCAAGTGGGCACTCAGTACCGCTCACCCATCTTACTGAGTTTTTCTAGTTTCCCACTCCTTAAGATGACTTCTTATATTCCTGGTCTTTCCTTCTAGGTGGATGACCTCGCTTCAGACTTCATTAGTAAAAATAAATAACCACCAGTGGAAACTTATCTTTCCACACCTCCTCCAAAGACCTGCACTTGTCCCTATTTCTTCTTCTGCTAAAATGGAGAATGTATCCCTCCACCTATCAAAGGCCAGCTCCTCCCTTTGTGTTCTAGATATCTTTTATTCTCATCCACCCAAAACCTTCTACCTTCTGGTTTTCCCCTTCTCTTTATGCTTCACCAATATCTTCCTCTCTATTGAATCATTCCCATAGACTTGCTCTAGTATTTCCCATCTTCTTGACTTCATATTCTATACCCTTTCTCTTACTGCTTTATTTTCCTCCTCCTTTCTCAGGAAAGTTTCTTCAAAATAGCTGGCTATACTTGTTGTCTCTGCTTCTTCTCTCACCATTCCCTCTGGAGTTGACTGCAATGTAGATTCTCTTTCCAGCACTCTCTACTGACCATTCTTGTGAGGGTAATTAATGATCTGTTTTATTTTAAATTCACAGTAATTTTTGCTTCATTCAAACTCTCCCTTCTTTTTGGCCTCTGGGACCTTACTTGCTCCTGGTTTTCCTCTGCCATGCTGGCTGCTCCTCCTTAGCCTCCTTGACTAGTCTATTCTCTGCCCTACCTCCAAATATTAGAGTTCCCTAAGGTTCCAGAGCTGCTTCTTTCCTCGTCCTCTTTCATTTCTCCCTAGATCATGTCATCTATTGCCCAGGATGTAAAGAATATCTTAATGCTAATGAATTCTAAATCACCAGCTCAGACATCTCTCAACCCCCCAACTTGTATTTCCAACTGCTTTCTAATATTTCCATGTAGATAGTCCTTAGACATCTCAAATTTAACATGCATCAAAGAAATCTCGGTCCCCTCCCTGCTTTCCCTCCCAAACTAATCTTCCCCATCTTAGTAAACAGCACCACTTTTCCACACCAGCTGCCAAGTTACGTGGAATTCATTCTTGACTCTATCAAGTGCTGTCTCCCTCCAAAATATACTTATCTCTATCTCCACAGATGCCTGACTCAGATAGGCGCTCCATACATATTTGTTTAATGAACAAACAAATAGAAAAAGTGTTTATGTTTGCCCACCAAAGAAACGTGGGACAGGTTCCTTTGAGTCTTACGGAACGAGAAGTCGGTGATCCTGTTGTCAACAGGATCAGAAGACACTGCAACCAAAGCACTTTGAAAAGAGGTGGGAAAAATATTTCCCCAGCTTCTGAGATAGGAAGGAAACTTGCCTGGGGTTAGAGAAGAGTCAAGGTGGCTAGATCATTCTGAGTCACAACATTGTGGTATGCAGAAAGGAATGCTCGCATGGAACAGGCAGGAAACTCTTTGAGGCTACTCCTTGGGAATTTCTCACAGAAGAGTTTGTAAACTCAGAGAGTGAGGCAACCGTTTGGAGAGCCTATTTAAAGGGCTATCATATCTTAAGAAGAGGGGTGCTCTGAAGTAGGTAGCATGGAGGTCAACAGCAGTGGTGTTGGTGGTAGTAAAGCAACAGGGGAATTTTAGAAGCTACTCAGCATTCCTACCAGTGAAAGGAGGTCTGGTGAAGGTGAGTTTCCAAGCCCTCGTGTTCTCAAGTTGCTACAGGTGCTATTACACACACACACACACACACACACACACACACACACACACACACGTCAAAAAAGTCTGGGAGAAGCAGCATCTTATCTTTTGGAGAATTACTGTATATATTTGCATTATAAATGTGCAAGAGTCCAAGATGTCCTGCCGTTGAGAGAAATGGTTTAACTTTATTTCATACGGCCTGTCCCAAACATGTTTGGCCTCGGAGCCCTTTGTCACGGAAGACCTTATAACATGTCACCGCACCCTACCGTTCCACAAGACGCAGAGGACTGATTGCAGGGGGGCCATGTATCCTTAACTATGGACTCAGGCTTGGTGAGGGGTCTGTAAATCCCTGCATGCACGAGACCCTGAATAAATAACAGCATCTGAATACACATGCCCACTTAAAAAAAAATGTACGTCCACATTTGTAATTTAAAAAATACTAATTCTTAATCACTCGACACTAAACATATAACTGTGATCCTATTATGTGGCAGCATGAAGAATAATTTCTCATTCAAAAGGGATCTTTACAAGTAAAAATTTGTGGATCAACCATCCTTAAAATGACTTTGACCCTATAAATAATAACAACTGATGTATTTTGGTGCTTAATATACTAAGGTACTATACTAATTGCTTTATGGCAACTGTCTCATTTAATCCTTACAGCAATCCTATGAAGCAGGAACTATTATTACCATCCTCCTTGTATAGGTGAGAAAAATGAGGGTTAGTGAAATGAAGTGCAAGAACTTGCTGAAAGCCACACAACATAAAGTGGTAGAGTTGGGAATTGAACCTAGGAGCCTGACTCCAGAGCCTACAGCTCAACCATTACGCTGTGTGTCCTTTCATCCAAGCAACCTGTCCCGATGGGAATGAAGCCATGTGTTTGAGCTTTTTTAGGAAAGAATAGGGATTTTTGTGTCCTGTTTTATGGCAGCTAATTCTGTTCCTACATGTTCCCGAGGAACTTCTCTGTGGACCTCTCCTCCACAAGACCAAGCTCTCCCCTTTTCTCCAATAACTCCACAATTAAAAAAGAAAGCACGCAGTCCAGCATTCTGAGGCAAGTGAAAGCATGAAAGAAGGGACCTTTCCTCACACTTTTCCCTCACTATACCACATGCTTCTCTATCGCACTTTGCCAGGACTTGGCTCAAAAAGAATTGGGGGAAAAAAAAGAATTACAGAGTTATGAAGCAAAATAGTCTGTCGGGAGGGATGTGTCCTTGTGCCTTTCCTAAAAGAGCAGGGTATGCGTTGCTTAGAATGGAGGCCCATCACCTCACATTTGGTCATAATCCTGAATTGTGTGTCCTCTTATCAGTCAGGGACAAGGCATGTGACTCAAATGTCTTAAGATATACCTTGGAACTTACGGCAAACGTTAATATATACAATTTTTTTTTTTTCAAGCAGAAACACCAGAAAGCAAAAGTCAGAAAGTGTAATGGCGGTCCTTCGTGCATAACAATGACAATGACTGGGGAAATACCAGTCCTGAGTCCTTGACTCCCTGCCCCATAAATTATCGGTTGAGTGCTACGTGTTCACATCGCAGATTGGCACTGCTCTGCCCTTTCTTTCAGCATATGGAATAGACTGTTGCTTACACATAAACAACGGCAACCCATCCCAGAGACCATCCCACCAGGAAAATAAAATTGCTTCCCCGAACTGTTTTTCTTTGAGCAAGTTATTTTCCAGTTTTCCCAGCATGTCTCAAGCAGCACTTTAATACCTCATCTCCCGAGGTGCGACACTATATTCTAAACGATGTCCTGGGAAAACACTTACTTAGGATCTAGATGTGAGTTAACAATTTAACTGCCTTTTTAAGAGCTGCGTTTTAACACCTGCATAGGAAGGGTCTGTTGGAGAAACAAAACCTCAGACTAGTCTATGGTATACTAATCTATCCTTACACTGCCCAGAATGACAACACTACATAAATTCTTTTGCAGATTAGTATGGAGAACTATATGGCATATATGTATGTCTCTCCATGTCTTCTCCCAGCTAAAAGCAGAGCAAAAGAAGAGAAAAGAGGGGCAGGAACAAAGATGATTCCAAGACCTAAAACATGCACACAGTGATGACAGTTTGTGGATCTCATGCTGAGCTTCCCAGATGTGGATTCAAAGGAAGGGAATCTTGTCTGCTCAGAGGATCCCATAGGATCAAACCAATTGCTCAAGGGATTTTTAGCTGTTTTGGGGACTAAAATCAGGTAGGTGGTTTTCGCCAGAGACCTGGTGAAATAGACACCATATGATGCAGCGAACTTCATACCCAAACATGCTTTTTACAGTAGAGTCAGTCGGATTCATTGGGCTGTTCCTCATCAAGGAGGCTGACCCTCCAGCTCAGCTAGAAGCCTCTCACCAAAGAGAATACGTCTACACGGGCCCCATCTAGCCTATATAGTCAGCTCTCCGCTCATCAATAATATGCAAACAATAGAGTCAGAATGAATCCAGAAAACACTCTATTAATAAAACGGACGGACTGGTTATCATCTGAGTGCAGAAAGTTACATCTTGCTAGTAAATGCTTTACTGACCTAAATTTTGATCAGTTTGTAAGTTTCCTATGCCTTTCCCATCAGCATCATAAATATTCAGAGGAGGGGAGCGTTGACAGCAGGGAGAAGTAGCAGCCTGCAAAAGGATAATCACCACCATCCCAAGCTCTACCCTTCCTTTATATGCCTTGCCTCTGCAATCCTCCCAGTAACACTGCAAGAGGTTCCATCTTACAAAATCAGCCATTGGAGATTACAGACATGCCTCATTTTACTGAGCTGCGCTTTATTGGGCTTTGCAGACGTTGCATCGTTTGCCGATTAAAGGTCTGTGGCGACCCCGTGTTGAGCAAGGCTGTCACGACATTTGTTCAGCGGCATCTGCCCCCTTCATGTCCCTGGGTCACACTGTGATTATTCCTGCCACATTTTAATCATCTGTCTTCACTCTACTCTTTCTGATGATCTGTGATCGGTGATCTTTGATGTTACCGTTGTAACGGTTTGGGGAGCTCATATATGATGGCAAACGTAACTGATAAATGTTGTGTGTGTTCGGATGGCTCCACCAATCAACCATTCCTCCGTCTCTCTCTGCCTCTCCTCAGGTCTCCCTATTTCCCGAGACACAATATTGAAATCAGACCAATTAGCGACCCTACAATGGTCTCTTAGGTGTTTAAGTGAAAGGAAGATTCGCATGTCTCCCACATTAAATCAAAAGCCAGAAATGATTAATGACATGTGAGGAAGGCATGTCGAAAGTGGAGATCGGCAGAAAACTAGGCCTCTTGTGCCAAACAGTTAGCCAAGTTGAGAATACAAGGGAAAAGTTCTTGAAGAAAATTAAAAGCACTCCTCCAGTGAACACATGAATGATAGAGCGAGACAGACTTCCTGCCGATGTGGAGAAAGTTGAGTGGTCTGGATAGATCAAACCTTAAGCCAAAGCCTAGTCCAGAGCAAGGCCCTGACTCTCTCTGGTTCTGTGAGGGCTGAGAGGTGCGGAAGCTGCAGAGGAAGGGCGGGAAGCGCTCAGAGGTGGGTTCATGAGGTTTAAGGAAAGAAGCCGTCTCCGTAACACAGAACTTGAAGCGGCGAGTGCTGATGTAGAGGCTGCGGCGAGTTCTCCAGAAGGTCTGGCTCAGACGGCGAAGGGGACTTCCAGAAACAACGGGTATTTCAGTGTAGACTGAGCAGCCTTCTGTTGGACGAAGGTACCACCTAGGGCTTTCATATCTAGAGAGAAAGCAAAGCCTGGCTCTCTTGTTAGGGGCTCAGGCAGCTGGAGACTTTTAACTTGAAGCCAGTGCCCCCTTACCCTCCAAAATCCTAGGGCCCTTAAGGATTATGCTAAATTGACTGCCTGACCACTTTAAATGGAACAACAAAGCCTGGGGGACAGTATAGCTGTTTACAACCTGGTTTACTGAATATTTTAAGCCCGCTGTTGAGACCTAGTGCTCAGAAAAAAAGATTTCTTGCAAAATATTATTGCTCCTTATTGCTCACCTGGTCAACCAAGAGCTCTGCCAGAAATATATGAGGTTAATGTCATTTTCATGCCTGCTAACACAGCATCCATTCTGCAGCCCATGGACCAAGGAGTCGTGTCGACTATCAAGTCTTATTATTCAAGAAATACATTTCATAAGGCCATAGCAACCATAAATAGTGATTTCTCTATGGTGGTAGGCAGAGTTAATTGGAAACCTCTAGAAAGGACTCATCATTCTAGATGCCATTAAGAATATTTGTGACTCATGGGAAGAGGTGAAAATACCAACATTTACAGGAGTTGGGAAGACTTTGATTGCAGCCCTCATGTAGACTTTGAGGGGTCCAAGACTTCAGCAGAGGAAGGCGCTGCAGACGTGGTGGAAACAGCGAGAGGACTAGGATCGGAGGTGGAGCCTGAAGGTGGGAGTCACTACCGTCTCATGATAAACCCGAACGGATGAGGGGCTGCAGCTTACGGACGAGCCAAGAAAGGGGTGCCTCAAGATGGAATGTGCTCCACAGAGAGATACTGGGAAGATCATTGCAGTGACAACAGAGGATTTAGAATATCACACTAACGTAGTTGATAAAGCAGAGGGTAAAATGCTATGTCGGTAAAATGCTATGAAACAGCATCGCACACTACGAAGAAATCGTTCATGAAAGGAAGAGTCCCATGATGTAGCAAACCTCACTGTTGTCTTATTTTAAGAACTTGCCACAGCCCCCCTAGCCTTCAGCAACACCCACCTTGATGAGTCAGCAGCCGTTGACATCAAGACAGGAACCTCCCCCAGCAAAGCACTTTTTTTTTTTTTTAGCTATAATGCTATTGCACAGTTCATAGACTATAGTAAAGTGTAAATATAACTTTTACATGCACTGAGAAGCCAAAACATTCATTTGACGTGCTGTATTGGGGTAGTCTGGAGTTGAACCCAGGATACCTGCAAGGTGTGCCCGGAGAGCCATGAAATGAATTGCCCAGAGCTCATGAGCAGTGGAGAGGATTGTAACCCCAGTTCTGACTTTGCACCGTACCAAGCTGCGTCTTTATTTCTACAATTTAATGAGGAGCCTCCCCCCTCCCCCCATGTCTTACGATCTCTTCCTATTTGGTATGATTTTCTTCCCAGTGGCACAAGAGGGCTAAACATCATTTGAAAGAAGAAATCACTCTGTTGATCTTTTGAGTAGAGATAATACTCTAGTAGAGAGGGAGAAAGCACTTCGCAATCCTTGTCTTCTCTTGGTAGCGACAGCACAATCTGAGTTCTCAAATAGTCTCGTCCAGATTTCTGTTGACTAACACATTCTCATTAAAAACCACTTATCTGCATTCCTGTACTGAGGTTACTGCCCTTTTTGTGCCTTTGTGATAGGGCGCTGCTTTGGGGGTTTTGTTTTCCCGTTTGCACCTGTTTCATTTCTTCAGCACACACCTAGGGCATGCCAGCGCTCTACAATGACCCTCCGCATGTTATAGATTCACTCAAGCCATGAGTGGTCTCCTTAAGGAAAAGCATCTTTGTTGACATGAGATTGATAGTTCCACCTCCCCAAATACCTAGCTGTGGCCATGTCCATATAATTAGCACTGCTTTGAAAGAATAGTTGAGCAAGCATTTTTCCCGGTCAATGATTAAACTTGAGAGATTGCATAGTTCACCTGGGATGCAGGGTCTCCACTCAATATTATATCGAAAAGGCTTATCCATATGGAAATATGTAGGCTGGTTCATTCACCTTTACAACTGTGAATTGTTTCAGAGCATTGATTAAATCATAATTTAAAATATCTATCCCTTTACTGGTGTACATCTAACTTTTTTCCAGTTTCTTAAAACAGGTCTGTTTATTTTGCTATTACAAACTGTTGCAGTGAATATTCTCGTTACTGTCTACTTGTGAACATTTCCAAGAATTTTTCTTGAGTGCATGCTAAGAAATGGAATTGATAATTCACTGGGTGTTCCTCATTTTCACCTTTATTAGTGATTGTCAAATTGTTCTCCAGTTTACATTCTTAGCAGCAGTAGATGGAGGAGACTTTCTTTGACCCCACATCTTCATCAGTCTTTGTTTCTTTCAGATTTTTTTTTTATTTTTGCCTACCCGATGGGTATGAAATATTCCATTGTAGTTTTTTTTATTCGATAAATATTTACTGAGCATCAGATGCTATAGTGGGAAGAATTATTTTTTTAATTATATTACGTTAGTCACCATATAGTACAGCATTAGTTTAGTTTTTGATGTAGTGTTCCATGATTCACGGCTTGCGTATAACACTGATGGGTGTGAAATATTCCATTGTAGTTTTGAAGGTCTTCAAGTGTTTGATAACAGCCAACTTGGTAGCTCTATGAAAATAGAACTTGTTCTAAATGAAACAGATACTACATAGGAATTTATTCCATGAGGTTCTGATGACTGTGGTCAAGGAAACCAGTTGCTGCCAGTGCTTTGAGCGATTGTATTAAAAAATAAAAACGTCACCGGTATTCGTATTTTAACAAGCTGTAAAAGGCTCTTCCCCTTTTTCTATTCTGATTGGGTTATGAATTTGGTGTTAGCAATAAATAAAGAAGTCAAGATTGGCACCTAACTGCATGAGGAAAGTGTTGCTTAGAAATGGAAAGACTGGGCGTGTCTTGGTGGCAGGCGGTTGAGGGGGGACTCCTGGTTTCATCTCAGGTCGTGATCTCAGGGTCATGAGATCAGGTCCCACATGTGGCTCCACCCTCAGCGCAGAGTCTGCTCGAGATTCTGCCCTTCCTGCATGTGTTCTCTCTCAAACAAACAAAGGAAATGTGAAGACTGACTTTAAACAGTGTGCTGAACTTCCTCGACACGCTTGAAGATGTTCTCAGGTGCTTGGGGTGGAGCAGGGTTGGGTGCAGGAGTTGGCCCCCGCCCTGAAGGGCAGGTTGGAAGCTGGGCGGGCAGGTGCCTTGGGAGGCAGAGCCATGCTCTGGGGGGCAGCCACAAATCCCGGGCCTGATTAGTGAAGTTGCCTCTTAATTTGTTTTTATTTTCCCTTTGTTATCTCTGAGCCTTTAATTAAGTATTATTTCATCATTTTAGCCTTATTGCAGCCCTACCACAGGGAAGGAAGGAAAGAGTCTTAAGCCCCCTTGAGTCCGGTTTGTGAAAGAGCAGAAATGGCCCTGGAGACAAAGATGGCGGCAACAGTGATGGGTGACGAGACTCCAAGGGAAAGGAGAATCTTGAGGGGACTGAAATCTGATTATCAATCCAGTCTCCTGTTCCTATGTAGAGATTCTACCTCCATTCCGATCTCGGAAGGGTTGTAAAGGGAGACAGTGTCCCTCACAGGCTGGAGGCAGGTGAACCCTGGCTAACTCACTCGTGAAATAAGTCCCCTGTTCCTTAATTTCCAGGGAGTCGGCATGATGCCGCAGAAAGAGGGTGCTCTTTGCAGCTGGCAAATTTGAGTTCACATCCATGCTGGGAGAGGTTTGTGAACTTGGGCAAATTACTTCCACTCCCTGAGCCTCCAATTCCTCAGCTCTACAACGAGGGTAAGAGTTCGTGCCTCCAAAGTTACTGTGAGGACGAAATAGGATCGCTTAGGTGAAAGCACCTTCCTTGTATGTGTGGAACACAACAGACATGGAAGAAACATTCATTCCCTTCCTCCCCCGACCCACCCCTCTGTTCCTGGGACCAGCTTTTCCAACAACCCCAGCATCCTTGGAGGCAGGTCTGCTGGCCCCGCACCTTGCGTGAGCCCCCATACCTGCACAGAAGTTGACCTCTCCCAGTCCTTGTCTCTGCTATTGGGTAACAATTGACTTACAGTGATTAGCTTCACATCGTACATTCTATTGATAATTTCAGGTACCCCAGCAGATTTATGGGGGAGATGCAGTATCTGGGGGACAGCAGGAACCCAGCAGTAATTAACACTAGCCTCCAAATCATACCACTTACCTTCAGCGCAAGCCTCAGCGTTCGGTTTGGAAGTAAATGGATTTTTCTCTGAAAGCCCCCAGGGAGCAATCATCGTCCTCACTGCCCTTAAGGTAACTGCCTCTCTCCACTGCTGGAAGAGATTTAGGACCAACAGATGAGATTATGATTATCCATGACACTCTTTGGTCTTCAATTAAAATGCTTTCAGTGGTGGGTGGCTGGCTTCATGGGTGCCTCTGGAACTTTTCATTTCTCAGTTAGCATTTCAAATTTTCCCCTGCAGCAGCATCCTCCTCTGGGAGGAAGGCCGACCCTGATAAGGAATCCAAACGGGGCCTCAGCCTTGCGCTTACCCACGAACACTCAGCTAGAAACATCCTTCCCTCTGGCACCACAGCCCCTTCCTGGCTCTCTCAGTGGAGAAACTGAAGATCAAACAAGTTTAATCTCTGACCCCCGCACTGGCCACCTAGCAGGAAGTCTGTCTTTAGGGCAAGGGGGATCTGAAATAATTCATGTTGCCCTCACCACAGTGTTCTTTCTCTGCAGGAGGCTATCGGGCTATCAATCTGACATACTTCTC
This sequence comes from Nasua narica, assembly GCA_028533885.1. Lineage (NCBI taxonomy): Eukaryota > Metazoa > Chordata > Mammalia > Carnivora > Procyonidae > Nasua > Nasua narica. The sequence goes on from CM052815.1 coordinate 78,386,685, forward strand.
TAGTTCTACACAGAGACTCAAATATCATTTAAGTCTTATTCCAACAGTTCTCGAATTGTGTGGGTATTACCAAGCATGAAATCATCATCTAAAAACTCAATTTTAAAGAGCTGGTTCTTTGGGAAAAATAAGAAAGAACACTTCCCCCTGTTTACTCTGAGAGTTTTTTTTTTCCCCCCTCAATAGTGTGGTTATTGTGTTTTTCTTAATCTTTGGAGATTAGGCTTCAATTTTTCACCTAGGCTCCAATTTGCCCATAAATCTCTTCATTTTGCTTCATTTAAATGTTTTGGCCAACTTCATGGTTTAATAATGAGAAATAAAATTGGGGCCTTAATGACTACTAAGGAGGGAATTTTCATTTCATCTGGAATTAAAAGATCTGTTAGAGAGGCAGGCCCCCTCTCAGACAAGCTGTCACAACCTTCTCTGGAGTGTGCCAAATGCGGCTTGATATCATACATTTCTTTATACCCAGGGCAATCCTCCAGTATGATTACTTGAGAATCCTTCAGATCCAACCCTACTTCCGCCCACCTGATTGCTATGGCCCTACTGATGAAGCTGGGAACTCTTCATTGAATTCAGGCCATCTGAGAAGCCCCCGAGGTCCCTGGGGTGTCCCTCACGTGCTGTCCATCAGAGCTAAGGCAAGCCACCCCGTTCCAGAATGCTCCGGCACAGGTCGTATAACGGGGGCCCCGAGACTGCGATGATCAGATAACTGGGCTGCAGAGTACTGTTTCAGCACCTCCACCGGAGCATACAAAACTAGGAAAAGTTTTAAAACCTCTTTCTCGTAGGTTGACCAGTGGAGAAAGGTATCCACTGCATGGCTACATAGCCTAGAATTGCCTCCTTGTCCCAGAGCTGAGAGGAAACACTAGCTCGGTAATTCCCCCCGTGCAGAGAGAGGAGCTCCGGTTTCTTTTGCTTCTGCAGAATATAGAGAGTCCTCCGAGACAGTCCATGGAGAGGCTGCTTGGCACGGGGTAGAATAATGAGGACTGGCTGGGGATAGATCAACCTGTTTCTGTTGGAGGCTTGTTGGATGGTTGGGGAAAAAAAAAAAAAAAGAACTTCAGATTCTTCCATCATACTTGCCCCCTCCAGGTTATGTCCCGCCCAGGCCACTTTCCTCACCACCTGTCACCTCAAAGAAGTATCCTACAAGTATCCTATTCTTCATTTGACATTTAGTGATATCTTGTCTTAGACAAGAATGCTTTGTGCACTGGCCTTTTAACACAGATTGTAAATGTTCAAAGGACAAGAACCTTGTTTTATGGTTTTTATTCATTCAGTGACTGAGAAACTAATCAGGGACTAAGCCACTCATTATTCCAGCACCTACTATGCCAAAGGCATTGAGCAAGGCTTACTGTTTGTACTCCAGGGACCCCAGAGAAGTGTGGTACCTAATTTCTGCCTTCAAGTAGCTCATGATCTTGTTGGATAAGCTCGGTGTGTATGGAAGGAAAAACAATGCAGTAGTACACAGTAAGATCACAATGGTTCCAAAACACATAAAAATCACTAGAAGACAAAAAATTTTAATACTGAGTTTCTTTAGGTACTGCCATTTGGGTTCCTTTGGGTTTTTTTCTTCTCCTTTTTGGATTTTCCAAATTTTCTATAATGCATGTGTATTACTTTATTAATTATAAAAAAAAACCCTGAACCTTAAAGTATATGTTAAGGAAAATAGCATTATCAAAACTGAAGAGCCTGCTCAGTATGGTAATCAGCCTACGTGCTAAAGTTGTAACTTGACCTTCAAACTGTGACGATGTCTTACATTTTAAAAGCAAACCACCCAGCGGAAAGGTTTTGGTTTTCCTGGCAAGTACGAGGACACTGAACTTGATTTTGGTTACGTTGGTGAAGAAGATCGATCCCGTTTGTCCGGGGCCAGTACCACCTTGACGGACTTATATTGAAAAGGATAGCCCACGAACCAAGTTTTGGTAATTTTGTTTTGAGCAGAAATCACTTTTTGAGGAAAATGAGGAGCGAAGGGAGAAGGCTGATTGACTTTTCCAAAGCTGGCATATGGGAGTCGGGAGGCTGAATCCCTCTAAGCTATATAGGAAGGCACATAGACGGCTGGAAGAAAACATTCCCTCGTCCTTATCGACTGGAACCAACGCTCCACCAGCCTATGTACGAATGTCATCAACTTGCTCTCCCCACTCGGTTCGTGCCCAGTAAAATAAGGGAAATCATATTTCTGCCTGGTGTAAATTATTAAGGTGTTCTACGCACGACTGGTTTAGATCAAGTATATATTAACATCTTGCTGCCACTCAGTGTCCTCCCCGCAGCATTTTTATGTACTTTCGGTCTCCGTTGATCTTGCCTCATGCATTCCTTCATGGGAACTCAGTATGTCCCAGGAATCCTACACTGAAAGAATAAAAGATGGAAAAGGCAGTTTCTCTGCACTGTCGGTGCCTTACTCTGGTCGGCGGGGGGTAAGACCAACACATGTATCAAGTACGTAGAATTCAATGACGGAAGTGCTCGGGGCCGTTTAAAAGGCTTGGGAATGTTCAGGAGAGGGTGTGAGCTAGTTCTTCAACAGGGAAGCTTTGGCAATATGGAGACGACCGGAAGGGCATTCCAGGAGGTGGGAGCGCTGCCCAAGCGAAGACAGATGAAAAGCACGGAATAAGGAGGATAAAGACAGAACGGGCAGTGGTACGGTTGGAAGGTAGGTGAGAAAAGTGTCCGGAGAAGCTTGAAAGATCAGCCTGGGTTGGATCAGGGAAGATCTTAAATCCTCTGGAAGTAATGGCAGCCTCAGCAAATCTGCCACTTTATTCGGAACAAAAGATGTGCTAGCTGAATAAAAAAAAAAAATGTTATTTCTGAATTCAATTCCGTACTTTATGGGCCAACTCGACCACTCAAATATTAACAATTCCATTGTCTTGACCTTTCTGAAAATTGTTTTCTGCCGAAAATGGACAGGGCTATTGATAGGGACAGAGTGTAAATGGAGGTCCACCTCCCTTGCTCTCGCTCTCACAGCTTGGGTCCAGTAACACTCTTGGCTTCGCTTTTTGTCTGCTCGCTTCTTAATGCGAGAGGAACTTTGCTTGGCGGCCGACGGGGACGGAGGAAAAGAGGTTTTAAGAAGTCAGCTCAGGCATCTGAACACTCAACTGGGAACGGGGAAAAAAACACCTTTTAGCTCATGCATCTACATATACGGTTGGCTTAGAAATAAATTACATCGAAGATCACTCAGCGGGAACTAAGCCAGAGGACTAAACCCGGCAATATTACCTAGCAGCACGGAGAAAGGCTGAAGTGATAATGCAAAGCGTCCTCCCTCTTTTGAAATGGGCATAGGGAGCACTGACAGAACCTGCAGGTCTGTGCTAAAGCACGCACGCACACACACACACACACACGCGTGTGCACACATGCACACACACGCCCGGTTCAGCCTACATAAGGGGAAAGGGAAGAAGCAAAGAAAAATAACTTCAATCTCTCTGTGCAGAACTATTTTTCACCTGATCCTCCTTAAGCTAGTTCTTCGAGTCCTGTCCCCACATGGGCGCGCGTGGGCAGGCACAGTCTCCTGGTAATGCTGCCGGACGCTGCTCGCCCGCGGGTGACTGCTCTCCTTGACCTTCACATTTGACCACGTTTTGGTGCTTTGACACGCTTTTTCATGCCCAGTTAGTGCTACAGGACTACAGATGATGTACGAATGGAGGTTACATTCCGTTATTCTTAATGGAAAAGCGGCCGCAAACCTAATCGGAACAATCCAAGTAGAATAACTTTCCAGGCGGACTCCGTGAGCTATGGATAACAGGATGGTTTAATGGACTGAGAAGGAAACTCATTCTCCACGTTCCTATACATCACGAATGGGGGTCGGGGGGTTGGTTCTGTATTAATTTTTCACACTGGTTCCACACCTTCACTTCTGTATTCACACTCCTTCCCCCCAGTTTAAAAAATATTTGAGCTCGTCATCCACTTCAGACCATTTCATTGTTTATTTCAGTTAGTCTTTCTGTGTTCTGTAGGGCTGGGCTCTTTGTCTCTACAGCGAATCCCACTAATGTAATTTAAAGAACCCCAGGAATGAGATAGAGGAACAAATCCCCAGTGTTGGCAGCAACAGGAACGGCATACTAGGAGAGCTGGAATCCCACAAAAAGGAGCATGTGGATGAAGGCAAAACAATAGCAACAACTATAAGCTTTCTCTCATCACAAGAGCGCTCAACTCAATGTGAGTTAACCATAGTGCGCCCTAAGGGAGATGAAGCAAAGCCCTGTTTTTCTAGTCATGAAAACTGTTTTTAACAACCCCAAGTCACAGTCCTGCTTCCTCCACCAAGCTCGTCTCAACCCCCTGGATAGAGTCCTTAGCCCCACTGAATTTCTACGTGGTTTATATTCCAAATCACACACTCCAGCACTTGGATATTTCATGCCTTACTTGCATTGGTCTTCATAGGTGAACTTTGTCTGCCCTGGAAGAGCATGGATAATTTCTCCCACTTCTTCATTTTATCCCACAGAATCTAACATGGTGCTGTGTGTTAAAGAAATACCCTCTAGGGGCGCCTGGGTGGCTCAGTGGGTTGAGCCTCTGCCTTCGGCTCAGGTCATGATCTCAAGGTCCTGAGATCGAGCCCCGCATGGGGCTCTCTGCTCGGCGGGGAGCCTGCTTCCCCCTCTCTCTGCCTGCCTCTCTGTCTACTTGTAGCTCTCTCTCTGTGTCAAATAAATAAAATCTTTAAAAAAAAATATCCTCTCAAGTTTACTCACCAACATTAAAAAAAGTGCCAACAGGATGAGAGGTCGTTTGGTCCCTCTGACTTCTCTGGCATGGTCGAGAGAGAACATTAGGTTGGGCACAAGGAATATGAGAGTGGGCAGGATCTTTCCGCTAATTTTCTAGCAGGAGGACCACTACAGGCACGAAATCATCTCCACCCTCCATAATAGGAAGTCTACACAGTCTTAGTGTGACTAGGGTCAAGTCCCCAGACACAACCTCAGTCACAAGGCACTGATTCCCTGACACACTTCAACAGATCCCAGCTAGGGAAATATTTATATGCATGCCCTCAGCTAAGACCTGGACAGATTATAGGCTCAGTTTCTGTATGCTCCTTCCTTCTTAGGCCCTCAAGTCTTCTGCCATTTTCAACCAGAGAGGTTGTTTTCCATTTTACTCCCTCATGGACTTCTTTCTTTCTCAACACTGGTCCTATCTGTATAATATTAGTATTTTTTTCATTCATTCTTCAGATTCAGGAGTATGGCATAATAAAATTTGAACAATAATGTTCTATCAAGAGTGACAGAACTTCTCTTGCCTGGTGGTCCTTAAATTGTAACAGGTTTATTGACCCCTTCAGTTTAAAAACTTGCCCACTTTTTTCTCTGGAAGCCACACCAAGTTGTAAAATATATCTCTATACAGATATATAAATAGTCATATTCATATAAAACACATATTTTAATAAAACAAAGTAAAATATATATTTTTCCCCATGAAAAGAGCTTTTTGAAGGCTTGACATCACCCATCTTTGAGGCACACTGTTGGATGACCAGGCTGACACCCCCTTGGGGCACCCTTTGGGTAACGGTGGGGACTTTCCTATGGGGAGAAAGTCATCTTTCACAGAAAACACAGGAATAACTCATAACTCAAGGCAACTAAAGGTTTAATTTCTGTCTTGAGAGGGCACCATAGGAAGCACCAGCCTTCAGCAAAATCCTTATGAAAGGATTCCTTCTCTGAATTTTCCAAACAGGCCTCTTTGTTATTACCCCAAGAGAGCGAACAACCAGTCAGGGAATTAAATCTCCCTTATCGCGTCCAGACCATTTTAGCTTGCTGTGATCACCCCATTGGCGGGTGAGCACAGCAAGCTAAGAGCCACAAATGGCTCTCTCAAGCTCTACTCCAACCACCAATCTGCTGTGTCTAAAGTACCCCAGCCCTTGCTGGCCTCACGTATTTGACTCCTACACCATGGGGAAGTCCCCCTTGGATTCCAAAAGAAAATTCAACCCCTTGGAATCCAAAACTAATAAACGTTCACAGAGTGGCCCCAGATGGATTGGTTATCATGATATGTCAGTCTCACCTAACCAATAAGGCGGCGGGTTGGCAAGTTCCCAGGATGAATATTCTCATATGAGCATTGGATTAGAGGAAGCCAAAAGATTTTCGGCCATCTACACGCTCAACTTACACCCCACCTGGGTTCTGGGGTAGAGATCTTGTGACGGTTGGGGCCCTGCAAGGCAATTAAAAGAAATAAAGCAAAGTATTATATTTTAATTGATGTAATCTTCAAGCTCCCAGTGGAATCTGGAGTGATATCTGACTAGAGTTACCGCAGGTATCAATAGATGGCTATTCTGTGAAAGTGCATTGAGGAAGACAAAACCCAAGAATCCCGAACTTCATTAACATGTGTATCCGTTTGGGGGGGGGGAGGGGTTTGGCTCAGACTCCCAGGACTACAAATTGAAAGAAGCCATCTAGACTTTTCTGGGATCTGAACAAAGGCCAAAGGGGGCAGGCGGGGGAGCTGGAGAAGGTGGAGAGGGTGGGGGGGGAGAGGGAGAGGGGGAGAGAGAGAGAGAGAGAGAGAGAGAGAGTAGGGTAGGTGGAGGGGAAGACACCAAGTGGGTTTCTATTTTTATTTGCTTTTAGAGTACCTGGATGTTGGACACACCAAACTATCCTTCCCACACCCAAACAGGTTTCATCCATCACTAACACTTCAGGGTTTGTTTCTGTTTTATTGTAAATATTCCAGTCGAAGAAAGATAAACAGACAAGAAAAAACTGCTTTATACAGTATACAGAGTCAGATAGAAAATACAGAATGGAAAAGAAAGCCAACAACCAATAGATAAAAAGTGGAGACAAATCAAAGAAGAGGACTAGCTGGTTGCAGGTTCACTGACCAGTTAGAGTGAGGCGCAGCGATAGTCCCCGCAGCTAATAGAAACTGTCTAACGCTGTCAGTCTTATCTTCACTCCACGTGGTGAAAGAAACAGACTTTATAAATGATTCATGGGGACATTTATTTCACTAATCCGTTAAAAAAGTTGGCTATTGATCAAGATATCCTGCTCTTAAAAACGAGTTCTTTTAGAAAAAAAAAAAAAGAAAGAAAAAAACCCTTCCCGTCCCTAACATGATCTGACAGTAGAGACCACGATGCCGGAAGCAAGGGACGGAGCTGTGGGTTAGAAGAGTGTGGCACCATTGGGGTCTGCGGTCAGGCGGCCTTTGGTGCCCTTCCCATCAAATCCACGAGATTCGAGGCAAGGTTGAAAAAAAATACTCGAGTCCTCTCAGAGCTTGCCATCATTTGATGGTTAAAGAGAAAAAGGAAAAAAAAAAAAAAAGATTCAAGTTCATGAGAGAGAAGGTCAGCGTAGGACACAACTGGCATCCTTAACGGGAATCATCAGGGTCCCATTTTGGCGCCCAGCATGGCAGTTCTAACTAACTGGCCTGGCACACAGGAGATGTTGAACTACCCAAATGGTAAAAAAAAAAAAAAAAAGAAAGAAAGAAAAAAAAAGAATTAAGCTCATCATCTTCCAAAGATGTCTTTATTTCAGTACATTCAGAACAGAAATGTGAAGACAGTGGGATTCAAGGTGGCGGTGGTGGTGGAGGTGGTGGTAGGGGCTATTTATTTCTCTCTCCCTCTGAATTGTCTAAGTTTACAATCAGAAATTGCATAGAATTTGTTTTCCATCGGAAAATGAAAACTCTGTGTGGAACTCCCCACTGGTGGAGCCCAGCAAAGGTCACGCAGCTGCTGGGAAGCCCCTCCCATCAGCCGAGTGTGCCAGACCCTGCAAACATCTCACAAGGAAAGCGGTAACTAGCAGCCATCTGAGAGCCTGGAAAGCATCAGTCATTCTGATCTTGGAGATGGAGGAGAAGTTAAATCTTTTACTCACACAAGGGGACTTCCGCCCAAGCTGAGGTTAGGGCTCAACGGGCCCCAGTTCCCAGGCCTGCTTGTATCAGCTGTGAGACTCCACCTGTCTCCTAGGAACCTGGCACGTTCTTGATTCCTTAAAGGTCTTTCCATTCAATAAACACGCACAGCACACACTCGCCCACATACACATGTGCACACACACACACACACAAACACACACACACACACACACACGCCTGCACCCAGGTCTCACATCTAGTAGAAAGAAATCACCCAATCCACGATAGCCTTGGCGGTCTGGCTTCAACTCAGTTACTGAGCTTAGTTAAAAGAGATGACAAAGGACGCACCATACCAACAGGGGGACCCCACTCCCTTCTCCCCTGTGACCAGCACATTCCATCTGAAGCCAAGCCAGGGTATGGGAAAAGTGTTTAACCCCCACTCTGCTCCTTAAGCAAGGCCCAGGACACCTCGTGCATTCTGCTCTCCTGACCCATCTCTCTTCTTTAGAGATCACCTTCACCAAAGACCAAATCACACGCAGTGATAGTGAAAGTCAGAAAGAGGGAGAGAAAGAGAAAATAGAGGAACCCCTGAAATTCCAGGCATTTCAAGGTCTCTCTTAGTAAACCATGAGTTGATTGGATTTGGGCATTTAGAAAATCACTTTAATGGACTTTTGAGACCCTCCACCCTATTCTTCCCAAGACCTTCCTCCTACACTCTCTGGTGCCCCTAATCCCCACTCAGAAAAGAGAGGTCGGCACCTGAAATCCAATGCACTGGCCGCTCCATGTCCTAAAATTTAGGAAAAAGAAACGGATTATTTAGACTCCCATTGCCTAACCCAGCCTCCCCCTCCAAAAAACAAAAACAACCCCATGCCCCCCAAACGAATGGCTAGAATTGAGAAGACAACAAAGAAGAAAAGTGGGGCGGGGTGGCAGAGGGCGGAGGAGGGAAAACAAAAGAACATTAACAAAAATATACAAATCCAGAAAAGAAAAACTTCCCTGTTGAGTTTAATTTGTTTTCCTGTAAGAACTAGACCCAGGGTACAATGGCCCCTTCCTAGGGGAAATTCCACTGACGATTCCACCAATTCACTGGACAGGTCTGAGCAGGGACCCCCACCCCAGACTCTGTAATTCTGGAGGGAGGGAAAGGCCCACTGGGAGAAGATGGGTCCTTGTGGGCAGGAGGGAGGGCGTCCCCTCGCCACCGGGATGCAAGGTCTCTGGGTGGCCCCAGCTCCCTGCCCCGGGCGCTGGCTCCGGCTGGGGCGGCAGGCTCGGAGTTCTTTCGGTCAAGTTCCCGGATCCAGGCTCGGGCGAGAAGCGTGGATGCCGCAGGAGTCCGGGCTCCCCGCGGAGCGCAGCGCCCCCGGCAGGCCCTCCCGCCTCCCCGCCCGGCCTGCACTTGTCGGGCGCCCCCGGGGCTACTCGGGCTCGCTGCTGTTGGTGGTCTTCTCCCACTCCAGGCTCTCCTCGCTGCGGGCGGGAGACGGCCGCGCCCGCAGGCCCTGGAACCTGCGGCACTCCGGGCAGACGCGGATGTGTGTGCAGCCGCGGGCCACCAGGGCGGCCTCCTGGGCCAGTCTCTGCGCCAGCTGGTCGGGCTCCCCGGCCCCGCACAGCTTGCCGTTGCTGAGCGTCACGGTGCCGCGCGGCCGGCGCTCCTCGGGAATGGGGGGCCGGGGCGGAGGCACCCCAGCGCGCCGCCGGCGGGGGTGGACACTGTCCTGACACAGGATGATGCTGCGCAGCTCGGTCACCATCTCCTGGCAGACGGACACCTGGGGGGGGCGAAGGAGGAGGTCACAGCCCAACGTCTCAGAACCAGCCCCGGAGGGTCCCTGGCGCGTCTGTTCCGGTGGGGGGTGGGGGGCAGTGTCTCAGAATCGTGTAACCGTAGGTACAGAGGTTTTGGGAAGACCTTTCAATCCATCCCTCATTCCACTTCTCACTTAGCGTTAGAACATGCTCCCTACCACAGTGCTCGACACCTCAGCCAGCTGGCCCTTCCAGTCTTTGTCCCGACACCTCCAAAGACAGTGTCCTCACCATGTTGGGACAGCACCCATGAAATGGTGCTTCCTCCTACAGACGTCACAATTCCTCTTCCTAAAATTTTTATCCATCCATCCCAGTTAGATTTGTAACCTGAAGCCTACTAAGTAAAGAGCCCCTCTTGTAGGTCAGCGTTTCAAGTACTTGAGAAAGCCAGGTCTCCAAGAACATTCCGTTCTCAGGCTAAAGACTCTCATTCTTTGGGTCAAGTGGTTATAGCTAGAGGTAATACTCACTATAACACCGAGACCAACAGCAATCACCACCCTCTAGGTCCACAGCCTGCTGAAAAGAAACCTCTGGGTCCCACTACGTTTCAGAATATTTTAGATTTTGGAGAGGGTTATACAATACTCATGCGATGAGAGTGTGAGTGTCGCAGGTGTGGGGCCTAGGGCGGACCCTATATTCAAGCACATTAAAAGTTGTTAAGAGAGTAAATCTTGAGAGTTCTCATCACAAGGAGAAAACCGGTTTTCCTTTTTCCCTTCTTTTCTTTTTTATTGTATCTGTACGAGATGACAGATGCTAGCTGAACCTACTGCAATGATCATTTCACAGTACCGGTAAATCAGAACCATTACCGTCTATGCCTTAAACGTACACAGTAATGCATGTCAATTATTTATCAATAAAACTGGAAAGGAGCCCATTCGCATTTCTGGAGCAAAACGTACGTACCTTTACACTGAGCGGGACAAAGACCATAGACATTAACATTAACCTCGGACCTGTGCAAGTTTTATAGCCCAGTGTACTTTGCGTCAAATTTACAAGAATTTGGAACTTTCCAAGCCTTTTAGGTTTCAGAATTGTGGGTGAAGAATCGCGAACCTGCACGGCTGCTACTTCTACTATACCCATTTCGCAGATGTGGAAACGGAGGCTCAGAGAAGTTATAGGGCTTGTGAAAACTCACTTGACTCATCCATAGCTGACCCAGAATTTGAACCTAAGCCTATCTACTCCAAAGTACATGTCTGCTCGATTTAGTTCTCTACTCTGTGCTGGAAAGAACACTTTCCTGGACGATGACAGGAGAAGAAACCTGCTCTTTCACGGTCTTTCTTCCCGTCTTTGCGTTCTAGCAACTGACTGGTTGCTCTACCAGAGCCAGATAGTGAATGGAGCCTTTACTCTTCATTTTAGCTCTTGGAAGGCCTCACTGAATTCTTCAAGGTACATCCTGACGGTGCTTAAGCTTTTGAGAATAACCAAATGTGCACAGATCCTCTACCTGGAGTGGCTGCAGAGAAGGAACATCACCTAATGGGATATGGCCCATTTAGACCAAAACTGAAGCCCTGTTACGAAATATCAGAGACTCTGGGCAAGTCCGGTAACATCTCTGTGCTTCCAGGAATAACTGTAACAGCTAAAATAATAGCACTTGCCTAGTCTATTACATGTGACGAGACATACACTTATTGGCTGTCCGCTATGTATCAAGCGCTGTGCTTTGCACGGAAATATGATAGGGGCCACAGTCCTGACTTTTAGGCAGCGCAGTGTGTAGTAGGGAGGCTGATACGAAAATAATTGCAATACAGTGTTTAAGTGCTTGACGCACAGGTTGCACTGGTATTAGAAAAGAGGAGAAATGATCAACTCCTCTCATCCAAGGAAGAAGGCAGCAGAACTGGGGAAGATTTCAGAGGGAAAGGAACACCGGAACTGAGTATTCCAGAGTATGTAAGCAGCATCATTATTTTAGGAGTGGACAAAATGAGAAAGCCAGTAAAGCTGGAGGAAGAAGGAGGAGGGGAACCAAGAAAATTTGGTGTCAGGCAAAGCAAGGGAGGAGAGAGCTTCTGGAAGCTTCTGGAAGGAACTGTCCACTTTGTGAAGGGTACACTGAGGTCCAGTAAGGCCCATTGGGTTCTCCTTGGTTTTTTCCATTGGGAGGGGTTAGATCTTTTAGCCATGACCTTTCAGTGCAGCGGTGGGGAGGATCCAGATTGCCCTGCATTGAGGACTGGATGGGAGGTCAGGAAATGGAAACGGGATTGGTTTCCATTGGAAAGCCGGATCCCCTTGGTTTAGAGGAGGGGAAGGATAGCACAAGAGCAATATTAACACTGCTACTATTTTATGGCTTTTTGTTGAAAAGCCCAGCATGGAGCACCACATGGGGCTTGAACTCAAGACCCTGGGATCAAGACCTGAGTTGAGATCAAGAGTCAGATGCTTAACCCAGGCGACCCAATACTATTATTTTAAACTAGAAGATAAACTTGAGCATCATTTTGGATTTTGGGGAGAGAGCAGGAAGTGAACATAAAGGAGAGCAAAAGGAAAAATTCTAGAGTAGCCAAGGGAAGAGGGATGAGGGCAGAGACAGAGGGGTGCCCGGGAGCATTTGCAGAGGCTGCACGGGTGGCTTGAGCTGTGGGTAGATTTTTCAGTGGGGAGGGGGTTTAATTTGGGGCTAGCCACTCCTGATTTCGTGGGGTTGGGTGGGAGGTAAAATTAAATTAAAGGGGCAAAGGGATGTGGGGAGCAGGCGATGGTCTGGAAGTCCTAGTGGGTGTGGGAAAGAGTCCGAGCACAGAAAGGTAAAAGGACCAGAAGGCAGTGCTGTATTGAGGCCCCGTCTGCGGCTGGACCCCACAGATGGAGGGGCACACGTACACCCCTGTTTCTCCAGCAAAAGTTAAGGGAGGAGGCTTACAACAACCCAGAGTTGAGAGACTGGGAGAAAAGCTAACGGGCTTTAAAAACTGAATAATGCCTCCAGCATGTAAGGGCTGGTGCCCTTTCTCTGAGGTAGGATGGAGACAGAATGGGATAAAGTCTTCTTCCCTCTATTCAGACTCCTCAGTCTGTGTCAAAGTTATATTAACCCAGTTTTTAAGCCACAGGTTTGGGAATTAAACTGATTCGAAATCCCCGAGAAGGAAGATGTACTTCTCGGCCTTACGTGAATTGGGCTATCTCTAAACATCTTTACCAGGAAGGCGAAAACATACCGAAGACAGCAGAACCAAAGTCATCCCTTCCACTGGTAGCCCGGTACTTTGGCCTGTTTTTCTTTGCCACACTCCGTCTTACGTTATAGCTGTAGAAGACTTGGTTGTGAGTAAAACCTACATCATGTACTTATCAGCGGGGCTGCCTGGGAAGAGAATCTGAAGCTCAGGGGCTAAGTACACTTGCTGTGGCGGTGTAATTAGTACGTGACGAAGCACTAACCCAGGTCTCTTGCTCGTGGGACTGGGATTCTTCCCGCCTCTCTGTCCCGAGGGTGCTCCACCCTCTTACGGGATCTCACGGGTTTTGTCTGAAATGACTTTGGTAAGCGCGTGAGTGAGCCCATCTGCCAACACCACAGGTCGCACCCGCTCCACGGTTTACCTCAGTAGCTTCCGAGTGTCGGAGAGTCCATAAAAACTCCAACATAGCCATAAAAATGGCCACGATTAAGCCACAAATAAGAACCACAAAGATTCCACCAATATTCTCCATCCCCAGTCCTGGAAGAAAGTGAGAACAAAAACAAAATAACGTAAGAGGGCTACGAGACATACTCATTCTACCAAAATGCTGGAAGTCGTGTAACCAACGAGAACCTGAGTCGTGTAGACGCTTTTCACACATCTTCCTAGCAGGAGATATAATTATTCTTTTGAAAAAAAAAAAAATAAGTGTGGCAGAGCTGGAGTAGAAGAGGGGAAGGAGGAGCGAGTTGCAAAAGGAGGAGACTAGTGGCAGCTGGGTGGCTCAGTGGGTTAAAGCCTCTGCCTTGGGCTCAGGTCATGATCTCAGGGTCCTGGGATCGAGCCCCGAATCAGGATCTCTGCTCAGCAGGGAGCCTGCTTCCCCCTCTCTCTCTGCCTGCCTCTCTGCCTACTTGTGATCTCTGTCTGTGTCAAATAAATATATAAAACCTTTAAAAAAAAAAAAACAAGGAGGAGACTAGTAGAAGCCTCTAAAAGGCCTTCTGGGGGTGGGAGGGGAGAGTCACTTTAAGAAAAGGGTCGGGGTACCTGGGTGGCTATGTGTCGGTTAAGCATCCGACTCTTGGTTTTGGCTCAGTCATGATCTCAGGGTCGTGAGATCGAGTCCCATGTGTCAGGTTCTATACTCAGCACAGAGTCTGCTAGGGAGTCTCTCTCCCTTGCCCTCTGCCCCTCCCCTGTTCACACACACACACTCTCCCTCTCTCTAAAATAAATAAATAATAATTTTTTTCTTAAAAGAAAAGGATCAGTAAAAATTTGATCTAGCCTGCAGAGACTTGATACCAAAATAACTACAAATTCTAGATGTTTCATTAAAAATTTAGTCCATCTTTACAATACCGGGTGTGTTGGATATAAAGCAGTTGTTTCAACCAAGCTGTGGATGGAAAAAAATTCCATCTACGTATCTGTGTCAACAGGTTACTAAAACACTTATTGAGACAGATAACACTTTTTTATCCCTCCAGACCAGTGGTTGCCAGCAGAACCACGTGGGAAGCCTATTCAAAATACAGATTCCTCACCCTTACCCCAGACCTCTTGAATCCAGATCTCTGGAGGTGGGGCCCAGGAATCTGCATCTGAAAATACATTTCACAGGTGCCTCTTTTCCAGCCAGAGCTAAAATTCGTTTGGAGATTAGTATTTTTCGAAGCAACGTACATCACAAAGTTTCTTGAAGTCAGGCACAGTTTCCAGTGGTATCCTCACTCCTGAGCTCGATACCTGGCAGATAGCCTACACTCAGCAAATATTTGTAGGGTTTTATGCTTGCTAAATGTCCACGGTGTCAAACATTGAGTGTAGCTGTGTGGCTGGACGTTTTATTTGGTATGGGAGAAACCCAAACTTCAGGAGAGTGTCGGAAGCCCATGAGACCCTGATTCAACACGGGCCACCGTCATAAATCCAAAAGCATCTTTGATCCAGGAGAATGCCAGGAGGGTTGCTTACGCCCCGTGCTAGCCCGGAACGCTTGCACGTCTGAGTGTCTGCGTCATCAGGGGTGGGACAGGGAGTGACGTCAGCGTTAGGGAAAGCCAGCCTCACGAACAGCTACCAGATGAGCTTAGTTAGCAGAGATCTGACGCAACTTTCTGCATCTTTGAGAGCTGGAAAAATAGTCCTCCGTAGCCAGGGGCTGTTTCAAGATGCCTCTGGTTTCCTCTCACAAAACCTCCAGTGGATGGATGTTGCTTTTTTGTTTTGTTGTGACAGCAGCCCAGCCCGGGGCGGGGCGGTAGGTGCGGGAGGGGCGCCTACACTAACCATCTGCTATGGATCCTCTCTTTTGAATAACCTCAAACAGGGGGATATTTAAAAACTCATTTCTGAGGGAAGGCATAGTAGGGTTTGGAGTAGATTTCTACTTTCTGGGAGGAAGAGGTTTAGGGTTCATTTAAACATCTGCCCCTCTAACCTGGGATCGTTTGGGCAGAAAATTTTTTGGCCCGGGAACATCAGGACCTATGTGAATGGGGCCGACACAAAGGACCCTTGAGAAAGAAGAGTGCACAGAGGCTGGGGTCTGGCGTCTGCTCCAGCAGCAGGTGCAAGGGTGTCGGGAAGTGCCCCTGAGCATCATGGGTGAACTAGATAGTCTAGCTGTGGACAAGGCTGGATGGAGGGCCTCAGTGAAGGGGAAGTGGTACCTCTGTTACCTGGATGCGACCAAGGATGCCCACCCGTTCAGGTAAACGGACTCCCCAAGTGACTGCGAAGGTCCTATAAGAATCTGATCACTTCAGGATAGTTCCACCAGATACAGAAAAAGACTAGGATCCCCCCGAAAGGCCTTAACCTCTCCGCCTGTTTCTGCAGAGGCGAAGGCCCTCTCAGCAGGGCCAATTCTGCCATTTGGGCTCTAGGTGCTTCCCCTGCCTGTCTCAGCATCACCCGGACCCTCCTGACTCTCTTCTTCCCATGACTCTCCCTCAGCATATACACATACTCACATGTCTCCCTTCTCACAGAGAAAATAAGAAACCCTCCTTTCCCTTCCAGCTCTGAACACTCCTTCTCTCTCCTTCCTTCCCTGGCCAAGCTTTTTGAAACAGTTGTCTATATCAGAACTATTTTAAGACATTTTAAGGCCTTAAAAAAAGCGTACATTTGGAGGCCCCATCTCACATAAAAGCAAGTCGAAGAAAATGCACCCACATCTTACGTTAAATGCATTTTTAAAATTTTGCTTGTGATGTGACTGAGTAGCAAGCAACGGTTAATTTATAATTCGCTGTGATTTCTCAGCAATCATTGTGCATACAAGGGAATGTTTGCAAAATGAGAAAAATCTAACCCCCAAAATTGTTTCTAAATATAATGAAGTTTTTATGAATATTAAATTTAAAAATTAATGAGGTCGAAACAATGTTACATTTTGGAGATATTTAATTAAACATGTCTTAATTTAATTTTGCAGGTTCTTTTTTGGCATTTTGAAGCTAATAAATTTTTTCAGGCCTCAAACATAATTCTGGATGCTTGAAAAGCTTTTAGGCCCGAGGAAGCTGAAGAAGAAAATGGTTCTATCTGAATCGACTTTGGTTTTTTCTATTCCCTCATCACCCCGTGCAATTCTGTCTTGCACCACTAAAACCACCCACACCAAGGTCACCAACGAACATTATATTTCTAACCTATTGGACATTTTCCAGTCCTGATCTTAAGTGACCTCCTGTAGCACTTGGCATTGCCAACCACATCTCCTTCTTGGTTTTTTATAAAGATGTTGCTCTCTTGCAACCTTCTCAGTGCCTTATGCTGGCTCTAAGGCACCTTCTCTCCTCATTGTCCTGCATTTAGTCTCCTGCCTCTCCCTCCTGCCCCCGCTAGTACTAAGTCCTGCTGATTTTGCCTCCTACATACTTTTCAGTTTCTCACCCTTCTCTCTATCCCCGCTACCGCTTTCCTCATTCACGTTCAGGCTCCCACCGCCTCTTGGTTGGACTATTCAGCAGCCTCAGAAATGACCTCCTGCTTGCAGCTGTATAGCTCAACTCTACCCTCCAAGTTTGCCTGAGTGATCTTCCCAAAATGCAAAATCGAACTGGGACACATCTCTAGTAACCGTTCATTGTTCCCAGCGCATAGCATTGTTGCCCGTATCTGCTTTCTATACCTCCTCTGCCTGGAGCCTCCCTCCAGCCCCCAGACACACACTGGGCTAAACTTAACCTTTCCTTTAAGGCTTCGCTGAGTGGTCACTTCCTCCAGGCTGCCTTCTCTGATCTTACCTAGCTCTGTTAGATATACCGTTTTGGTGGGTTTTGCTGATAATGCACTGTGACTCATTCAAACATTGCATCAAATAATAGCCTACTTTGACCTGCTACCTCTGGATTTCCCACTAGACTATGAGTTCCTTGAGGGAAATATCCAGGTCTTGTTCAACTCTGTAACCCCACAATCATGGTGCCTGGCCCATAATTGGAGCCCAATAAATGTTTATGGCAAGAACGAACAGAAAGTAAGAGGATAAAGACATCTCCTATGTAGAAGCCTGTGTTATCAAAAGCTTTGGATCCATACTGTGAAATGTATTCATTCCTAATTACATTTTGTTTGAAATAATAGTAAAGTGTGACAGCCCTTGTCTGGTGCTCGTAGCCTGGTCACAGAGGCAGATGGCCCAGACTGTGCAGAATGGCTGGCCAAGGGGGCAGATCCACAACATGGACCCACGGTACTGGGTCCCCAGCAGGTGCAAGGGCAAGGGGGGGGGGTTATACACAGACAGGTGATCGGGGCTGCGATAAGTTCGATCGGATCAGGGAAAGCATCTCAGAGGAGCTGAGGTTTTAACAGGATGCGGGAGAAAGCATGCGTCACTGAAACACCCCCAGGTCTTGCTTTCCCAGCTTCTCAAGTTTCAGGTCCAGCATGTTAATCGCGGCTGTTAGCTCCAGCGAGCTGATTCCCGGCTGGGCGGTCTCCCCGCCCAGGAGCGGGGCTTGTACGCCACCGGTGCCTTTAGGAACTTATTGGAAAGTGGAAGCAAGAATAGATTGCTGGCAGAGTCAGAGTAGAGACAGATGGAGTGGGAGCAGGCAGCGAGCGCGAGGAGAGCACAGCGTCTCTACTTAACACTGCCATCAGTCACTCTCCTACAGTCAAATGCTCTCCGCCGCACACAGCCTCTCCTGGGGCACGGATACCCTCCGGTCTGACCACGGGCCCTCCACGCGCTCTCAGCCGCCTCGGCCCCTGCAAGGGGGGAGCCGGCTAATTGCGGCCCCTTTCCCTTCTTCAGCTGTGGCCGGCAGAAGCCTCCCAGACAGATGGCTTTCAGACTGACAGTCTCTCTTGACCCCTGAGCCGCAGCTATGCCCCAGCAAAAAGACCACGTCAATCGAAACAGACCCGAACTCCCCCTGCAAACTCTTGATTAAACACTAACTCCAGTGTCACTCCTAGCTTGTCCACAAAGACAAATTACGGTTGACGAGCACAGACCAACAACTTTTCTTGTCTCTAGAACTCCACGGGGGAATGGCAACCTAGAAGGGAGGACCTCTGAACAGATCTGAATCTCCACCCAACTGCTCTGCCTTCAGTTCGGACCCAAAAGTAATAATTTTTTGGCTTCAGGAGCCTTACTACCCTTGCACATCCCCCGGTAGCACTGTGGAAATCGGCAACTGAGCGGCAGGGATGCCCCTTGTGAACAAGGAAGGAGTAGGTCTAGCCTGGGAGGCAAAGGGGCAGAGGCCACAAGAACCACGGAGGTGGGGATGATCCGATCAAGGAAGAGCGTATTTGTTCTTGGACGTTGGTCAACAAATCCTTCTTGAGAAGCTTCCCTGAGCTGAGCACTGGGCTGTGTGCTGGAGTCCTGGGCAGCATTCCACACTGAAAACCCTTGACAAGAACTTTGACCAGAATGACTTCCGAGCACCTTCTGTTTCAAAGTCGTATTCACCCAGCTCCAGGCAAATATACTAAATGGTCCTATCTCCCTGAACTTACTGTAAAGAGCGACTTCGCGAGACCACGTGTGAGCTGACCTGTATGACCTTCCGAGAAAATACGACGTGCCTCATCAGGTTTGCACGGCCGAGGACGGGGAGAGCAAAGTGTGTCATTTACTCTTCCGGGGACATTCGTTGACTAGACCTAGCCGAGTCTCGAGACAGTGATGCAAGAAGAGCAGGCGAACAGACATGACATAGAAGAGGGATGGAAGAGGCATCTGATAAGGTTTGCGACTCATCAAAACACAAGCTTGGGAGAGGCGCTTTACAATTTATCAAAATACGAGCTCAAGCGCCTCATTTTTAAAAACATTTGCTATCTCCTTCAATTATCGTTAAAAACACTGTAAAAAATACAGGGAAAAAAAAAAAGGCCCGCTGTCGGCATTTTACAGTGAAAGAAACAGGAATTCAAGAAAGTGGCCCAAATTTTCACAGCTGAGATGCGGTATCTGCCCCGCTCATGTTCTTTATACAAATAAAGCTGACCTTTATGACTGATTCCTAGGTACAAGGTTACTAGGCTAAACATTTTAGTTGAATCCCCGTGAAACTGCTACGATGTTTGCCTCCATTTTCCCAACAAGGAAATCAAGGTATTGGAGTCAGGTAACCTGCCTGTGGTCCCAAGGCCAGCACCCAGGGCCTGATCCGAACTGAAGCCAGAGCCTGCGTCCCTACCCTACTCCATACGGCCTCTCCCTGGAACTAGCCTTCCTCCTGCTACCGCGATGGGATTACAGAACTCAATCCCACACTCTGATGATTGCATTCATTCCTGGGACCTCTCCTCCCAGCCAGGGTGACCGGGAAAGGGGGTCACTCTTTGTACAGGGGTGATGTATGGGGGTATGTACGGGTGAGGAATTCCACTTACAAAATTCCCTTCTCTCCTTGACAACATTACACCAAATATTTGGATTGACGCTCTACTGACTTCACCTTGGCTCAGTAACCACACCAAGTTGGGCTGCAGACTTTATAGTTGCTGACCTCCTTTGGTGCAGACACACTGGGCCACCATTTGCCTCTGTTCCTGATCCTGCTAACTGGCCTCCCCTGGGAATTTCTCCGTCCCTCAGCAATCAATCTGATTTGATTAGGGAGAAGCTTCCTCTGCAAGCATCCCTCCGAGACACTATCGAAACTCCCATATTCGGGTTTCCAGTCTTGGCTCTCTCCAGAGAAACCAGAGAACTGGGATCATCAGGCTGGGGCCCCTGAGAAGAGAGAGAGGGGAAAACAGCCCCAGCTTCCACCCCCCACCCCCACTCTTGCTAAGATGTCTCACACTTTCATTCCCGCTGTGCCAGCTTGCAAACTTCCTGCTCTCTAAGGATTTTGTGAGTCAATACCCCTGGCCTCTTTTCCACCCTTGAAAGGGGACCCTGATTTTCACAGCCTGGTGGTGTATTTATGTTCTTTTGAAGCCCAATCGTGGGCTTGTGTTTTTCAAGATAAAGGTATTCAATTTCCTTGGAATTTACCAGCTACCTTTTTGTCCAACCATTGTTTTGCAAAGCCTCCAGTAACCCAATCCCCTTGAATCGGGGTGCCGGCATTTGTGAGTGGCTAACGGAGATTTCTTTTTATAGGGGCTGAGTGAGAGAATAAATAAAATAAGTGTTTTTGAAAAGAAAGGGCAGAAGAAAATAAAAGAGCTTGGACTCAAGGCTTCCATACGCTCTACCCCTCCATTTTTCAGCTGTGGACGAAGGTAGTTGGTCGCTGAGCTCCAGGCAGGGAAAGGAATCGGGGAAGGTGTGGGGAAGGGGTAATGTTGTGGTTCTCACCAGAGCCAAGGGAGGCCTGGCAAAAAGACTCAGGCTTGGCGGCATCACCCCAATGTTAGGGCTCTTCTCCGGAACCTGGCAGTGACGTTTGAGCTGTGATATTGGATTAGAAGTAGGGTAGCACCGGATCCTTTTCTTTGAAATTTCTCAAATTTTAATAGGATAACGAAGTGGAGAAGGACTATGTTAGCTGCTGCCCACTGTCTGGTACACGCTGTAGGCGCCCCTGGACTCACGATGGGGTTGTGTCCCAATGAACCCATTGCCAGTTGAGGATATGGTAACAGGAAAATGTGCTTACCACACCTAACCTACTGAACGTGATGGCTTGGCCTCGCCCTCCTGAGACATGCTCGGGACACTGACATGAGTCCACAGCAGGGCCAAATCATCCCGCACACAGCCTCGCTTGTAACCCAGTGTTGGAACATGTCATGTAATCGACTGAACACTGAAAGTGAACACTGGAATGGCTGTGTGGGGAGAGAGGGGCTGTGAGTGTCAACTTGGCTCTTGACCCTGGTGATCTTGGGGTGACGGGGAGCTCTGCCGCTGCCCAATCACGGGAGAGGATCGCCCCGCACGCCGCTAGCCCGGGACAAGATCCAAACCCCACGTTCCAAGTATGCGGTATACTACATGCGTCCTGTCTGCGCGCCATCACAGACTCGAACAACCGTAAGTCCACCTGTCGTAAGTCAGGGACCACCGTGAAAGCAACGTGCCTACAGCCACTGTCAGCTTCCGAAGTCTCTGACAAAACGACCTTCCTCCCAGCTCCCTTCACCTCCATCCCTCTCGGCCTGCTCCACAGTCTCCTCTTTCCTTCAGGCTCATGTGAAAGCCAACGGACTCACACCAGGGAAACAAAGATGACCCGGGAGCCGCTCTGAAAAGCAAATTAATACCACTGCCCTTTGTTTGGTTTGAGACGCAAGGAAAAAAAAAAAAAAAGTTCCTGTGGCTCCATTCCTGGCAACCGTTTAAAGACTTAAAGGAAGAGATCCTTCGGGTCATGCTGGCCCCGTTCTTCTGCCTCCCCGCCCCGGGGATGGGGGCTCCCTGGAGCAGGAAGTTATATTCTGTGAAGTCCGGTGGCTAATTTGCCAGAGAGAAGCCAAGTGATGGTGCCTTTTGTCCCAGGCTAGTGCTTCCTGCTTGGCTTGGAGGAGGTCATGCGGACTTTTGCTGGGCAAGGAAGCCCTTTCGCCTCTCTGAGTCGTGTTTGTTTGGGCTTTGGCCATGGCAGAAATGGGGTCACTGCCTTAAACTGGCACCAGCTGCCGTGGCTGGGATGGGAGCCGAAGCCTTGGCTCTTACGGCGCTTCGCACAGCATCTCCCAGATGGAGCCCTTTGGATATATTAATACAGCTCATCCTTTCTTTCCAAAGGGTGGCTGCACAGTGTTGACACAGGCTATGAGAGAACCCTAGCATCTCTTGAAGCATTTGGGACCTAGGCAGGGTGACCCTCGCTCTGTATTCTCCCTTTTCATCTGCTCGTTCTCTTCTCTGTGCCAGGGAACATTTGGTCCCCAAGTGCAGGGTGGAGCCTCCGGTTGCAACCTCCCCAGCTTCCCTGGGATCCCGAGCTCCCTGTGTGCCTCCCCTCTCCATCCCTCCTGAGCTCTGGCGTCAGCCTCTGTGGGCTGGGGAAGGATTTCCAAACCCCAGGGTTTCCCACTTGGCAAAAATTCTAACTTAAGTTTTCTATAAATTGCCTGATGTCTACCCCTAGCTTCCATTTCCGTCAGTTGCCAAAAACGTAGAGACTTCTCAGCCATTCTTGGGTTTAAATTCAGCTAAATGTGGTTTCTTTGTTCTCGCTTCACCCCTGGATGTAGTTCAGGTCCAAGGATAGGAAGAAGACGATGTGTCATGGGGGAGGTTAGGTGTCTGGTCTTAATGCTTGATTCTACTTCGATTTCCAGGATCTGTGGGTCGCAAGGAAACGCAGGCCTGTCACCGGTCCCTCCCTGCCCTGGGTCGCCATGTCTCATCTCTCATGCCCTCTCTTCACTGTAGCATGACACGTATTTCTGGGGCTTCCCAAATTCCAGAAGCAAGCAAAAATGTTTTTACCTCTTAGGATCGCCAACCAATCTAGGAGTTCTATCTGCTCCTGTCTTGTTTCCCAGCAAGGTAAAAAGCTATTCTAACATATCCTTTTCCTGCTCAGAAGCTCTCTATTCCGGCCAGAGTGTTGTTGTTGTTGTTGTTGTTGTTGTTGTTGTTATCTGGTTTGCAGATGGGTGGCCTGGGTCTTCTATTATTTTTCTACTCTGTAACTTCTAGTGCCAGCTTCGTGCTAAGCTTCCTTTAGGTATTAGCCTTCTGTATTGCAAAATATTCTTCTGGCAAATCAAAAACCTTGACTTCTAAGTACACTGTCTCTGCTGAGTTGTAAGAACTGTTGGAACTTAAAGTCAATAATTTGGTTCTTTGTTCCTCCTGAGGCAAGGACCGTCCCCTGAGACCGTGAATGCCAGTGACAGCTCAGAATTCCATCCCCAGCACCAGGTCTCATCATGCCCCGTCTTAGCCCAGCACCTCGGAAGTCTGGAGCCAACACTCTCAAACTCAGTCCAGGGTGCCAAGGCATCGGCAATGCCCTGGGAGATTTACGCAGCATCTTCTGGGACACTAATTTTACTAAGAGTTGAGGTGGAAAAAGCATATTTACATTAAATAAACAAGCCTATGTTATACCGTAAATTGCAAAATTCATGTGTTTTTAGGATAAAACAGAAGACCAAGGACATTCCAAACATTCAAGGAACATCTAAACATTCCAAACAGCATGGTGGGCTGTTTTAGAGGATGTCCCCAGACCCCCAAGGGTACAGGCTCAGTGTCGGCTGCTATTAATTCCTTCCATGGGAAAGCTTGAGACATGCTGGTTTGCAGTCCAAATGCTTCTTACTAGTTTCCAATGCTCTCTTAACTCCAACCTTGTCCTACTTACTCGAACCAGTTTCTGAATGCTATAGCTATGCTCTACAACCTTCCTAAAGCAGTGACTCCTGATAGATGCTTCAAGGTTCAGGCCAAATGTCCCTAAAGCCTTCCCTGACCGCTGCTCAGAATTAATCACTTCCTCCCCTGGGCTTCATAAACACTTTCTTTATGGTTCTCGTAAAGCATTCCTACAGTGCAAGCATTATAGTGATGATTTGTGCCTCTCTCTAGGTTCTAAACCTCTTGAGGATGGGGCCGTGTCTTAGTCCTTTGCATAATCTCAGAGCCTAGCACAGTGTCTGATACGCACTGGCTTACAAAGTATGCAGGTCCGTGAGATGCATGGGGCTATGCGAACACTTTCTATGCCACCAGCTTGGGGGGCAGGGTTCCTGTCTGGGAGGCAACAGACATAGGAAATGGTACCAGTCTGGAGGTCCGTGAGATGATTGTCCACGCCATTTATTCATTCATTCATTCGCTGTTCATCCTTTCATCAAACACATCCGTTTATTACAAAAATAAATAAGACACAGTCCCCGCATTTGAGGGTTTTTTTATAGTCTATGGGGGACAAATGTCAACAGATGCAAAACAGATGTCATAAGTGTGGATTTTAGAAGAGCTATCTAGCCTTAAGGAGTGGGCACGCTTGTGGCTGTGGACACTGTTCAGAACTCTCACTGTGTGCCTTAATTGCTCCTCAAGGCCTAGATTTGGGAATAAAATTAGTTTTCACTTCCTTTGTGGCAGTACTTTTGCAGAGGGATTATTTAACATGATTTATGTCATTCGATCTTCACAATAGCCCTGGGAGGTGATGTGATTATTAATTATCATCTCTATTTCCTAGAGAAGGAAACTGAGGCTCAGAGATGTTTTTTAGTGACTGTAATAAGGCTGTTTATGGAGTGGGGTCCATCTGAACCAAGGCCCATGACCCTGAACCCTATAGAAACTGCCCGAGGGAAGAGAGCTATCCTAGTGGCTGATGGTAGAACAAACAGGTAGGCAGGAAGAGGAGGGTGGGAGGAGGGTTGGGGGAAGCCCATTGGACTTTGGGTGACACCTTGAGTGGGAGAGAGATGATCCAGACGGGGGACCGTGAGCGACCACGATAAGGCACTCAGATCATCGGATCTGCCAATGGCGCTGCCCTCCAACTGTCTCTCTAGGATTAGCAGGATGCATAAATAAACGCTGGCAAAGACATACGTGCACAAAAGGGAAGGACCTGTGGCCAGGTTTCAGGGTCAGGGATGAAAGGGGGAAACTGGAGACATGGGAGCAACTCAGCAGTGAATGTGCTCCGAGATCAGACGGGGATCCGGCTGACAAAGGCAGGGAAAGCTGGGGAAGCTCCCAGCTAGTGGGAAGCAGGAGGGGAGGGAGATCTGGAGCTGGCAGAGCTGGCCGCCAGCCGGAGCTGGGGCGGGGGGGGGCAGACAATGCAGGAGTCCGTGGGGTCCCTGCACTGCTCTGAGCCCTGACTCCTGGCCCCCTCCCACTGCGTTCAGCCTCCCTCATCCACGGTGTCTCTGTATCTCCGCATCCGCTGGGTCAGCTGCTCAGGGGCAAGAACGACCCGACCGAGTGGAGAGCTCTGGGGTGGAGGTTGTGCAGGAAGGTCACTGCATCGGTTTCATTGGTCACTTTGCTAATGTGACCCGGCAGAACACTGCCATCGGTAGCTTCTGACAACTACCAGCCAGGAGCTTTAGTCACAGACCCCACAAGTATTTACTGGGTCCCTACTATGCGCCAGGCTCCGTAGGGGAGGCTCGGGACATAGAAACAAATGAGCCCGGGTCACGGCTAAGGTGCCGTCTGCAAGCGGAGGAGACCAGCAGCTGCAACGTAGGGTGCTGAGTGCTCTGTCCAAAGTCACAGAAGGCACCCCACCCATGGGGGAGTGGGGGTGGAGGGGGACCAAGGGCTTCTAGGAAGAGAGCCACCTGGACATTTCTCCTATTTCACTCATCGGTCAGGGGAAGGACTCAAGGTCCTTCTGCCCTGGGGCCCAGACCCACCTCTGTTTCTACTTGAGATTACTCCAGACCAAAAGCCACCACCGGCTCCCTCCCCCTGCTTGGCACGATGGCTGCTCTTTCCCACCGCTCTGAAGCTCATTGTTACCACAGAACAACACTGACCTACGGTACCTTATCAATAAGCTCATTTTAGTTTGAGGGTTCCAGGCCCAGTCAGATTTAGGTTGCTTTCAATCCACGTATCTTTTTGTGGGGAACGGGGGGGCGCAGGAGCACTTCGCTACCCATAGCTTCCCAGGACCAACCGTCTGTACAGCGCCGCTCTCCCCACGGGAACCCTGCTCGGCTCGACCTGCGCCCACGGAGCCCCTGCCCACAGCACGAATTCCTGCTGCGTCTTCCTCAAGGTGCACATCGCTCCGACCCTCCCTACCGGCTCAGGTCCTGAACATCTTCGACATCTATGTCATTCTACCAAATCCACATTCTCTCTCATTCATTCATTTCTTTTTTCTTCCTTTCCTTCCTATTCTTTCTTTCCTTCCTAGTCTGTCCATCCTTCCTTCCTTCCTTCCTTTCCCTTCCCTTCCTTTCTTTCTTCTGAACAGAGTTAGTCTCCTCCACACTTGATCTTTGGGGACCGGAAAGCCAAGACGTGTGTGGCCTCCGTGGGTTCCTATGAGGGAAGGGGCAGCATTTCTTCTAACTTACAAAGGGCCACTAAATGACCCATAGACCCATATTCCCGAGACCTTGCCTTGCAGGACAGAGACCCCCGCAGAGACACCTGGACACAAAGTCACTCATTCACTGTCTCGTCACAGATAATCACTCACGCCGAGCAGAGGGAAGCATACGGTATTATTCATTTCCCTCCTCAGCCGCCTTCCTAGGGGACAGCGTGTATAGGTAAATTCGTTACATATTTTAGCAAGGCTGCCTTAGATGACTAGGGTGATCATATGATTTATTGTTCAAACCAGGACGATACGAGACTTAAAGGGGGTTCTAAAAATAACTAATAGGCATTAGATGATTGACGACAGATGTAGCCCGGGACCATCCCAGGCAAACCTGCTACCAAAAAACTCCGGCTGCTCAGGGACCCTGAACTCCCCAACCACACATATCAGTCAGTGACTGCTTTCTACCCAGTGCGCTTTCAACTTCATTCATTCACTCACTCACTCATTCATTCAACAAAACATCCATGTGCCAGGCCCTGTGGCCAGTCCTATGAGGAAGCCAAGTCCTGCCCTCCTGAAATATATGCTGGTAGAAGAAATGGAAAGTAGACAAACGAATGAATAGCACATACAGTATCAGGGAGTGATGAGGTCTGACAAGAAAACCAAAGCAGAGCTCAGGGGGTGGGGGAGATGGGGAGGGGAGGGAAGGCCTCTCCGGGGGAGCCTCCTCCGAGGCTCCAGCCCTCAGCCCAGCCCCGCCCAGCCCTAGCTTCCCTCCAAGGCTTGCTCTCGGTGTGTTCCAGCGACCACCGCCTGGACTCTCGGCACCAGAAACAAGCTGCTGTCCTCCAGCATGGGAGGGGACGCTCCCGAGCCCCTTACCTTTGGCTCTGTGATCTTCCTCCTTGGGGCACTTGCCGCCTTCCCACCATTTGCGCTTCAGAATTTCTAGGCGGTTGTTCTCCTGCAGCTGGAGGATGGCCAGGTCAAACTCATCCCGGAAAACTGAACCTGCGGGGTCACGGGAGAGCCCAGAAACGGGCTGTAAGTGCCTTGTTAGGCGTCACTCTGCTCCTTTCCCCAGCGCGCCTCTTGGCCACTCTGGCCACTTAGCCCCAGGAGGCGAGGGACAGACGTGCCAGGGGTCCCCACAGGGGCACGGCTCTCCGCCTGGCTGGTTCTGAGGATCCTTCACGGAGAGGAGGGGCTTCTGGCTGCATGCAGGGCACTCAGGCCTTTCTACTTTCCTTCTCTCTATGCTGATGCCACGTTCAGCCCGCGGCCGAGAACCCAGGGAGGGCCAAGGGGCAGCATTTCAGGTCCCCGTGGAGCCCTGCTGCCTGACCACTTTCTACTCGGGTTAACCAACCTACCCAGGGACACTGGGGAGGCTGGTCCTGAGGCTTCCCATCCACCTCCAGGAGGCCAAGGTGGGAAAACTTGTGTGACACAAACCTCTCACTTGGTCAGCTAATCTTGATCTAAAGTAATTTCTCAGGCGCCTGCAACTCTTGCTACGTTACGCCTGGCGACTGTTTACCCAGAGCAGCCCCCAGGGAGAGAAGAGCCACCCCAGAGAGTGATGGAAGCCACCTCTCCGCCATCTGTGTGCAGAAGCCAGTCCCGGGCAGCCCCGACCTCCCCCTACCCTGCCACCTGCCGAGTATCCGCCAAGCCCTGTCCCCACCCATCGCCCTGCGTACACCGCTCCTCCCGCCCTCCTCAGACAGAAGGCTTCTGTTCGCTGCAGGTGCTTTTTAATTTTTCTAATGGAATATGGTCAAGGAGCTTTGGTTCTGGAATTTAGGTTTAATCACAAAAACAGACTTAAATGAAGCCACGGGAAGCCCAATGCCTCAGCACGAGCTGAGGCCGGAGATCACGAAGAAAAAGCTGCCAAGAGGCTGGAAACCAACTGAGCTGCTCAGTTTTCTTGCTCGAGCTCCGTGAAGGCCCGATGTGGACAGATGCCTCAGGGGAAACGGCTACGGCGAAGGATTCGGGCCGAAGCTGGGAACACATAGATTTGTGCTTTCAAACTTCAACACGCGCGGGAATGACCTGGGGGTCTGGTTGACCTGCAGATGCTCATTCCACGGGTCTGGTGTGGGGCCCGAGTGTGGGCATTTCTTTCTTTCTTTCCGATTTTATTTATTTGAAAGAAAGAGCAAGAGGGAGAACACAAGCGGGGTGAGCGGTAGAGGGAGAAGCAGGCTCTGCTGAGCAGGGAGCCCGATGCGAGACTCGATCCCGGCACTCCGGGATCATGAATGAGCCGAAGGCAGATGCCTTACCGACTGAGCCACCCAGGCGCCCCTCAGCTTGTGCATTTCTAACAAGCTCCAAAGGGGATGCCCTGCTGCTTGGCCTTAGATTGCACTTTGACAGGCCAGGGACTGATCAGCGGCCAGATCTCTTTGGACTCTGACAGCCCACGACCGCACAGAGGGAAACTTCCCTCCTGGAGATACAACTACGCCCGGGCAGGCGAACCCCCCAGCCTGCGGCACAGAACGTGCCTATGCCAGCAACGTGGGCCAACGTCAAGAGTGCCTCATGTACAGTAGTAGGTACTTAATACACACCTGCAGCGGACGGCCACTTAAACTGCAGATGGTGCTAGGTGGTGAGGCTAATGAACATTCTAGGTTTACAGACAACTGTCCGGCCCAGCCAGGCATTTCAAGCAGTTTTCAAGGCATTTTCAACCCAACCTCAAAAGCACCCCAGGGGCCCCGGGAAAGGATTATCCTGTTTATTCCACGTTTGCCTGCTTTGCTCCTAAACCACTTGACTAATTTTCCCCTCTCCTTCCTTGTGCTATTTCTCTTCATTTTCTTGGGTCCAAGCACATTGCTTATTCTCTGGTTATGTCCTTACCTCTCCACAACCCCGCCCGACTTAAAAAATGACACATGTGCTGTCTTTCTTGGACATAACCTCGGCTGGATGTAAATTCTGTCTCATCAGTGGACTGTGTGATGCTCTTCTCAGCCCGATCTGAGAACCTGGGCAAGCCTGCGGCTCACTTTCCCACCTTCCTGTCTTGTTGAGCTGGTGGGACCCTCTGGGCAACACGGTCTGGAAAGCAAAGCACTGAATCTGGAGACAGGCAGTCTAGGCTCAAACCCAGATCCTCTACCGACTGGGTGACCTTGGACAAGTAGGTTGTCGCCCCTGAATCTCAATCCTCTTCTCTAGGGTGAGAAGGATACCTCGCAGGTAGGCTGACATGGGAAAATAGCATCATGCCAGATCCACAGGAAAGGTCATTTCCTTCTCTTTGTCCTTTGTTATTGGTAAAAATTTCTAGAGTTGGCCTGCTTTGTGTCAACTCTCTATAGGTTTGTTCCATAAATGCTTTTTGAAGCATTTGAGATTTCAGTTAAGTTTCTTAAATAGCTGGATCCTGATCAAGGTGCATGTTGAAGTTTGTTTTGTGGTTCACTCCGCCATCTTGAAACAAAATGGAAACCAGTAAGTCTCTCAAAGAGGGCCATAATCTGTATATTAACAAATATCAATGAAATATGATGGTAAGAAGAGAATATGTGGGCTTACAAGTGCCCGGAGTGAGGCCTCTGGTTTACAGAATGGCTAGCGTCAGAATTCACTGAGCTCAAGAATGAACTGTATCCCTGCCTATGCTCTTTGGCTCAGTTTCCCATCCATCTTTAAGAAGTCAACATCTTTTACCGAATAACATAGGGATTAGGAAAAAGATGGGGAAGGCACTCATGTTCCCCCCAAACAGCCTAAGTGGGAGATGCTGTGGTAAGGCACCTGCCAGATTATTAGGTTTACCCCTCAATTACTCTATAAGGTAGGTATTAGAAACCTAATTTTACAGATGGGATAACTGAGACTCGGAGAGCTTAAATGATCTGAGGTCCCACAGCCCAGAACCAGGAGCATTCCCAGGTCTGTCTGACTTCAAACCCAGGTTTTTCACACTCCAAGACAGAATGAATCCAATAGGATTCTAAGTTAGGTAAAGGTCAAGAGAAGGAGTGTGTTAGACAACAGCAAAGATGTCCATGCTATATATGGCTTTCCCCACATGGTCTGATGGCCTCGGTTGCTGCTTCTCCCCCTGCCGCCTTATATAAGAACAGTGTTGTGCAGAGACAGTGCAATACAGCGTGGCTCTCCGTGGTGGGTGGGGGAAGAGTGCACGCTCCAAGCACCCGTGGAACATTTTCAGTTTCCCTCTCCGATCCATAAAGCAGATCAATGTGCTTCCCCTCCCCTTCCAATGGAGGTACTATCAGTAGGAGAAGGCCCAAAGCATGAATATCCTCTAGAAAGCACAGCTGGGAGACCCTTCTAGAAGTCAAACATCCCTACCATGCTATAACAGCCAAGAAGGCACACAGCCAGCTGAATACTGAGTTCTACTGACCGTTCTCAATGACCTCTGCTGATTTGGAGTAGATGGGTCCCACGAATGATCTGAAAGCCACCTTGCCTCATCGCGTTAGTCTCCTTTTGTAATAAGCCTTTCCCCGGGGACACTAATAGCAAAATTAACTCAGTTTGACCATCTCTTCCTTCTCCTTCCCACTGCTAGTAGAGAGGTCCATCAACAGAGCAAGGGCCGAAGGGCAGGAAGCAGAAGAGGGGACAAGAAAAGCCCTGAAACATCCACCAAGGGCATCGACATGCCCTTGAGTAATTAATCAGAAGGCAACTAATCAATGTGCCCTTCCATAATTAAAGATTGATAACTCTGATTAATAGAAGTATGTGGGTTTGCTTGCTTTTTTTGTTTTTGTTTTTTTTTAACTTGAAGAATGCCCACCTAAAGTTAGTGTTAACTGGTTTTAGAACAGGGTTGTCGAATTCAATGCTGCATTCAGCGGTCCTAGCTACTCTGCCCCTGCCTGGATGGAGCTACCCAAAGAGGCTGTTCCTCTCCTGCATACCGACTGGCATGCCAATCCCATAGCCCTTGGTGTCCAGCAGGCCCCCAATCTGAGTGAGGTTGCAGTTTCGCTGCCGGTAGTACTCATTCATGGTGGATTCCAGAAGGAAGGCGTAGTTGGAGTTCAACACCCTGGCGATCCCCTCCTCAGTGCTCTTCACAAACACACTTGGCTGCTTGGAATACATGTAATTCCACATGCGTTGGTACGTCTGATAGCGGGAATTCTGGGAAAAGAACGCAAGGAAGCAGGATTAGAACAAGAGAAAGGAAATGTTGGTTTTAAAAGGGAGGGAGTGAAGGTGGACCTTAAAATCCTGGCCCTTCTGTTATTCAATTCCCTCATTATAGTCAATATAACATTTTCCCTTCCATCGCTCAATGGCCACTGTGTCATGGCAGGAGAGGGGGCCGTACCTCTGATACCTTCCACAGAAAGGCAAGGAAAGAACAGGGTCCGAAGGCACTGTAAACCTTGCCTGGTGGTTTGATAATCGGTTTTGCCCCATCTACCCTAGAGGAGTCTTTCACTGTCAACCTCCGGGTTCTGATAGAATGAAGAATGGAATTTCTGGTTGTGTCCTTCGCTGTCCTTCAGGTCGGAGGCAGTGAACTTCTAAGAGACACCGTCTGAAGGAGGAGTGCCAGCCACTTTCTGCTGACCTTAAACCAACCTATCAATCCCAGATCCAGCATTGGCCTCTGTTTTTACACATAAGAAGACTGAGAGAATTCGGCCGGGGGGGAGTTGTGTGTGTCTATCCACACCTGTGTGATGCCTTCAGTGGTTGTGGTGCCAACAGGCACTGAGGCTTGTATGGAAAACAGAAAACCGAAGGCCTTGGACTTGTTTCGTATGACAACGGAGGTCTCGGGTAACAGGTTGGTTCAGCACCTGTTGACTCCAGGGTACTCTGTAGACCAGGACATAGGTGAGCCCCAAGTGAACCTCCAAACTAGATGTTCGAAAGACATCATGGGATGAGGACTGATGTTTTTATCTTTAGAGGACGAACACCTCAACTCTATTCTGCCCAGTTCCCCATGTTGGTGAGCCACCCAATGGATTTACCTGGAAGAAGGTCATGCTGGAGCCTCCGTGAATTGTGCCATACTCAATGGCGGTCTGGTCGGCCAGGTCATCCACTGACTCAATGGGCACATCCATGCGCTGCACGGTCAGGAAGGCCGCCAGGTTGGCCGTGTAGGATGAGATGATGATCAGCGTGAATGCCCACCTATGTAAGAAAAGACCAGGAAATCCTCCTTGCCCGGGCCCTCCCCGGAGTCTTAGCCCCCATCCCCAGTCCTGTAGCGACACAGGAGAGACCCGGCGTCCCTCTTCGAAAGGAGCTCCCAGCTCCGTGTGGGAAGAGAAAGGAGGCAGGGCATATGATGTCAACAGAAATGAACAGAATTTGTGAACCTTGCTTGAAAGAAGGCCGTTATTTTTTTTTCTCATTTCTTAAAGGAGGTGATTATTGGGCTGCTATTCGAAAGAAGTGTGTGCATGCACATGAGACCCTCTCAGAGACCGTGAGGAATGAGCTAGTCAATGAGCTGGGGGGGTGCCAGTTCCAGGGGCTCTGTTTGGAGCCAGGGCTGAGCGGCTGCCCCGTCTTCTCACGACGCAGCCAGCCATCAGACATGCATCGCTACATGCTGAGCACCTGCCGTGAGCCCCACACACTGTCTCACGGACTCCGTACAAGTCAGGGAGGTAAAAGTCTTATCCCGATTTTGCTGATGAGGACATGGAGGCTCAGAGAAGCAAAGGAACTTGCCAAGTAACACGTGGATAAATTCACATTTTATTTTGTTTTATTCTGAAAGATTTTATTTATTTGACAGAGAGAGACACAGTGAAAGAGAGAACACAAGCACGGGGAGTGGGAGAGGGAGAAGCAGGCTTCCCGCCGAGCAAGGAGCCCGATACAGGACTTGATCCCAGGATCCTGGGATCATGACCTGGGCCAAAGGCAGAGGCTTAACAATTGAGCCACCCAGGCGCCCCTAGATCCATATTTTAAAACCAGTTCTACCAACAAGAAACTCTTTAAGATTAACTGGTGGCAAGCACCTTGAACTGCTGAGAAGTTGGAATTAGAAACTATTCTTGTGTGCACCTGGGTGGCTCAGTCAGTTAAGCGTTTGCCTTCAGCTCATGTCATGATCTCAGGGTCCTGGGATCAAGTCCCACATTGGGCTCTCTGCTCAGCAGAGAGTCTGCTTCCCCTTCTGCCCGCCCCCCCCCCGCCCCCAGCTCATGCGTGTGCGCTCTCTCTCTGTCTCTCATGTTCTCACTCCCTCAAATAAATATATAAAATTTAAAAAAAGGAAAAAAGAAACTACTTTTGCAATGGGCAAGCTATTTCAAAATAGAGGAGTACTTTATTGGGTAGAGCAAACTCATTTAAAATGAGAATAATTTTGCAACTCAAGCAGTATACGTGCTTAAAGCCACCACAACTAGTTTATTCATTTAAGTAGGTTAAATAAGCCTTCTACCATCTGGTCAGCAGCGTGGTTCTGAATCCCAATCCATTTGTTTATAGGGCTTCAAAGACATATTCAGGCATAATTGAGGTTGGATAACCACAAGTTCTGAATCAGTGGAGTCTGAATTAATGAGGCTTTCCTCATCATGAAGACATTGTCAACTAAAGCACAGCGTTTGCCACATGAGCCAGAGGCCGGCAGCTTCCAGGGGGGCTTTTCAGAGCAGGAAGTCCCACTGTCTCCTTTACCACTGTGTCCAAGGACTCCTGTGGGTGCCCCCCAGGTGGGAAGTGACAGGGTCATCTACCAACTTAACGAGCATCTCCATATGCCAGACTGCCAGGGAGGTGACCTGGTCGTAGTTCTGGCCTCGTTTCACTCCACCTGTGAGACCCTGGGGGAGAAGCCACATACCTCCTCCGAGCTCGTCTGCTCGGGGGTGGCAATGCCTGATCTGTCCGTCTTCGGAGAACTGAGAGCAAATGGGATAGAGTGTGGCTGGTGACTAATCCTCTGGAAAGGACCAGAGAAAAGTAGAGATAGACCCTCCCACTGAATATGGGATGAAAAGCATCCGGCCACCGTCCTACTTGTGACCTCTAAGTAGTGCCAGGTGTCCTTCCGCTCTTCAGAGCTGCCTTCCCTGCTCCTGCTCCGGCTCCCACACTCTGCTGGAAGTTCTTTCCCGCGACTATCCCCCAGCCGAGGCCAGAATTCTGCAGCGGCTTAGCTAGGCTGGCTAGCCCCGTGGGGACTTGACTTCAGAGCTGGCCGGGGAGCTTCCTCAGCCCCACGGCTGCGCTCCGGCCTCTCTCCCACCCCAGGTGGCCGTGTGGAGCTTTATACCACTGGTCACAAAGGAACGGGTCACAGAGCCAAGTAGCTTGGGGCACGCCTATCGTCTCTGCGGAGAGCGCGAATCGCACGCTCTCTCCTGAGGGGTCAATGGAGCCCTGCTCCCGTGGGAGAGGGGCGTTAGCCGTCGTCAAGCTGACATGCTTGTTAGCAACGTGGCATTTTCCGTCCCTTGCTCCAGGTGTGGAATCTAAGGCAGGCCGCGATGGCCCTCTCTCTGGACTGCCCACTCCTTCAGGGAGCTGACCGAACGGGGGCCTCGAGTTGATAACTGAGAACTCGGAGAGGCGGAGGATCTCCCTAGCAAGTCAAGGGCCCCCCTCCCTAGACATAAGGGAGGCCCCCGCCCCCTCCAGGTATTTAAAGTGCCGCTGAACCAGTGGGACAGAGCAGCCTGCGGGACACGTGGCCCTCCCAGGCGCCCCGGCGGACATCCTCTGGAGGAGGGAGTTCCTAGGGGCTGGGAGCTGACCGGGGGATGCAGCAGGCAATGCTAGGAGCACACCCTCTGGAGGGAAGAGCCCCATGTAGAAAGAGATCAGAGTCTGTGGCTGACTTATGCTTGTCTGTACGGCTTCTGCCAGATTTCCAGGATTTAGAGGGAGCGCTGCGATTTTCCCTGCCAAGACTGTCCCTTTTTCGGGGAATATTAAAACCCAGTTCTTTCCATTGATCTACGTGTTGGTTTCTGGGCATTTCCTGGTAATCGCCCGATGTCTTAAATCCTACTGTATTTATCATTTATGAGAGAAAACAAAAAGCCCGGCTGTGTAGGGGTCACGGTCCCAGATGTGTTTTTACCTCCCCATCAGTCCCCGTCCAGCGTCCCTCCGGTAACCGTCCAGACTCTGGTGCCCAAGGTGGAAACACCACCTTTCCTTTCTCCTTCGGCTTCCACAGGCTGAGAAGGAGCGGAGAGAACCGAGGCTGTAAGTCCTTTAGGTGGTGACAGCCAAACCCCACAGTGGGTTTTTAAGCGGGGCTGCGGAAACTGGGACTCTGCAAGCTTGCCTCTGTCGGCTGCACACACACGGCATGTATATACGTGTGTGGCTTTCGTGTCTCCCCAGAACAGTCTAACAGCAATGATTAGTCTGCATATTTATGAAGCACTTTCAAGCTTTCAGATTGCTTTCCCACACACCGAATCATTCAACCGTGTTCTCTTTGCCCTGGGTGAGCCAGGAGGAGAAGGGAGCTGCAGGCCGGGCCAGTTGCCTGCCCATGGGGACCGCTCCCGAGATCCCGTCCAGCTCGGAGCCACCAAGAGTTTGCCTTTGCCCACACCTGCCTAGGTGCACAGGTCCAGCAAGGTCCCAGTGCCAGGCCCAGAGGGACGAAGATGGAGAAAGCTGGCAGAGGGGGCCAGATGTGTTGGCCAGGTTTCCATTCTTCCAGCAGGCATTTCCTGCTGCACACTCCGATTTGCATAAATCTGCATATGCCTTGGCAGGCCCCGCCAGCAACCTCAGGTCATTTTCAGGTCAGGAAGTTATAATTGGTTCGCTGTGTGCCTACAAGGCTGTTTTCTGCATCCCCTTTCCTGCCCTGGTTCTGTCCCCTCTGTCTCCAGACCTCCGAGGCAGAGGGAAAAGGGAACAGGAAAAGATGGTACAAAGCGTGCCCAAGAGAGTGCTCCCGAGCCAGTGCTCCCAAGCCTTCCGGAGCTGGCAGAATGCAGCCCAGCTCCCGGCTAGTCTGTTTTGAAAGGTAGAGCTCTCCGTGAGCTTCCTGTCTATCCACAGCCAGAGCAGGGCTCACCCAAAGACCCCCTGGGGGTCCCTACCCCACTGGGCCTGTCCCCTCCTCTGCCCTGGATCTTACCAGACGCCACTGACGCAGCGGGTAGATAAGGCTCGAGGGGCGATGGTGGAGCCCTGCTGCATGAAGCCCCCAACGGGAAACCAGAGGCTGTTGCCGAGGGAGTACTGGTTCACCAGGAGGTTGCACCGGCCCTGGGCGCACGGGTGGGGGCTGTACCACTCGTAGGGGGTCAACCTGTGGGAGAAAAGGAACACAGGCCAGTGCCGGAGAGGGGCTCTCTCTTCTGGCCTCACCTCTGTACTCAGTCCCTGGCCTGTGGCTTTGGCCCAGCCACTTCCCTTTGCTGGACCAGGATCCTCCCAACCAAAAACGGGGGGGGGGGGGGTGCTAAGACTACGTTGGCAGTGTTTGTACTGCTTTTCTTTAAATTAATTTTTTAAAAAATGTTTTCAAAATAAGTCATAATGTGAAACTCCAAACACAAAACAGATAAAAGTGCAGGCTCCTCGACTAGAAGCTGCACATGGCAGGGGTGGGGGACGGCTGGGAAGTGGGGTGCTCTGCCACCCCAGCCCCTGTAAGTGGTCACGGAAGGCCCCAAGGGCCCCACAGAGCCAGTGTGAAAACCATCAGCCAGAAGAGTGGTTCTCAAACATTCGCCTGTGTCAGAATCACCAGGGTTTGTTCGAACACAGACCGTTGGGCTCAGCGCCTGAAGCTTCTGATCAGGGAGTCTGGGTGCCGACTAAGACTCTGTGGGTTCCTGGCTCACGTTAACCTGGTCCACGCTGAGAAACCCGGGCCTACACGGTCGCCGGGGCTGTGGGTCTCAGCCCTGCTTCTGTGTCAGACTCACCTGGGAGCTTTCAAAGAAATGCCAATGACAAGATGCCGCTCCCAGAGGGTTTGATTGGCACCCGTGCGTTTCTAAGGCTCTGTGGTGAGTGTGATAGGCTCACGGGGTCGGGAAGGGCTGCTCCAGGCCCCCTC
Source organism: Nasua narica (assembly GCA_028533885.1). Classification (NCBI taxonomy): domain Eukaryota; kingdom Metazoa; phylum Chordata; class Mammalia; order Carnivora; family Procyonidae; genus Nasua; species Nasua narica. The sequence continues at coordinate 78,424,118 of CM052815.1, forward strand.
CCCCTCTCTTCTGCTGTCCCTCTCTGATGTCCAGAAGGCCCTTTCCCTGCCCCCCAGACACACGCCTTGCCCCCTCAGATTGTCTCCCATGCAAAGCCCCCCCGCTGTGCCGACAGGGGTGTGTATGGAGGTGTGCTCAGCAGGGCAGGCATGTGCGTTTGCAGGCTCCCCAGGTGCCATTCTCTTCACCAGCCTTGACCTAGCCTGCTTGTTGTTGTTGTTCGGCCGGGGCTCGCCCGCCTGGCCACGGCCCCTCTTGTTCCTGAATACGACATCAGTGCGTCACCGTTGGCCCGGGTCCAGAGATGTGCTCCTTCTCCCCATGGCCTACCGAGCTGGCGTGTCCTCGGTGGTTTCCAAGCCCACAGGCTCTTGGAAGTGGGCTTCAAAGACACAGATTCCCCGGCCCTGGCCCTGGCAGTGCTGAGAGGATAGGACTGGGAATTCACATTTTTTAAAAGCTCCCTCTGTGACTCTGATATCAGCCGGCTTGCCTTAGATTAGTGGTTTGAAAATAGTGTTTCCTCTCCAAAATCTCACCCAGAAGTACAATAGATCCAGAGATAAAAGTGGAGCTGGTCTGGATGAAGAAGAGTTGAGGCCCAGAGCTCTGGCTGCCGAGTCTCTTCATCACCCCTCCAAAGTCTCTGGCACCCCTCAGGAGCCTTCACACCCCAGGGAACCCTGTTTGAAAACCAGTACCTAAGGTGGGTACATTATCCCAGGTTCTTGCATTTTACAGATATAATGTAAATACATATGGTATTTTTTGTTAATCCCATTGTTAATGCTGGATCCTGGGGGTGGGGCACGCGCATGTGTGTGTGTGTGTGTGTGTGTGTGTGTGTGTGTGCGTGCGCACACAGGGCAGGGAAGAGGGGCTGTTTAAGCCCCCAGGGCTGGGTGAAAAGCCTCAGGCCGCAGCAGGCATGGTAAAGCAGGCTAGCGTGTCTGTATACCTCGTAACCAAGCCCTGAGACCATTTCCAGGGCCCTCGAGGTCCCCTGAGAGCTGTGGCCAGCTACACACAGGGGCTCGATCAAAGGGGGCGAGAGTGAATTACAGAGCCGTGGAGGCAGGGCTCAGGCAGCCCGCCCCCTACAAGCAGCAGCAGCAGTGTGGTAAGCGGAGAAGGGACGTGTCCTCCAGCGGACCAGCCTCCTGCGTGTCTCGCCCGCTGTCACCGACAACGGATACTTGACAGTGGCGATGCCTCCAGGCCCGAGAGGGGTAGGCGGCACCTGGGAGACACGCACAGCAGCCTTTGAAGACTACCAGCTTGTGAGCAAGGCCTTCTGTTAGGCTGGATCTCACGGGCTCAGACTGACTTCCCTGAACTTGGCTTTGATCTGCAGTGGAAGAGGCACAGACTGGGTGAGACAATGGTCCCTGGGCAGGCTGGGAGCCGCCCGGGGGGCTCTGTGTTCTAACTAGAGAGAGCACCTGTTCTTCAGCCGCTGCGCAGACATGCCCTTGGGAAAGACCTCGCCCTGCAGAGGCGGGGCATACACGGGAATCATCTGGTCCCGCCACTGTGGCCCGGAGGCAAAGGAGGCCACTAGGGAGACAGCTGGCACAGTCACCACCAGCTTCCTGGAAGCTCGTCCCGTGGTTCTCCGCTCCCAGGTAACAGCCCCTTCTGGTTCTCTGCTCTGGTCAGCTGAGCACCGAGCAGACAGCGGGGATTCTGAACATGTGACCCCTGAGCCACCGGGCTTGTTCTGTTTCTGGATGGGAAGCTGGCTCTCCCGAAACCCTGGCTGATCCAGTGGCCCAGCCTCGGAGAGCAGCAACCCTCTCTGTGCACATTCATGGGAGGCCCCAGCCATGGGATGTCCTCGGGCTCTTCGGGAGGTCCAGGGACAGTTACTGTCTGCAGGGGGAGGGGAGGGCCTAATTGTCCCCAACCCCTGATCGGACCCTTGTTGTAGCTCAACACTATTTGCAAATGCCTCTCTCCATCCCGCCCTCCTGCCACGGGCCACCCTCCACGGCTCCCATTCAACAAGGCAGCTGTAGGTTCGCTGGCAGATCTGGGCTGGGGAAGGGCCAGGCCCTCTTCAGAGAAAACCTTCTCCGTCGCCCAAGCCCCGAGGCCTCCGGTGCCCCCAGCTCTGGTTATCCTTCAGCACGCTCTGTGGCAGATCCTGGCAAGGTCTGATGCCAGGGCACCCAAAGGCATAGTGCCTAATCAGAGTGATCTTCCTGTCACCCCCCTCCCGTCCTCTCTCACCCAGGGCCCAAAAACAAACAGGGGGTGTAGAGACTAGGGAACGGGAGGGACAGGAGGAATTCACAGAAGCAAATTCAGACAAGCCGGCCGGTACGCGCTGCCCATGGTGGGGGGATAGGGGGTGCCAGGTGGACCGCAGGGCAGAGAGCAGGTCAGGTCCCTGGTCCCTGTCCCCCCCTCCAGTGTGACCCCAAGGTCTTCTGAACCCGCCCCTCCCGCTCCCCACCCCTCCCATGCAGTTCTCAGAGGTGGACGCGAGGTGGCGGTGCGAGGATAGGGAAGGGGCGAACTGCTTACCGAGCCACTAGGAAGAGGACGCAGCTGACGGCCAGATAGGCTAGAAGCATGAAGAGCCAGACGCCCGGAGAAAATGGGTCCAGGAAGGAAAAATAGCCAGGTTTGCGTCCCTGGAAATGAAGACAAAACCAGATTCGCTGTACTCGGTGGGTCAGGATGGCCCCTGGGCAGGGCGGGGCAGGCCAGCGTGGGTGTGGGGGTGTGGGGTCTGGCCCCGGATTCTGGGTGACTGGTTTAAAAGGCACTGGGGCCCATGGTGTAGAGGGGCTGCTCCAACACCTAGCCAGCCCTGATCTCAGCAGACCAAACGAAGGGACAGCTGGAGCTATGTCACTTCCGAGGTCGAGGGAGGCTCTGTGCTAGGCAAGGGGAAGAGCCCTCAGCACCCCTTATGTACCACCCTGCGTCCCCCCGCCCTCCCGGGGACGGCACGGCGGGCTCGGGGGCACCTTAGAGTCCGCGGCGCTGGAGTGTGACAGCACCCCTCTTTGACACTCCCGTCTTTCTCACAAGGATGCTAACTTAATAGGCACCTTGATTTTTTCATTTGCAGGGTGAACTGCCGCACAGTGAGCTTTCTCACGTTAACCTCAAAAATGGTGCCGTGAGGCCGGATTATTATTTCCATTTTACTAGTGAAGAAACCGAAAGCCCAGGGCGGTCGAGGGATGAGGGTCCAAGGTCGCAGGGCTAGTGAGTGGGAGAGCTGGGATGCAGATGCCCGTCTTCCGACACCAAGGTCAGGGCTCAGGTACCCTCGGGCTGTGGGGAGACATGGTCTGTCCCCGGCCCAGGGGTGCCCCTGGCCAGAGTCACGGGGGCCAAAGGATGGGGCCAGGAATAGAAAGCTAGGCACCCGGCCCCCAGACATTTCCTGGAGGACAGCGAAATGGATGAGCAGGATGGGGTTCCATGATCCACTCTGTCGGCAGCCGTGTGGGCTTGGCACGTGCACGCCCTTCTCCGGCCTTGGTCGGAGCCCCCTTAGGTCAAAGGGGCCACACCGCTGGCTAGCCACAGACGGCTGTCAGGCAACCTGCCAGTTTACCCTGCTGTGTTCACCCATTCTATATTCGTTGCTATCATGCATTGAGAGACTTCATGTAAAAATCCAGATTTCTGGCTTCTTTCACAAAATGGGGTGGTCTGGAAACTCTGGGCCGAAATCGCCAGCGGGCTGGAGCTCAGGGGTGGTCGCCCCCTCTACACGCAGCCAGCTCTCTCCAGCTCCTCCTTCCCTCTCTGCCCTTCCACACCCCACAGTTTCTCGGGGGCAAAGGGACATGAATTTCAGCGCCCTGTCACTCATGACTACGGGGTTCACTCCGTGTCTCTCCATTGAGAGACACCCAGGTGGGGGAAAAACATCTTTCATTGTTGCTTTCTGAATCTGAAACCCCATCAGATGCTCAATGTCAGAAATCTATACCTGATTATATCACCACGAGTGAACTGAAGAAAATGACAGCACTATTTAAAGCTGCCGTATTTGGTTAGGGGTGATAAGGAATGAGGCACGGTCGTGGGAAATTTCCTGGAGACTCAAGTTATAAAACATGGAACATCACACAAACAAGGATCAAGACGTAAACAACGCTCCGCTGGAAACACATCAGTCATGTTGGCAGGAGAACATCTGATTCTCCTTGTGATTGACTGACAAGGAGTGGGCCGTTGTGTGAGAGTTGGGTCTGGGCTTAAACCGCCTTGGTTTGGGCTGAGCCCAGGCTGTTTGCAGGATGCCAAAGAGAAGCACGTTCTTTGAAGATATATCTCCAAACTCCTACTGTTTTTTTCTTTCTATGGGGAGGCCTTGGATTGCTTCTTACCCCCAAAGGCATCTGAGATACTGGTGCTTGGGGGCAAATCGGGTGCCATATGCCATCGGCATTTCCTCCAAATAACAGATTCTCCTTAACCCAGAGGATATATGATGGTGATACTTGCCTTCCAAAGAACTCAGAATGTTTCACTATGTTCTCTTGATTTCAGTTCCCGGTTCTCTCTATTGACAGATGGAAGAACAGAGATCCAGGGAGGTTAAGTGCCTTGCTCAAATCATTGGCGATGGCTTCAATTTCTCTGGTGCTCATTCATCCCCTTCATTCGGATGGCCCCCGTACCGCGTCTTCCTCTCCTTTTTATCTTTGCAACTTGCTCCAATAAGCCCCCTAATTAATCTCGCATCTTCTCCCCGGTGCCAGCAGAATCCCAACCTACTCTATCTTAACCCCATAAAGTCCTCTCGAACATTATTTATTTATAGCCGTCATCATTTATTTTTGACTCTGTTGTATTTATAGGCATTTGTATTGATTTATACATGTCCTGTGGGCCGCAAGTCGGGCCAATTCCTTCTGGTGACTGCAACCACTTGGAAGGTAGATAATTGGTTATGTATAGTCTATGCCCCAAACGTCCAGGACAGGCCAAGCCTTGCAGATGGAGCTGAAAATTAGATGCCACCAAAATTTAACTAGTTCCTTGACTTTCTTTTTGTAAAATTTATGAGAGCGAGCGAGGGGGAGGGGCAGAAGGAGAGAGAATCTCAAGCAGACACCCCGCTGAGTGCGGAGCCTTATTTGGGGCTCAATCTCACTACCCTGAGATCATGACCTGAGCTAAAACCAAGAGTCAGAGGCTTAACTTACTGAGTCACCCAGGCGCCCCTAGTTCCTGGACTTTTGTACTATGTTTCAAGCTGACCACCCCAGAGCCAGCATTCTTGATGCTGACAGATGGCGGGAGAGACCCAAGAGGCCGGTCACCAACTGATCAGCATCCCAGCATGAGGAGACCCTTTGACTGGTAGAGGGGCAGCTGTAAAGTGGCACCGAACTCCCCTTGCGTGTCGAAAACTCCTCTTGTCCTTAAAGATAATCTGTTGACTCAATGACGCTTCGTTCCAGAAAAAATGACATTATAGTGAGAATGCAGTTGCCTTCCCAGCATCTAGAGCCACACACATAAGGACACCAGAGCTAGGTAATGTAGGACAGGCAGTGAATTAAAACATACACTCTGGAGCTAGCCTGCTGAAGACTGAATCCGGGCTTCATCATTTACAACTATGTGACCCTGAACAAGTTACTTAACTTCTCTGGGTCTCCATTTCTTCTTTTTTCCTCACATGGGGGTAACACTAAAACCTACGTTGGGGGCGGGGGGATTTGTTTCGAGAGCTGGATGAATTAACACACAGTGATAGCCATGTGGGTTGGCTTCCCCTACAAAGGGCAGAATTTCCTTTTGTATTGATTCTCCCTCAATGGACAAGAAATGCCTTTTTCTGCCCTCCCGTGACACATGTGCACGATGTCTGGAGAGAGAATGCCATCGTGGCCATAGTCACATTCCGTAACTCTTCGAGTTTCTGTGGGTTATAATCCATGAGTCATGAGGGTTCCCCAGGGCTCTCCAGGGAAGCCAGTAAGGAAACACCAGGCTCCATTCTGGAAGGATGGCTCTTAGAAGCCAGAGCTCTTAGAAGCTCTTAGATTCCGACCTCATTTCCGCCTCAGCCTTTCCAGGGAAGTCACAGAGTGAGTCAGATGTGTGGTGGGTTCTTCCATGTCCGTGAAAGGGCTGTGCATCCTGGTCACCCCTTCCTTCGTGGTGACACCACACAAACCAGTGATACTGACTCTCCTTCTTCCCTGCGCCCCCTCCCCTCTCCCGCAGAGCCAAGGACAAAGACTCCTCCTGTCCTCCACGTGGCCTTTACAACTAAATGGCAACGTATTTAGGGGTCTCCTTCAACTGCCCACAGAGGCTGACGGTCAAGAAAATACTCTTTAGGGCTGAAGAGATAAAAGAAGGCAGTGTCCATGTCTCCCTCTGGAAGAGGCAGAAGAAGAAGATTTCCCCCTATCCTGCCCCAGGATGCCGCGGGTAGCTTTCCTCAGGGTGTCTGCAGCGTACTGTCTCGTTCGTAGTTGGGTTTAGCATGCACTTCCCACCTCGGAAGCCAACAGGGAAAAAGAAGCAAGCGATTAATTCCTCCTCACATAAAACACCCACATGAGTTTGTTGCCTATGTAACCCACACGCTAGCATATCTATTTTCACTCTGCTGGTTGGAGATCCAGTGTGAGGAGATCTAAATTCTAATCCTGGCACTGACTTTGACTTGCTGAGTGATTCAGGCAGGCCACTGAACTTCTCCCAGTGCCACTGTCTTCTTCCAGAAAATGGGACCCAGTCATTAACATGAAGGGGGAATGCGAGAATTAATTACCACAGTAACGTTGATAGGACACCTGGAGCTTCTTGAGATAGGTGCGCCCAATAAATAACCAATATTAAAGGAAACCATATTGTCACGTTATGGGCTCTCAGGTTACTTAGCCTTAAGGAGCAGAACTCCGCATTTTCGGTTTCCTTATAGCAGGGTATTAAGCAGTATTAGAAATGATTCACTGCTTTACTTAGCATTATTCCCCATTTTTCTAGTCAGTCTTTCTGAAATGAAACAGACCTTTTTGAAAAAAACGGGTAATATATCCAGCCAAAATGCTGGGCATTAATTTAATGTTGGCATTTATGTCTCTCTCACTTTTTAATCACTGTCTGCTTTTTTTTTTTTTTTTTTACTTTTCTTGACAGAGAAGACTCTAGCTAAGAGTTAAGAAGTAAAAAAGAAGAGCGCATAAAACTTTCCTACTTTGTTCATCAAAGGTGAATGAGGACCTTACAGAGGGAAGATAGCAGAGTCATACTTTTGAGGGGGTCTCAGGTGCTCTGGCTGGCTCGAGACACTAAACAGGATAGGATAGTACAGGATAGAGAGTACCCTCAGATTAGAAAGGATCTAGAACATTCCCCTGACACATGGCCTTGACATGGAGAAAATTGCCTAACTATATCGTAAGGATGGGTAGTCGAAAGTGGATGGACTTGGGGACCACAAAGTTGGGTTCAATGTCCCCTCCACCGCTGTGGTCTCTCTTCTTTCCCCGGCACTGCTAGCCACCGCTGGCCTTAGCATCCTTCCACGTAAAATGGGAACCATGCTACCTATGCCTTGGCGGATTGCCAGATAAAAGCAGAGACTCCACGCAAACGTGCTTCATCAAGAAAGAGACGCCAGCCAGATGTTAGTCAACGCACAAGTACCCTGGACGTACACCCAACCACCTCGAATACGTCAACACTGAACTTTTTAAATGTAATTACCCATTCGGGGGCTGTATGCGCCAAGTGTCAAATCTCAGGTTGGCGTCTGGCACACGCAGATGACGCCTTCCTCCAACAGTCAGTGTGTGCCGGAGGAATACAGACTTACTTTCATATTAATCGGAGCAAAACATCATTAGGCAAATTGCCGTGGCAGAAAAAAAAGAGAGCGAAACGACACGATGTACTCTGATGTTCAATATGAATGTTTTCGTTTCCCTGTGCTCTTCTCCCCACCATTCACACAGATATTGGAGCATTCACAGCGGGCATCAGTACCATAAAACCCCAGAGTACAGATGCCCCTGGGCTCCTGCTGCTTCGGTATATACAGAACTACTCCGTACGAATGAACGAGCTGATGTGCCATGGAAATCAAGAGAGTCTTGAACTTCAGATGTCCTGTTATTTCATTTGCATCCTTGGAACAGCAGGGGCACTCAGATTTAGTCGGTACCCAGGCTCTAAAGGCTGGCCCCACCTGTATGGTCTGGAAGCTCATCTAGCCCTGGCCAGGGGTTCTGATGCTGTCTCAGGTGGGGGCTAGGTCGTGTGTGGGCTATGCAGGCATTGTGGGGAGGGAGCACTGAGTCCTGGGGAAAGCCGGGCAGGCCTGGAGCAGAAGATGTACCTGGGAAGCCTGAAACATCGGCCTCCCATCTCCTCTTGTTCTCCAGACCACTGGGATCAAGACCAGAAACAGAACAAGGAATCTAGTTCTGCCACTCATCCCGCTGCCTGGGCCATGAGGCCTCCCGACAGGAGCCAGGCTCCTGGGCTCCGTGCTGCTCCATCAAGAACCACGAAGGAAAGTGGTGCTCACTGCCCACACCGTGGGGGACCTCCCTCAGCCTTCCCTCCTGCCTTCCTTCTTTCCGTAATCACGGAGCCAGATACAGCCGGTTTGGGATGATCACGGTTCCACACCAAAAACTGTATCATCAAAGCTTCCGCCTGACAAGAGGGCACCTTCTTCCCACTGTATGTCCCGCTAGCATCCACTTAGAAAGAGACAAAGACTAGTTTAGTGCAGCAGATACATGGGCAGGGGGCAGCTGCTCGGGGAAAGGGGCCATCAACTCCATCCAGGGCAGTCACGCTGAAGAGCAAGCGACATTTGAGCTGGGTACTGAAGGCTAGGGAGGAGTTGGTTCCACGTCCAAGAGGCAAGAAGGCAGGCATGAACCTAGGTCGGAAGAGGGGAAGCAGTGAGCACTGCGGGGCGAGGACGCCTGCAGCAGGAGCTGCGAGTGGAACAGGAGAGATGGGCTTTATTCCCCGTGCTCAGAAGGAGGGACTTGGTCTTGTAAGTAATGGGCAGCCAGCAAACAATCTTAAGCAGGAGGCTGATATGATTCCATTCGTAAAAAAAAAAGTGACAGTAAACTAAAAAACCAACTCTCAGCAAGTCACATACATTTACGAAAGACAAGGCTAATGCCTTATTGTGCACCGGCCAGCACTGTTATAAGTGTTACTTACGCACTTATGTATCCTCATTAAATCTGCATGGCAACCCATTGTTGCAGATGAGAAAACTGAGACATGGGGGACGTGCAGCAAGTACATGGCAGATCTGGCTCCAGAACTTTCTACTGCTTCTTCATGAATGCTGGCAGTGACTATGACCTGCTGATGGGGACACAGTACTGGATGGAGGATACAGGCCACCAGAATGGCAGTTCAGGTCAGAGATAAGCAGAGCCCGAACCAAGGTGGACGTGGTGGGGGTGGAGAGTATGCTTGAGAACCATCTAGGAGGTGAGCTGAGCGACTGAACATGTGGGATGAGAGAAGTGAAGGGCAGCTCAGGGGGTTGGGGGGAGATGCTATGAGGTGAGTTGGGACAGGGGAAGAGGAGGAAGAATTCTACCAAATATGGTTTGTGACACCGAATTGGAGGTGCCTGTGAGATGGTCGGGTGGTGTCTAGTCATGTGTTAGAAATACGCTGCTAGAATTCAGGGGAGCAGCCAGGGTCGGAATCACAGCTGTGGCAGGGGGTGACATTAGCCAGGCGGAGAGCTGTCAGAGAGAGAAGGGAAATGCGCCGGGGACATTCACGGGGCAGGAAGAGAGAGAGCGGGCCAACAGAAATGCTGGAGGGGCAACCAGCAGAGTGGTAGGAGGAATAGAAGAAAGAAACAGTGACCTGGAACCCAGGAACGGAGTGAGTTCTAGAAAGTGGGAAAGTGGGAGGGATTGAAAGTAACAAATGCTAGAATTGTCGACCAGTCTCTGAACGGCAGGGAGTAGGTGGTCCAAAGAGCAAAACATTCTTCTGATTTTGGTCCTAGAGATGCCTGAGCAGAAACTGAGATTACACCCCAACGGTGAGAAGAAGGAAAATGCCATATCATCGACTCTTGGTGATCCCATGGTTAGGAAAATCTAACCTTAGGTAATCTTAGATGACTGGAAATTCACACACTATTTCTGATTGTCTCTAGACTTCAAATGTATACCTGCCACCCCTTACTACTTAGGAGGGTTTTGCGATATTTTCAAAAGAGGCATTTATACTTTGGGTTAATTATTTTAACCTTCGCACACAGGTTTCATCACCACCGGACGTTCACATCTTGGCAATAACCACTCATGACTCAGGTGACCTCAGATATCGAATTAAGATAGAGATTCTGGGTCACTGTAGATTATAAATGAAAGTAATCATCTCGAGAAACTATCGGCTTGGGAAAAATTCACAAAATAATAAACACCCAGTATTCAACTTTAATTTTGTTCTACCACTACTATAGGAGAGAGAGCCTCTCTATGTAATTTCAGACTGAGGCGTTCGTGGCGAACTCCACGGGGCGATCCTGCGGCATTCGCTGTTTCTGCTAACTCAGACACAGCAAAGTTCATCTCAGACCTGTTCTCTCCAGGGCTCCCCCGGTTTCACTGATTCAGGATTGTTCTCTCCAGCTGACTTTTTGGTACTTTCTGAGCACACTGCCTCACACGCAGAATGCGTTCAATAAATATTTGTTGAATAAATGCATAAACTGTCAGCTCTGCTTAGAGTAAGCTGTTCATGCCAGCACTCAATTTTTACTCAGCTGGGCCCTGTTATAAATCAGTTCTGAGCGGCCATGTGGCAGACCGGTGCCTCAGTGTGGAGGCTGGAAGTGGGGAGGACTCCTGACCGGAAAGGGGAACCGTATCACGTAGGGTTCTCCGGAGAGACAGAACCAGTAGGATATATATTTGTGTATATGTGTGTATGTGTGTGTGTGTGTGTGTGTATGTAAAGAGATTTAGTTTAGGGAATTGGCTCACACCATTGTGGGACAGTTAAAGCCAAAATCTATAGAGCCTGCTGGAAACTCAGGCAGGATTTCTAAGTGATAGTCTTGAGGCAGAATTCGTTCTGTTCCAGGAAGCCTGTTTTTGTGCTTAAGGCCTTCAACTGATTAGACGAGGCCCACCAACATTATCAAGGGTACCCTCCTTTACTTAAAGTCAACTGTTAATCACCTCTATAGATTATTCCCACAGAATATCTAGGCCAATGATCGACCAAACCTCTGGGCTCCATAGCTTAGGGAAGCTGACGCATGAAACTTCACATCCCAAGAACTCATACAGCCAGAGGTTTGTGGTAGTAGGTAACATCTAGCCGACAATCCAATTAAAGATGTCCAGAGGACTGGTGAGTGGGAGTTTGGTTTTGGTTGCAGTTGATATCTGGGCAGTGGTGCACCCAGTGGTGAGGGTAGTCTTGCAGAGACGTTCCCAGGCACTGAGTAGAAACAGTAGGGACCGGGTGCCTTTACCCACATGTTTCCTCACGGTCCATTGGGTTGTGAGTGAGGCTCTAGCATCCTTGGCATTAATCAAGAAATCAAGGCCAGAACCTAGTTGCACAGCTTGGCCACAGTTATATGGTTTGGAGAAAGGTCCTTTGTCCCCACTTCTTTGGGATGCGACCTCGGGGCTCGGTTGCAGGAATGGGGAGAGGTGGGCTCAAGGTACGGTGCCAGCTGGAAAGTCACCTAGGGACTGCGGACAGATGCAAGGATGACAAGAACCCTTGTCTCCAGAGTTATGACACCTGGCTTCCAGGGCCTGCCGTGTGTCAGTTCCAGGTGTGACTTTCGCTTCCTTACTGTCACGTTGGAGTTCTAATACCTTCCCGCTTCTCAAAGAACCATCCTAAGGACCGGAAGAGAAAAGGTGCACAAGAAAGCCTGCTAGGACAAGTTACTCAAAGATCACACAAATGAGGGGGTGATCTTGTAAGATCACACTTACAAGAACAACACGAGTGGACTGGTGTTTGGAAACCGCTATAACAAAGTACCACGAACTGGGTGACTTAAAACAACGGAAATGTATAGTCTCATCGTCTGGAGGCACGGAGTTCAAGATCGAGGCATCAGCAGGGTCATGCTCCCTCTGAAGGCTCTAGGGGAGGACCCCTCCTTGTCACCTCTAGCTTCTGGTGGTTGCTGGCAACCGTTGGTGTTTCTTGACTTAAAGAGACAGCATTCTACTCTGTCTCCAAATTCACATGGTCTTCTCCCCTGGGTCCATATTTCCCTCTTTTTACAAAGACACCCCCTCCTTGGATTCGGGCCCGCTCGAATCCAGTATGACCTCATCTCAACTTGATTATATCTGCAAAGACCCTATTTGCAAATAAGGTCACCTTCCTGGGCCTTAGGACTTCAGTATGTCTTTTGAGGGCACACAATTCAACCTGTAAGAGTAGTCAAGTTCCTCAGGGAGCCCAAAAGAGCGTCTGGCACACAGGAGGTGCTCAATGAGCGGGTGCCCTCATCATCGTGGAAAAGAGTGGGGGCATCGCTATTGCCCTTAATTCACAAGACAGCCACGTCAATGACTGCCTACAATGACCACATCCTCACACCGCTTTCTATCTTAGCCTGGGGAGCTTGGGATTTCGATGCTGCCTCTTCTTCTAGATGCTGTGACCTCCTTTTCTAAGCCAGGCATCGATCATGATGGATGCTGAGGTCCAGCACAGGAGAGCGCTCCTTGGAGCTGCTCCAACGGGCTCTGTGGCAAGGGGACCTTCCCTCTTACAGAAAGGGGCTGCAGTTCCCGATGCCCTAGCAGCCCCCGCTACGTGAGCCCAGGCTGGGACCGCGAATACGGACAATCCCCTTTCTCTGGGGCTGGGATTTGGGGCCTGGGAAGGGGTCAGAAGCTAGAGGGTCCGTTCTTCGGCAAGTGCATGGGATGAGCGCTTGATTCCTCCCTTCCCTGTTGGGCAGCCTTGTGGCGGCCGGTAATACCCTGGAATATTCTAGGTTAGCGTGACCTTGGACACCGAGAATGACTTGAGCGTCAGGGGAATCCGTATAAAAGCTGTGCATTTAGAGCCAGTTTGGATCAAAGGATGAGAAGGAGGCTCTTCTGGCTCTCTGCCAACTGTGAGTTGGCGACATAACCAGTATCCCCTTTGTGGATGAGGCTCAGCCGGCGTTCCTCTCCTGATGTGCCCCCTACTGGCCAGTGTCCTGTCAGGTCCCTGCTCACGCCCATTGGTGTGCCTTCACAAACTCATTTAGACCCTCACTCTACTCACTCTAGGCAACCTGACCAGAGAAGTCTCTCTCTCCCCACCCCTCTCTTTTTTTGAAGGATGCCGAAAAGGGGACGGGCCAGATATAAGTGACATTATTTATTCACCAGTATGGCTAACGTGGAGAGGAAGGAGTCTGCCTTCCCTCACCAGACAAGGCTTAGAGTGAACACAGGTGCCCCTTGCGAATCAGCGATGTCCTTGAAGATGCTGGGATGAATTATCTGGACCGGAGATCCTGTCCCTAGGGAGAAGCAGAGTGACCAACGGGACCACTCACCGACACACTACACAGCCAGGGTTGGGCGCTCGCTCTCGGCCATCCCTAGTCAGTGAGGCAGAAGCAATTTTTACTGGAAAGCCCACAAGTGTGACTTTTCCATTCTTCCTGTCTGCAAGTCCGCGCAGCTGATGGGGGAAAAAATAGCCCAGCTCATTTGCATTTAAGTCTTGAAATCTAAATATTTCCGTGAGTCATTCATTATTACCATATAACTCAGTGTTTGCATGCAAATAACTTTAATGACATAAATGCTTATAAAATAAGTCTCTTACCATATGAACGCGGTAAAGAATGCTAATTCCCAGAGTCATGAATGGCTTGGAGAAATCAATCACCTTCTCCCGCTCCGCAGTAATGGTGAGGCCCGCCACGGCCAGGTCCGCTTTCTGGAAGGGACAGACAGAGCCCATTAGTGGGGTGGCCCAGGTGAGAGGCAGGGATGGGGACTTGCAGCCAGAGGTTGTCACTACTGGGGAGACGTCACTCTGGTCCGGCTTCTCTGTGTGGGGAGTGAGTCTGCGTGGCCCCAAGCCATCTCAGACCCGAGCAATCATGCCTTTGCGGCCAGACGTCTCTAAATACATCTGTAAGAAGGAACAGCAGAAGACTGTTCAGAGACGTTCTCCAAATGCCCAAGGAGAGGGCAAACTGGCACACAGGCTGCCGGATTCTCAACAGTAAGTAGTTTTTACATTCAACCTCCTAATTTGCTCGGTCTGCAGAACTTGATGGAGGTACGAGGTTGAAGAGGAACCTCGGTTGTGGGAGTTTGGGCGAAAGAGAAAGCGGATGCGGCCACGGAAGGGAGAAACGAGCTCACACCCCCAAGGAACCGAGTGGGTAGCCCCACGACACAGAGCTCGTGCTCGTCAGAGCTGGGACGGGACCTCGGGCCTCCCAGAGCCCTGGACACGTGCGTCGCTGCCAACGTTACGGTTCAGGTGCCAAAGAAGTAAAAGAAGGTTCTCTGGCCCTCCGGGTAAAAATCACCAGAATTTGTTCCGAAGACATTTCCTTCCGTGCTCTCGGCCCCCACGTGACAGATGCCCACATCTGATGAGAGTCTGAATTCAAGCCCTTGGGAAAGAGATGCTATCGGCTTCCTCAATTTCTTCTTTGCCAGACAGTTCTTCTCTGTCCCTTATTTAAGCCCATCCCCCTGGCAAAGCAAACTCACTTCCTCTTGGTCTGCCTCCCCCTGCGTGGTGCGAAGGGGAAAAGCCCAGAACCAGCGTGTGGTTCTGGTCCCTTGCCAACTCCCTGACCCTGGCCAGTCACTTCGCCTTTCTAGACATCCTTGGCGTCATCCTTAAGCCAAGGATGAGAGGTGAAGACCATGCTAGGACGCTCTCCAGCAATCCTCTAACTTGGATTCTCACTGTCTCGTCTCTGAGCACCTGCATCAGAATCACGTGGGAGGCTGATTAAAATGCGAATTCCCGAGTCACATCCCGGGCCCCCTGGATCAGACTGTGGCCGGACACGGGCGTCTGTATTGGCAACAAGCTGCCCAGGAGAGTCTGACGTCCACTGATATCGAAGAACCATGTTGTATAACCTGGGCGTGTATCTCAGACTGGCCTCCACCGGGTTCCATTTCAGCTTAACTCCTTCTTCTAATTCTGGTGGAGCAGCCGATGGAAGAGAGGAGGAGGGAAAGGAGGACAAGGGAAGTCTCCAGCAACCTGAGAACGGGC
Organism: Nasua narica; assembly: GCA_028533885.1. Classification (NCBI taxonomy): domain Eukaryota; kingdom Metazoa; phylum Chordata; class Mammalia; order Carnivora; family Procyonidae; genus Nasua; species Nasua narica. Next base: position 78,439,356 of record CM052815.1, read on the forward strand.
CCGGCGTCTCTGAACGAGAGCATGCCCATACGCGCACACGAACAAGATTCTTCCCAAATCGCTGCAGAGAAAATAGAGAGATAGACGCGCCGGCCCTCATTCCGCACACAGGGGAATTCGCGATTTGCGTACAAGAAGGATGACTCTATTGGCAAAGGTCAGTCTCTCCCGCATTTCAACCTTGAGCCTCTGCTCCTGATTCCCGATCCACATTCCGGCTGCCGGAGCAGCCACGTGATCCGGCACAGGTTAACGAACTCAGGGCCTTAGAAAGGGAGGCCGGGCTCAAAGAAAAGAAACCAGGATGCAGATGTAAGAGATTTTTAATAAAAAATGAAAACTGTGAGTGCCTCATTGTGCTCTTTCTGTATTTCCCCAAGAGCGTGCTGATTACTGCTATCAAGTGAATCAACCCTTGAGATTAAAAAATGAAGTTTGATTAGAAGATTGTTAATGCTTTCGTGAGGGACTCTTCGGAGGGCTGCTTGGGCCTTTCAGAGCCTCGGCTCCTCCGTGACGGTGGCACTGATGGCAGCTCCGCCCGCCCGAGAGCACAGGTGGAGAGCAACAGATAATCAACCCGGCACAAAGACCCAGCAGGTGCAGCGCCCGGTCCCACGCGTGCGGGCTTCCAGCCAGTCTGCAGCCGAGCCCCTGCATGAGCCTTGGGAGGAGGAGACGAGAGTCAATGGGGTTGGGCTGAAGGAACTGAAGAAAAGGGGAGGAAAACCAAAACAGATGAAGTGGGCAAAGGGAAACACAGCTTCCAGTCCTTTCTCTGGTTATTTAAAAACACAGATCGTGCCCCCCAAGTTAAGTAAACTCAGCAACCTTACCCCAAGTTTCTTTTCCTCGCCCACAGCTTTCCCCCCAAAAGGGCAAACTTTGTTGTTGTTGTTGTTTTTAAGATTTTATTTATTTGTCAGAGAGAGAGAGAGAGAGCAGAAGCAGGGAGAGCTGCAGGTAGAGGGGTAGAGGGAAAAGCAGGCTCCCCGCTGAGCAAAGAGCCCGATGCGGGACTCAATCCCAGAACTCTGGGATCAGGACCTGAGCCCACGGCAGACGCTTAACCAACAGAGCCATCCACGCGCCCCCAAAAGGCAAACTTTGGATTGGAATTTGGAAGTTCATTCACAAGTTTATAAACGTTGGCCAACATTGAGGTTACGGTAAAGCCAGAAAGCCCTTACCGGGTGCGGGCAGAACGACCCCATACCCAGGGAGAGAGTGTGCCCTGGGCTCGGAGGGCACCCCTGTCTACTCACAGACAGACCCTTCCCAGACTGGGCCAAAAAGAGCAACAGCCTCATGAGGACACTGCTGACTCGTGGCCACCAGCTGGTCCCTCTTCGCTTTGTGTCCCCCCAACTCCCGTCAGGAGTAAGTTGGGGGCAGGGGAGGCAGGGAAGGAAGGGTTGGATGCAAAAAAGCAGTGGCAAGCCAAAAGAAATGATGGAGGTTTCATGGTGGTGGTTTTTTTTTTTTTCTTTTTTCCCTATTTAATCAACTCAGTATAGAATAGTAATTATCTACCTTGGCTTCAATACACCCTGAAGTATCAGCGACAAACCTCTCGGGATCAGGTTATTCCAAAAGACGTGCATTCATTTTATTTCACCTTAGTTAAAAAGACATTATGCTATAAAGCAGCCTTTGATGAGGAGATAATATGCCATGAAACCAAACTAACAAGCCAAGGGGGCTGGGAGTAGAATGCGAGCAACCGTCGGCGTAGGGGAAGGAGGGAGGGGTGGGCAGGCTGCCCGTCCACGCCAGCCCTTCTGGGTCTCTGGCCGCTTGGGACCAGAGGGCTGCGCTCTCGGGCAGAAAGAGCCGTAGACAGGACATCGGAAGACCTGGCCCGGGTTGCAGCCAGGCCACAGCTCACCGTGACCGTGGACGAGTGATCCCATTTTCTGGGCTCATGTTTCATCCCGTCAGGTGAAAAGGCACAGCCGAGTGCCCTCTAAACTGTCTTCTCCAGCTCCCGAACCCCACATTTTTATGCCGCTTGGCTCAAACAGGTAGCGCTCACTTCCATGGGCCCCTATTTTGCTCAAGAAGAGGATGGTGGTCCGCGGAATCGGATGCTCTGGGACAGATGAGGGGAACGAGCTCTGAGGAAGAGACTCACAGACACGTCAGCAAAGAATAGCAGCCGAGGGGGTCCCCAGGCGGGGACATTTTATTTTAGGGAAAGAAATCCAGAAAGGTCAGGAAGGTCCACCCCCATCTGGACAGCAGGTCTGGGAGTGTAACTCCACGGGCTGGGAGACCAGCAAAGGTGGGAATCCCCCAGAGCCAGGGGAAGAGAAGGAGGGCTGATGAAAGAGAACTGGCAGAAAGTTCTGTATGCATTACGGTGTTCCCGGTCTTGGAGTGTGTGTGCGTGTGTGTGTGTGTACGCGTGCGCACACACAGGGGCAGAGAAATACATTCCCTCTGAGAGAAAGACCTCTCTCCTCCCCATTTTTGATGGAAAGTGTTCTTTGAAGAGCTTCATGTTCTGCCACTGAGAGATCCCCCTCTTTTATCTCCTGGATGTTTGCAGAATTTACAAGGGGAGGGCAGGCGGGAGCCAGCCTGGAGGTGACTTCCAAAACAGACTATCCTTTGCCTCATGGAGTTTAATAGGGGTCATGCAACTGCCACCATTGCTTTCAAAGCCTGGAGGCTCAGTGTGGCCACCGTGCTTCTCCTGGGAGCCGGGGCCTGGCTACAAAGAAGAAGGCAGCAAATTCATAGCAGGGCTCCGGGCGGCATCCGCCTGAGCCCACTCCCACCTGGCGCCCACCTGGCACCTCCCTGAGAACACGGCGACCACCACTGGGAAGGAGTCTGATGGCAGCCGGGCTCCTGGACCGTCTGAAGGGAACAAAGCACGCCTCTGCGTCTTCCTCCTCTTTTAGAGAGCTGCTGCCCCCTTCCGGGCAAAACGCTCTCCCATCCCCTCAGCAGGGCCCCAGCAGCAAGGGCAGACTGCCAGAGGCCTCAGCCCTGCCTCCCCCCTGCCCGGCAGCCCCTCTCTTCCATAGAGTGGAGCATGGGAGGATGGACAGAGCCGGAGACCACATGCCTTTAGCAACTCAGCCTCTCCGGGACTCATTTTCCTGAGCCTGCCCATCACAGTCCTGCAAGAGCCCAGACAGATGATGGGTGTGGGAGAGCCTTCTAAACCAAACACCCTGCAGAGCTGTGCCAGGCCTGGGGCAGGGTGGCGGGGGGGGGGGGGCTGTGGAGGCCGCAGAATGAGGGGCTGAGGTTCAGCCTTCAGGGTGGGACGGACCTGGTGGACCTCTCTCTGTTAGCACGCACGTACTTGCTGTGTGACTTTAGGTGGGTCACTTAACCTCCCTGAGCCTCAGTTTGCTCGTATACAGAGTGGGGATAATATAGGACCTACATCCTAGAATTGCCAAGGAACTGAGTGAGATGATGCTCGCACACGCCGAGCATGGGCCACGGTTCAAGGTAAGTACCCGGTGCGTGAGGCCGATCTCAACAAGGGCCCCTGCAGACATCCTAACCTGTGCTGAGTAGGAACGTCGGGAGGGCAGTCGGGCCTCTTCTAGCTCCCTGTAGGGCAGGGAACCCTGGACACTTGGCCCCTGGTGGTCTCTCCCAGGTGATCTGGGGCAGACGCTGAGCTGTGCCAACACTGGTGGGACAGCCCGCCTCCAAAGATTCACATAAGGACCTTCTTAGGCCTCATCCTGTTCCACCGCTTAGAAAACGCAAGGAAAAAGCTGACACCCAGCTTGGAGGCCAAACCCGGCCATTTCCCAAGTCTCTTCCTTGTTACGGGATTCTCCTCTGGGGACAGCAGATTAAATGACCTCCCCAGCTTCCATTGACTTCCACTGTACTATCTGTGGTCAGCTTCCAGATCTTTTCTCTCTGGCTTTTCTTACAGCGACTCCCCCGACCCCCCACGTCCCCAGCCTCCTGCCCCCGGGAGAAGCCGGCTGCGGCCCCGTGCCAGCAGCTTCCTGCCCCTTTGCAAGCCCCATTGGCACACACTTTATTTCACCCGCCGCTCAGGCCCCATAGTGCCCCGCATTCTTTGCTGTCATTTATTTAACTCTGTAATTGTGTTACTTAACTCTGGAAAGCTCTGGGAGGCTACAGATGGAATGAGAAAATGCTCCACAGAATAAGGTTGTACTAAGCATTCCTGGAAATCTTCATTCCAAGGTAATTGTCTCGGAAGATCCCCTGTATATCGAGAAGGCTTACGGAATTCCAAGCAAGGCCTGCCTAAGGCCGCGAGAACGGAGGCTGGCACGACAGGTAAACACCGGGATAGGAAGGAGCTCCGCGTCCACCAAGCCTGGCTTGCCGGTGAAGGATAATGCGCGTTGGGCTCTGGCTGAGGGTGACACGGGCCCGCTGAGCTCGTCGAGCTCCTGTAAGTGCTGTGCCCTGGGTGCCCCCCACCTGAGTGTGGGCTCTTGGGGTAGGGAAGGACAGTGTGCGGAACTCGGTGCCCCTTCCCCCTCCGCGACGCTCAGCATTCCCTCACCCCCTCTTTACCAGCTCTCCACCCCGCCCCAGGCAGTGGGCAAGGTGCTGAGAGGCAGGCATGGCCCCTGACGGCAGAGGGCTTCCAGTCCAGTGGGGAGGCGGACCGGCATCAGACCATCAGAGAAAATGTTTGTAAAATTACGGTTGTAACAGGTTTTAGAAAGGGGTCATAGAAGGCACCATAAGAAGGTAGATCAGAAGGTTGACAATCTGGGAGGTCCAGGGGGGCTTTCCCAAGATGAGATGCAGTTGCCTGAACAGGAGTTACCTGTGAGAAGGCCTGGGGTGAGCACTGCCAGGGGAAGGGACGGCATGTGCCAAGGCCCTGAGACGGGAGGAAGCTTGGTGCATTCCAGGGGGTGGAAGAAAGAGTGGCTGGAGGACAGAGGGCTAGGGAGCATGCTGTAAGATGAGGCTGGAGAGGCAGGCAGAAGAGGCAACACACTGAAGAGGAATCGGATGGCCTACAAGCTAAGATTTGTAACACTAATGCGGCTAACGCCTACAGCCCTCCCTGTGTGTGAGGGACCAGACTAAGCACTTCATGTGTGCTCTCTCACTCAGCACTCACAAGACCGCGAGGAGGTAACTTACTATTATTACCCCCGTTTTACAGATCAGGAACGTGAGACTCAGAGTGGTTCAGGAACTTGCCTAAGGTTGCACAGCAAGTAAGTGGCAGAACCAGATTCACACCTGAGCAGTTCGGCTTCAGAGACTGTGTCCTGAACCCTCAGCCAAATCAATTGGCTCTAGTGAAGAAAACAGATTAAAGAGAGGCAAGAAAGGACCATCCTCATCTTTCTAAAAAAAATTACCTTTTATACCATGACAACTATATCTGTCCTCTCTCTTAAACAACTGTCCACAATCCTGTGAACGCCAGTGACTTCAGCATCACTTCCCAGCATCCCCTGGGGCCCCCTGAACCTGACTCCAAACATACTTGCATTTCCAACTGGCATTGGCTCCAACGATGCTGTGTCCTCTACCTAGAATGTGCAACCCGCAACGCCACTCACCGGCTCTTCAAGGTCCATCCAGTTTACCTTCTCTGCAAAAACATCTGTCACCTTCCCAGGAATAAGCCCTTCCTCTGCTCAGTCAGCAAAGGCGGTAACACACTGCTCGTACCTCTCCAGAGGCGTACTCTGCACACCGCCCTGGATCAGAACAGGGGGCCCGGGGCTCCTCCTCTAACCCTGTACCTACTAGCTGGGTGTCAGCTCTGCACTCGCCTTCTCTGTGCCTCAGTTTCTTCTTCTATGCAGGGGGCATGACCACAGTTCCCACCTTCATGGAGTCTCTCTGGGAATCAAATGAGCACGCCATGCCAAGTCTAGGCCTGGCAGAGAATAACTCTCCCTAAATGGTAGCCCTTCCTATTATTTCGGTTGGTGTGGGCATTCGGGTGCCTATCTCAGCTCCCCATTAGGTTATAAGAAGCAGGGGCAAGGTCTTTAAAATACCTAACGTAAGCAGCATTTCAACGTTGCCATTGGCCCTGTTTGACAAGGAAACTGAGGCCCAGAGAGGTTAGTAACCTGCTCAAGCACACACAGCTAGGGCATGGAGAAAGCTGGCTCCAGACCCCCCCTAGTCTCAGGATTGTGTACTTTAATGGCTACACAGTTCGCAGGGAATTGCCCAAAGTGGGCGCCCAGCAAGTCCCTACATGGCCAACGTCACGGGACACAGGAGGACAGCCCACCAAATGCACAGAGATGGTGAGGACAGGCCTACCCCGGGCCCAGCGAGAAGAGGCAGGACTGGCTGCGCAGAGCTCCTTCCAGACTCCTGCCGGCCCTCGGCCCTTCCCCGCCTCGCAGTGAGCCGGTTAATGCCTGCAGCTCAGCCCATTTCAAATTAGATTATCTGCTTACTTCCTGCCTTTGGATCGATTCACCTGCCGGGTGCCTTTCTCCCTCCCTACTCCGCCCCCGCCTAGCGAGACGCCCAGGGAACCTGCCATGACTCACGGAGGTCACCAGGCGGAGTGGCAGCACGATCTGAAGGAGACAGGGAGGCTCACTCCCACTCCCGGCTCGAGCTCCAGCGAAAGTCATCATTTAGGCCTTCCTAACAACAAGCCTGAGAAGCGTGCACATCTGCTCTCCAGCGGCGGGAGGCAGGCTGGCTTCCCACCCCTCCCGCTGCGCAGGGGGGCCAAGGATAAACTCGCTCTCGGATTCACACGACACCTGCAAACAGTGTCCTCGTCCACTGGGGACGCCGGATGCCAGCCCCCCCGCTCCTCCCTTCCCAGGATATGGAAACAAGGATGAGGGAACAGAGAAGAGCATGCAGTTAGTTACCTATTGCACACGTGTGTGTGTACACACACACACACACACACACACACACACACACACACACACACAGGCACACGTGCCCCAACCCAGCCAGCACCCAGGCCCCAAAGAAGGCTTGCTTCTGGTTCAGAGGGGGGCTCTCATCACAAACCGACCTAAGGCCACATTTGTGGGATTTCTCTGTGCTCGCTGGACCAAGCCCGTCCTCGCTAATGCCCGGGAAGCAGAGGTCCCAGGCACATTAGCGTTCCCGGGGAAGTGACCGTGTCATCTGCGCATCCAAGTGCTCCCCGGTGCTATTTCTCCAAGGGGCAGTCTACTCTCAGCGTTGGAGGAATTTCTTTAGAGTTATATTAAAATCCCCATGAAATATTTAGTTGGCTTGGCTCAGGGCTGCGTTATTGGCCTACGTGGGCAGATTTCAGGAAAGAACCAGGCCGGGCGTACGAAGGGGTCGTCCACTAGTCCACAGGTGAGGCGGTGCGGCGCAGGGGTCCGGGTGAACACTGTTCACCTTTGACCTCTTTTCACAGGCTCCCGTTCACGGCCCACGGACCCACCTGCCCTTCGGGGTCAGACAGATGGATGTTTAAATCCCAGCCCCGCCATCCGCCAGCTGAGCAAATTACCTCGAGTCTGGGCTTCGGTCTCCTCCTCTCTCAAACGGGCAAAATCATGCCTTTTACAGTTGCTGTGAGATTCAGAGGTAATAACCTATGTAAATGGAGCTCAGGTATGGTCCTGCCCCTTACGATCCCCTCTTCTGATTGTAACCGGAGGAGGCTTTTGAGGAATTAAAGCAGATTATGCTGTTCTATTCGGTACTAACTTCGTCATCTCTTTTATGCCCGTGGACCCTTTTCGCAGTCTGGGGAGGTCTCTTAACCCCTTCTTTAGAAACACGTACAGATGTTTATTCCATTTGCTGTATTGCCTAACTGTAGGACGCAGAAAGACAGTTGTCAAAATGTTTTTCCATTTTTGCGCTACCGGCGCACAGAAGAGTCAGAGGTCGGTCTAAGAGCAACATGAAAGTGACACCCCTGGGGACGACGGAGCCGGTGTGGTTGAAATACCATGACGGTTTGTTGCCCGCAGCCCTCACTGAAGGAAGTAATAACACATTTCAGCTTAAGTTTAGGGAAAAAAAAAAAAGAGATGTCGAATTGTCCCTTCCAAGTTTATGGACGGTGTTAGTTATCCTCAGACCCTCGGGTGTGCACGGAGTCCAGGAAAGGAACCTGCACACGCTTCTCAGCGCACAGACAGGACAACGCGGGGGTAGGACACGGGCCCCCCGCACCATCGAAACTCTCTGTGTAACATCTGACTCCCCCCGAAACGTAATGACGAAGACCAGAAGCCTCAGGGATAACGAAGAGTCGATTCACTCCTATTTCATACGTTGTGTGCATTCTTTACCGTATTCTTACAATAAAGTCGGCTAGAGAAAAGAAAGTGTTATTTATTAAGAAAATCATAAGGATAAGAAACAAAACAGAGGAGCATCAGAGAAGGGAGGGAGAAATTGAAAAAGATGAAATCCGAGAGGGAGACAAACCGTAAGAGACTCTTATTCCTAGGAAGCAAACTGAGGGTTGCTGGAGGGGTAGTGGGGGGGCTGGGGTGACTGGGTGATGGGCATGGGGGGGCACGTGATGTTTTATGCAGCTGATGAATCACTGAATTCTACCTCTGAAACTAATAAGACTCTATATGTTAATTGACTGAATTTAAATAAAATCAATTTAAAAAATCATAAGGAAGAGAAAATACATTGTTCTGCATTATAACACTGTGCTGTATTTACAGAGAAACAACGTGTATGAGAAACATCTGTACCCACGCAGGGCAGACCCATGTCGTTAAAGGGCCAAGTGTCATTCTTGACCACAGCCCACCTGTGCCCTGCTGCCCACTCGCCACGCGTGGGCCATGCTGGTCTCCGACCCTCTCCTCTGACATCGCAGGGTCATCTGCGCCGTCTTCCCGTCTCCTCCTTCCTCCAGCTGCGAGGCTGCGCCCTGGCCTTGGCCCTGGCCTTGGCTAGGCTGGCTTCGTCCCACTACTCAGACCTCAGAGCGGCCTCCCCTGGGTGCCCACCTAAAGGACCGCCTCCCTGACACTGTCTCATTGTCCTAGGTTATCTTCCTCCCAGCAAAAACGATGATGCGAAATTGTCTTCTTCCTTTGTTTATTCCTTTAGGTGTTTGTTGTCTAGAAGGCAGCCTCCGGGAGGCAGGAGCCTGGACTTCCTTGTATGCACGTGGACCTCCAGAGCCTCCAGGGAACGAGGCCTGGAATGTTGTGGGCACCCAACAAACATCTGATGAACAAACAGGTGAACCAAAGAAAGAAGGAGCTCCGTTCACGCTGTTCTCTTACCTTGCCTCTGAGCTCGGGGAGCAATTCTGTAGTCGTGTTTTGATTAAGAGCACACACTCCAGGGCCGACCTTGCCACATCATCCTAGGCAAGTTACCTAACCTCTCTGTACCTCAGTTTCATCCGGAAAATGGGGACAGGAATCATATATACTTCGTACGTGTGTTGCAAAGACCAAATGAACTACGGTATGAAAAGCCCTTAGAACAATGGCCAGAACAGGAGATGCTACAGAGGCGAAAGCCAATCATTTATTTGTGGGCTTCACATTACAGGATCAATTTCAATTCTATTGAAAAACACTGTTTCCAAAACATCGGCGTAGGTTTTGAGAGAACGCGAAGAAATCCCGCCGGTGGAAAACCAACGTGCGCTACGCATGAACCACACTGTTCGTGTGGCCGAGGTGGGACGAAGAAGGAGCAGCAGTGAGAGCGGGGTCTGCGCAGGTTACACCTGTGCCCTGAAGCCCCGAGGTGCCCGAGCTCGGCTTGCTCGCGCCGCATCATCACCACCGTCCCCCCCCTCACCACCACACCCGATGTTCTGAAGACCCGCCAGCAATCGCATGTCAAATAAAGAAAATAGAATCCTATTGACATGTGCAGGACGCCATGCTCATTTCTAATACAAACACCCCTCCCCACCCCAGAATCGGGAAATCCCTCCAGTCCGTGTGACAGTGAGGTCACCAGCAGGCCTGGAATTGCACTGGCAAGTAAGTCTGCACCCTCGGGCCCGTCTCCCACTCCAGCCCCGGGTGAGTGCTGGCGCGCAGTGTGGGGCCCCACCACAGAGCACGGCCCCCCTGCCCACGTGGGGATCCATCCTGCAGCCCTGACTTCATAAGCCCTGACCACACCGGCTCAACATCTACCCGGGGCCTCGAGGTTCCAAGTCGACAGTGGGGGAGCACGTTCACGCAGGCTCAGGCATGTGGCTTCCGAGGAATCTGACGGTACCCCTGGCCCACGGAGCTGTCTTGCTTTCATTTCCCTTCCCACCTGTCAGCCTTGTAACGAAACCCAGTGTCACTCACCGGCCCTGTTATTAGGATGGTTTTCGTGGGATAAAATCAACTACCACCAGTTGTGGGAAGCTGCTGAACTTCCAGATGCTTCCCCACTGTTCCCTCTCTGCTCCAAGCCAATGAGTCCCCTCCACGTCTCTCTGCCTATGGCTCACGGTCCTGCTGGACAAGGGGGGTGGGGGGGTCCCAGCCCTGCCTCATACCAGCCCCTGAGCTACCCAACGGCACCAGGAAGGGAGTAATGATCCAACCAATCGGATCCAGGACGTGGGAGCACCCAACTTTTTTCTCATCTCTTATCAGTACATGTCGGCCCTACAACACCTGCCAGGTTAGCAGTAGCCAATTTGGAGACTGGGGGAATGAGGCCCGGCAGAGTCACGAGGTATTACATTGGGGATGGGGGAGGCGGGTGGGGGCATGGGGTCACGGTGACGGGCATTAAGGAGGGCATATGATGCAATGAGCACTAGGTGTTACGTGCAAATGAATTATTGAAGACCACATCTGAAACTAACCATGTACTCTCTGTTGGCTAATTCAATTTAAATAAGAAATTAAAAAGAAAAAAAAATCAAGGATAATGACTATCTTTGGGCAGGAGGGGGGTATAGAGAGAAAGAGGAGGCATGTTGGTGGGGCAGGGATGAGGGGTCTTGGGGCTGCCAGTAATGGTGTTATTTCGTGACCTAGAGAGTGATCATACAAGTACCTCGCCTTTGAGACAATCCATCAAGCTGACACTGAAAGATCTGTGTACTTTTCTACATATTTATTTTTATCTAAATGTTTTTTAAAAAGTTAAGTGATTTGCCCAAGCAGAAGAAAGAACGGCTACCTTCGAGACTGACACGGAGTCCCTTGATGACTCTTTGGGAAAGAAAAGCCCAGAAGACACGTCGGGGGGGCTCCCTCGGCCACATTAACTGTGCCTCAGGCGGGGGATTTCACACAGCCCGAGAAAGGTAAGTTCAAGGCCCGGCGCGTCTACTGTACATCTCCGTGTAAACATCTGAGTGACTTCTAATTCAAGGCGGGCGGGAAGGAACAGCTGCATGTTTTAATTAGATTTGCATTTGCATCTGGATGGAGAAAAGTCTAGACCCCTCTTCTGGTTCAAACAGCTGAACAGACTACAAAACTTGCGGAGGGGTCAACTCTTTGCTGAACAGCAGGCCAAGCCCTGGGGTAGCCTGTCCTCCCTGCTGGGAGCTGCCGACACCCTCCAGCACTGGGCAGCCCCCACTCGAGGTGGGTCTTGAAACCCTGCCCGAGGGCCCTGGGTGTAAGTCTGCCCTTGATAGCTGTGTGACCTCAGGCAACTCACTTAGTCCCTCTGACCTTGTTTTCTTACGAGCAAAGTAGGAAGGGGAACGGCTTCTGTTTCATAGGGTTGTGAGGATTAAATGAGCTAAGATACAGGGCCTGATGCAGAGTCAATGCTCAGTGCTCAGTAAACGCTCACTGCCATTGCTATGCTGTGGCCGATTCTAGCATCCAGCCCCCATCCTCTGCCTACTCCCTTTAAAGCCTCCAGGACCCGGCCTCTGCCGCGGGCTGCACCATACTGCCTGGTGGGGGTTTCCAGAAGGCTGAACCCTTCTACTTGATTTGCTCCAACTAACTCGTCTTCACTTTTGGCTAGAATGACACCAACGGACGCACTGGCTTTAGCTCCTGACCCCATCTCCTCTCTTTAGGTCTCCCGCCTGCGCCCCACTCTTCGCCCCTCCCCAGCTGCCAGCTAGGGCCCCGGCCCGCCCTTCCACCATCCCCCAGGACACGGCAGTCTGCTCCGGGTGTCTCCTGGATTGGGAGAAGGGATCCATCTGGCCAGAGTCGACGGCGTCTTTCTGAGCGGTCCAAATTTACTGATTGGACCACACGCAGCCTTTTTAAAAATGTAGGCCTTTGTTTTGCTGCCTAAACTGCAAATGTAGACCCAGCTGGAGCAGGAGTTTGGTCACCAAGCAGGGGAGCCTATCGGAGGGCTGCCGAAGATGAGGAATAATTCCATGGGTTCTGGAAAGGTTTGGAGCAGCACAGGGCTCGCAGCGGCGTCGATCGCTGCCAACGCCGCCATTGGCATGAACCAGACAGGCCTGGTTCTCACGCTGACAAACGGTGGGATGCCAGTGGCTCCTGACAAGCTTTAGGAACGCAAGAAAAATAGTCCGTGAATAAGCCCCTCAGAGCCCATCACGATGCTGGCCGGGAACGTGGGACGGGGAGGCCAAGCCACGGCCGCGAGCCAGTGGAACGCCCCAAGAGCTTCTGGAGCAAATTCGTTTCTGTGAGCGAGGGATGGCCAGAGGACAGAGGGAGCTGGCCTACTGAAGCAGCCCTATTTATTCCCAGGAAGACGAGAGCTGAGCGGGGCCTGCTGGCTGGGGCAGGGTCTGATGACGGAGGTCCTGCCAGGTAAGCCAAGCCGGGCGTGCATGCGGGGCGGCTCTGCGCGGTAATTAGAAGGACCCACTGTGGACCCGTCTGAGCGTGGAGCCCGATTCCGCCACGTCACAGCCACGGGACCTCGGACACGTTAGCCTCAGAGCCTGTCTGCTCATCTACAAAACGGCGCTGATGAGACTTTGCCTTGTAAGGTTCTTTAAGGAATCGATGAGATAATATTTGGAAAGCAATTATTAGCGCTGTCTCTGGAACACAGTAAGGGCTCAAGCAACAGGCCCAGGATTATCTTTAGAGCACTTTCCAGCCAAGGGCCAGGCAGAAGGTTAGCAGAGGGAGGCACCTGAGTCTCCGCGAGGGGGCCTCAGAAGGCCACAGGCAGGTGACCCTCGAGCCGGCTCGTGATGGTCAGGCCGCTGTCATCCCTCAACACCCTGACTCGGGGAACAAAGCCAGCAAGTACAACGGGCCAAGGTTTACTCCAAAGGCAGTTAGAAGATAAATTTGTGTGTGTGGTAGGGGCTGAGCAGATAGCCAGTTAGGCCCACCAAGGACTAAAGCTTGAAAGGTGGACAGGGGTAGAGCCATGACTCGGGGAATAAATCAGGAGACCCTGGGTCCATTTTTAGAGCCAGACAACTAACCCTGGACATTCCCACCTCATGGGGAGAAGACAGAGGAGTGAGGTTGCTTAAACTCTTCTTTCTCAAGGCAATATTGGCGTGGCAAGGGGGGGTGGGGTTGGGTGTGGAGTGGGGTGAGCTGGAGGCCCAACTGTGGGGAGCTGGGGAAGGTGGAGCCCAGGAAGGGGAGGCAGAGGGTATGGGAAGCCTATCCCGCCCCATGGCTGCTTGTGAAAGGTCAGCCCCAGAAAAGACATCAACTCCAACAGCCCCAACCTTCTAATGCAGTAGCAGACCTAGGCCACTGGTGTCCTTCCCCTATTACTAGGCCAAGGGCTTGTCTGAAAATCCGTAGCTAGTTCTTGGCATTGGGCTGTTCTGTCCAGGCTCACACTCCTTCGGGGTCAGAGGTTGTAATGGTTAGTTCTTCTGCCTTCACAGCATCCCATCCATCTGTCCATCTGTCTGTCTATCCATCTGTCCACCTACCCATCTATCCATCCACCCATCCATCATCCATCCATCCATCCATTCATCTACCCATCTATTCATTCATCCATCCATCTGTCCACCTACCTGTCCATCCATCCATCCATCCACCTACCCATCTATTCATTCATCCATCCATCCATCTACCTACCCATCTATCCATCCATCCATCATCCATTCATCCATCTATCTGTCCATCTATCTACCTACCCATCTATCCATCCATCCATCCATCCATTATCCATCTATCTGTGCCCCCTTTCTCACCTACCCATCTATCCATCCATCCATCATCCATTCATCCATCTACCTACCCATCTATCCATCCATCCATCCATCCATCTGTCCACCTACCCATCTATTCATCCATCCGTCCACCTACCTGTCCATCCATCCATCCTTCCATCCATCCATCTACCTACCCATCTATTCATTCATCCATCCATCCATCTACCTACCCATCTATCCATCCACCCATCCATCATTCATCCATCCATACATCTATTCATCTACCCATCTATTCATCCATCCATCTGTCCATCTACCTGTCCATTCATCCACCTACCCATCTATTCATTCATCCATCCATCCATCTGTCTACCTACCCATCTATCCATGCATCCATCCATCCACCTACCCATCTATTCGTTCATTCATCCATCTACCTACCCATCTATCCATCCACCCATGCATCATCCATCCATACATCTATTCATCTACCCATATATTCATCCATCCGTCCACCTACCTGTCCATCCATCCATCCATCTGTCTACCTACCCATCTATCCATCCATCCATCCATCATCCATTCATCCATCTATCTGTCCATCTATCTACCTACCCATCTATCCATCCATCCATCCACCCATCCATCATCCATCCATCCATCTATTCATCTACCCATCTATTCATCCATCTGTCCACCTACCTGTCCATCCATCCATCCATCCATCTACCCATCTATTCATTCATCCATCCATCCGTCTACCTACCCATCCATCCATCCATCATCCATTCATCCATCTATCCATCTATCTGTCTACCATCCATCCATCCATCCATCCTATAATTACTGCGTACTATTGTATTCTGGGCCCGTTCCAGGTGCTACCATTATGCAGATGAATAAGACAGATGTAATTCCTGATCTCCGAGAATTTACATTCTAGTGAACAGAGACATGAGAATCAAAAAGTCCCATAATAAGCAAGACTTTAGATGATGATAATTTCATGGAAGATAATGCAACAAAGTAATGTGGTAGAGTGACACTAAGAGAAAGGATGGAAGTCCCTTAGGGTGGCAGAGAAAGAATGCTTCTCAGAGGAAGTGACACCTGGCTTAGGCCTAGATAATAAGAGTGAAACAAGGTATTGCAGACTTGGGGAAGACAGACTTTCAATAGAATAAAGAGCAAATAGGGGCACTGGGTGGCTCAATTGGTCTCAACTCAGGTCATGATCTCCAGGTCCTGGGATCAAGCCCCATATCAGGTTTCCTGCTTGGCGGGGGATCTGCTTCTCTCTCTTTCTCTCTCCCTCTGCCCCTGCCCCTCCCCACTGCTCATTCTCTTTCTCAAATAAAATACTAAAAAAAAAAAAAAAAAAAAAAAAAGAATGAAGAGCAAATGTATGGGCCATATGCTAGAATGAAGCACATTGTGTCCAAGGAACCACAACAAGGCCAGTAGGGATTCAGCACAGAGAGTGAGAACCAAGTGATGGGACAGGCAGGGCCTTGGTAGGTCAGTCCTTCAGATCCCGGTGATATTAGTGAAATTGTGGCCGATGCAAGGCAGAGCATGGGGGAAGTGGATATGCCTATTTAACAAGTGAACAAATGGTAGCCCAGGAAGATTCAGCCACACATTGAAGGTTCTGACTTGCCCTGACTTGCAACTTGCAACTCAAGCCCAAGAGGACACACAGACTTACCAGCCCCTTGTCACCTAACAGAGGTGCCTCCTCCCCCAAGAGATGGCCCAGAGAGCCCTCCTTCTGGAGGGAGTTTCTGCTCCTTGTGCCCCCTTTCTCCACAAAGGGCAAGAAAAGAGGGGGTTCAGAACAACACAGCAGGCCGCCACCATTGCACAGAACCTCTGGAAGGCTGCTCGACCTCCCCATTGTAGGAGCAGGACTGGGCGCAGGCGGCTTGCTCTGTGTTGATCTGGAATTTTATACAGTGACCGGGTGTGGTGTAGCCGAAGGACTCCACCCAGGCCAGCCCGGGAGAGGGAAGAACCCAGCCTGGGCAGCCTTGTGCACCTCGGGGAGTCGGTGGACATGCCTGCGTCCGTGTGCGTGTGTGCGTCGGGTGGGGGCAGGGATGGACGGTGGGGAGGCTGAGCACCTGAGCTGGAGGCCCAGAGAGGAGGGGCAAGCAGGGCCACCTGTGGAGAGATGGGTAAGAGATGCCAGGGGCAGGAGAGAGAGGGCTCCCGCTCCCTGAGTTACCACGTGCCAGGCACACTGCCGAGTTCACCGATTCGTCCTCTAACCCGGAGGTGGCTGCGCATTTCCATTTTGAGGATGAAGACATGAGGGTCAGGAACGTTGGGGGACTTGCCCTTACGGCTCCCACCCGGCAGAGCAGGGATGTGCACGGGGGCCTGCGGGGCGGGAAAGGGGTGTGAGGACAGGGGTGAGCGCGGTCAGTCCTTCCATTTCTCCCTCCGCGTGCATCCCAATGACCCCCAGTCTCACGTCATGTACACCTCTGCCACTAACGCGACTCCTTTTCCTTGTACTATGTCTCAGTTTATGACTTTACCAGCCACCTGTCGTGCAAAACAGAGAGCGGGAGTCAGCCTGGAGTCTGCCCTCGCCCTCCCTTCCCGGCTCTCTCCTCGTTCAATAACCAAGCCCCATCCATTTCACTTCCGCAAAGCCTGCTTCATCCATTACCGCGACTCGACTCTCTGTGCTACTACCATCGTTCATGTCTTCATTTGAATTATTCAGTAGTCTCTGCACTGGTCTCGTGGCTTCCAGGGCCTCCCCACGCCATCCATCTACTGGGCGCACTCCCAAACGGGAGATGCGCGGGCACCGACCAGGGCTTTCGAACTTGCATGTGCATCACGATCGCCTGAAAAGCCCGTTCAGAGGCCGAATGCTGGGCCCCACTCCAGTTTCTGATTCGGTAGGTCTGGGTGGGACCCCTGAACTTGGATTTCAGGCAAGTCCTGGGTGATTCTGCTGCTGCTGGCTCAAGGACCACAGTTTGAGAACCACGGCTCTAGAATCTATTTCTACCCCAAGGATCCAATCAAGGGTCATTCCTCTGCTTACAAACTGCAGCGGCTGCCGACTGTCTTTAAAACAGAGCCCCAACTCCTCACGGGGATCCTCACCACCTGGCCTAGATGCACCTTTCCGGCATCACCAGCATCAAGCTACTGACCTCCCTTCAGCCTGGGAAGAGACTACAGTGCCTGACTCGTGTTCCTTAAAGCTGTCAAATATCTAAGACGCCGTGTCTGCCCGCATAGTTCCCTGCCTGCAACTCTTTCCCCTCCTGGTGCTTGTCAAATTCCTACTTGTCCATCAAGGTCCAACTCGACCGTACCTCCCTTTCAGGCATCGCAGTGAGTTAGAAGGGCTGTGGACTTTGATGTCAGACAGCCATGGCTCTGAATTCACGATCAATCCCTTGTTAGCTGCGTGACCTTGAATTAGCCTCTCTGCTAAGCCAGGGCCAACCTCAGCGTCTTCATTATAAAATGTGAATAATAATAGTTATCTTTTCAGATTGTTGTTGTAGAGGAACTGATGTATGACAAATGCTTGGCAAGGAATAGACAGTTGGTAAACAGCAGCTATTGTTATCATTAGCTCTGCTCCAAAGTCCTGCCCGCCTTCCTGGGGGCGAACTGTGTCCCTTTTGCTCCGTGTTCCCATAAAGTTTTGTATGATTCTGTTTTGCATATGTCACACGTATGATCTCATTATTTTTATACACCCAGCCTCGTTCCCAGGGTAGTTGCGGCTATGGTATGACGTATAAAGACCGATCCTCCCAGTAGATTTAGTGGGCACATGGTTTGGCCAACGAAAGGCTCTCTCTGTAGGAAAAGAATCTACAGGTAGTTACAGGCTCAGACCACAGTACATGCTTGGTGAGCAGCATGAGGGCTAGGTGTCAGGGCCCATTCACTCCTTGTATAATACACAACCTGTGCAACTGTATTCGGAGGTTCCCTGGATACAGCACGGGAGGTCATTGAAAGTAAGAACTGTGCTTTACCAACCTGAAGCCACAACTGATGTTGAATCAGTGCATCAGGGGGCAGGTAATATTGGCTGAGGATGGGAATATCTCAGCCAGGTGAGTAGGGTCTGGTGAGTAGCCTCAGGTCAGGGATAAGCTTCTTACTCTTGGGGAAAAGGGAGCCCAAGGACCAGCTACACGAGAGACTTGGGCTTGAAGAATAATCAGAAGCTGAATTATTAAAATTGGGTGGTGGATGAGAATATGCTCTGGGGACCGAGGCAGAGTAAGTGCCCGATGCTGAACTGGAGCTCTTGAAAGCTCTCTTAGAGCCCAGGGCCTGCATGAGCCTGCAGATAACAGCTCTGCCATGTGGGTGGGCAAGCGGGACCAGAGGACCCTCAGAAGATAATAAGATACCATTTTCTATAGCTTCCTTCCCCACCCTTGCCCCCGATCAATTCCCTGCCGCCTGTCTCTTCTGCGGAACGGCAAGCCAATCTCTTGGAAGGCTTTAAGAGGTGCC
>CM052815.1:78457963-78479009 GCA_028533885.1 Nasua narica
CCCCCCCCCCCCCGCCCCCAGGTCCACATCCACCCCCTGGTGTGGAAGAGAACCACCGCAGGGATCGAAGGACAGGGAGACAGAGCCCTGAGGTCTTTTCCTGAATCTGGGCTGACTTCTCTGGCCCTCACGCTTTCGAAGACTGCTTTAGGGGACATAAGGGTTTAAGCTGTTCACCTTCGCCGCGGAGGTGCAATGTCATTACTTGGTCCCTCCCGGCCTGGGGCTCCCCTAGCCATGAACTCACATCTCTCATGGCCACACTGGAGCAAACATTTCTGTAATGTGCCCGTCCTCCCCCTACTCCCACACCACCTCGACTGTACCTGTCCAAAGACGGAACCAAATCTGCTCTGCCCTTTGACCCCCAGGCCCCCAGCACTGTGACCTACACAGAGGAGGTGGGAAATTACCTTCTGCTGATCCAGGCTGTTCAACTGATAGCCTGGTTTTCTAAGCCTTGGCTTCACAGCGGGGATGCCCTCAAGGGACGGCATCAAAGGATGAGGGGTGATCTCCGTGAGTTTATGCAAGGAATACTTAACGCATGGTGCCTTGCTCTGTAGGATTTGAAGCAACTGTTTATTAATGCTTTGCTGGGTTCCAGGCACCGTGTTAGGTGCGTAAGGCGTCAAGATGAGTAAGGTGCTGTGCTGGCCCTCGAGGCGCTGTCAGTCTTCCTTCCATTAAGAGTCCATCCCCGCAGCCTCCATTCAGAAGTGATTTCTGTCTCCCTACACTGCAATTCAAGTATGATGTAGTTTGTACTTCTAATTGAGGACTTAGCCCATACGACCCCGTGTGAACATAATTTCTGCTTCTCTGCCTGCCCTTCTAGCTAGAAAGCTGCTAAAGGGAAGGGGCCTGGTTTCCAATTCTAGGACTCCCGGGGGTTGGCCTCTCTAGGGCTGTGTGTTCTCAGTCTGTGAAAAGGAAGCAGTTACCATAATACCCACCCCCGGGAGAAGGGGGCTGAGGGTATAAGCCACTCAGAGCCGTCTCCCTTACTGCCATGCTCTGTAACTTCCTCCCCACCATTCCAGCAAGCAGCCACAGAGGACAGGAAGACTCGGCCAAAGTCACTCCCTGTATGGCCCGAGCCCCTTGCAGTGCGGCGAGAGGAGCTCCGAGGGAACGTCCGGCCCTTGACGCTTTTATGGTCTTTCACTGCCGGGGGCTCAGCTTTGAACTAAGCAGAGGTGTGACCAAGCGTCCGGGGCAGAGGAGACCCACACGGCCAAGGGGAGCGAGAGGAAGGAGGACATCTGCAGGCCTTGGCGGAACCCTCTGCTGAATCTGGGTGCTCACCCTGACCTCGGCCTGTGGGTCTGCAGCCCCAGTCTTGTGCACCCCCGGAATGGGGAGAGGGAAACAGTCACGAAGGTAGACGGGAGAGCCCCACCGGCCCCACTGGTGGCCGCTGACACAGTCATCAATGAAGGACGCAGGAGTGTGGCTGCAGTCTCAAAACCGCTTTATCGACTTTTTATCACAGAGGTAAAAGGAGGCGCGTGGCGGAAAAGCAGCTTTGAGAACTAGAAACAAGACAGAGTGGTATAAAGGCAGGGACTGCTGAGAGGGAGGGCGGAGGCGGCGGTGGCCCACCAGGTGGTCTAGGGTTCTGGCCCTTTTCTTCTCAAGGACAATGGTATGTGAATAACGAGCCAGACAAGATGGATTCCCTCCCTTCCCAGGTCTCTGGGAGTCATAAGCCAGCACGGCGACAAGACATGCCTCCCTCACGATGCTCTTCCACAAAGGACCTTTCCCAGGGTCAAACAGCCATTGCTCTTCCCCGGAGAGGCAGGTACCCAAACCCGCAATTAGAGGCCTTCCGAGCGGGGAGCCCACGCCACTCCACAGGTCCTAGAATAAAATGCTGAAATCCCTCCGTGTCGCCATCTTTCCCTGGGCATTGCGCGGCCTTGACAGCCTTGACTCGGATGGCCATTCCTGAGCACCTGGATCACGGGGCAGCTGCCCAGTGAGCATGCCCACACCGGGTCTTCCCTCGCCCCCTCCCTCCTGCCACCAGGGGCCTTCGGGAGCCGAAGCCAATTATGCCACGCCCTTCTTCGAACAAAACAGACCACCCTGCTCTTCAACAGCTCCCGTGAGTCTTCTGGACGCAGCTTAAATATCCAAACACATAAATCTGATCATAATGGGCCCCTGCCTATAGCCCTGCTCCTCTGCTCCTTCCCATGTCTGACTCCAGCCCCGCGAAACCACTCACACTGCTCCATCTGTATCTCGGCCTTTGCCGCACCGAGAATATTCTTTTCTACCAAGATGATCCTTTCCTTGGTGAGCCCTTCCCTACTCACACCTGCTCATACTTCTACCGGACCTGCCCCTGCCACTCACTACTCGCCTGACCCTGAATAGGTTCTTTATCAGCTCTGTGACTCAGTTTATTCATCTGCAACATTTGTTGTGACGACTAAATGAGTTAATACAGTCAAGTGCTTCACGTGCTTAGCAGAGTGCCTGGCTCATAGGAAACAATAAATGTCAGCCGTTATTATTATTGCCGTCACTAGTAATATCGCGTGTACCGCCCTGTACTGTAATTCTTGCTCTACCTGTCCGCCTCTTCGAGAAGGTGCTGGACTCCTTACTGGCAACTGTCTACATCCAAATAGTGCTTGTCAGAGAGTGGGCACTTTGATGAATGAACGAATCAATCAATCAATCAATGAGTCAATGAATGATCATTGAAATCCATCTCTTCCTGATTTAAGGAAATTCAGAAACCGGGCCTTTCTGGGAAAGAGAGGAAAATTCTCCCTGAGCTTGGTTGTTGCATGGGCGGGGGGGGGGGGGGTGCGGAGGGGAGAGCTGAACACTCAGTTTTAGCCCCTGGATCGGTATCTTTCTTTTAAAGAACAGAATTCTATGACCTATTTGCAGTTAAAATAGTCTCTGGCTTCATGGTGAAAAGTAGTCCCAGGGGACTTGCCGTGGTATTTTTTTTTTAGCTCCGCAACATATCTCTGGACAACCTTCCCAATGGATCGAGGCCACACACGGCTCACCCCACCAGGTCTCTGGCAAACTCGCTCCGCAATCCTTTCTCAAAGGGGCCCAGCAGGGGAAATAGAATGAGGCATTTCAGCTTCATTTACACTTAATTCATCAAAATGTCACTGGTAAGAGCTATTTGATGTCAAAGGCTTATGAGCCTTGATTCTAAGCCTTCCAAAGTCCTTTTCTCTTTGAACCTAAATGTGCCATTCTGCCAACATGGTGTTGAATGGCAACAGGGTGGTTGGTTCTGAACTTTGAAGCTAGAGGGGGACTCTTTCTCTTCCTGAATGTGCTTTCAAGCTGGGTCGCAGGGATATGAAATGCAGGCCCTCCCCTTCAGGACACCAGTGCTCCGGGCTTTGCCGACAAGAATGCCTCACCCACATGGGGTGAGAGAGGAAGGGGTCATGGAGGTCATCTGCCCAGCTCTTTCACCTTCCGGATGAAGTCTAATCCCTTCACAAGCCAGAGCCAGATATGGGTACCAAGTCCCAGGCACCCTTCAAATCTATCTCCGAAGAGAGAGATACCAGTTGCATATCTCCGAATGCCAGTTGTGGCTTCAGGGACACGAGGCTGCCATTCCCGGGAGGCAGGGTCATGTGCCAGGCTGGATTACTAGGATTCAAAACCTAAGCAGGGTCAGGCTTGCCTGACCTCCCTTTTCCTCCCACACCTGATTTTCTCTTGAATTTTCCACCTCAAATATTGGCAATATCATCTACCCTGAAGTCCAAGTTTGAAATCTGGGGTTCTTCCTACTGTGTTCCTTCTCTTGCATGGTCCTCACTCATTTGGTCCCTGAGTCCTGATGACTGATCTATTAAATAGTTTTCAACCGGTTACAAAACAGTACATCCACTATGACCCCATTGTTACTTGTGTAAAATATACATATTCGTTAAGAAATCTGAAGGGATGATAATCTAAAATGTTATCCAGGGGTCCTATGGGATGGTGGAATTTTAAGTAATATTTTGTTTTTTAAAACATGTATTTTTAAAAAGATTATATTCTTCTGTATAAAAGAAAAATGGTTACCTTTCAGATAGCCTTTTTTGAACTCCCAAGTTACTTTTAGTTCTCATCACCTCTTGCAACAGTAAAGCCTTCTCCAAGGTTCCCCTGCCACTGTCTTGTCCCCACCCCCCACCGCCCCCAGCTGTCCATGCTCCACATCGCAGGAGGACACGTGGGCCCTTCCTCAACGACCGCTGCCTGCTTCCTAGCCTCATTTCCCACCACGATCTGTTTTGGATATTCTAACCTAAGATGGAAACTAACTGTGCACCTTCAGCCTAGGATTTCGTGCTCCCTGCTCCCAGCATGCTCTTCTCTCTCCGTGTCCCTCCATGACTGGTCAACCTCTCTTCATCCTTAGGGATTCTAATCAAGCGTCACCTCCTGTAGGTGTCTCTCCTAGATGTCACCAGCAGAATTAGGAGCCTGTCCTCCAGCCCTCTTTCCATACCCTGCTCTTCCCCATCACTGTTCTTCTCATGGTGCTTTCAGCCAACTGTCCCCACCAAAGAGTGACCTGGGGCCTACCTACCTCATTCATCTTTGTATCTGGATGCCTCGAACAATTTCAGCGAAAACTCTAAATAAATTTACTGGAGTGCTACAGGAAGACCCCTGAGACAGTTCCTGGGGTACCTCCTGCTTCACACTATTCTAGTCCATCCCCTCCTCTCTACCAAGTACACCTCCATCGACACACACTGTCGCTGTGGGCAGGCCTGCTGCGGGCTCAGTGGAGAAGGCTCTGACTCGGGCAAAATGAATGCAAACCCAACAGCGTCCCCAAAGAGTCACCCTTCTCATCTACGCTGCTCAGAGCACCAGGGTGAGAGGCCATCTACCTGGTCCAGCTGATGCGAATCCACTTGTCACGGGATTTGAGCCAAGAGACAGATTCTGATGATTTCCAAACAGATGCAGTAAACATGCTCGAACGCTCTCCTGAAATTAATACGCCATGTGTCTGGGCCCAAGGGCCTTGGGTAAGCAGGTGATAATGGACATGAACTCAGAGGCTCTAGAACACCCACTGGAGACGGCCCACTGCTCTCCACATCACTCACACGTGCGGGAAGCTGCTGTACTCTTCAAACTCTCTAAAGGAAGCGATTCCTTAGCCAGGTACCAGCCCCCCGTGGGGGGGTGTGTGGTCCCACTTTATGTCTAGCCTTCTCTCCTGCTGCAGTTCTAGTCGCACTTGCCTTGTGGGACATCCAGGGGAAGCTGGTGGGCAACCCCGTGGTGCCTTCCCCGCTGCACACTCTCTTCCCCCAAAGGCACATGTGCCTGCAGGACGAGCCCTGAGCTCCGGCACGGAGGCCCTGGCCCAGGACAGCTACACCCCCACAAAGAAATCTCAGGCTTCCCCTGGTGTGATGCTGTGAACAACTGTTTACACTCTTAGCTGTCAATAGATGAATGGCTGAGTTTTGTTTTTCATATGGGGGAAGGCAATCTCCCTGACCAAGAAGGGGGCACTGAGACATCTGGTATACCTCAATGAACCTCATAATAATCACTCCTGACGGACACCTGGCTGGCTCAGTCAGTAGAGAGTGTGACTTTTGGTCTCGGGGTTATGAGTTCAAGCCCTGTGGTGGGCTCGGAACTTACTTAAAAAAAAAAAAAAACAATCACTCTTGGTCCAAACCAGCTAATGCTTCCCTCAGGGCTCCCCCAATCATGAGGACTTCTGCTCGGTGTTACCCGTGGCTCCCAGGCAGGTGGCCTCACAGCAGCTGTGTCCTCACAATCCACGGCTCATTCTATCACCTCCTTAGTGGCTTGGGGCCCTGCCATTGTGGCATTCCACCCTCCCGGCTGGCCTGGCGCATGCCTGTCCACCACGGCTGGCTCTAGGGGTGCTGTCACTGTTACCTCAGGATCTGACTTCTTTGAAGGTGGCCGCAGGGTTCTGGGGCACAACCCGGAAGTATGGGGGATGTGACACTCCATGGATCAGCCAAGGAGAAACGAGATTCCGCACATCCAGACGGAGATGAACGGAAACGGAAGCTCGGGTCTGTCTAGCATCAGGATCTGTGTCCTCTGAGACCATGAGCACTGAAGTCAGAGACACCCGGGCTTCAGTGCTGACTCTCCACTTACTAGCTATGTGATCTCAACCTCTCTGAGCCTCCGCTTCCCATCTGTAGAAGCAACAGATTTAGGGGTGGTGGGCTTGGAAGTTTCTTCTGGCTGGAACATTCCAGTCCCTGCTATTTCAGCCTCTAAAATGTCCCTGTGTGATCACACAAGAAGGATCCAGGCTTTAGGACTAACGTAAACCAAGGGGGCCATCTCAGCAGGCATATCAAAGTCTGAACCTGTGGAACGTGGGGTCCCAGCATCACCCACTCCTGCCGAGGACCAACCCCAGAGGCGTTCAGACAGCCTCTGTCCTCGACTGCTCTTCCTATTCTTCCAAAGGGAAGCCTTCCCTCCCCCGCCCTCTTGCCTCCCAAGACTGGACCCCGCTGCCCTCCAATGCGTTCTCATAGTTCCTTCTACTTCACCTCCGTTGCATTTATGGTTGGAAATTATATAGCAATCTGATCTTTCATCAACACCTGTCTCTCACTGGTAAGAGTCGTGAGGGCAGTATCCGTGTTCATTTTGTCTCCCACTGTTATCGCCAGCATCTGAATAGCACAAGGTACCCAGTAAATGGTTATGGAATTAATGGTTTAATTAATTAATTAATTAATTAATTAATATTACATAGCCAGGTCTTGATGAGAGTATTTGGGCTTGAAAGCTGACCTGGGGGGAATTTTTAAGATCCCTGGCTGATCGCCTAAGTCCTTCGGTATGGAACTGCATGTCCTTGAGCCCCAGACTTCCCCCTCCTCCCTGCCCGCCTGTGTCACCGCTCCATACGGGGCTGACAAGGGGACTGGCTGTATGCTAACTCTGGCCTCCCTGAAGTCACCTGACCATCACCAGGCAGCCCAAGGGGGCTGAAGAAACACGCTCAGGGTGACCAAGTTGGTCGGGAAGAGGAGAAGGAAAAGGCCCGGCATCTCAGCTCTCTGGGGTTTAACCACTGGGCTGCACAGCGAGATGCAAACCAGAAATCTGTCCCAGGAGGGGCTCTGGGACTGAATGGAGGAGCACCACGTCCTTCTGTGCTGAAGCCAGGGCATCGTCAGCAGGGTGGGCTCGAGTCTCAAAGACCGAAGAAGGCAGCTCTCAGCAGAAATATTCACCCTCAGCCCCTGCCCCTATGAGATGCTCTCAGGGCTCCTTCTGGGCCTTCTGCGGCCTTCTGTTGATTGATCAGTTCTCTGTGTGCAAGCCTCTCCCTGCGAGGAAGGCTGCACTTCGGAATCGGCTCGCACTGGAGCGTTCAGTTTCCTGCACCAGTCTGGCCATGTAGCCCGCCGGGTCACTGCAAATGCTGTCTATCCCGCCAGGCCACCCTTTCCAGGCACCCCTCCTCCTCCACTCTTAAATATGTTCCGTACTCGTGTCCAGATAGAACATTTCGCGATGCACTGCCCAGGACGGCATTTTTATCCTTGAAGACTAGGATGGCAAAAATTTCTCATGTCCCAAGTGCGGTACGTAGGAAGGGTTAAAATCATATTAACTCAAGAGATCAAGGGTAGGGAAAAAAAAAAAGAAGGAAGGAAGGAAAAGAAGAAAGCCAGGCTGAAGGGAAGGCGGATGTGGAGGGAGGGAACATCAAAAGGAAGGAGACAGGAAGGGCCTGGACTGAAGGATACTTTTCTCCGCGACATCACAGTCCGGCTGTGGTGGTGGGGGGCGGTGGGAAGACCGCGGGCCTGGTGTCAGACAGATCCGGGTTCAAATCCCGGCCCCGTCTCATATTAACCTGTGGCTTCCGACGAGCCACGCAAGTGCTCTGAGCTTCAGATGGCTCGTTTGTAAAATGAGGATAACAACTAGCTAAAAGGTACGTTTAAAGAGGATTAGAGATAATGTATGTAAAGCACCTTGCACGTTGGCATTCACAGGGAGGCTGCAGGAGCCCGCAGGGCCTCCTTCTGCACTTGGAAAGCACAGAGGGGGAGAGGGCTTGGTTCAAGGTCGAGCTAAGAACCCAGGTCCGAGCTCTCTGGACAGACTCTCCATCAGCAGGACCTGACCACAAAAACTCGGTTATAGAAACACGGACACTGAATCAGTAACGACTTAATTAATTTTTACGGGTATTAATAGTGTGTACCAAGAAAACAAGAGATTTCCCCCTGGAAGAGCTTCCTCCATCCTTGCTCTAACCGAACAGATGACTGACATTCTGTGATGCTCACCTGCATTTTAACCAAGTCCCTGCATTCACCCTGGAAATCTACAGCCTGACCAAGTGCACCTTGACTCTGCGTCTATAAGAGCACATTAACAACAGCAGACGATAAGACGAGAAGGAGTAAGATAACCATAACCATGACCAATTGCTCTGACAGTCCATCCCTCTCCCTGTGTTGTTTTACCATATCTCCCCTGATGGCACCTCTCCAGGGTCGAAGTCAACGGATGCAGTGCACTCTACTCTCCCAGGCCTGTCCGAGCTCTGTCTCGGACAGAGCTACCGAGCTACCGAGCAGTGAAAACACCAGAACACACAAAAGCACCAGGCTCATGGAGAAATCGACCCCGAACAATCAAATCCATGTTGACTGGTCAAAAGCTCCATTACCTGGGACCGGAGAGCCATAGGGCAGGGATCATGGTGGTCTTCTTCACCAGCGTGTACCACCATCAGTGCCTGGCTTGGTGCCAGCTCAGAAAAGATTGGTGCAATGAACAGACAACTACATGAAAGGTGCATGATTGACTGGATACGTGGGTGGCTCACGAGTATACGGTCCGACCTTACGCCCTTCCGCCTCCTCCCCGGCCCACTTCCAAGTCCAGACCACCTCCCCTTTCCTTACCCTCGCGATCAGCTCCCCGACCATTCCCGTCCAGGTGCCATTGGCCTCGGGAACACCGTACACGCCGTCCCCAACCAGGCGGATCTTGTAGTTGAACCGGAGGATCTCTGCCAGCTCCTTGAGCATGTCCACACAGAAGCCCTCGTAGCGGTCATTGCCTTCCATCTCCTGGTGGTTCCCCTTCAGCATTAAATACGGGTTTTCCTGCAGCAAAACTGGGCAGCTGTCATTCTCAACTTAGTCCCGGTGTCTCAGTCACAAGGGACAGGGGTGCCAAGGCAGAGGTTGGGGAGGAGAGGAGGGGAGGGAAGTGGCTCGGGGCATGGGGGGCTACTCTGGAGGTGGCAAGGAGCTCCCCTCCCAACCTCGAGGCACTTCTCTTACCAGGAACATGCAAGGGTCCCCAGGGCACAGAGAGTCGAGCTGAAGACACTTCACCTCGTTTAAGGTCATCATCCAACCTCACCCCCCCATTCCATTTCTTCCCCTTTCCCCTTCCTTGTGTCTACTGCACAAGGACCTATCACAGGACATCATGAGACGCCAGGCTGCCCACAATACGGCAGGGCGGGCTCAGGATGCCCACAGACCAGCTGCAACTCAAGGCAGAGCACGTCCAGCGACAAGAGCTCTGGGAAGAGGGGTGGGGCTCTCCGGTGAAACGTTCAGAGAAGGTTCCACGGGGGAGGCTGAATCCAAGTGGGGCTCCAGAGGAGGATGAAAGACGGATGGAGGAGGTGTGAATGGAGGGCATCCTAGGCAGGGGAACGTCAAGACCCAAGGCATGATCCTGAGTGAGAAGGAGCAGGGCCTCTTCAGGGCCCAATGCATCCTCCATTGGGCTGGAGTCTAGATTGTGTGCAGGGGTGGCTGTGAGGATAAATGAGATGAGTTAGGGTCCAATGCGCCTCGGGAGCCAGGACTAAGCGGATGCACGTCGTACATGCACAGAAGGGAAGCAGGGAGGGTTTGCAAGACTCAAGGGTTACGAATATCAAATCATCAGACAGAACATCCAGGGGTGAGGGCCGACTCTCTCCTGATGGGAGATACTGAGTCCCGAGCCATAATTTGGCTTGGGTAGGAGTGCTGGAAGCTGGAAGAGACAGTGAGAGGGTCAGGCTGGGTGGCAGGGGGTTATGGGGCACCGAGGGTAGGGGCCCTCATGCTGCTGGAGCCTGAGTGCATGACTGAGGACGGCATCCTCACTCACACGGACGGCTGGAAGGGAAGAGGATTTGGAACACGTTGAATGTGGGAGCTGGTAGGCTATCCAGGAGGAAAGGCCTGGCTGAATGCTGCAGCTAGGGAGTGAGGGCAAGACTGGGGCAGGGCCTAGGAGGCCTCTGGATGGAGGGGATGGCTGAAGCTGCAGGACAGGGACCTGCAGGAACAGAGAGCGAATGAGAGGTGCATGAGAGAAGGGACCAGAATTCCGAGAAGTCCAGGGATAAAGGCAGGCAGGCAGATGACCTCTATACCCAACAGCTACTGGCCACATCTCTCCTGCAGCCTCAGCTCGTCTGCAAACCACTGGGCTGGGGGACTCCCCCAGGATCCACCAATACCATGATTTGTGGTCCCCTAAACTGGGGGTAGCCGGAGGGGCGGCTGGGCATGGGTAAGGGCGTGGTGATGGTATTGGAGGATAGGAGGGACCTGGGTATATCTCTAGGCAGAGGGGAGGAATGCCGGGAGAAGGAGAGATTAGCAAAGGAAGAGAAGTGCTAGCTGGTGCAGTCAGGTCCCAGGGATGAGTGGAAGGAGATGGGGCGAAGGTGAGAGTGATGCTGGGAAGCGGGCCTGGAGGGGAGGCGGAAACATGGACGGACGTGGAGACGGAGAGGAAGGCAGGGAATCCGTCAGCCCCCAGAGCTGGGTTGGTGGCAGGACCAAAGACTTGGTGTGCAGAGGGTTCGACAGAACTGCTCAGGGGACAGGACAGGGAAGGAACAAGACCTGAGCCCAGGGGATGCCAAGGCCCAGCTGAGGTCGGGAGGCTGACTGGGAGTTGGGAGCAGGGACTGCAAGGACAACCGGGTTTGGGACAGACATGAGGTGGGAGGGCTGAGCGTCACGGTGGAGACCGTGCTAGAAGCTAAGAGGCGGAAGTGCTGAAATGCTAGCCTGCTGAGCTCACGCTAGGTTGGGGAAGATGGAGAGTCGGACAGATCATGAGGGGATGGAGGTCATGGAGGTCATGAGGGGATGGTAAGGGAGAGCGATTTTGTGGGTGTGAAATGGGAGAGAAGGAGACAGAAGGTTGTCTGCCAGGGAGAGGGGGCTCTGAGGCAAAGGGGATGTGGTTCTGCTTCATGACCAAGTTCACTGCCGTGTCAGTGAGATGGGCCGGACTCGGCTTTCCACACACGCTGTGCTCGGCTCGAGGGTTTCTCTCTGCCCCAGATGCTCTCCCTCCTCTTCTTCTGACCTAACTCACCTCTGTCCCTGGGGTCCCATCACCTCCTCGGAGGCCACCTCACTTCTCACAACTCCCACTGCCCTCACCACCAGGGCCCCACAGGGTCCAGTTCTCCTCTAGGATGTGCTCCTCGGATGGGGCCCGGATGGACTCTTCCCCTTCTCTGGGCCCCGCATCTAGCTCCAGCATTAGGCGCTCGGGGAATGAGGGAACAGTGAAATGGCCAAACAGTGAAATGGCCAAAAGTGAAATGGCCTTAGGGACAGGGCTTGGCTGGGGGTCCCACCCCCGGATTGGCAACCTCCCAGCCTACCTTTAATCAGCCCTAGGAGTTTCACGAAATTCTTCTCCCCAGATACTCTCTACTCTCTTAAGGTAATGGAAAAATTCACTGACGTGTTCAAAGTAAACATACAGCAGACCAGTCTTGGAGGGAGGAGATGGGGGGGGGACAGACTCAAAACATCAGAAAGGTTGGGGCCCACCGGCACTTTGGAGAACGTGGGGACCGCGTGCTGGCCTGGAGCACGGCCCCTGTCCCAGCAGGAGCGTTGGGAGAAAGGAGGGGGTAACGCAGGGAAAATGTCTAACTTGGGATCTGACACGGGGTAAGCGCCCAGGGAGCGAGAGCTACGGCTAATTCCGTGAAAATACATCATCCCCATGTCCCAAGTGTAACCCCCGTAGGATTAGGAGATGTGTGCTGAGTTTTAAGGGATAAGCCATTCCAGACTACCGCTTGCCAAGGATAACCCACAAATGGTCCCCGGGGACCCAATTAAGATAATCGTTCCTGGGGACGGTTGTTGACTTCCACACACCACAAAAACACATGCGGGAGGCAAGATCTGTGTCTGAACCGTGCTTACCGTGTTATTAAATGTCCCCCGACACAGACGGGCCCCGCTGCCGCCCTTCACGAACACGCATGTGCGTGTGTGGACACGTGATCACACGCATGCGCACACACACAGAGTCGTGTGGCCTTTCCCGGCCTTTCCCGGTCTAGAAGCACAACCCTGTGCTCTCAGTGTCCCTGTGGGTCCATGCCAAATCTCTGAGCACTGTCCGAGTCCGGCCCCTGAGAGGCAGGAAGACAACCCAGCGACGTCTCCATGTCCCTCTCAGCCTCTGACTGGCGTTTAAGGGACATCCCCCTACCCTGGAGCAAGAAACGCCTTTATTTAAATTCCGATCACTGAGCTCCTACTCTGTGTCAGGAACCCTAATCTTCGAGGAGCTCTCATTCTAGAAGGGGAGTAGGGTGGAAATAACTGCCTCTAACAGGAGAAATGGCACAAGAGAGGTGTGGGCAAAATGCTAGGGATGGGGAGAGGACAGGAGTCAGGTTAGGAAGACTTCCTGGAAGAAGTGACATCTGCACAGAGCTTTGAAGGGCATGCAGGCAATTCTGGATGGAAATGGGAATTGGGGGAGGGGTACTCTGGGCTGAGGGAACAGCATGTGTCAAAGCAGGGAATGGCATGGTACAGTGAGGAAATGCTGGGCAGTGCTGGACTCCCAGAGCCCAAGTCACGTGGAGCGGAAGCGGGTACCAGGTACGGCAGGCTGGGCCTGATTATGAGAGGTTTCTATTCTAAGTGCAGGGGTGTTGGGTCCTCCTTAGAAAGACCATGCTGACAAAGGGGGAGGGGGTACGGGCGGTAGACTGAGCAACTGAGAAGGGAGCTTCTAAGGAGGTGACGCTCAGGTGAAAGAGGGAAATGGACCTCAGTTAGGGAGTGGGCTTCGGGGACAGACTCAAGGAGTACTTGTGAGCTAGAGAAGCCGGCAGGAGGGAGGTCCCAGCCGTCGCGCTCAGCCAGGGTGGCAGCTCAGCCAGGCTCTACCAGACTTGGGAGGGGCGGTGAGGACACCATCACCCTCCGATCTTTCGGGCATTTCCACGTTGGTTCAGAGAGGCTAAGGCTGGAGCTGAGAGGGGGAGTGACCAAAACCCCAGCAGCTGAAACTGCTCTCTCCATTCTTTGCTCTGAGCCTGCCCTCTGTCTGGAAAATTCCCTCCCAGGTAGCTGCTTGGCTCCCTCCTCCCCCCAACAGGTCTCTGCTCTGGATTTCCCTGGCTCGGTGGGGTCCACACGGACACCCATGCTCCCGGCACGCTGACTCCCCTCCTCCAGCCCTGTCCATTCCTGGGCACCTACGACGGTGCCCAGCCCAGAGGAGTGCCCCCCAAATAGTCACTACATAAGCCGTGAAAATATTCAGGGACTTCATTTCCTACCATGAAGGGGAAACTCAACAGCACGGGATCCAAGTCCTAAAGCATTAGGGGCCCAGCCCACTTTTCTGGCCTTAACCTTTCCCCTCTCGACCAAGGCCTATTTCCTGGAGAGGCTGCCTTTTCGGCACTTCCTAAACGCCCCATAATGCTGTGCTTTGTTCGTGTCTCCCTCCTCATCACTCCCTGTCTTCTGGAGCCCGTCTTCAGTGTCCCTGTTTCTCTGGGAGGCTTTGCTGACTTTCCTGATGGGAAAGTGCTAGGTGTGCACCTCTTTCCTTGATTTGATTGCACTCTGCCCACAGTAGATCAAGGATTCCAGTCTAATGTTCCTGTGCCCCAGGAGTTCATGGAGGTAGGGATGGAGGTCCCGAGCTCTTTCATTATCTCAAAAAGCCTAAAGAAACAGACGCTTTTGCAGACCTCGCGCATTTAGCAATGATAAGGCTGAGCAGACTAACTAGTACATCAAGCCTCTGCTCTGGGCTGGAATTATATCAGCATGGCGACAGCGGTTATCTCCTGCTGATAAGACACTGTGCCAGCCAGGGAAATAGGCTATTGACTCTTTCAAAGGGGGAGAGCGAGGGGAGAGGAACAAACTGATTATTGCTTAATATATGTAGTTGGGTCAATTGACAAACTTTGTAAAACATGAGGTCTTTACAGGGAAAGAAGACAGCAACCTTGACCATGAATGCACTTGACCCCTGCTGTCCACTAAATCATCACCTCTTCGAGGGTAGAGACCACGTCTTACTCATCTTTGCGTCGCCGGGAACGAGCATAGTGCCTGACCCGTGGGGAGAAGGGTTCGGTAATTGTCGATGAGAATTGAATCAAATAAAAAAGGCAGATGGTCCCTTGCTCTATAGATTGAGAACTTTCTTTTGGCCATCTGGAAATGAAGAAACGGGCCATAAAAACCCACTGAAATTCGGGTATCTCCTTGGGGGCGGGGGTGGCGCATTTTATACACAGTAGGTGCCAAGCGAAGCAGGCTGTTGTGATAGAGTGGGGCCCAGCCCCCTGCTGGGCTTCTCCGCCAGCCCCCTCTGTCCCTGTTCCCCCCAGCCCTATGTCAGAAGGTCCCCTTCCCTGGGCCAGGCACAGCCGCCCTGGCTGTCCAGGTGCCCCTGGAAGAGGTAGCCACAAACTAGGATGTCTCTGAACTCCATCCCTCTTCCCCAGCTGCTCTGGAACTCATCAAATATCATTTCCATATGAAACAGCAACTCGCGTGTAATTACATTGTCATAAATCGGCCTCGGCGCTGTGATTAGAGCTCCCGTCTCCCGTTCACTGGGAACCCCGGGCGCGCGTGGAGCTGGAGGAGGCACCCCGGGGAGCTGCAGCTGGGAGGCCCGGGACCACCCCGCTTACCAGGATGGTGGTGACAACCAGTGTGGTGTTGAAGAGGCTGTCGGAGACGTTGGAGGCGTAGAGGCGGCTGTCCATGCTGAGCCCGTCCGCCACGTGCCACTGGCCGATCTGAGGAGACACAGGAGAGAGGGCTGGGAAGGGATGGGGTTAGGAGGCGGCTGGGGAGCAGGGTTGCTGAGGTCGTGTGTGGGCCTCCAGGGTTGGAAGGAGCCGAGAGACCCGTCCCCTCCCTCCGACTGGGCCACACGGAAGCCACAGAAGGCGGCAGGGATATGGAGTATGGATGAAGGCGGGGTTACCGTTCCATAGGTTTGAGGGGATCAGGGAAGATGGGGGGGCTGAGAAAGGAAGGGGAGATGAGAGTAAAGACCCAAGAGAGGTGAAAGAGGAAAGCAGGAAAACCAATCAGGCACAGAATGCGGTTCAGAGACATTCACTCACACAGAAGGGAATGAAACACGGGGAATCGCATTATCCTGAGTCAGGAAGGAGCCACAAAGCTCTTTTGTTTCGGCCTAGCATCAATAATTCCGATTACCTCACTAAGAACCGGAATGCTAGAGTACACAAAACCGGCATACACTCGACCCTTCAGTGAATGTTGCGTGAGGGGTTCAGGGGGTGAATGAACCGGAGGAGGGAAGACCCAGGTTCTCGTCCTGGTTGACTGACTTACTAGCTGTGCAAACCTAGGCAAGTTCCTTAAATCTCTCTGAATCGTGGTTTCCCCATCTGTCAGCAGGGGTGGAAATTTTGCCTGCCTTCCCCTCAGAGCCAACCGAGATCCTGGCTGTACCAGCTCGATGCTAGATTATTCAGCCGGGCCCCGGAGCGTGGACCTCCAATGCGCGACCTCCAAAAACTGACTGACCCTGAGCATGTCTCCTCATCTATGAGATGGGAATACTCACAGAAACGTCACGGTGTCCTTGTGAGAATATATTTGACGCTATTTTCCTCCCTCTTCTCCATTGCCTTCTCTTCGAGTGGGAAAAATGCCCAACTGACCCAGTTCTCCATTCTAGAAAGTCGCCTATACCTAAATTCAACCTCATTGGGTTTTTAGATGGTTTTCTCAGTGGAGCCCCTTTTATAAATATGTGCGTGTGTGCGCATGCACGCGCATGTGTTACCAATACACTCCCACTGGCCGGCCCCCTGGCAAATGGCTCCTGCCCTGAGGGCTGGAGGTGGGAGGCCAGGAGACATGGCTGACAGCTGGCCGGACACGCAGCGAAGTGCACACGCCCAGCTCCGCCGGGCCCCTCCAGGCACCAGCGGCAGCTCTCCTGGAAAAACCCTCCTGAGTTCTGTGGATGGCACAGGGCTCTATTCCCCAGAGCCGGGCTCCAGGTTCCTCTTTTAGAAAGTCGAACAACAATGAAGACATACTCACCCCCGGCCCCCACCCCCACTCGGCAGGGCCAGAGGGTGGCAGGTCTTGGGGGGCAGTATCCCTCTCTCTGCCATCGTGGTCGGCAGCCTGAAGAGGGGAGGGCCAAGCTAGGACTGATGGGCCTCACAGGCGAGCCTTTCATCTGCCAGAGGGGAGATGACCCCAAACTGCCCTCCAAGCCGCTATGAGGGGGCCACGTGGAGAGGAGTGGGCAGCTTTCTCCACCTCTGCAAGGGCAGCGGGGTCCTGGACATACACACATTCATTTCTAGTTTACCAGCAGAATCTCATACACATCCACACGGGAGAGCCCGTCTGACAGATAAACAAACTGATGATGAGATAAGAGTTCCTTCGCCCTGTCCTAGGGTCGCCTCACCCATCAGCTGAGAGGCCCGAGCTTCAGCCCCAGATGCATCTTCCCCGGCGAGCCGTCACGGCCATCCCGTCTGTCTCTTCCAACGTCCTATGGCACACTGTTGTTTGCCTGGCTCTCCCACCAGCCTGTGCCAGGCTGGCCAGTTTGTGCTCACGCCCCAGCATCTTGCCTGGGGGCTGGTACTTGGAAGCAGGGGAAGTCAACATTCCATATCAGCAGACTGCTGCTGCCGGTGGAGTGTGGGCAGAAGACAAGTGAGCCCCCTCTAGCTCTCGGGAGCCCCTATTGCTTCTGGAAGGGACCGGCCACACCCGCTTGCTGCTGGAGCTCCCCCGCCGCCCCAGCTGCCTCTTTCTGGAGGGGAAGTGGGTGGGGAGGATGATTTTCAAGCACAGAGTGGAAGGGGAACAGTAGTGACGAGACACCTGTCATGCCAGATGTGTTCTGTCATCTCTTTGAACTCTCCCCTCAACTTTGTGGAGAATGCCGACGTTTTGATTTATGAGGAAACCCAGGCTCAGAGAGATTCAGCGGCTTGCCTAAGGTCACCCACCTAGTAGTGGTGCGTGGGCTTGAACCTGGAGCTCTGACTCCTGAAATGAGACTCTCCCGTCCCTGCGGCTGTCTCCTGGGTGGCAATGCCAACATGGGCTCCACGAAAGCAGGCCTTGGTCAACCAGAGAGAGGAACATCAGCCATCCAGCAAGAACCCTGCACAGCTTTTCTCTCCTGGGTTTTGACACTCCACTTCCGACATCAAGTGAGACGACTTCTCCTGGAGGCTCATTTCCCTGCCTTCAAAATGGCTAGAATTGGCTCCCAGTGGTCTCTTCGGGTGGGAAGGGCCAGATTTAGACAGAAGGACATAAATAACAGTCGGGCTGGCTGTCAGCATTTAGATGTGCGAGATGACGACTGAACTTCTTAGAGTCCTATCTGTCACCTAAATGTGTACTTCACGCCAAGAGGGCCAGTAAGATCTCAGCTCCCCCCACCCCTACTTTCCCCCCTCTGCTGCTCTCGGGGGACCCGATCTTCGCTAACCGCCTGCCCCAGCCCCAGACTCCCCGATCTTACCCAAGCCATCAGAGAGGTTCCCCAAAAAAGCCAGGGATAGAAATGATTTACGTGGAGCCCCAGCTGACAGCCTAAACCATGCATTCCCACCCCCCTACCCCAAACAGCCTCTGGGGACACAGCAAACAGACGAATTAGCCCCTGAGCTCTAGTCAGGAAATGAATCTCCCACCCACCCTCCCATTAGCCCCCAAGAAATTAATAAACTCATCAGATGCAACAAAGTGGTTTGGCAGCTATCACCCAGCACAACCTAATTGCAGAAAGGCGATAGGAGGGAAAGGGAGAGACTGAGCCAGGCATCCTGGGATACAGGCTAATTGCCTCACCCACTGGGCCCCTTCTCTGCCACATGCGTGCCAGGGGTGGGCAGGAGACACAGCTCTCCTTGCTGAGCATCTGCGGCTCTGTCTCCAGCCAGATTCCCTTGCTCTGCGCTGCTGACGCCTGTCCCCCAAACTTCCCGTGGGCAGAGCTGTTTGGTCAGCCTCTTCTACGTGCCCACATGTGCCGGCCTGATTACGCTCAAATGATGTCTTCCCATGGCCCCCTCTCTGTACTTTCTGTCTCTCCCATTTGTTCTGCCTTTGCACCGCACTTTGTCCATGGACTTGGATGACACTGATGGCCTTGACGACACGTTAATGCAGGTAAGAGAAAGGCACCCTCCACCTGGGCTGGTGCACCTTCTGCACCACGCACGCAGTGGCCCCAGAGTGGGAGGACCCGAGTCGAACGCGGCTGCTTCGCTGATGAGCTGTGTGATCTTAGGTAAGTTACTCAACCCCCCTGAACCTCAGTTTCCTCCATTTATAAAGCGGGGCTGAAAATAGTGACTATTACCTCTAACAGACTCCTTAACGGGACTGAAGGAGATGGTACGT
Source organism: Nasua narica (assembly GCA_028533885.1). NCBI lineage: Eukaryota > Metazoa > Chordata > Mammalia > Carnivora > Procyonidae > Nasua > Nasua narica. The sequence goes on from CM052815.1 coordinate 78,476,698, forward strand.
GTGTGAGCACTAGGCAAGCATTCCTTAATTTTTAATGCCACGGCCTGAGACAGAAGGTGGGATCTCTTCCGTGTCCTACCGCGGGCTTTACCCACCCAAGTCACCGAGCTGGTAAGTGGAAAAATACAGGATTCAAGACAAGGCCGGTGTGCCGCTTCCTGGAGATCTTACTACTTAAAAAGAATGTGTACCTCTTCTCACAACTGATTCTGATGCTCCCGGGAAACACATCTTGTGATCGGAGTGTTTCATCAAATGTGAACATTTCTGTAAATAAATGATATGGGCTGTGTTGGCGTGGGCCCGGAATGTATCCTTCATCCAACATTCCTAAAGGACGCAGGATTTATGTTAATTTGTGTCCATATGAATTAATAATAATCTTGCTCCTTAAGCAGTAAAATTTTGGACATTTTAATTATTTATTTGAAAGCACTGTTCCCAAAAACTCTTTCAAAGAGAATTACACATTCCACTGTCCTCTTAAATAGAGTGTGAGTCTTGACCTTCATTCAGTGTCATTGTTGCGAAGGCAGTTACTACCCTGTGCCATGATGTGTTGCTGGCCTGCAAGCCTGAAACGGGGATGGCCACTTGCCTTCACTTCTGTGCTTTGATAAGTTAATTTGTCTACTTCTCAGAGCATCTCTTCTCCTTGTGAGCTGTCACTCAGTACTGCTGTCGGGATAGCCATGTTTGACCCCTGGGCGAGCAACCAAGGGACCAAGCTCGAAAGAGCTGCCATAAGGAGAACCCAGATAAGGCCGGATGGGATGTCGGGGCTCTGGTGAACGGATTCCGGGGCATGGATACAGACTACGCCCGGTCCTTTGGAGAGGCCGCTGCCGAAAAACTGAAGGAGTGTCTGAGACCTGCATTTAGTCTGTGCGTGACCTTGGGCCAGCGTAAGCAAGCTGGTCGCTTCCTCAGCAATACGCCATGGGAAACACTTGTCCAGGGCCATGACCCCAGGGATCCCCTGCTGCTTCCCGAAAGAGCTGGGAGCATGTCACGTGGGGCGTGGAGGGCCACATTAGCATCTACACTGTGGCTGTGAGGCCCAGGGGCCCTGAGCAAGTCAGCAAACCTCCCCGAGTCTCCCCCTTCCCTGGCCTCGCTGAGCTCCCTCTGGACGAGGGGACACTCTGGCCCTTTGTTCTGTTTTCCACCCAGCAGCGGGCAGTCATCTCGATGCAATGTCAAATATGATCCCACCAGCCCAGGCCTAAAACCCCGCAATTCTTCCCATTTTGGTTTAAGGACCGAGATCCTTCCCACGGCCTACCAGGCCCTACAAGGCGGGCCTCTGCCCACTGCCCACGCGCATCTCACACTATCTCCTCCAGCTTTATCCGTGTGCCAGTCCCACCAATGTCTTCAAGGGCAACACACCCCTTCTTGCCAGGGTCTGTGTGCATGCCGTTCCCCCTCTGGAACATTCCATGCTGCCTACCCACCCTGACCCCCAGACCTCATTCTGCCATTCAGAGGTTGCTAAACCACAGACTATAGGCGAAACCTGGCTCATTGCCTGTTGCAGGAAATAAAGTTTTATTAGCACATGGCTACATCCTTTCACCTACCTCCTCACGGTGCCTGTATTCATATACGAGGGTAGAGTTGCAAAGTCTAACTATTTACCATCTGGACCTTCAGAGAAGTTTTCCAAACCCTGACCTGGGTCACACACGTGAATCCTTCAGGCTGCAGTTCAAAAGTCCCTGCTTCCAGGAGGCCTTTCTTTCCTTCTTCTCCTAAAGTCAAACTTCTCCCCAAACTGTCTTCTCTTCCCTTTCTGAACATTTGTCTCAGGCTCTAATTATGTACTCAGCAATGAGACTTTCTTGCTATGCCTCCAAGGGAGAGCCCTCTGCTGTCCCCTCAGGAGGTCGGTCCTGCCGGGGAGCGGCCACGCGTGCCCCTCCCCCACAGCCCTCTCCCTCTCACCTGGAATCACTCAGGGCTGTCATTTTGCCCATTTGTTCTCTCCCAAGTAGGTAAAAAGGGATTCACTTGGAAAGCCCCGAGGGATTTCCTCACATCCTTGCCTGTATCTGTGAGTATGCACTCTGTAACATTTAAGATCTTATGTACATTCAGATGATTGTTCTTTGCACTCAGAGCTGCCGGGATCTAGCTTCTAGAAAAGCTGACATCACTCCAAGGCCAGCCAAGCCCTTCTGCTCCACAGCCAGACTCTTGAAAACCCTTATTGATCACCTGTGCCTGCGGGGCATTCAGCCAGAGGTTTGCTTACATAAATTTCCCTGATTCTGCCTAACGACCCTGTTATTTTTCCCACCTGAGAAATG
>CM052815.1:78479509-78541229 GCA_028533885.1 Nasua narica
GTGGCGTTCCTGAAGGGCTCCGGACTCGGAGCAGGAGTGACGTAAACACATGGCTCAGCCCTGCCTTGTCCTTGTTTGTGCCCTGAACCAGGCTACAAGCAAGACTCCACGAAGGCTGCATACAAAGACAGAGAAATATACACGCAGACATCTCCAGGAGAGAGAGGACAGGCCTCAACTCTGCACGGTGTGGCAGAATCCTCCAAGCACATCTATGGACAGCCTTCCGTTTTGTGCTCACGAGAATTTCATAAAGTCCCTAAAGCAGGTATCATTTAAGACCATCAGCCCTATCTTACCGGAGGGGGAGGGACAGGGAAGAGAATGCTAGGGTCCCTGCACATGGCTCCCCCTCACCTCCCTGGGCTCCCCTCACCAGCCGGCCCGCCTGCCCTCAGTTGCCGACAGCTCCCGTCGGTGGCGTGCCCACCTCTCAGCAGAGCCGGTGACGCGGGCTGCTGCATGAGACCGAATTAGCAGCTCAGCCCCTTCCAGCTCTCCCAGGCATGAGCTGGCTGAAGAGGCGCGGAGAAGAGTCACTCTGCGCTGGCAAACTTCCCCAGGCTGGGCTCAGGCAGGATGCGTGATGGGGCATATTACAAGGAATATATTTCAAATGCGGCACTTTGCAACCCCACTCCTCTGCCCGAAAGCAGCCCCCCGTTTGGGAAATTTAAGTAGCTCTAATTTGTTTGCCGGCTGATGTGTGAATAGGCTTCCGCAGTCGGTGAATTTCCCATCAAAGCTGATAAGCAGGAAGTGCCAGTGCTTTGGGAGAAAGAACCAGATGCACGCGGGCTGGGGAGACAGGAGGAGAGAGGGTCCTTCAGGTCACAGCCGTCCAAAGCCAGCTCCTCTGCCCCTTGGCCGTATGTCATCTGGGGGGTGGCCAGGAAAGCCAGATGCCCTCCCGGGAGGAGGGACGGAAGAGGGCGTTAATTCCCTAGAGAGGGTACTGCCCTGGGGAAGGGAAAGGTGTGTATGGTGATTTGGGGGGCCTCCCATTTCACAGCTTCCAATTCCAGTCGCCAGCAGAGAGGCTTGTCATAGGAGCTCTCTCTTTGAACAAACTGGGGAAAGGGAGCTTTACAGAGCTCTCCCAACAAGCTCCTAGGTCCCCAGGGCTCCGGCGTCCCTGCTGGTCGTGAGCTCCTCGGGGCTGGAGTGGCCCGTCCAGTGTGCTCCCTGCACACTCCCCAGGCCCCGGCACCCAGATCTGCACACACCCCAGTCCCTCACTGGCTGGTGCATCCCTTCTCCAGACCTCCCGCTCTCGGCCGGGCGGCGGGGCTGCACTCGACGGTGAGGGTCGGAGAACCCTCGGGAGAGGCAGTGTCCGAGCCGTGTGGCACCGGAGGAGGCTCAAAGGCAAGCAGGGCCCGGCATGTGACGGCCTCGCTGGGAAGCTGCCATTTCACTCTGGGAGCAAACGGGGCCACCGAGGGGTCTCAGGCCCCAGAGTGACGCCCGCGTCCTCCGGAGGGAGAGCTGGACCCGATGACCCTCCGGGTCTCCTCCGGCTCAAGAATCTATGACATTCTAGGAGACACCAGCTATTTCAAACCTCAGGCCAATTCCCCTTCTCCCGGCTCCTTAATTAATTAAAAGGAAGACGCAAATGACTCCTCAGTAACCTTCAAAGCAGCCCCCTTCCTTTCCCCGAGAACCAGAACCGCCTGCCATCCCAGAATTTCCTCATCAAAGGCAAAGTGCTCGCTGACTGGCTGGCTCGTGGGGAATGGCCCGCCGAGCAGCCTCCCCAGCCGGCCCACTCTTGTCAGCTCTGTCCCCTAGCCAGCGAGCTGGCACTCGAGGATGCTGATTTCCAGCAATCAAACCCCCGCTCCGGCGCTCCGAGCCAGGCTCCGCAAAGGCAGCTTCAAAGGATCTGCATATTTATGGTAAACTCCTTCCTCAAATTGAAAATGTATTAGACAGTAGCAATCAGGACACTCTCAGAGCAGCGCCCCCCGCCCCCCCGCCACCTGTCTGGGCCTTTATGGCTGTTCTCGTTAGTGCCCATGGGACCGCCACTGTCACAGAGGCTCCTGACGGGAGGGGCTGGGCCACAGGGCACAGATGCCGGGCGGGGCCTCTCCACGGAGGGGAGACCCCCTCCTCACTGCTCCCCCAATGCCACCTGCAGGCAATGGTAGCACAGACTCTCATGTGACAGGGTCTTTCTAGGGTTTTCTGTTGTTCTCTGTTTGCTTTCGAAATGGAGAAAAGAGTCTGGAGGTGGGGACAGGAGGGGATCCCACCAGCAGTTCTGTTAAGACTGCCATCAAAGGAACAGAATTTGTTTGCTGGTGTCCCCGGCCGCAGAGAGCCACGGCGAGAGGCGTAGCTGGCTGCCTTCACACGGCTGCCAAAGCAAGTTCTAGCACCACAAACAGACTTCCCCTCCCCGCACGGGGGGCCGGCGTGCCTGTGCGCGGGCTTGTCGCAGAAGGAGAGGACACAGGACCCCTGAGTTCTTGGTTGGCGACGGTGACTCACAAAAGCCATCTGGCTCATCCCCCGGCCTCGTCAGAACTACACTCGAGTCACTCCAGAGAACCAGGCCTTTGGAAAGCTGAGTTTATATCAGCTTTGGGAAACGGGACGTGGCCGTCAGTTCTCAAGGCTTTTTTCCTCGCCCACTCTTGGCCAGATCTGCATCTCTCTTCATCGCCATAGGAACGGACACAAGCATATAAGTGGTCGAAGGGAGGGGTGGCTCAGGGATGGTGTCTATGAAAAGTTCACATGAAAATAACCTTGCATATTTTGAGGGTGAAGGGGCAAGTTGGACAAGTGATGGACCCCAAGGGCCAGAGTTCTGAATGAATCAAAGCTTTGAAGGCTAATTCCAGTAAGCAAGCTAATGCCGGGAATGGAAATTCAGTGCTTGTGAGCTAGTGCTCTTTAGCTTTACCCCATTTCACCCCATCTGGAGTGTGGTCCTCAATTTGGGCTTCAGGTTTTAAGAGAGACCTAAACAAACCCAAAAGCATCAGTGGTGTGAGATTCGGAGGTCATATTCTATTGGGAGCAGCTATGGGCTGCTGTTTACAGAAGGAAAGATATCAGAGGCTCACTAGGATAATTGCTGACTGCAATTTTTGCCTCTCCCCGAAGATTATGAGCTCTTGAAGGGCCCATGACTCATGTATCTTGCATCCCCAGCCCTGGACATAGAGAAGGTGCTCAAACAGTGTTATGCGAAATTTCAGGAAGAAGTGAATGGAGAAAAATCAAACTATTTTCAAATATTTGAAGAGTTGGTAAAAAAAAAAAAAACAAGAAGCGGGCTGTTCCAGCTGTTTCAGAAGGCAGAATTAGGAGGCAGATTCTGACCCTCTGCCTGAAAGATCTGGGAATATGCCTTTTGAGAGGTAGTGAACTCCCCAGCCCAGAGAAGACTCAAGGAGAGGCTGGGTGGCTGCTTCTCTCGGGGACACTATGGGAAGCATTCTTGCATTGGGACGGAAGATTAGACTAGAGGACTTGGAGGTCTCCCCTAACACGTTCTGGGGCCAAGCTGCAGAATCAAAGACCATGGACTTTGAAGATAGCCTGACCTGGGTTCAGTGAAGTCTGAAACTTCCTAGCTGTGTGGATGTGGACACATTACTTCCTCTCTCTCTCTGCCCCAGTTTCTTTGCTGCAAGATGGACAAAGGAGCCTTTACGTGGGGCAGATACAAGATGAGAAATTTTAAATATCCATGTACACCACTCCGTACGGGGCATCATGGAGGAGAGCTATTAGCTCATTATGTCAGCAGGGCCGGCGTTCTACCTAGCCATAGGCAAGCAGAAGAGAGTGCCATGCAAATCTGGTTTCATTAATCCTTGGGTTTAATAAGGCCAAACGTTGAGGGGTTACCATCTTCACACAGGAAGAAAACTGAGATACCCCCATTGTGATGCACAGGGATCCAACAGGAAAGGTGAGATCTGCGTCTTTAGTGAGGGGTGTCAGGCCCCCATGCCTCAGCCCTCCTTCTCCCAAAGGCTTAATTAGAGCCTGTTAAGCCATTTCTAATCCTCAGATGAAAAGTGTGCTCATCCTATTACAGCCCTAAGAAAGTCACTTGGGGACTGCTCAGAATCTCTGATCTTTAGACTAAGTTAAATAAAGGAAATTAAGGGCCTTCTAATGCTGTGCTTCTTTCTTTGTTCCCCTTGTCTCTTTCAAATCTGATTTATCCCGAATGAAGAAGGGAGATTTTACTATTCTAATGCAATCCAGGACATCTTCTGGGGAATGAAAAGGGAGAATATGGGAGGGAGAAGGGAGAGCTCCCATAGGTGAAACTAAAGCATGGACTTAGGGAGCCCCAAAGCAATACCATTGACTTCTAGGTCCATAAATAAGCAATTGGGAGACGGTACAGCTTCAGAAATGCCACTTACGGGACACTCGAGGGAACATTTCCCCCAAAAGAGTCTCCAGTGGGGGCTCCACAGAATTCCAAGATGGAAAACCCTCTCCAAGCAGAATCAAAATAGTAATTTTTTTAATGGTAAAAAAATAACCCTCAATTCTGAAAGACTATTTTTAAAATGGTAATAATCCCTTAATCAGCCACCAGCAGGGAATACGGCATTTGGTTCAGACATTTTACCAATTACAACCCACTGGGTCCCTGTGTGGTGCTTTCTAAATAATCAAAACCAGTTCTTAATAGCCACTCGCTCAGACAGGAAGAGAAAGAACAAAACCAAATCCAAAGGAGAAGACACCATTACTAGAGAAAGGCCAGCCCAGCAGGTCACCGGGGACAGGTGACAGCAAAGCAACAGACCTGGGTAAAGCGTTTTGATTTGGGAGCTCAGGGATTCCGAGAAAGTGAGCAGAAGCCAAGAGCAGGAGGTCCAAGAGCATGGGCTTCGGAGTTGGACAAGCCTGGGCGTGAATTTTAACTCTGCCCAAAGTCCTTGCTAATAGTGAACTTGGGTCAAGTTCCTTATCTTCCTTGAGCGTCAGTTTCCTTATTTGTGATGGGAGAGTTTATCCACCTTCAAGGGCGGTCCCCCATGTCAGACGGGATCTGTGCCCAGTGCCCACGTGGTACTCAAGAGATGCCATCGCCTCCGGTCCTGGTCACTCCCCCTTCCCTTGCCAGCACCACCTTGGATGGCATTGAAAAGATATTCAAGCAGAGATACTGACTTTCCTCCCACCCTGGAGAAGAAGCCCAATTAATTATCCCTCCCCAAACCATTTCTTCATCCTGTGATAATCAGGGGAAGGACACCTATCAAGGGGCAAAGATTGGGCTGGTGATTGAGATGGGACCTGGGGACCAGAGCCGCAGCGCTCTGTCTGTGCCTGTGACACAACCCGCACGGTATTCACTGGTATTCACAGAGCCTGAGCGAGACAGGCAAGGAGCAGGACAGTCACCAGATCTGTTGAAGAAAAATGGGTAATAAAGGGGATTATTGCAATCCACTTTATAAATTCAATCAAGAATGTGTGTCCCTGGAGAAAAAGGAACCCTCGTGCACTGTTGGTGGGAATGCAGACTGGTGCAGCCACTCTGGAGAACAGTATGGAGCTTCCTCAAAAAGTTAAAAATAGAGCTACCCTACAATCCAATTATCACACTACTGGGTATTTACCCAAAGGATACACAACCATTAATTCTAAGGGAGACATGGGCCCCGATGTTTATAGCACCATTATCTGCAATAGCCAATTTATGGAAGCAGCCCAAATATCCACCCAATGATGAATGGATAAAGATGTGGGGTATAACGGAATATTATCCAGCCATAAAAAAGAATGAAAGCTTGCCATTTGCAAGGACATGGATGGATCTAGAGAGTATGATGCTAAGCGCAGTCAGTCAGAGAAAGACAAATACCGTATGATTTCAGGCACATGTGGAATTTAGGAAACAAAACAAGCAAAGGGTTTTTGAAAAAAAGAGGGGGGGGGCAAACCAAGAAACAGACTCTTCACTATAGACAACGAACTGCTGGTTAGCAGAGAGGAGTGGGCTGGGGGAGGGGTGAACTAGGCGATGGGGATTACGGAGGGCACTTGTGACGAGCACTGGGTGATTACGGAAGTGCTGAATCGCTATATTGTACACCTGAGACTAATATTATACTGGATGTCAACCAATTGATATCAAAATAAAAACTTAGAAAAACGTGGGTCCCTTAGGGTAGCCGAAGATCCAAAACGCCTTCCTCTTTGATGGCCTCCTTGGCTCAAAAAGATGGGGGTAGGCTATGGGGAGGGCAAGAGGAAATTCTATGCACGGAGGGCACTATTTGTCAGGACACAGCTGGTGGCCCCCCTGCACTGTAATCGGCTATCTGGGTGCCAGCCAAGAATATGCAGATCCCTGCAAGGCCCCCCACTTTACTGGCTCAGCATTTACAGCTGTGGGGCCTGGGGATGTACGATTACAGCAAGCACATGGGTCCTTCCTCCGCACATCTGCGTTGGGAGATGCCCTACCTACACCAACTATGTATGCAGCCGAAGAAGGACCAGTAGCTGCTGTTCGGGATGCCCCCAGACCAGAATCCCCTGCTGGGCGGGGCTGGGCTGGGGCCTGGAGGCTGGCGATGATGTTTCTTCCCAGCCTGAGCAGTGGGTATTGGAGAAGTGGAGTTAAGGGGAGGAGGTACTTTGAGCCTCATCAGCCATCATTCAAGCGGAAGGTGGGGTCAGGGCCTCTTTCCGGGGAGCACTCCGAACGCAGGCCTGAGGTCCAATGGGGAGATTCTCAGAGCCTGGGATTGGGCCTCCTGCGGAGTACGTCTGGGGTTGGGCACGAGCATTATGTTCTCCTAACTACGGCCTCCCCGGCATTATCGCCACGTGCTTCATTTCCTCGTCCTTTGTTATTTTTCCTGTAGCACTTACCACTATTGACCCTATATTATATACGGACGCTTTTGCCTATTGTTTGTCCCATACTACAATACAGGCCCCAGAAAAGCAGACACTTGGCCCATTTTGTAAGGCCTGTGCTTCGACAAAAGTCAGGAACATAGTAGGCACAAGAGGTGTTTCCTGAACGCAGGAATGAACGTTCTTCATTCACGCCCCTGAGCATACTGGGGCTCCCGGAAGCCTGCCTGGCAATTTCCCTACAGGCTGGAGGCTTCATCCGGTCAGGGAATTAGGAGCCCGAGGGCATGATCTGAGCTTCCTAACCCCAAATCGCACTGATTTTTTTTTTCCCGTGTCCCCAGACAGTGAGCTTTCTCAGGGCAGGGACTGCGCCTTTTGCAGCTTGGTTTCCTCCGAGCCCAGCACAGAGCCTGACAGAAGGAAGCTGTTCAAAGAGCGGAAATGTAACAGCTACTAGGAAAAATGGTATAGAGAGAGGTAGACGTGCTGACCCTCTAGGGTCAGACCCACACTCGTAAGGACTCGCTTCTTCTGCGTAGATGTCTCGTTGGGGAAGCCGGAACTCGCACTCACACCGAGCACATACTCATGTATCGGTTAGATAATGAGATGCCCATCCGGGGATACTCTGGCCCAGCGCTTCTGGCTATCTACCTAACCCCGGACTCTCTTTTACCTTGTTGTTTCCCTAGAAGGGTGACCTGGCTCTGTGGCCTAGCGTAATCACTGCCCTCCTGGAAGGAAGGGCTGAACCCGAGCCCCTCAGACACGGGGACAGAGTGGCAGGACGCGGGTGTGGCCAGGCCTCGTCGGCGTAGCCTCGGGTCTCATTGGGATCCCTCTGCACGCTCGGTGACCACATCAGTTTCTGGGCCCTGTCCGAGGTCTACCCAATGGGACCCCTGTAGGGTGGAGGCTAAAAACCTGCATTTTGAGCCAGTTACCAAGGTGATTTTGATGCATGATTTGTCTGTCATAAAACAGTTATGAACATCAGAGATGTTTGGGTTCAAGGCCAGCTACCCCACTCACTGTCCAAGGCCAGGTCCGGCCACCCCCAGGAGCATTCATTTCCTCACCTATAAAATAGGGATTAATAAAAAGAATCTATCACTGACTACCAACTTAAGACGAACAAAACCTAACTAAGAGGAAACAAATAACCTGAAGAGTCCTATAACCATTTCAGAAATTGAATTTGTAATTTAAAAGTTGCCGAAAAAAGAAATCTCCAGGCCCAGATGGCTTCCCTAGAGTATTTCACCAAACATTTAGAGAAGAATTAACAGCAGTTGTATACAATTCATTCCAGAACACAGAAGAGAAAGGAACACTTCCCAATTCATTTTGTGAAGCCAGTGTGACTCTGACACCCAAAGGGTATAAAAAAAAAATAAGCAAAAAACCCTCCAAGTCCACGAAAGACCAGTAACCACTCAGAACGTAGATGTTAAATCCCCAACAAAATATTAGCAAACCAAATCCAATACGATGCCTACAGATTAGACACTCTGTCCAAGTGGGATTTATTCCAGGTGTGTGAGGCTGGTTAAACATTTGAAAATCAATTAATATAATCCACCAAATGATCAAGCTAAAGAAGGAAAATAATACGGTTCTACCTGTTGAACAAAGCACCGGATGGTATTTAACACCCATGTCGCTGCAAAAATTCTCAGGGAGTTAAGAAGAGAAGGGAAGGCCTTCAACTTGCTAAAGAGTATCTACAGAGCGCCACGGCCAACAGCATATTTAATGGTGAGAGGAGAGAGTGTTCCCCCTAAGATCAGAAACAACGTATCAATAATTGAAGGTTGAGGTTCTAGCCACTGAACCAGAAGAGAAAAGGAAATAGATGGTATCCCGATTGGAAAGGGAGAAATAAGACCGTCTCTATGCGCAGCTGACAAACAAATAAAATGAAAATAAATTGAAAGCACCTAGTCTGTAAGGTTAAATGAGAAAACGCATACGACACAACCAATATGGTTTATGGCCGGTGGTGAGAGCTTAGGAAGTGCCAAGCTACTCTATGATGATGATGATGATGATAATGATGATGATGATGATGATGATGGAGAAGGAGGAGGGGAGGAAGGGGAAGAGGAGGAGGAAGGGGAGGACGAAGAATCTGAGTACGGGGAAAGGTGACTGTAGCCCCTTCCGAGCCACATTCAGGGCTCAGCTACTCTGACAGCTGGAAGCCCTCCAGTGCATCTGCTTCCTGCTATAATTAGAGCATCAGTTCCTATTTCTCTGGCTTTTCTAAGGCTGGAGAAGGGCTAGCTTAAGAATAGGGGGCTGATTATCCGGGTGACGGGGAGGTTGGGAGACCTTCAGGGAGGCACCTGGAGCCGCTGTCGGAATTCCTGTGTCCGCTGACGCGAGAGGACCGGGCAGAGGGAGAATGAGCTCGTGGAGGAGAAAGGAGAGAGCAGTGGGGGGAGGTTGAAAGGGAGCTTCAGAGGACCGAACTATCTGGAGCTGATGGGAGAAGACAGGTAGCAGACAGGAGGGGAGGGCTGTGACCAGCATGGGGCAGGCGTGGGTCGGTCAGGAAAGAGCCAGCAGGAGGGAGCTGGCCGTCCTCTCCAACGCCAAAGGGACCCAGTTGGTTCCTTCCCTGCACGCTCTCTGGAGTCCGACACTGACTCCAGCACCAGGGTGAAATTCAGGGAGTAGAGTAATCCAAAATAGTGGGCATGGCCTGGGAATTGCTTCCTTATGTGATGCCCTCTTGCCCCCATCTCCCTACAGAGCATGATGGCCTCCCTCTTGGTATTCTGCTGGAGCTGCAGTCCCTGACCCACACTAGCTGATTTGGTGGCAGGAAGTGGGGGAGGCTGGCGCATGCCGGGAGCCCGGTGATAACCGAGAGCAGGGGCCATCCTATGTGCCAAAGAGAAATGGGATGGGAGGGCTGGGGGCGCAGAAGGGAACAATGAGGATGGATGGGCCATCATGGCGGCGGAGCCAGACTTACCTGCCGAAAACCGTTCCTGGTGAACTGTAGGATTTTCAAGGCATAGTTGGACCTCTGGCCTTTGCTGTTGAATTCAATGTGGCCGGTGAGACCTTCCAATTCTACCTGTCCAAGAGAGAGTGAGTTACAGCACCAAATAGACCCCGTGTTCCACTCGGCTCCAAGCATTCCACACACGGGCTGTTTGAGGATGCCCAAGAGAAAGCAGGCCATCGAGGTCCATTCTCCTGTCTCTCAGCCACAGGATCTCATGACTACAAATGCAATACTTCAGGAACGAATTCAGACTTGGCTGGGGCTGGAGTTGGAGAAAGATGCCCCACACCGATGACCGCACATAAACCAACACAGTGCCAAGATGGCGGCCTGAACTCTGGTTCTCCTGTGCCCCTTCCCCACACCGCTGGCTGTTCACAGAATCTAGCCTCTTTGGGCAGGTGCTCACCCACCTTTGGGTCAGCAGGAGTCAGGAAGCCCTGACTCTATATGCAAAGCCCAAGCTGCTCTGCACCGGGCTTCTCTGACAGGAGAGGTCTTCTTCGTGGGCTAGAGATCCATGGCCATCCCACCAGAGGAGACACAGCTGGAGACATGGCCGGGAAAGCCAGCTCGAGACCATGCCTCCCCAGTGGGGCATCAGGGATCAGGGAGCAACTGTGGCCCACGGTGCAGGGAATGGTGTCACTGCGGATGGCTGTTTCAGCTGGGGCTGGGATATCCCGAGGAGGCCTGGAGGCGCGGGGCCGAGAACAGAGCATCCCACCCCCACTGCGGGGCCCCGGCCGCCCCTCACCATACGCAGGTAGTTCATGAGGCTGGTGCCATGCTGCCAGATCTGGGCTGAGCCGCAGGACAGAGGCTTCACGCCGATCTCCTGGCTCCGGTTGAGCTCCTGCACCGCGGTGACCACAGCGTAGACAGCGTCAAACAGCAGGGCCGAGGACAGCTGGGAGGGGGCGGATGGCGGGCGGGAGGGCAGCGGCCGGCCGGGCGCCCAGGGAGATGGAGGGATGGGCGTGAAGGGGGAGGGGAAGGGAAGGAGACCAAGGAAGAAAAGAAGGGAGGGGGACGAGAGAGAAGAGAAACAAAGAAGAAATAAGGGCACTTCTTTGTTGCTCGGGGCCCACCGCCTTGTTCTGGGACGCTCTACTCCCCCGAAAGGGCCCAGGCGTTTGCCCAAGGCAGACAGGGGTGGCGGCTGGACCACCACTTCTCTGGGACTGGCCCATCCAGCTGTCCCTTGGAGCACCAATGATTTCAAGGATATCCTTTCATTTCTTCACTCCGAAGAAGGTAGCAACTCCCGTTGCGGTCAGAAATCCCCAAGAAGGGGATAGGGCTGCCTATCTTGGGAAGAGGGAAGGAACCTAGACATTACGTTCCGATTTGCCCATTGTACAACGCTCAGCCAAAGGTCACCTACTCCTTGAAGACCCCAGGATAGCGCATCTTCCCGGATAGACCTACTCCCCGTCTATTGGTTTGTACTACTCAGTGTGAAGGCACTTGGTAAACGCAGAGCCCAAAGACGAGCGCGTCTCTATTCCTGCAGGAGGCTGCCGTGGAAAGGAGAGGGTGTACGGGGACACAGGACCCAAACAAGGGTAATGTGAAACCGAGTGAGTGGACACAGAAAAGTCGGGGGGTGGGGTGCAAAGAGGAAGACCGTGTTGCATGATCAAGAAAACGTTTCTTGGAGGACACCGCATCGGAACTGAGCACTGAAGGATTTTGGCAGAGACATCATTGGATCTGGGAGGGGAAGCAGCTGGGGAAGGGGAAAAGGCCCTCCAGAAGTGGAGCAGCACGCGCAAAGGGGTGCAAAGTGTGGGACACACTTGGGGGGGTGGGACGGGAAGAAGCAATAAAGCAGCAGTGCAGGCAGGGATCATTCTGTAGAGCGAGTCGGAGCCCAGGGAAGAAGCCTGGGTAGCTTGTTCATATTGTCATCTCCCCATTCAACTGCAAGCCCTCAGGCAGGAACATGTAGGGCCATCATCTCTACATCCCACACAGCACCTAGCAGCGGGACCTGGCATGTGGTAGGCCCCCCGAGACATTTTTCTAGAACCGAATTAAGTTTGGGGTGAAATCTGCGCCCCGAGGCTCAGCCAGAGCCCTGCCCAATGAGTTAACTTGACGTTTGTAGCTTTGGGTAGGGGCTGAGAACCAGAAGCTGCTTGCCCTTGACGATGACACTAGGCTGTACACATGGAGTCCCCAATAAGAAAAAACTACTGAGTGTAAATGACAGTAGGGACACACTGAATGGGAGCCCTGAAGGGAGACCCCATGGGGGCAGTAATGTTGGGGGGTCTGTCACTTACAACCTTCTCCTCCCTGGCCAGGCCCTGGGAGACTGACCCCACCGAGGCTGGAGGCAGGGAGGCCATCTGGCGGCCTCTGGGATTTTCTTCAAGCTCTCAAGACAGAGTGTGAGCATCTTGAGATAGGGGGTGCAGGAGAGAGAGCCCGAAACCAGGAGGACTAAACCCAGAGTCCAGATCCCAGCCCTCATGCATGTGCTGAGCGATCCCGAGCACGCTGGAAGCCTGGAGAGAACAACGGCTTCCTGTAGAGGAGAGGCAGCCTCCCTGGCCCGCAGGTCCATGACATGTTCTTTGAACTGCGTACCCCTGGGGTGCGGGCAGGTGGCAGCTCGGGAAGCAGGTGCTGGCTGAAGAGGGCTGTGGGGAGTCGTAGGAACAGGGAGCTCAAGGCAGGAAATAGGATGGGTAGAGTGACTGACTCCCTCTGCAGTTCAGCTGCCTGTCGGGCAAGGAGTCCCATGACAGTGACTGGGGGGGCGGGGGTGGCAGTGACATCGGATCATCTTTCTAAAAGGCAGTTACAGGGGAGAACAGCCCCCCCGAGAGTTCCCCTGCCCCCATCCACGTTCACTTGCCTTGCAAAACCGCCCGGCCTGCATAGTCCTTCTTCCCCCTCTCAATCCCCCTCTTGCTCCTTCTTTTCTTCCTTCCACCTGCTTCTTTCCTTTCCTCCCACATTTATTCAGCTCCTAGGATGTGGCAGCACTGAGACCTCAGCATCGGCCATTCTCCTCCGAGACATCCCCACAGGCCGGAGCCCCGGCATCCCCCGTGCCTGGGCTGGGCCTTCACCCCCTCAGCTCCGTCACCCCTCCTTTCTGTCCCCTGGCCCTGAAGTGCCCTGTGGCCTAAAGACCAAGCAGGTAGGGGCACTGAATGGAGAGATCAGGACCAGAAGAAAGCTCTGCAGTTGGGCTGAGCCACGCTGACCGGCCACCTCCCTCGAGTCCCTCCCGCCCGTCACCTCCTGCTCTGTCCTCCCCCCCGCCTTCCCGTCTGCAGCTCCTTCTTCATTGATTCCAGGCTCACCTGCAAGACGCTCGATGCTTCTCGGCAAGCCTACAACTGTCCTTGTCCTTTTCACATAATTCATTTTCCCCTGCGCACATGCGGCTCCTTTATTAATGGACCTCTCACATTTCCTTGCCAAAAGGACATATGGAAACGATCAATGCTACAGACTCTCCCCTTTCCAGATTAGACAGACATTGACCTGAGGAGGGGGGGCGTTGGTTACCGCTATTGACATGGGCCCCTAGATCCTTCTGTTTGGCTATTTAAAGGATACGGTAATCTAATTTCTGTCCCACCTTCTCCTTTGTCTCCCAGCTAATCTGCCCATTCAGAGAGCCTCAAAATCTCGGCCTATTAGACTGGAAAGGCTCCTAGACATCAAAGAGTCCAACTCTCTTATTTTACCAATGATGAAACCGAGGCCTGAAGGATTCACCTCCTGCCCAAAGTCACCAAGCAGGACAGAGGCAGGGCCAGGACGGGAGCCCTAGGACCCCTTCTCCAGTCAGGTTCCCTTCTGGGTCTGCGACACCGCCCTTCCGTCCCCTCGAGAAACCGGCGGTGAGTCATTACTCTGTCAGATTTATTCCCACGCCCCGCCTCCCGGGACAACATGGGCAATCTTCTAGATGTGGTGACCTTCTCAACAGCAAACGGGAGCTTGAGACCCGTGGGCCAGCGCTGGGGCAGGGACAGGTGGGTGGGCAGGCCTCTCTCTTGTCCTGGGTTTGGCCATCACCCACTTTGCCCCTTGGTCCGACGGCTTGTAGGCCCTCACGCTAGCCTCTCAGTGAAGAGCCCCTTGGAAGTGGTAGAACGGGATAGGGCAGGACAGAGGGGACAGCGGGAGGGGACCCTACCTAGCACCCATTCTCCCCCTCTCCCTCCCCAACAGAGCCGCCATTTTGTTCAGGTAACCTCCACCCCCCACGTGCTGCAGGGGTGGCCAATCCAACCCCAGCTGTCAAGTGACCCCGAGTGGTCCAGGATTCCTCCCCGCCCCCCAATAAGTGATTCGGGAATCTGACCAATTCTGACCCACGAGACACGAACTGAGACCAGGGGGAGGGGTCACTTCTCAGAAAAGCTTCCCGTCTCCGAGAGACGGCGTCCTTCCTCCTCCTCTCGGCACGACCGTGTCAGGAGATGCCGCCTGGGCCTGCAGCAGCCAGCCTGGCTCCGGCCTGCGGGCGGACTTGACCTCAAGGGGGACCGAGAGGAACGGAAGGAACCCGGGTCTCCAGAAACATCAGTCCAGAGTCTGCGTTCCCTCCCAACTTGCCGTGACACGAGGTCACATGTTTCCTTTTGGTGCATAAAGCAGTTTAATACAAGACTTCCTTGCTGGAAGCTGAATGCACCGTAACCGGTACGAAGGCCCCAGGGACCACCTTCCTCCTGGGCACGGTTGCCCTCGGAGAGGCCGGGGCCCCCTCTTCCCCGTCTAGAGGCCCTTCTGCTCAGGAGGCCGTATGCTGGTCCCCGAGAGACCCCAGCCCCTGCAGACCGGCAGACGCGGCTCATCTCGCCGTCTCTCACGCCCTCCCACCGGGCCCCCGTCTCCTTCCTGCCACATGCTTGTTGTTGTTCCCATTCGTCTGGGATGCGGTTTTCTTGGCTGATGTTCTCTTATTAGCAAATGATCCGGATGCTGGGAGCGGGGCGCGTGCCCATTCGCAGTGTTCCTTGGGCATCCTACGAGCTGGGACCTTCACGGTATCTTCCGGCCCTTCTAGGAATGACAGCCCAGAGAGGGATGCTGGGGTGGGGGTGGGTGGAAGGCGGTCAGCCTCAAGTTTCCTGTCTCCTCTCCATCTGCATATTGCCTTCAGAGAGATGCCACGGTGGTGGTCCCCAGTGCGCTCTGGGCTTCACGGGTCCTCTCTGCAGCTCAGCCTGGGCCCATCTGAGCAGAAACCTCCTAAGCCCCGAACACCATCCCCCGCAGCTGGGTCTCCTCAGGGCCCTCCATACAGAACTGCTGTCTCACAGGCCTCTGGGAAGGCTCCAGGCCTCCCGCCTGGACCCTCCAGCTGCCTCTCGGAGCCCCGGGAGGCATCCTGCGCTTCTCCTGCTTATCTGCCCCCAGATGCCCATCTCCACCGCTCACCCAATGCCACCCCTGGCGGGAGCGCCTACAATCTCTGCCTCGTCAGCTGTTCGGCTCACTGCAGATCTCTATCCCAAAGCAGCCTTCAGCTCTCCTCCTCGCTTTCACCCTCCGCTATTATTTACGAATTCAGCTCTGGCAAGCACTCGGGATTGCAGTTGGGGGAAAGTGGCTCTGGCACCAACACAGCACTCCGTCCATGCCTTGAGTCCGGGTAGAGCGTCCCCTCCGTCCCCGCTCCTTCCCGTCTCCCATCCCATCCCACCGCCCTCCCCGTCCCTACCCGCCTCTGTCTCTCTGTGGCTTCCGTGCCCCATCTGTGCACACGCCTCTCTCGTCTTGTCTCTGCTTCCCCTGTCCCTGATCTTCTAAATATTAAATCCCCCGAACGGCTCAATCCTTGTTTAAAAGCCTCTCCTCTTTCTTGGCACCAAAATGCCGCTTGGCAAGGGACTCTCGATTTCCCTTGTTTTTATATTTTCATTTGGGGCTTCATTGTTATTTTCTTTTGAGCTGTTTGCAAATCGTTAGGGGAACGAAAGACTCTGTATAAATTAAGACAAATCAGTCTGACTCAGGGAACAGGGGCTGAGTTTCCGCCCCCTCCCCTGAAGGAAAAATAAGAATATCTTCCAAACACGCACCTGTGACCCTCATCTCCCCCTCCCCCGGCAGCCCACCTGGCTCACTGGGCTCCCACTCTCTTCGATGCCCATTCGTCTCTGAACCTCTGTAACTTAAACTCTACCCCCCAAAATCAGACTAGGACAGGAGCCATTAAAATCTCATCGAATAGTCCATACAATCTGGGTTTCATTCAATGAAATAAACACTTAATTACAAACATCTGTTTTAGCCTAAATTCTAATTACTTAACCTAGCCATCTGTAATTTTAACGATTTTCTACGAATTTTGTTCTTTGCAGTGTGATTAATGGAGACGGCGTGTGAAATAGCGGGCGTGTATCTCCAGCCACAGCTCCCCGCCTGCAGCTCACAGAGCGTCAGCCGGGGAGCAAGGGAGCAAAGTGCTGTCAGCCGCCTAGAGGTGCAGCCCGGCCTGGGGGGGCTGCTCAGCCCTCTCTCCCGGGATTACCAACCCCTCAGCTTGGGTGCTCCCTCTCTGTGTCTTCAGAGCAGCCCCCGGCACACAGGAGGGCACACACAATTTGGGAGGAAGAGAAACGGGACAAGAGAGATGCCAAGGGTGCAGAGTGCAGATGGAGTGCAGGAGGGGAAGGGGAAGAGAAGGGGAAGGGGAAAGGGAAGGGGAAAAGAAGGGGAAGGGGAAGAGAAGAGGAAGGGGAGGGAAGGGGAAGGGAAGGGGAAGGGAAGGGGAAGGGGAAGGGAAGGGGAAGGGGAAGGGAAGGGAGAGGGAAGGGAAGGGAAAAGAAAGAGGAAGGGAAAAGGAAGGGAAGGGGAAGGGAAAGGAAATGAAAAGGAAGGGGAAGGGAAGGGAAAAGGAAGGGGAAGGGACAAGGAAAGGATGGAAGGGAAGGAAAGGGAAGAAGGTGATTGGGGGAGGGGAAAGGGGAAGGGAAGAGTCCAGAGAGAATGCACAAGAAGGAAGAGACTGGACCAGAGACAGAGAGGGCAGAGGGGAGCTGTGGGGAGAAGAGGGCCCTGGAGGCAGGAGAGAGCAGGTCCCCGCAGAGGAGCTGGCTGCAGCCTTTTTAGAAAACTGGATGGGGAGAGAGATGGGCCTGGGCTTTCCTAGAACTGATTATTACTCGCCTTCTAGCTCCCCAGCAAATGAAAGGGCTGGGCTGTGTGTGCTGGGAATTTCAACCCCCAAAGAGACAGGAAGAGGCCCGGCTCTTCAAAAGGGGTTGCTGAGTGAGAAGACTTGAGAAGGATTTGTTGCTGTTTGAAGCTGTGAGCTGTCTTTCCCCGTTCTTCCAGGTGAGGAGTTTCTGTAACGCCTTCCCTTCCTCCTCAGAGACTTCACAGATGGTGGCTGCAAGGCCCCTGGCACCGAGAGGCGGTCTTGGGCTCTAGTCTCCCTCTTCTGTGCCTCAGTTTCTCCGTTTACTGAACAAGGGCTGTGTGACCACTCTCATCTGCGAGCAGGATGCCGTGAGGAGGAAAAGAAGAGGTCGAGGTGGGGTAATTTCGTGGAAGGCGCTCCAGTATTCCTCAGCTCCACGCACGGATAAAACAAATGGAATGAGCACCCGGGGCTCCTGAGCTAGAAAGAACACACGCCCCTACTTCGCCGGCAAGAAGACAACAGGGCTCGGCCAAGAGAAAGCTGACTGAGGCAGCACCACAATCTGGGACCCAGGATGGACTGTCCCCTCCTGGGGACCAGGGCTAGGTGTCACGCTCACGCTTCATCTCCTCACGCCACCCCTCTGAAGTAGGCTTCTACTCTTGTTCTCCACCCCCAACGTGGAGGGGCCCCCGGAGGACCCCCCTCTCCCTGAATGTCCCCCACATTCTTGGGGAGCATAGGATGCTGAGGCTTTGGGAGGTCCAAGGCTAGATTGGGAAGGATAAAAAGGAGGTCAGGAGGGCTGCTTCTGTGTGACCCGACAGGCGGCCCCTACTCCACCCTGGATGCCTTCGGACCCCGCACAGTGTCCCACACACGCAGCGAGCAACAATGCGGTCTTTGCTTCCCCCTCTTCCAGGAAGCCTTCCCTGACCATTCCAGGCAGAACTAAGGGGCTTCACTCTGCTTCCACAGGGCAAGATCCCACGGGGACCATTTTCCTAGAGGTGGAGGCGGTTACCCTGAAAGGGAGAGGCTTTGGCTTCACCAGAATGGATGACAGGCTGGGTCCCCAACCTTCATTCTGCCCTGGACTCAGGCCTTTTGCTGTGTGACTCCTTACTTTTCTTCTCCAAAAGAGGAGAGCCTGTTTCGTCCTTCCCTGACTCTGAATGTGTCTGTGTGCCTTTCTTTGGCCAACAGCACGATTTGGCAGAGTCGCTGTGCGCCCACTCTGGGAAATCAGCACTCAAAGGCCTGGTGTGTTCCTACTTGCTTTGTCACCATCCTGCCATCACCATGAGACTATGCCAGGCTGGCCTGCCTGCTGGGCCAGGGGAAGGCCGAGAGTGGCACGTGGAGCAGGAGCTGCCCCCGCCCAGATTCATGGAGGGAACTGCTCCGATGCGCTGACCCCCGGCTGGGTCAGGAATCCGTAGCTCACCCTCCCTCACCCCAGCCGAGCTCATCTGATGCACACGGATGCGTGAGCTACGCGGAGGCTTCGTGCCACACGCTGGTGAGATTTGGGGGCTGGTCGTTACCCAGCATTTACACAGCAAAAGCTACCAGATACATCTCCTAATACCTATCCCTGAGGCTTCCCTACAGCGAGTTAAATAAGCTCGTTTGAGGATTAACCGTGATTTGAAGACAGAATTATATTCCCTTTTATCTTCATAAAAATCTCCTAAGGTGGTCAAGCAGAATCAGCCTCAAATGACAGGTGCAGAATCCGAGGCTCCGAAGAGTTACGTAACCACGGAAGGTCCGGAGCGGGAACATGGCAAGGCCGGGGTTTGAATCCACGTCCTGTACGCCTCCGAGGCCAGTGCTCTCTCGGGCGCGTGTGAGCACGGCCAGCCCCAGAGTCCCGTGGACGGCACCGGCCGGCCTGCATGGCAAGTCCTTGCGAGCCCTCCCCCCGGGGCCTGGGCGGGGCTCTCATCTGCCTGCCTGTGGCCCGTGTGAGCGCTGATGGAAGGGCTGAGCCCCTCCGAGAGCAACTGGAAATACGGCCCCGGGACCTTTTATTTCACTCTGCCAGATGTGGAAGAGTCTGGTTGGAGAGCAGCCTGCAGGCTTTGTTTCCTTTCCTGGTACTACGCGGCGAGCCTTCCCAGGCTGCCCGCACCATGTCAGAATACGGGAGCCACGGCTGCAAGGCCTGCCGGGAGAGCAGGGGACAGGTCTGCATCTGGCTGTGAGGGACGAGCCTGCTCCTATCGGGACGCCATGCTTCGGCATGTCCTGGGCCGTCCGGAATCCACCTACTGGTGGGGAAGAGCCCTTTCCTTCAGATGTCTCATCCCTGCTAAGTCCCTCCTGCGGATTCTCACCTCTTTCAGGTCTAAAATACCTTGTCGGGATGTGCTCCTTAAACCTTTCCTGAAATTCAGTTCTCAAGTGTCCTTCTACTCGGCTCCCTGCCCCAGCTCCCTGAGCTCTGCCTGAGCTCTTCCCCCTCACTTACTCCTTCCTTCCCAGGACTGCCACCAGGCTACACAGTCCCCGAGGTACGCGGCTTGCTGGAAGGGCGCTCTGTCCACGCCCCTGCCTTCAGGAAGCCCGCTGCTGGACCACGACCTCGGCCAACCACTAATTAGGGGTCCATTTGTGCAGATGTCCAGAAACATCCTTGCCCCCTGGACGTGTATCAAAGACACGTCTCGCTCCTATTTTCGAAGCCCTCCAGGGAAGGTCCCACTCCAGGAGGGTGTCCGATGCCACTGCCACCTCTCAGGCCTACTTTTCTCCAGTTCTTTCTATCTCTAGCTCACTGTTCCGCCTTCCTCACTGATTCACTCTTTTGTTCGACAAACATCCACTAGCTACCTTCCCTTTGCCAGGCCAATGTGCGGGGGCAGCAGAAGGCCACTCCGGGAAAGGGGACGAACGGCGAACGAACTTTGACCTGGGTTCTGATGCGGGTTCCTCTGCCTAAGAGCTGTGTGACCCTGAGCTGTTTACTTAACCTTTCTGGGCCTCTGGTTCATCATCTGCAAAGTGAAGATACTGAGAGCAGACCTCGGAAAAGTTATGGGAGCATCACATGAGCTGTCTTATGAGGCTTTGGGAGGCTTACATGGAATGTGGCTGAGACAGGACCTAGAAAGCCAGGCGATCCTAGTCTCCTGAGATCTTGCCTTTTAACAGACGGACGCAAGCCCACATACCTGACCTGCCCCATGGTGTAAGGACATCAAACCCAGTGCCAGGGTTTGTGCCAGGGAAAACTGTTTCCATCACACACACACACACACGCACGCACACACAGCAGGGGAGGCAAGTACAAAGAGGAAGAACGCAGGTGAGGGTACAAAGAAAGCCTCTCGGCATGAGCTCCTACTCAGGGCGGTGGTTGAGCGTGATGGAGACAGCCCTGGACCAGGAGTAGTGAGGAAATTTCGGAATCTAGCATCACCCTGCAAAAGGCTTGGCATTCATCTTTGAACAAGACCTCCACATCCCCCACCCTGAGCCCCATTCCCAGGCTGAGCTTTAGTTTCCTATCCTGAAAAATGAGGACCGGATGAGCTACAAGTGCCTTCCAAGGGGAAGACTGCGGATCCTGCACTCAGATGGTTCTCGGCAACAGCATGATGGGAAGTCTGGCCGCAGGAGGGGCGCGGACATCAGGACATCCCTAAAGGACAGATCTGTGCCTCTGCCCAGGGCTTTCCCTGCGGGCCTCCAAGAGCTTGCTGCTTCCAGCTCCCTCCTCCCCAAACCTCCCGCGTAACCGCTTCCCAGCACTGGTGCACACCCCTCTCTGAGCGGGGGCCCCGACGGGGCTGAACTCCAGGAGGAGGCGCAGGGGTGCAGGGAGGGCTCCGGCGGGTACTTACCGCAGGCCCCGTGAAGGGTACGTGGTCACAGTTCTCCTGCCACGACTGGTTGAGGCTCTGGGCAAACTCTTGGAAGAAAGCATGCGACTGGTTGAAGATGGAAAATCCCAGGATGTTGACACGGTCGTCCACGAGGCTGTCCATTCTCTGCAGCGAGAACTCCTGCGAGACCCGGGAGTCAGAGGAGAGGGTTAGCCAGGGCAGAGGCATGGGGATGGAGCACACCCAGGGCTGTCCTTCTAGTCCCACAAACACTTGCTGGCAGGAACCATGCTGGGTACTCAGGGTCCAGAGAGAACCATGCGTGGCTCTTCTGAGAATCGACGATGTTGGGGGAGGAGGAGAGGAAAAGAGAAAGAAGCAGCATGATCTCTAAGAAAGGGGCATGTGTGGCGTGCACGGCACGGAGAGAGGAGAAGTCCAATGAGCCTGGAGGAAGCAGGACTGTATCCCTAGATGGTATGGCCCTTTGAGCCGAGCCTTCAAGGAGGCAGAGGCGTCCTCGGTGCCAAACGAGGACGGACAAAGATGATTCCAGAAAGAAGTCACCACGGGGGACGTGATCTAAAGGCACGGAGGTGAGAAAGTGTGGCCCTCTCAGCCAGCTGCTGCTGGGTACTCGGACCGAGCAGCGCGGCTCAGGGTGTGGTCCCCGGAGTATCTGCCATTGGAAACCCCCGAGGTAGCTCTTAAAAAAAAAAAAACGACAATTCCTGGGCCCCATCCAACACCAACTGATTCTGAATCAGCTCAGCTGAGGGCCCAGAGTCTGCCTTTTCAACAGGTCCCAAGGTCACGTGCACGGCAATGTCTGGGCGTCGCCGGGTTAGTGAGCATGGGGGACGCAGAGGGTGAGGGAGCAGGGACAGATGAGCAGAAGCCAGAGCTCAGCAGCCTGGCCGGGGGGGCTAGGAAACCCACACTTCATCCCGTAGGGGATGGGATCCGAGGGGACTGTCAGCGGGGGAGTGACAAAGCCAAGTTTGCTTTCAAAGAATCTATCTCAGCCTCGAGGTCTGCCCGTAGGGTTGTGCCTTCGCTTATTATTATATCTTCCCATTCATGTAACAGATATTCAAGTGCTTCTCACAAGCCAGACCCAGGCACAAAAGATGTTCCAGGCACAAAAGACACGAACAAGAGAGACACATGTCCCGCTCTCAAGGAGGCTGTGGGTTACTGGAGGAGGCAGGCTGTTAGCACACACAGGAAACAGAATTTCGGCCATCTATGGGAGCGGTCGTGGGCCGGGGGCGGGGGGTGCTGCTTTAGATGAGGGAGTCAGAGAGACCCCGTCTAGCGCAGTGACATTTAGAAGCTCAGGGAGATTCTCCCGGGACCCACGGCCCTCTTCCAGGGCCCGGCTGGCTGGAGCCAGATGCTCTCCCAGCAAGCTAAAACCTGCAGGCGCGGGTCCCCTCAAGGCAGGTCAGTGTCCAAGGGAGGAGAACCGCCCCCCTCCAGCAGGGCTGAGCTCGAGGTGCGCAGGCCCTCCGAGGCTCTGTGCGAGGAAACCAGGCCAAGACGGTGTGCAGTTCTTGAGCTCACCGATCCCGCTCCTGGAAGAATGGCTTCCAACGCAGGTCAGGTCATGTTCACGCCCTGAAGCCACACCCACCCCATCCCCGCCCCCCCCACCCCCCCCATCACTCAAGCACCTCGCACACACAGCTCCACGCCCCGGGGGCACATGGCAGTTACAGAGCCCAGGACGAACCCAATAGCCCCTCGGCCTGCCTGCGGGACCGACGGCAGGAGCCCCAGGCTTCCTTTCTGGCTGGGCTGAAGCACTGCTTTTGTTCAGGCAGACCCCTTTTCTTAAGACTTAGCTCCTCCGGGGCCCTGGCCCGTCCCCCGCACCCTCACCTATGGTGGCCCAGAGTCCAGCCTGATGAACTACAGCTTACAGAGCGGAATGACAAAGGTTCCTTCGGAGCCTCCAACCCCTGACAGCGTGGAGCCGGATGAGGATTAAGTGTGTCTTGGATCCTGCCACATTCCCGTTAGGGGAGCACGGCGGTGCCAGAGAATGTATTGACTTGTAAGCTGATATTATCTCTGGGCTCTCCGACAGGGCAGCTGCCCCTGTGCCGTGGGCTCCCGGCAGCACGAGGGGCAGATGGCTAAGAAGAAGAGACGCATCTGGCAAGGGGGCAGGGGGGGAGGGAGGGGGGGCACAGAGCCCGGCTGCTGTTGGGCACCGAGGGGCCTCATCAGCCGGTCCCTTGGCTTTCCTCATCACCCCTCCCCTCCGCCCTCTGTCCCACATGAGCTGATGGACGGAGGCCCATCTCGAGGGAGCCCCGGTGTCTTAGTGTCTACACTCCCCGTGGCAGTAGGTGCATACAGTGGCTCTGGCGTTCAGATCCAACCTCCACACCGCACCGGATGGATGCCCTTAGGGAAGGTCTGCAACCTCTCCGCGCTTCAGCTCCTCATTCTGTAAACGGGGAACCATCACGACAGCAACCCGACAGGGACACGCACGCAAAAGGCTTTGCATCGTATTTGGCACAGAGAAGCACTCAACTGTAGGACAGTGACCGAAACACGACCCTGAGGTCTCGGACACCTTCCGGCCCTCGACGTTAGTTCCTCTCGCTTTGGAAACGTGACTGAGGGAGGTGTCTCCTTCAATTCTGTGCTCTGGGCAGGGGAAGACTGAACGAGTTAATTACAGACACTTAGAGGCAACCCTTCTAGAAGTCACCCCGTCTGTCTTCTCGCTTTTAATTCCTACCTTCATATCCCTCAATTATATCCTTTTTCAAAGGCCCCCTTAAGATAAAAAGATCCAGGAGCTTCCTTGATAATTCATTCTACTTATAATGACTCATGGGAGCGCTTAGAAAAGGACAAGAAGAGGGGGTGGTGTGTTCTCTTATCATAATTTCCTGGGACACTCTAGACTCTACTCCCCGAGTGCCCTCTCAGGTAGGAAGTGCCTCTTGATGTCTCGACTTGGAGTCGGCTGCTGCCAAAGGCTGATTTCTAAATGAACAATGGGAAACCGCTGACCAGTTTCTATACAATGAACATCTTCCAAGCCAGTGTTTGCCCAAATGCGTTCCTGGGGACACTAGCCTTTCCAGGATGTTAATAGAAGTTTCACAGAAACAAGGTTCCTCATTAAGGTGAGAAGACACTGCATATTATTTATATCTGTCTTTTCAAGATTCATCACACACACTAGCAACATTAAAGGTTTAAAGAAGGCCTGCAGGAAAGCTGCTTGTTTAAATTTTGTTCAACCCAGAATCTTCCAAATGTATTATCATGGAACGCTTCGTTCTCCCCAACCCTATGAGGGTCTCAGAGGAGTGTTCTACAAAATATGCTTTAGGAAATGCTACTCCTTAGGGGGCAGTGGAGAGAGATGGGGGGCCACGTGCATGCAAGTGGGGAGGGTGGGAGGAGCAGAGGGAGAGAGAAAAATCTCAAGCAGGCTCCACGCCCAGTGCAGAGCCCAATGCGGGGCTGGGGCTCTCAACCCTGAGACCATGGCCTGAGCCGAAATCAAGAGTCGGATGCTTAACCGACTCAGCCACCCAGGAGCCCTGGGAAATGCTACACTAAACACATTCAAGGAAACATGGATTATAAACCCCAAATCAAGTGGCAGAAACATTTTGCTGAGAGGGATATTTCGTAAAATTCACAAATTTCAGGATTGGAGGGGATTAAGGGCCATCTGGCTCCCGCTGCTCACCACAAGCTCTGGGAACGCACACCTGGCTTATTGCGTTCCCTGTGCTCCCCCAACCATACGGCCTGGCTGGCTGCAACCTTCTTTGAAATGAGAGAAAGAGCTGGAAGTCATGGGGTCAAACAGGTTCTTATTGGGGGGGGCTTCATTCTCTTCTTATAAATGGTTCAGGAAGGGAAATCCTGATGGTCCCCACTCCCAATGGGAGTGGATTCCATTGCTGTGACACCAGGGGGAACCAGCATGATGGAGAGAGCCAGGGGCCACCTGGTAAAGCCAAGAGGCAGAACAGATGGAGACCGAATCTACCGGGACTCCAAGTCGGCACAAATTTGTGACATCCCCTGTGCGGCCATTACCTTCTCCCGTGCATGGCCTCTCTCTCTCTCCGAAGGCACATATGTTCCCAGAGAACAACAATGTCTGCGTTGTCTTTGAACCCCACGCAGCCCCCAGCAGAGTGCCTGAGGCCCAGAAGCTGTCTGGTAAACACTGGGTGAGGACTATTGATTGAAGACGCTTCTCACTGACTGAGGACCCGGGGGTCCCCGGGGCACCTAATTTTTACCACTAGTCTGCAGTCTTCGTCCTACAGAAGGTGTAAGAACATGAAATTTGCACCACACCCTGATTATCCTCTGGAGGTTGCATTGTTGTGTTTTGAAAAACAAATTCCCGACAGCTTGTTTTCTCATCATCTGACTTTCACATTAGAACATTTTTAAATGTGTATGTAGGCATGCATGTATGTGAGCGTATGTGTGAGTGTGTGAGAATTTTTGAGTGTGCAGTGATTTGCAAGGAACTACGTAACTACAGTCAAAGGTCATGTCGTAGCCACTAATGGATTTAGGGGATGGTTACCCCTGAATGAGGGGCGCTATGAACAGGCCTGGAAGGAAAGCCTCATGGCTAAGGGTTCGAGAGCAACACGGAGAGGTCATCAGGAATGGCCCAAACCAGGTGAGCGCCCCTCGCTTTCTCCAGCAGGGGGGACGTTTCCAGGGTCCTGGTCCACCAACAGGCCCCCACTCACCCGCCACCTGCAGAGATTCCCCAGCTCTCGAGCCACTGAGTCAGGAGCAAGGGCAGGCTGGG
This sequence comes from Nasua narica, assembly GCA_028533885.1. NCBI lineage: Eukaryota > Metazoa > Chordata > Mammalia > Carnivora > Procyonidae > Nasua > Nasua narica. The sequence continues at coordinate 78,505,177 of CM052815.1, forward strand.
AGTCAGGGGACAAGGCCGGTCGACTAGAGCTAAAAGCACAAGAGCTTTGAATGGTCCAGATTCAGTTTCTGTGCTCGGCTTTAAGGAGAAAAGCGAGACGCTAAAACATGGGCTCCCGGGTACAATCCATCCCCTACCCCCACATCACATGGGCCTGGGCCTGAGTGAAACGGGAGGTAGCAGAGGTGACATTCTATGATGTCAGTCCCTTCTCCTTCGTATTCCTAACCCAGGAAGCATATTACTATTCTCCCAGTGACCTAAGCTAGAAACTCCAAATTCTCCTTCATCCTTTAACTCCATTTCCAGTCAGTTGCCGATTTTGTCAAATCTGTCTCTCGAATGTTCTCTGAACGTCTCTGGAGTCTGTCCCTCCCTTTCCGACCCCACCAGGTCAGGCCTTCATCGTTCCTCCTCTGCAACAGCCTGTTACCGGAACCCACACCTCTGATCTCAGCAGACAGGGCCACTCCACTGCCCAACTCCCAGGTGCCATTGACATCGACGGCAGTAAGAGTGGCGCCCCCTGGAGTTGCGCAATGTGGCGGTCTCATCAGGACACATCGGGACGCAGCAGAAAGAAAGAAAGACGATCCTGGGTTCTAGTCCTGACTGGGCCACACACTGGTTGGATGATCCCGGGCAGGTCAGTCACCTCTCTGAATTTCAGCCTGCTCCCCTGTAAAATGCAGGGAAGTACGTCGACCGTGCAGGGGTCAATCCACAGAAGGTGGCTCACGCATCACAGGCGTTCGTGACAGGTGAGTCCTGTTCTCCCCAAACGCAGGCCACCCTCCCTGCTGCCCCCTTTCTCCTTCCTTCTCCCTGTTCCTATGCTGTGTCTGGATCCTGACAAAAGGAAATATTTGGCCCGGGGGCTTCTCCCTCTCACTCTCTAAGAAGCTTTTCTTAGCTCCTCGTCAAATGAGAAAAGTTTGGCTAAACAAGTCACCATAAGGTGTTAATTGTTTGGGGTGGCTATTTGCATCAAGACGGAAGGCCTGATGTTCCCGATCTTCCAACCATAAATAATTATAACAAAGCAATACTTAGAATGGTAATAATTGCTACAACGCACTGACCACCAGCTGTGTGCCCGCAAAACCGAGCACTTGCCGAGCCGGATTTCAACTCCTCGCGACAGCAGCCCTGTGACATAGGAGCTACGCTTGCCATTGTGAGGCTGAAGGAACCAGGGCCTGGAACAGTGAAGCGGCTCTCCCCAGGGCACACGGCTGTAAGCAAAGGGGCCCCGCTGACGTCAAAGCTAGCGCTCCATGTTCTCATCCCACCCACTCTCCCGCGGCGCGGCCTCAATGTGGGAGCACCATGGGCCAGAGGCCCCCTGAGTTCACTGTGAGATGCTACAAAAACGGCTGGAAAACTGAGTTATGATGGATTTCAGAAAGCACGGCTCAACTTAAAAGACCGATAAGATTCGCAGCTACAAAATGAACACCGGTAGTCTGAGTAAAGGGATCACTAAACATCAACTAAACCTCCGCGTGAGAAGGATTTTAATTACAAAGGGGTCTGGGGCTCGGGGCGGGCCCCAGACTGAGCCCCTGAACCATGATCTTGAGAACACAGGAGAGCAGAGGCTTAGGTTTGCCCCACACCGCTCAGCGGGAAGAGCCCAGAGGAGGGACAGGGGCAAACACCAGGGTGAAGCAGGTGGGGAGGGGTTCTGGAAATGAAGGTGGTAGGACTGAAGGTGCAGAGAGAAGACGGCGATGCTGCTGCTTCATGACCTTGGCCATCTGGTGTGAGTCATTCATGAGCCTTAGGCATCCCTAAGACCCCTCTACGGTCACCATCACTTGAGCCACAGATGCCTCCCTGCCGTTTCCCTCATTGGGCTGTCTCGCTGGTTTAATGAAATGATTAGGAGAATAACTGAGAGCAGGTATCGATGCGGAGTTAGAACACTCTAAGGCATGAACTGTCTCTGGGTACTTGGTCCTGGATTTTCCTCACCAGAACCCCATGTTCCAAAGCCAGTCTTGGTTTTTACATTTTTTAATCTCTTCATTTTTATCTCTTTTAATTAGACAAGTTTTCTCGGTACAAAGTGGGGGAAATAACACTCCGCGGTGTTGATGTGAGGCTTAAGAGAGAGAATACACAGCAAAAGCACTCCATAGACTCAGAGGACGATATGAATTCCTGGGATTACAAGTATTAGTAGAAGGAACAATGACAATCGCTCAAGGCAGGCATCTTGTGTGCACTTTGAGGCATCGTTAACAGGCGGTGAGGAGACAGTGGAGGCCACCAGACGTGCCACGAAGCTGAGCCTCTCCGGTCCTCTGTAAAGCCCTCGGTGGCCCAAGAACCTGACAGCTCCCTTCCCCCCAGGTGCATGGGCGACCCCTAAACGGTGCCATCCTGCTGCCTGACTATCTCTAAATCTCCCCGAATTGGGCCACCTGCACCCAGTCAGGCTGTGACTGTCTTTATAGACCCTTTCCCTCCAGACCTGGTTTCTATTCTTAACAATGGTGTTTCAAACACACCCTTGCTGTTTGGCTGCTTTCACCGAAGACTCTGCCCTTGATCCCTTCACCTCCGGGCCCAGCCCCGGCCTCTCGCTGCCTGAGAGGGGAGGCCAGCAGCCCGCACCACCCAAATCACAAGCCATTCATTAAACATCAATTTACTACTGACTTAATAACATTAACTACTTCTGTTGACATGACTTAGAAGACACTTCCATGGATCACTTCTCCTCGTCACGAGCAAACACTAACTGGACAGGATTCATATTCTCATTTGGGGGAAGAAGAAACTAAGGTGCCTGGGAGTTAACTGTCTTGCCCAAAAGACAGGTGGGATTAGGATCTGAGTACTGGCAGGTAAGATCAGGGATGATTATCCCAGGTCTCCCAACTGTGTACTCAGAGCTAGGTCACCAGGAGACACAAACTCAAACGCATGTGCCCTTCACTGAGGTTGTTAATGACCGACCGCTTCTAACGTTCTCACCCCAGGAGTACTGAGAACACCAGAAGATTCCAATTCCTGAAGCCATTATTGTGAAGCTGGATTGATGGAAGATACCCTTAAGACTATATCACTCCCAAACTCGAGCTCCTTATCCCACCCCAATAGGATCCCCTCCCTTGGTTGCTTATCTGTGACTGTGACCATTATCCACCCACCGTGGGGTCCAGAATTTGTCACTCTTTCTCTGTTTCTCCCATTCTTTCAGGCTCCCCATCTCATTCATTCCCGGGCGGATGTATTTGTGGCCGTTGGAGGACATCTTACATCGTCAGTGATCTCTTGAATCTTTTCCCTTCCCTCCATCCCCATCCCCTCTGCCTCAATTCAGATCTTCACCAGCTTGTTCTTGGACTACCAACTAATTGGTTTCCCTTCCTCCAGTCCTGCATCTTTCCAAGCACCTTCTTGGTGCTATTGCTGGAGGGATCGTTCTAAACCACACATTTGATCATGAGTCCCTTTCCATCTCCTGATGCTCTTTATGCAGATAGGACCAAAACTAACTCTTTAGTTAGACGCGCATGTCTTTTCATGCTATGATTCCCATCTACCCCTCTGCTCATTCTTCACCTTGACCTCTTCCCTCACCCAAACCAGGCAGAACTGGCCATTGCCTCAACTGGGCCACCACTATACCTCAGAGCTATACCTTTCATCACATGAGTTTGTTCAAAGCTACTTCCCAAGGACTGGGTGCTCTGGACACAAATGGACTCACGTTGCGAGCATTTACACTGGTGCACAACACAGAGAAAGAAGTCAACACTACTGGGATGCCTTTATGGCTTAGTCGGTTGAGCATCCAACTCTTGATTTCAGCCCAGGTCATGATCTCAGGGTCATGGGATGGAGTCTCACAACGGGGGGGGGGGGGTCCATGCTCAGTGGGGGGTCTGCTTGGGATTCTCTTTCCCTCGTCCTCTGCTCCTCCCCCACTTTCTCTCTCTAAAATAAATAAATAAAATCTTAAAAAAAAAGTCAACACTATTTACTGAATAAATTTGAGCAGGGAGCACCTGCCAGGCTGTCGCTCCTCTTACCTCACAGGCAGCCCAGACCTCTCTGACTTCACAAGGCTATCGCCATTCATCTTTCCCAGGGAACCCAAGGCATGGCAGAGATCAGGCCCCAGACCTGTGTCTCACAAGTGCTCCCAGCCTTCCTCAAGAAAGCCCTGGAGCCACAGGGAGTCCAGAAGTCTGCCGGATACACTTTCAGCCCCCCAGCATCCCCCCAGGTTCCTGTCTGTCTATTAATCTGCATCAAAGCCTCTGCTCTCTGCAGGCTGGGCAATGGCTTTTTGTGGAATAGGTCTTTGAAGAAAGTAGCAGCTGGGAGGCTAATTCATACCTGTCAGTGAATTCCATTTAATGGGAGATTTGGTCCTAAACCTCTCAGCCCCCAAATCTCCTAGATTCTTCTCCCTGCATGCTTTCCTATTCATTTATCCCCGGGACCTAAACACGCATATCCGTTCCTCCCAGGGACCCCGTCCCTTCTCTGCTTTTCTTTCCCAACGCGAATCCCCAAACAGGACTTCAATCAAACGCAGACCGTCTTCGGCCTTGTTCATGGATCTGTTCCCCGTACCTGACCAATGCCTGGGCTTAGCAGATGCCCAATACACACTCATTAAGTGAATTAATGTTCACCTGTAAACACCCATCACGGTGGGACCACCTTTCCAAAGCCCTCGGGTCATTTGCTCCCACAAAGAGGAAGGCAGAGGCTGGGGCAGGGGGAGAACCCTCCCACTTGTACCCCAGCAGCTGAGACCGTCTTCATTTGGTACGTCAAAGACTGGTCTGTGCTTCCGGGGCTCAATAAGGGGTTATTAACTGGGAAGCTGAAGCCTCCGTGGGTCGACGTGACCGGAGAAACTGCGGATACGTGCTCTCCCCTTGGGCTGGGAGGGCGACTGCTTCTCTGCAGGCCTGCTTCCCTTATTGGGCCTTGAGTCCTGCCCCCTCAAGCTCCTATCCACCCCCCACCCCGCACTCAGGATCCATTGATCAGGCCTCCTGGCCACACACCGGGCGGAACCTCTCTCCTCTCATTAGCCTCAGGCATGTGGACACTCCAGGAACCCCCACCTCCCCCACCAGGGGTCTAAGGAGGTTTTGAGGAAGATGAGGGGTGCTCTCCGTCAGCAGCCTCGGCCTCCTGCCTCTGCCCGTCCGCGGCTCTGCCACGGGACCAAGCGATGGGCTCCCACAGGGGATGCCCCACGTCAGTCAGGACATATGTGACTCTGGCGGGACCGGGACTCAGTCCACTGGGTCCTCAGCTCTATCTTCCCACAGGCCAGGGCAATGGACCGAGCAGCAGAGTTTCAGATCTTGGCCACCCTCACCTCATGCATTCCACAAAAACATCAGCAACGTCGGCAGGACACACATCGTGGCAGGCACGAGACACATGACCAGCCCCGTCCCTGTCTTCCGCGTGCTTATACTTAGCAGCAAGCGGGCGGCGAGTCCCGGACGGTGGGTCAGGATGAGCACTCGAGGTGCAGATAAAGGTGGTCCCTTTCCTCAGAATTTCCACTGATTCTCTCCAGCCGAGAGCTGGTTACAAGACGAGGCCTGAAGGATGAGCAAGAGCCAGCCAGATGGAGAGGTGGGAGGAGCTTCCCAGACAGAAACAACAGCCGGCGCAGAGCCCCAGGAGCGAGGGTGTGTGACACATTCAGGGCACTGCAAGTCTCGCAGTCTGGCTGGGGTGAGCCACGGGTGGTGGGAACTGGGGCGGGGTAAAGCCCGGAGGGACTGCCTACGAGGTTGCTCTGGCCTTTATCCTGAGGGTCACCGGGAGCTATGGAAGGTTTCTACACATGAGAGAGAGAGCATCAGGCACAGTTTCAGGAGATAACAACCCAGCTCTGCAGCTCACAGGAGACGCACCCATCACGTGGGTTATTGCTGGAGGCTTCGGCCGGATGGCCAGGGGTCCTGCTTACTGCTGGGCTGTGAACAGGTGTCGGGACCACAAACATGGGGCTGGGGGGAGCCTCAGATGGGGATTAATGGAGCTGTTGATGCCTCTGACACTGAGTGGAGCCAGATGCCGGGCACAGAGAAGCTGGATTGCTTTATAATAGCAGCACTTGCTACTCCTAATGGTGCTTGTAATACAATAGCACTTATAATGTAATAATAATAATAATACGATTTGCCATAATGTCCTTTATTCTCAGATTCCCTATGCTTTCCAAACATTCATTAAATCCCAAACACTCTTCTCAGCAGGGCCCAAGTTCCTCAATGCCAGTCACCTCTGTGATAGCTGCAGCAGTGCCAAGTGGCCTCAGTTTCCCCCTTGGACTCCAGCTCTCAGTCTTCTCTCAGGGGCTGGGGGTGCTCCCTGCCCAGAGCCCTGCAGTGGGCCCGCAGAGAGAACCTGGCTGTACCATCTCCCAGGGGATGTGCCACTTCCTGCCCCAAGACTCTCCAGTCTCTTCTTCCTGGTTCCCTGGCTAGATCCCTCCTTCTGCTCCTTTCCACTGGTGATTGGGGGGCAGACGGCAAAAGAAATAAACGGACTTACAAGTTTGGCACAAGGTAAGCAGGATTCTAAGGTGAGCTCCCAAAACTTGCCCCACCTTGCCACACACACACACACACACACACACACACTCCCCAGGACTGGGGCTATAGCAGGTTCTACTTCTACGATTAGATCATAAGGTCCCGATTATCCAGGTGCCTCTGACCTAAGGACAGGGGCTCCTTAAACACAGTTTTCTCTGGCCAGCTGCAGAAGAGGAAATCATGGAGATTCAAAGTATGAGAAGGTGTGGTGCCAAGGGAGTTTCTCCGTGGGTGGGATGAGTTGGGGAGGTCAGGGAGGTGGTCACAGCCAAGGACCAGAGAGTGGCCTCCGAACGCTGTGAACAGTCCCCAGACAAGAGCTGGGAAGAAAACAGAGCTTTCAGTCCTTTAACCGCAAGGACAAGAATCCTGCCAATACAAAGGAGCCTGGAAGAGGCCCTTGAACTCCGGATGAGAAGCCCAGAGGTGACGGGGAGGTTACTGGATCCCCAGACAGAAGGGGAGGTCAAGGCATCTCTCGCTGAATTAATGGAACTTCTGAATCTTAAAAAAATTTGTGACCGACGGCAAGGCAGTTCTTCCCTTCCTCCAGAGCTCTAGTAGATGGGACACCTGGGCAGCCGGAGGGGGACGTTTCCGTTACGTTTCTGGAGATACTGAATCAGAGCAGTCCCCAGAGTCGAGTTCTTATTTCAATTTGATGTATTTCATGTACGCAGTCTGATGCACCCAGTCGGCGACGCACACAGGTGTGGGTAAGAGTGTGAGTGTGTGTGTGTGTGTGTGTGTGTTGGGGAAGACGCAGGGAACAAGTGAGTTTCAATTTCTACTAAATGGATGATACACAAATATCTCAACCTTAGTTCGGAGAGCCCCGGGGGACCCACGTTCACGGTCAGGCTGTTCGTCAAACATCAGCAAAGGGGTTGTCTGATAATTGCCTCCTCCGAAGCGAAGCAGTTTTTTAAACTCCGCGAGGGTCTCACAACCCCCTGTTGAACGCTTCTTTGTTTTCCATTGATTTTCCTGGCCATATTCATTCTGTTCTCACCTCCCCTGCCCAGCGCGGGAAGGGCTCCAGCGTGCGTGGAAGCTCCTGGCTCAGCTGTGGAAACCGGAGCCCGTCGCAGAGCCCAGGTGCCGGGCTCCTCCCTCCGCCCCAAGTTCTGGGATAAAGGCCCAATTGGGTCATTTCCATTTTCAATGATCCTGCCTCCCTGCCACCAGCGCCTGCTTCCTCCAAGATAACTGACAATAACTGTCTCACTTCCCCCGGCTCCAACCCCAGATCGACGGACTCATCGGCCCCAGCGGAGACCGACCTTGGCTTTGGGTAGAGGGAGGATGAAGGAACACGTGTGGAATGTCTCAAAGAGGGTAGTTCTTGGGGAAGCCTCCAATGCCGCCTGGGATGATTCCTTCGGTCACCTGGGCTTGCCAAGGGGAGGGGCCTCACCCAGCCAAGCTTCCGCCAGCCCAGGCAGGCAGTGGCCTGATTCAAATGCCTCTTGGTCCTTAGCCCTGTACCGGGTACTGTCCAGAGGACGGAAAGAGAACTTCCAGAAGCTCGGCGGAAGGAGCGGCCACGCGAAGCGTGGAGATAACATGGGGGACGGAGGATGGGAAATGAGCCCTGCCGGTCCAGGGTAGCCTGGAGCTCCAGCTGAAGTTAACCTACACCACCTGGCGTCTTGAGTTGGGTCTGGACCTGTGCCCACTGTCACCCACTCCCTCGATGGCCACCACAGCTGCCAGCGGCTGTCCTTCTCCAGGAAGGCGTTGTTCCTTCCCTAGGGCTCAGGGTCGGGAGGCCCTGCCAGTCGGGGAGAGCGGAGAAGGGGCCACTCTGCGAGGCCAGGCTGAGCCTGCTTCACTGTAAGGAACGGAGCAGACTCTGGACTGTCAGAAAAGGGTGCCCGTCAGATGCCCAGGAGCAGCTGCTGTCTGAGGGCACGAGGGCCACCCCGCCTGGAGGACTGACCAAATCTCCCCACTGCCCCCAGGCAGCCCTGGCTTCACTTCTCTCTCTCGGTCAGCGGTGCCATCACCTTGCAGGGGGCAACTGTTGACAGCTGGCCAAGGGAGCCCGAAGTGTCTCAGGCATCCGTGTCTCACGGTGTTCACTCGGGTCTACTTGGGACCTGCCCTTCCCTCTTCCCCTGCCTTCCACAGGATGGGAAAGCTGGCTGCCTGGGCATGAAGTCATGAAGGCTCTAAAGGTTCTCCCCACCCCAAAATAACCTTCCTCAGCAACCTTACAGGTTTCCATCTTGTCCACTGCCTTGGTCAAAGCCTCGGCTAAAAAGCAACTGCTGTCTAAGATACGAAACTGTGCGTATCCTTCACTGAGCGTGTCCCGCCCACCCCCCATCTCTACCTGGCTAAGCCCCATAGATTCTTTAAGGCCCTGTGGGTGTAGCCTTCCCCAGGAAGCTTTCTCTGAGCCCGTCAGGCTAGGTCAGGGGGCTCTTCTTTGATGGCCCCGCAACACCCTGCGAATGCCCTCATCATCACTTTATTTCACCTGCTGATTTACAATAATTTTCTTGGGTTTATCTCCCCTTCTACGCTGACCTCCTGGAAGCTGGGACCTCCTGCATCACTGGTCCCTGATGCCGCGCATGCTCAGTTAGTGCCCATCCAGTGACCGTGTGGGCCTGTGGACCAGGGGGCCGCCTCCCTCCACTCCTGGCTCCCTCTGAGAGCTCAGGTGTGTCACGCACCCTCCGCAGCCATTCTCCACAACTGCAAAACGATGGGACTGAGTTAGATGCTCTCAGAGGTCCCCAATTCAACGCTATCATCGTCCGTTAACATACTGGCACAAACGGGATCTTGGGATCCCTGTTATCCAGCAGGCGACGTGGGCTGGGCACGGGCCACGGCACGGCTCCTGCTGGGCAGGGGGAGTGCAAGACCCACCTGGCTCCCAAGTCAGGGGCGCTGCCCCACCCCGGGGACCTGGACTGTGGGGGGCGCCGGAGGACACGGAAAAGCCACCGGGAGGAAAGTCACCTCCTTCACGTGGAAAACGTGCTGGCCTGGAGAAGTCCCTCAGCCATTTATCAAACATTCGTCCTGTCCACGGAGTCAACAGCACTTCAGGGCTGAGAGGTCTTTGGAGATCCTCTAGTCACCGCCAGGGGAGAGAGGACTTGCTCCAGGTTACGCGCACGGTCAGTTAGCGGGACAGCAGAGACAGACGCCGGGCCTGCTCCAAGGCTCCGAGGCTGAGAAGTCCAGCAGCTCTGCAGGGGTCATCTGACCTGCACCTTGCTTGGCTGGTCCGGCTCCACCCCTCCCCCACCGCCACCGGCTCCAGCCCCTGCCCTGCTCCTCTGCTCTAGCTCTAACCCTCCCTGTACCTCTGCCCCCGTCCGCGTCCCTCCCCCATTCTCCTCTCTAACCATCCTTCAATAAACGATTAAAGGAGACCCTATCTGTAAACCTTTCTCATGCCCCCCAAGAGGCCCTAAGTGTTCCCGCCTCTGGCCTTCCACGCCTCACCTCGCCTTGACAGCCAGAGCTCTCCAAGACCCACCGCGCTGCTGCTGGCATTCCCCCAGCACACAGTAGGCACTTCATAAATCTTTGCTGCATACGTATGGTCGACTTTAGCATTTTGCGAAGGTAAGTCACTAAATCACAGCTGGCTAAGCACTCTGTAATCCTATAACTTGGGCCAAGGGGCTTCCAGCAGCCAGCCACGGTTCTCCCAAGTGCAAATGTAAAGAATAATTCTTCGGTCAATACCTCCTGAATCTCCTTGTAATTCTCCCTGCCATTTCTCCTTCTAAATACACCCCCTCCCAACCAAGGAGCTAGCTCGGAGAGCAGACCCAGGAGGGCTGGCAGCCAGAGAGCACCAATTTGCACGGAGAGCTTCTCCAGATGCTGGCATACCCGTGTCGGGGACCCGGAGAGCTCTGCTCCTGCCAGACCTCCTGCCTTATAGGGTTTGCATCTGGGGTGGGGGGAGGGGGCCGGAGGCACAGACATAGCTTCCACTCACCCCGTTACTCTTTTCCTCGTTACACTAAAAACGTATTTATTCACCAAAGTGTACGGTATTAGGCGGAGTGGTTCTTCTAAAAGGCTCAATAAAGGTGAAGTATGTAGATAGACTTAACAATTTTACAATGAACTACACTTTAGAATCAATTGCTCTGGCACCAGGAAGTTGAGGATGGACGGCAGCCGTGGGTTGTGTGTGTGCGCATGTGTGCGTGTGTAGCAGTGTGAGTACATGTGTGAACACGCGCGTGGACGCATGTGGAGTATGCTTTCAGAAAAGACCGCAAGCTACAGGAAGGGCTCGAGCACCAATGGAACTGGGGTGCTAACCACGTGAGAGGCCAATTTGGAAATGTTTCTGGTACTAGCTTTGGAGCTTTGGAAAGCTAGAGGCAGGAAGTCGGGAAACTGAGGTCTAAGGATGGAAATCCCCCACAGGGAAGTGGCCAAAAAGGGAGGGAAGGGAATAATGTTTACTAACAGCCCACCGAGGAGGAGAAACTCTCCGCGTTCTTCACAAGATGATGTTATAGGAATTGTTATTCCCATTTTGCAAAAGGGAAGACTGAGTTTCCAACCGGTGAAGTAACGAGCCCCAAGGACCTCTACTGCACAGCAGGGCTGGGCTTCAAACACGTTCTTTCTGATCCGAGGCCCCGGCTGCCTCCCTTAAACCGTGTTCCCGTCCTCTCTGTCCCCACCCCAGCTCGCGTGCCCAGCCGTGCGGACGGCAGACAGGACCAGATAATTCCATAACGACCCTGAGAACCTGAAGGGGAGGTTTGGTCTCAAAGAGCCTCGTGTTCAGGCTCTGGGAGTCAGGCGTGGGCCTGAAGAAGCCACTTACCCGAGGCTGGCCTGGACACGGCATAGAAGCAGCTGCGGTGACACAGGGCACACAGCACAATCAGCTGGGTTATCTCTATACCCTTCAGCCTCTTCCTGCCTCAGTGACCATTCTTGGTGCCCACCTTGGGGTTCAGGTCTTAACACTGCCGCCACTCATCAGAACTCCCTGGAAGCCTGTCTCTTCGATCCTGAGCTAAAGCATCCTCGAGAGTCCTGCTCGTTCTTACTTTCCAGTCTGTGCAGCCCAGAATGGAGGAAGGGCATCGTCCCAGACTGAGCAGTGACCATATGGGCTGTGAAAGTATGGAGGCCTCTCAGCAAAGGGGACGCTGGGCCCAACTCCTACGGGCTGAGCCGCAGACCTCTGTGCTCACGGTCTTTGTGGGGAAGCACTGACTTCCTCCTGGAAGCAAGGAGATAAGCTATCTCACCCGGCCAGCCCTCCTGGTCCAACAATGCTACCTTGTTATGAACTGCTCCATTCAGCGACTCAATAAGTCTTTACTGAGCACTTACTACGTGCCAGTAGGCACCTGGAGTACAGAGATCGACAAGACAGACTGGGTCTCGCCTTGGTGAAGTTCAAAATCTGCCAGAGGGGTCAGATACAGAAGAAGGAAATCTCACTTGAGATGAAGGCTGCCGGATACAGCATGGAGCACACAGGGTGCTGGGAGGGCATTGCAGGGGACCTAGCCTCGTGTGGTGTCGGGGAAGACTACTTGAGGAAGTGACATTGAACAAGACCCGAAAGATGACTAAGTCTGGTTCACCGAAGCAACGAGCAGAAGGGATAGACGGTGAGCACATTCCCTTCCTTTGGTACCAACGGTTTCCGCCCCGTCTGCCCCGGCTCCCCTTCCTGTAGTAATTTTAGCTATTTCAATTACTTACGGCTAATCTCTCCCATAGACCTTTAGAGCAATAAACATAGGCTTGGTCTGCTTTGCGATAAAATGAAGCTGGAGGAGAAAAATCGGCTGTGTAGATTCTTTCTGCCCAAACAGGATAGAGACGGGGCGGAGAAGGGTTACATCCTGCAGGCCTCGCTGGAACCAGGCTACTCTTCGGGGGTCCGAGAAGCTGCTGGCTGAACAGAAACTGCCCCCAGGGGCCATGCGGGCCCTCCAATTTCATGGCCGTCTCCAACCCCATGTCCAAGAAACATTCTCACCCCGAGGGTGCTGGGAAGCAAAATGCCCCAACAGGGTATAGGATAAAACCAGTCGAGGGCTGAAAAGACCCTGAGAGATCACCTAACAACCCATTTTACAGAAGATGAAATGAAGCCCAACAAGGGGCAATGGCTCGCCTAGACCGGTGTGACAGAGCGAAGCAGTTCAGGGCCCCTGCCTGGAGCCAGAAGCTGCGGCTGCTTCGCTGTCCCCTCGAAGACGAGGCTTCCCGCTGCTGTATTAGCTATTGACAACACTTTGGATCTGGTAGGTGATGCTGACTGCTACGCCTTCCATCATGGCACAGCCGGCACCTGGGCCCTTCTCTCTAGACTCCCCACGGGAAAAACTCTGCGGGGCCTGCTGCCCTCTCTACACCCCACACATGGCCGCCTGGCCTCCGGCATGGGGTTGCTCCCCGGAGCACCAAGTCCTGGGCCCTGCCTGGAGCACGGCAGTGAAGGGGTGGTCCCAGCATCCAGCTGGCCGTGCCGCCGGCAACACTGGCCAGCCCAGCAGGTGAGCCTCCTGCTTCCAGGGCCCGAAGACTTCCTGCCTTCCGCTGACATTTCACCACTTTTGACCCTTAACCTTAAATCTCGACACTTCTCCCCGCCTAGGCGGCAGCTCCTTCCTTTGGCATGGGGCCCATCTGTACTCTCTGACAATAGATTAGGGTGATTTTATCTTTTCTATTAGGCAGTGATTGCAAATCTCCCTGGGTTCATTAGTAGCTGGCTAATCCCTCCAGATTTATTAGCTCCAACTGTGTCTCCTCCCTCACCCCCTCTCTTTGGATGGCATCTCTGCTGTCTCAGTGGCCAACTGGGCTTTGCCCAAAGGCCCTTCATTCCTCGTGTCCTCTACCCAAACTTCCATCGGTCTTGGAGAACCGCAGTTCCCCCACCAAAGGCTGAGGCCGAGTGGAGGACAGAGATTCCTCCCACACTCGGGCGCGGAACACGCTCAACGAATCTGTAACCGTCCCCGGCCTGCCCCACCTGGAGGCACAGACCCTTCCAGGTAGGAGAGAGCTGACACCTTATATCTAGGTGCTAATCAGACTTCCACAGACAGGATCCGTTGCCCTCTAAACAGACTCGCCAGGGCTTAGCATGCTAATTGCTTTTCCGGCACACATGAGAGAGACGTGTGACAATGATTAATAATTTAATAATGTGGCGGTATTGCTCACTGATCACCAAGCCCATTTCCTCTTCTGCCTGGATACACGGTAGATTGTATTTTCCAACCCCCACTCCCAGGGAGGTACAGGCTTGCGACTGAAGGCTAGCCAATGGAGTCGTGAGGAGAGAGAAATACTACGTGCCGTGCTCGGGCCCAGGCCGTAACATCCTCCTGTGTCTGACCCTCCACAGTTTTCTCCCATTCCTGGCCTCTAGGAGGACCTATTTTAAGCCTAGCCCTCCGCATTACATAATGGAAGGTCGCCCGCTGATCAGGAATGCGGTGCCTCCGTATCCTTACTAATACCTGAGTTGGATGAGAATTATACTTCCATTGTGTAAAGCCAAAATATTTGGGGGTTTCTCTGTTTTAGCAGTCAGCATCACCTACCAGATCCAAAGTGTTATCAATAGCTAATTTCTAATTTTACAAAAAAAAAATTTATTTATTTGACAGAGAGAGACACAGAGAGAGCACAAGCAGGGGGAGTGGGAGAGGGAGAAGTAGGCTTCCCACCCAGCAGGGAGCCCCATGTAGGCCTCGATCCCAGCACTCCGAGATCATGACCTGAGCCGAAGGCAGACGCTTAACAACTGAGCCACCCAGTGGTGGCAGCACATATACTAAAATTGGAACAACTGAGCCACCCAGGTGCCCCCCAAAATTTCTGAGATGGATATTATTATTTCCATTTTACATACGAAGCAACTGAGTGCCCCCTAAGAGCTTCAGGGCCACACAGGTAGGAAGCTCCTGACCTGGGGGTTTTCACCAGGTCTGACTGAGTCTTTATACCCTGGCCACTTTCCTTCATTATAAAGCTTCTTCATCAGCTTGACTCTCAACTTTAGCCATGTGGTCTTGCCTCTTTCGATTTGCAAATCGAAATGAGACACCCCTCTGACCATGTCACACCCATTAGGATGGTGATTATTTAAAAAGATAAAATAAAAACAAGTATTAGTAAGGATACGGAGGCACCGGAACCCTCACACGCGGCTGGTGAGAACAAAAAATGGTCCAGCCGCTTTGGAAAACAGTATGGTGGATGCTCAAAAATTAAGCACAGAATTGCCATATGATCCAGCATCCCCATTCCTAGGTATATACCCCAAATGACTGAAAGCAGGGACTCAAAGAGGTATTTATATACTCACATTCGTTGCAGGATTATCTACAATAACCAAAAAGGTGAAGGAACCCAAGTGTCTCCTGATGAATGGATGGATAAACAGAACACGGTCTATACATACAATGGAACATTATTCAGTCATGAAAAGGAAGGAAATGCTGACACATGAATGAACCTTGAAGCCTTTATGCCAAGTGAAATAAGCCATACACAAAAGGACAAATTTTACATAATTCCACGGAGAGGTACTCAGAATAGGAACACACGTAGTGACAGATGATCGCCAGCGGTCGGGACCAAGAAGGGATGGGGAGTCGTTGTTGACGGGTGTGAGGTTTTAGTTCAGGAAACTGAAAAGCCTTCCGGAGATGGGTGGTGGTGATGGCTGCAGAACTTCTTACTTATCACCACTAACTGGTATGCTCAAAAATGGTTAAAATGGTCAGTTTTATGTTATGTATATTTCACCACATTAAAAAAAAAAGAATGAAGTTCTGCTGCATGTTATCAAATGGATGAACCTGGAAAACAGGACGCTAAGTGAAATAAACCAGATACAAAAGGACAAATATCGTCGGATTCCACTTCTCTGAAATGTCTAAGGCGAGGCGAACGCGAAGAGACAGAAAGCCAACAGGAGGTTACCAGGGGCTAAGAGGAGGGGGGTGGGAGTTCCTGCTCCACGGATACAGAGTTTCTGTTTAAGGGGATAAAAACAGTTTCAGAAATAGTGATGATGGTAGGATAACCCCGTGAATGCAATTAATGCCACTGAACCGTAAACATAAATGGTTAAAATGGCAAATCGAAGGTTACATATGCTTCACCCCGCTAAAATCATTCAGAAAACCAAAAAAGAAAGAAAGAAATCTGGATAAAGGCAGGAGCCAGTTCTCAGATGGCTTATGCATCTGTGTCTTTGGTGACTCTAAAGAATCATTTTCTTGGTTGCCTTGCTTTGCCCCCATTTGGGCCTCGACTCTCGACTCTCACTTAGGTTCACCTGCCAACACTTGCTTCCTTCGGGTTCCTGTCCCGATCTCTGACCAAACGCACATCGTGGCTCTCAGTTGACCATTGAAGTTATTGATAAGGTTACTAACCCTCTCCCCTGGGCTCTCACCTTAGCCGGGTACCTTCAGAGGCCCCCTCTCACCTGTTGATCGAGAATCACTCTGCTGGGACTGAGTCCCGACCCAGCAGGGCAGGAAGCTGTTTTGCCTACTGAACCTCTGAAACCAGTACAAACTACCCCAAAACCCATTTCAAAATAGATGTATAAAACAAAAGCGCTGAACATCTATTCAATCGGCTAGCTTTGGCTCCCTTGCTCTCCTGCGTCACTTACCCCTGAACCCAAAGCTCAGGGCGGGCATACTCACTCTGCTGCCGGCCCCACCCTGATGGAGGGGAAAAGTGCTCTCCTACAGGGTCAACAAGTTTAGAAGTTTGACTCATGATGTAGATTTTTCTCCCAACTCTTATGATGGGTAATTAACTGATCAAACTTCACCGCAATCTATTGGATTTATTTATTACAGATGCCCTAAATCAAGCGGCCTTCTTTTTCAAATGAAAAAAAAAATTTTTTTTAATTTTCATGGAAATGTAATTGACATATAAAATTACATTAGTTTTAGACGTATGGCATAGTGATTCAACAATAACATATATTATGAAATGCTCATCACGGCGAGTGTAGTCACCATCTGTCACCATACGAAGTTATTATAATATTAGGGACTACATTCCCTATGCTGCGCTTTTTATCCCTGTAACTTATTTTTTTCATAACTGGAAGTTTGTAACATCTTACTCCTCGTCACACATTTCACCCATCCTCCAGTGGCCTCCCCTCTGGAGACCACCAGTCCCTTCTCTATGTTTGAGTCTCTCTTTTTGCCGTTGTTGCTGTTCATTTGTTTTGTTTTTTTAGGTTCCACGTGCAAATAGAATCATATGGTATTTGTTTTTGTCCGGCTTATTTCACTTCACATAATACCCTCTGGGTCCATCCATGTTGTCGCAAATGGCAAGATCTCATTCTTTTTTACGGTGAATAATAGACATTAGAGAGATACACACACACACATCACATCTTCTTTATCCACTCATCTGTCAATGCCACTTAGGGTGCTTCCATACCTTGGCTAATGTACGTAATGGTGCTAATGTACGTGATGGTGCTATACACATAGAAAGTGCGTGCATCTTTCCGAATTAGTGTTTTCATTTTCCTTGGGTAAATATACTCGGAACTGGGACTATTGGATTAAATGGTACTTCAACGGTCAACGGACACATGATAAGATGCTCAACATCACTCATCATCAGGGCAATGCAGATCACAACTACAACGAGGTACCACTTTACAACTGTCAGAATGGCTAAAATCAAAAAGACAAGAAATAACAAGTGTTGCGGAGGACGTGGAGAAATTTGAACCCTCGTACACTGCTGGAGGGAATGTAATTGGGGCAGCCCCTCTGGGAAACAGTTACGGTAACTCCTCAAAAAACTAAAAGTAGAGGTATCAATCATCAGCCTTCCTAAAGCCTGGATGGCAATGAAGAAAGAGGACAGACACACATGATCCCTGCCCTGATCCGTTCTGTCGTGTGTAACACCTTGCTACCAAGTTTGATTCATTCTCTGCAAATAAATCGGCAGAAATCAGAAATCAGAAAGCTGGGCCATGGTGGCTATCCCTGAGGAATTCAGAGAAGAAATAAAGAAATATTAACGTCTGGGCGGCATCTGTGGGGGGGGGGGGCGGTGCGGGGAGGTGGGGAAAGAATGGGAGGAGCATGGAGGGTAACTCACTCCCTCTGTACGAGGCCCCTTCCTCTATGTTCCCAGACTCCAAGGGCAACTGGGCGGGAACAATGGACTTAAAAAGTAGTTTCTTTCCTCTTAATAGGGGCCTGTCCTTTCCAGAAAGTCAAAGCGCTAACAAGAGGCTTCCAGAATATCCTCCCACTGACTGAATTCTGCAGTGGCCCCGCTTCTGTTTTCCTGAGTGTTATTCAGCCATCATCATTCATACAGTGACTGTTTTGACTTCTCGCAAACTTACAAACTGTGTGAGTCCTGTTAATTCTAGGTTCAAAGAACTCTCTGACTGAGGCATGTTCCCAGAGCTCAGCTTGTTCATTTCCGTGCCACTGGAAAAGGAGAATGCTCTTTGAAACCTGAACGTATCAGTGTTATTTAAAAAAAAAAAAAAAAATACGCCTTAGAAATCCATAGTACTTTTCAATTTGTAATGCGTTTCTACGTATCCTTACAACAACCTCGTAAGGTTTTAGTATCCCCGATTTACAAATGAGAAAATGGGCTCAGAGAGTCAACGCGACCCCCCCAAAGCCGCACAGCGTGTAAGGCAGAGTGGGGGCATGGACCTGGGTCTCCTGGCTTCATGGGCCTGCGCTTTTTCCCACAAGACAAATAGTCGTTCTTATCAGTCCTGAGAAGAGCTAGTGGGGATGCTTTCTTCAAAATCTCCAAGCCGAGCAACTCCGGCTCATTGTGGGGACTGTCCTGGGAGCTCACATTCCATGGCTCCCTGCTGCCCGGCTTCGTCCCCCTCTGCTGATGAGGCTGCCTAAGGTGGGGGGCACCCCTGGCCTGCCTCTTCCCTCTCCTCCCCTCAGCACCCCAGGTCCCCAGATGGAGCCCGACTGTACTTTATTTTTTTAATTTTTTGAATTTTTTTCCCACCAAATATGTTTATTTTTTCAGTGTTACAAGATTGATTGCTCATGCACCACACCCAGTGCTCCATGCAACACGTGCCCTCCTCGATACCGTACTTTAATCTCCTTTTACTGCTCCTGCAACGTGCAGGGGCGCCCCCAGACGTCTCCTTACTTTAAGCAAATGCTCCTGCATTGCTCTGGGACTAGACTAATCCTTTTCTCCCTTTCTACCTGTTAATGTTCTGATTTACAACAGCAGCCCGCTGGGTAGAAAATAAATAAATAAGCAAACAAAGAAATTCCTTCTGTTTTCCATTTGGTGGGGTAGCAGTGGTGGGGAGGGGGCGGGAAGGGGACTTCTGGTTAGGTTCTATTTTGGGATCCGGGCGCTGCTGACACAGGTGTGCTCACTTGGAAAACGGTCCCTGCGCTGTGCACAGATGATCTGTGTGGCCTTCTATACGTACACTAGAATTCAAATAAAAATTCCAGCAACGGCACGGGTGGATCTGTGGCGGTGGCGGCGGCGAACCATGGCTCCCTGGCAGGCCTGCTGTCAGGGGAGTCCCTACACCAGAAAAGAAGCCACACTCGATTCCTCTAAGTTGTCTCCACTCTGAGAGCGGAGGCCTCAGCTGGCTTCGGGATGAACAATCCCACCGTGGCCTCTCAAGAAAGGGCTGTTCATAAAAACCTACAGCTGGAAACAAAGAAGGACCGCATGGCCCCGGCCCATCTCTCTGGACAGCCTTCTCCTTGCCCTCGCAGGCCATTTCAGGAGACCTGGTCCGTCTATCCACGTACCATCTCCTAGGTCGCCCTGTCATACACGCGGACCGAGAGAGTAGCAATTTCTCGGGACCCTTTTTCATTTGAAGATTTAAGTGTCAAGGGGTGCCTGGGGGGCTCAGCGGGTTAAAGCCTCTGCCTTCGGCTCAGGTCATGATCTCAGGGTCCTGGGATCGAGCCCCGCATCGAGCTCTCTGCTCAGCGGGGAGCCTGCTTCCCCTCTCTCTCTGCCTGCCTCTTGGCCTATTTGTGATCTTTCTATCTCTTTCTCTCTCAAATAAATAAATAAAAACTAAAAAAATTTTAAAAATGAAGATTTAAGAGTCAACTCTGTAGAGGTTATATTCTGCTTCCTAACTTAGCAAGGACCTTGAAATCAATGGACGTCTGCCTTAAGTACTCTACATGGGTAACTTGTAAGGATGGGTGTAAAGAGGTAAGTGAATAGTCACTAATTGGCACAGGCCCATCCCCGGAGTGGTCATTGAGTCTGAAATGACTCACGGTTTCCTGGACAGGCCACGTCCTCTCACATCTCCAAGGATGTGGATAGGCTGCTCCTTCACCCAGAATGCTCTTCCTTTCACTATCTAGACAAAAACCTTACTCTCTCCCCACCAATGAGGGCATAGCCTAAAGGCCCCTTCTTTGGTGAAGCCTTTCCCGACTGCTCCAGGATCTAGAACATTTTGTACACACATCTAATAGAATTTGCCACTTTGCACTACAAGTATTTTGAGTTTTTCCAAGGCAGGCTTTGTTTCATATTCCCATTTTAATCCCTAATGTCTGGTCCAGTCCCTGTTACGTAAGAGGTGCTCAAAAGCATGTCAGCACGGAGGGGCCGCGGACTTAAGTGACCTTGACATCTCAAGCGTTTATAAAGTAAAAGAAACCCCTTCTCCAGACGATTGTTTCTAAAGCTCTATTTGTAACAGCCAAACACAGGAAGCAACCAAAATGTCTCTCCAGGAGGGATGGTTCAGCAAACTGTGGGACATCTACACCAAGAAATAATGACTGAGCCACGAAAAGGAGCCAACTACTGATTCGGGCAACAACGCGGGTGGTCTCGAGGGCATTACGCAGAGTGACAAAGGTCAGAGACGGCATGTTTCCCCTTACATAACGTTCTTGAAATGATAAAAGTGTTGAAATGGAGAATGGATTCGTGGTGGCTAAGGATTAGGGATGGTGGGGAGGAGGGCCGTGGGTGAGACCATAAAACGGCGGCACGAGAGAGCTCTGTGGTGATGAGACGGCAACGTCCTGGTTCCAATGGGGCTGACGCACATCCACATGGGATGGACAGATGGGATATTCTGAGATTCTGGTTCCGATACTGCGTGACCATTATGTGAGATGGAGCTACTGGAGTAAATGGGGTTGGAAGGTCCGTGGTACCGCTCTGTACCATCTTTGCAATCCTGGGAATCTACAATCATCTGATTAAAAAGTCATAACTTTTTTTTTTTTTTAAAAGCCAGTTCCGCGAGGTTCTCTCTATTCTCGGAGTGGGTATCCCTCACAACGACCGTGCCCATTTCTTAGTATGGTAGGGCTTCGAAATGTTTCTGTGATTAAACTATGCCATTCCAAAATGAGAGCAGCTCTACATCTGTGATCTTATCCCCATTTTACAGATGAGGAAACTGAGGTGCAGGGCTTGTTGAAGGGCACGCAGTGGGTGTGTGGCAAAGCTGGTGCTCCAAGCTGAATCAAACCAATTTCTATAGACCCGTTTTCTCATCTGCAAAAGAAGGGATTCGGCCATGACAGCCTCGGTGGGTGCATCCAGTCCTAACACTGTACGACACGTGTACTTCGTCCTACTTCTGAGTTAGCGTTAGGGTATGGCAATGCGGCGACTGGATGGCAGGCCAGTGACTGGACCTACAGAGCAGACACACCCATCACAGCAGTCCGTGCTAGGTAGCTGGTAGCATTTAGATGGAGGCCTTAGATTCCCCAAATTGCCGGACTCCCAAGGCCAAGAGTTGTTAAGATGAGAATCCCAAGTGCTCCTGGACGTCCGTGTCTCTAGAATGCCCTGCCTCTCTGGCTGACTTCTCTTCCTCTGCTTTGACTTCCCCCATCTCCCAAGCTTCATTCCGTCATACCCCACTGACCCTAGTTATTGACACTCTATGGCAAGGAGGCGAGCCGTGAAAAAGTCTTACCAGGTTAGTGAAGATGTATGTGTAATAGGCCGACACCATCCCTAGTTCAGCTGCCTGCAAAGGGAAGAGAAAGAGATTAGACAGAAAACAAAAACTCACCGGAAGGGAATGAACGGTGAGGGTTCCCAGCGTCCTCCATTTGTCTGACCCACTCCCCTTTGGTTCTCACGCTGCCCTTGACTTTCGGAGGATGGAGAACAGAAACACTGGTCTCGAGTAGGGTGTCTCCACCGCCACTCTGCTCTCCACCCCTGCAGTGACATTCCTAGAGGCTGATATTCTCATGCACAGCACATTCCCACGGATATAACCAGATATTATGGAAACCAAAATGACTTCCAGGGAAATGAAGCAAATAATAAAACGGACAAAAATAATTATCTCCCAAACCATTAGCAATAACAGAGACCACCATGTAACCACTATTTAGCATGGGCCAGGCCCCAGAGAGCATGTCACTTGGGCCAAGTCGAGGAGGTAGGCCTATCACCCCTCCTCTGCCCCCATCTGACAGCAGAAGAATCTTGAAACCCCAAAAGGCTTTGTCACGTGCACAAGATCACAGGTCTCCTGAGCGGGGAAAGATGAAATTAAAGCCAGGCAGCCTAATTTCAATCCCTTTAACCTAACTATCCTCTCCCCGGAGGACCGTGCTGTTGATGGAAGTCCTGACAGCCCTCTCAGGGGCCGAGGCAGGGACAGGAGAGTCCGCGGGGTACAGGCGATTCCCAGATTAATTCGACCCCTGACAAAGGCAAGCGAGCGAGACTCATCAGAGTCTTTGAACCTGCAGTAATGTAGGAAACCAGCGAATCATTTGCAAACTCCGGTCCTCTCTTAGGAGTAAGGCACAAGCTGCCGGTGACACGCCTCACCCTTGATCACAGCATACCTGCGTGTCATCGTCCCCCAGCTGGGAGGCCGCGACACTGGAACAGCCTCCCTTTTTGTCTGCTCTTTGCAGCCGTCACAGACACCCCTCACCAACCGCCCCTGTCAGTGTGCCCGGCTTTGAGCGTGACAAGTGCGACACACGCCGACAAGGAGATCAGGTAAATAATGAGCCCAGCTCTCCCCGGGGCCCTCACGCCTTCTGACGGGCAGATTTTCATCCTGTATCCCGCGGCCCCAGGGCCACTGGGAAACCGCTTTTGTCCCGCCTGTTGAGGTACATGAGGGGAAAACAAGGCCGGGGCGATTACATGTTCCTCCTACAAAGTGTTTCTCTCTCAAGGAGTTCCGATAACTCTGTGAGCATTCTCACAGGAACCCTCACGGGCTCCCTGAAGGGCAGTCTGGGGTCCCTCTATTGCCACCATTCCGAGGGAAACGGAGGTACAGAAGGGCTCTAGGCCTGGGGCAAGAGAATGCGGGCGTCACAGGGGGCTCGAGGCCTCCCTTCTTCCTCCAGGCAAAACTACGCTTCCTTCTCCACTTCCGAGAGGCTGACACCGCCTGCTGTCCAGCCCTTTCCAGCCCCTCCCACTCAACACCGTCTGTCCATCGGAAAGTGCCAGTACCTGTCACCACTGCCTAGATGGGGGGGGGGGGACCCCGGTTAACCTGGCGACAGGGAGGGGCCGGGGCAGGGAGTGGGGAGGGGGCACCCTCAGATGGTTAAAACCCATTTGCGAAATCTGCTGCCCAAAGATAAAAGGCAAGAGATCCTCGGTTTTTAAGACCTGAATTCTGGGTAAACACACAGTTTGTTGCTGGAACAGCTGCTCAATAAAGTACGGGATTACTCTGCAAATCCTTCTGGAATCGAGAGACAGCAGAGCGCTGCCGAACTCCGGGGCCAGGCTCACACGGGTGCGGTGAGTCTCCCGGAAGCTCCGCGTGCTCTCTGCTCGCACGGCTTCCCTCGCTGAGTCCAGCCTCCCTGGGGCCCCCCAAGGCTGTGCTGCTAACCCCGGCAAGGACGAGCCTGCAGCCCGAGTCCAGGGCCTGATGCGGACCCTGCGTGCGGGGGTGGGGGGTGGGGGGGTGGGGGCACTAGGAAGTCAAATGGGAACAAAGGGCGGCGGCTTCCAAAGACTCTCAAGTCAGTGATGGGCTTGGAGCCAAGGTCACAAGGGCCAAGACCAACGGGTAGTCTCGGGAAAGCCTGCTACCGTGCCCTCAGCAGAACCGCTTGCTAATAATCATCACGACGAGGAGAGTTTTCTTCAAAAACTCAGCCATTACAAACCCCCAAAAAAGTGTTGTTAATGAAAATACCCAGTATCGGCAAGGGTTCCCTAAGACACCTATACGCTGCTGGTGGGAGTATAAATTGTTATGGCCTTTTTAAAAGGCAATCTGGCAAATCATATCAAAACCCTTAAAAGCATGCATATCTTTAACTGAGTAATTTCACTTCTGGAAATTTATGCTATGAAAATATTCATGAACGTGCATAAAGATTTATGTACAAAGATGCGCATCCTGCATTGTTTATTATAGCGAAAGATTGAAAACAACCTGTATCTCCAACAATAAAGGGATGGTTAAATAAATCATGGCATATCCATATGATAAGAAATGATGTAGCCATTAAAGTATTTGCAGAAAAATATGTAATGACACAAGCAAAATGCAGGGCATACAATTAAGTGGGAAAAAAAAGGAGCAGGTTACAGAAGAGTGTGTGCAGGGTGATGATAATTTTGAAAAGAAACAAATGTGTCTATAAAGGCAGAAAAGACAGACATCAAAATTTCACAGTGGCTGCCTCTGGGTGATGGAACATCTTTCTTTTCCATGTGTACCCATAAGATTTTCTATCCTATCCCAAAGTACAAGCTTATAAGAAAGAAAGGAAAAGCTATAACGATTCTTATTTTCTTCTATGTACTTTTCTGTACTTTCCAAAATTTCAACGATAGAGATATTATTTTTCAAAAAAAAAGCCCAACCACATATACTGGGAGCCATGAACTATTCCTGAGGTTATTACATTATTATTATAAGGGCTGCTCCCAAAATGCTTCCACATGGGGGCTGCTCAGGAAGGCTCCGGCTCCTACGGGGGCACCGTGCATTCTCTTTGCCCTCTGCAAGGGGCGCTGGAGGGACCGTTATCTCCCTCCTCATCCCTCATCGTCCCTGGGGACTCCTCAGCCTGTGTCTCTGAGGCCCTGAAACTTAGAGGATCTCTTCCATCCTTGATGACTTCATTGCTCATAGGCCCAGACACAAGACAAGAGAAAAAGAGAAAATTTCCATTTGAGTGTGTGTGTGTGTGTGTGTGTGTGTGTGTGTGAGACAGAGAGTATATGCACCCAGAGAGACGTGGGTTTGGAGCCGTAGAGAATTACTATAGCAACAGGCCGAAGGGACAGCCCTCGGTACTCAGAGAACTCATTCAAATCTCTTATTAACTCCCAGACAAAAACTAGCCGGGGAGGGGTGGTGTGGAGGGGAGGAGGGGGAGGGAGAGACAATTATCTGAGTGTCTGCAGGGCTCCCCACAGCTTGGCAGAGGTTAACGAGGAACCTCGCTCCCCCAGTGGAAGATGGCAGGTTGCGTTTAAGCGTGCAAGTAGAATGGCATTAGAAGCGGCCAGTGTGCCTAGAGGGGCCGGGGGCTCTACAGCGGAGCCTGTAAGCAGGGTCTGTCTATCTGGAATCGCATGCCTAGCCCGGCCGCCAGGCCAGAAGCTGGGCCCTAGTGACTCTGAGGCTGCCCAGCTGTTTCCCGCTGTTTCCCCAGCACGGAGCCCGCCCCCCCACGGCCCCCCACCTCCGCCCCGCCACACCTGACTTTCTGATTCGGGGACTGTCACTCTGCCCCTGTGTTTGGGGTAGACGAAGCTGCTGATTGGCTATCAGAGACAACAGGTACCGCCCAGCTCTGCTCCTCACCAGCGGGGCCTCGGAGGAAGCCATTCATGGCCCAGGGTCCCAGTCCCTTCACCTGTACAGGGAAGACGGGATACCTGCCCCGCTTCGTCATCGAGAGGATTAGGCTGGGAAGTCACATGGCAGCGGTTTGGAAACTAGTACGTCATACGGGAAGGACACTGCACACCCTGAACGGACTGCCCCGGATGTCCAAACCTGGAAATGCTTCTATACCCCAGACCCTCATGGGGAGGATTCTGGCTGGGGGCTGCACCCAGAGTTAATGCTCCCACATCAGCCTCATCTTGCCTTTCCTTTCCACCCGAGGCAAGGAGGGAGCGGTGTGCCAGCTCAGCAGGGGGGGGGGCGGGGGGCGGGGGGAGGGAAGGCAGGGGGAGAGGATCCCCGCCCACCACCGCGCCTGCCGGGGCCGGCTCCCACCTTCAGGAGGATGGTGTGGGACATGGAGGCGTTGGCGTGGATGATGATGGTGGCGGTCTTGTCGTCCCTGATCTCCTTGAGGAGCGGGGTGGGGTCCCGGGTGTCATCCAGCATCCGGACCGAGAGGGTGTCCTTGGAGATGAGGAATTGCCGGAGCAGCTTCTCCAGGTTTAAAAGGCCTGGAGGACAGAGAGAGCGGATGGAGGCCCTGAGGGTCCCTGGCGCGTTCCTGGGAGACACTGGGGCACAGGCCAGACGAGCGCAGTCCTGGGCCGGAGGCAGGGCTGTGGGTCTGGCCCCCACTGCTGGTGCGAAGCCCCAGCCCCTCTACCTGAGCAAGCTTCCCAACCTCTGTGGGCTTCTGTATTCCCAGCTCCAGCCAAAAGAATGTGCCTAAGCCCTCGCGGCCTCCCCCGGCTCCCTCAGGAATGCTCTTTTAAGGAGAGACTGAGGTCCCTTGACTAGGAAGAGAGGATCCCCGCTCCTCCCCCCAGCCCTGCCCAGTGGCCAAGACCTGCGTTCAGAGACCAGTTGGCCTGGTTTTTCCCCCTAACTCAGCCATTTAAGCACCAAGTGACCTTTTCACGTGCCCAGGGCTCTTGGCCTCAGTTCCCTCATCTGAGAAACGAGAATAAGCCGCCAGCTCCCAGGACCATGCTAAGGCTGAAATGAAGTAATCTGTGAACTGCTTAGGCCCGGGCCTCGCCCATCACAAAGGCCCATAAATGCTACATCTAGCTCTAGGAGAGCCGAGCCTTTGTTTTCCTCCTCAGGGATGTGGGGGAAGCAGTTCCCTCAAGATCACAAGGCCCAGGAAACAGGTCTCACAAAAACCCTTTGAACTCCTCAGAGCACAGTGGCTGCATTAAGACAAGGTGTTATTATACAAGGAGAGGCTTTGAACTGCATTCCAACAGGCAACAAAGCAGACCTGGAACAAAATGAAGATATGGGATCCCGACCCCTCCCAGCCCCCCCAGCTAACTGTTGTCTAGGAGCAGGGGTGGGAGGAGGGCTTCCAGAATGATGTCCCTGAGACACAAGGGTCTTAATTCAGCTTTGCCTTTGAAAAGGCAGCCCAGGAAGAGGGTGGGGGTGCAGGTGGTGGGGGTAAGGGGTGGGATCTCCTGGGAAGAGGGGTCTCAACTCCAGTGGAAAGAAAAGTACAGGCATTTGCTCCCAAAAGCAAACGACAAGAGTTACGTTTATTGATTCCTTACTGTGTTCCAGATAACGAGCTAAATATTCCACATGGCCGGTCTAAGTCCTCACAACAATCCTACAAGGCACTTTAATCCCACACAGAGGGGACCACGAGGCAGGGAGATGAGTAGCTCCCTAACGTGGCTCTGCACACTGGACGGCAAGGGAAGGGTTGGCTTTCTAACCCAAGGGCCCCGCACCCCCATTCCTGCCCCGGCTACGGGACAGTCACTGGGGGGATGCCTTCCCAGACTCCTCCCTGTCCAGGTTCCTCACTCTCCTGACCCTTGAGTGATGTACGAAACGAAGGCAGAAGAGAAACTATCATATTTCCTGACTTCCTAGAACCCACAGACGAGTCCTTGAAACAGGCCGAATGGCATTCCTCTAGGGACTCGACTGCCTTGGTGCTGACAATTTGCTCAGGGCGAAGGGCAATCCTAGCCCGACTCCCCCCCTACCCCAAACTCCAGGAGCCTGTAAGTCTACTTTAACATATAAAAATTCCCTTGGAAATTTCCTTTATCTCTAAAACCCCAAGATATAAGTTGGCAGTCATCCCCCCAAGCATATGGTCCATCCATCGACATCAGAAGGGTCTCATGACTAAGGTTTTATTAGACGGTAAGAACTGACATTTTCCCAACAATAGCTAGACCCCTCGAGGTCCTGGAAACCTGGTTCCCAAATTCCTTAGAAACTTACACTATCACTAACCTCCTCCCAACTTGAAAGTATACAGTGGACCACTCCTCATGACCCCAGGGGAACCTCTTTCTGCCCCCAGGTCCTGTCCCCGTGCTTTAATAAAACTAGCTTTTTGCACCCAAGACTCTCAAGAATTCTATCTTGGCTGTTGGCTTCAAATTCTACCGTCTTTCCTACATCACTGAGGATGAAAAGGTGAGAGAGAGGGCTCTAAAGGGCACCGCAGCCCCCTCCCTTGATTTGTACAGATGCTAAGACTTGCCCCATCACACAGGAGTGCAGCTGGGACCAGAGTTCCCACATTCTCATCCCAGGACATGGGGAGGAAAACCCACACTGGCTGTGCTTTCTAACAAGGAAAAGCTATCAGGGTGGAGCCTAGGGGGCTGGCATGATGAAAGAGCTCTGGGAAGGTCGTGCCAACCCCCATCCTCCAGTCCTGGGTCCCAACAAGGCGGTCCAGGGAGCTGGTGGCTTCAGCCTGGAGGAGAAAACCCTGGGAGGGACTATCATTCATGAGGCGTCATTGCCACTTGGCCTCTCCTTCCTTCCCCCACAGGGCCTCAAAGGTGACCTGTAAATCTCGCCCTGCTCTCTGTGGCCCCCGCAGGCCCTCATCCCCATGGGGGTGGGGGGCACTGATGCTGCGGGGGCACTTCCTGCCAACCGATTTGCAGAAGATCTGGATTCAATCTCAGGGTCAGCCCTCCCCAGCCGTGTGACCTTGAGAAGTCACATAACCTCTCAAAGGACATGGGAGTGACTCACGGAGCTGCTATGTGGACGCTCGCTGGGAACGGTTTCAGGGTTCCTCCGACTGCCTCTCACTCATCACCAGAACAGCCCGCAGAGCGAAAAGGGACCAAAGTACAAATCTGCTCAACTGAGACTACGCGTGCCCTAAGCGCCAGGCCCAGGGCCGCCCAGACGTCAGCAGAGAAGATGGGTCGGACACAGACCCTGCCCTCCGGGAGCTGAGAGTGCAGGGCCTTGACACCAAGCCTACACCGAAGTTCAAGTCAAACCTGTATTCTGTTTGATGGCCTAAATCATCTGGTTTTCCAGGGGGGGAGCCTTGTTCGGGTCCGTGTGTAAAACGGAGAGAATATTCACAACGTCTTCCTCGGAGGCGACGTGAAAAGCGAAATCCGATTTGCACGAAGGTTGGAGCACCGGGCCCCAAAGACCCCGTGAGAAGGCCAGGGGAGGCCACGGGAGCCGGCGTTCCTGGACTGCTGGCCATCTCTTTGGTTCGAGGGAAGATCTGCCTGGGTGTATTACGGGAGAGGGAGCACTGCAGCTGGAGGACAATGCCACGGGTCCGGGAACATAGCAGGGACAGTCGCTAGAGCCTGGCTGGGTAAAAGGCCAAATCCCCTGGGATTCTTCAAAGGGGTAGTGGAGTTCAAGGGGACGAGGCAGGGAAGTTTGGAGGATGGCAGGATGAGGCCCGGCATGTTGATGCCCGGCCACGGCAGCCCAGGGACTGCTCATCCCTTTAAAACTGTCAGGTGCCCTGCGCTCCCAGGGAAGAGCCTCCCAGATGTAAGATCAGTTGGAGTCCTGGCATCTGACCAGTGCCCAGTGTACCCCATTTGACTGCCCTGTGCAGTGCTCTGCTGCCCTTTAAACAAGGACACAGCATCCCCATCTTATCCAGCGTAGTTTCTTGTGTGTGCTGAGAGGCAGGGTGGGGGCGGGGCGGGGAGAAGGGCAGCTTAGTCCTTGGGGCAGGGGTGGGGGGCGAGAGTCTGTATCCCGCTCAGGATCTCCCTGCCCAGCCCAGACTGCACCTGGAGCAGCAAACAGAGCACGGGGTGGCAGGTGGGCCCCCAGTGGGTCCCAGCTCTAGCGCTGCTGGGACTGACCAGTGGGGGCGACTCCCTCGACCCCGCCGGCGCCTCAGTGACCTTCTCTGTAAAGTAAGGACAACTACGACCTTCCACAGTTAGTACAAGGAGGTCGAGTAAGCAGAAGAGGGTCGGTCTCCTAGAAGATGCTTCATGAATCTGGTTTCCGTTCACCCCTTGCCCCTCTACTCACATCCTAACTATCCTTCACCCATCTCCTCCTCTTACCGGCTTTATTATCCAATCCACAAAATACAGTCCTTGGTTATACACCACGCAAAACACTCAGCAGCATTTACGCATGCACAGATACGGGAAATACATAAACACAAAGTATTTCACGGTGTTCGGTAGGAATTCCCACTCCAGACTCTTGTGCACGTGTCCAGTGTGAGGCAGGGGGCACGGCGCTGGCTGGGGGGCTGAACTAGACACTGAGGCTGTGGGGGGAAGAGCGGGACCCTACAGCCTAAAAGAGTAGGGGAGCAGCAGTGCCAGCTGGGGAATGGACACCATGTCCCTTGAGTTGGTCCCTGGCTTAAGGAAGAGTGGGAAGGACCATCATGAGACAGACTTGCTCCTGGCAGCCTCAAGGATGACACCTCAGAACACAGAGTGGCTGGAGGTCCCAGGGAGACAGACTTAGCTCTGTTCAGGCTGTCTAAAGATGCAGTGGTAGTGAGCTCCCTGTCACTGGAGGTAGTTAAGGAAAGCCCCACTTGCTGACTGTCAGAGAAGAGTGAATTACACCAGTAGAGGGGAAGTTGGACTAGAAGAACATTGATGTTTCCAGCCCAGAGATTCTCTAGTTACATGAATCAGAAAGGGATCCTTTTTTATGCCAGGCAGTGCAAGGACTCTGCAGAGGGGAAAGTGTGGTTTAGCGATGTTAAGAACATTAGGAGTTTCTGCGTGCAGTGTAGAATTTTCCAAACGTCATTCTCCTCACCTCTATCTGTTTAATGGAACTAAGGGATTTCCTGAAGGCAGCTGTCACTAGAGGGGTTAAAAGCTGCTCTCTTTTCAGCTTTCCCTCTGCCACCACCCCAGCCCTCCTCTCCTGAGGGGCCCTGGGCCCAGCAGCAGGTCGGCCTGCCAAGTCCAAGGCTGAAAGGGACCTGGGGAACCTATTAGTCTCGCTCAGGATGCAACGGGATGGATCGATGAGAGCCTCAGCAGGCCAGCTGTTCTGGGAAGCAGGAGGGAGGCTGACTTCTGCGACTAGAAGGCAGGAAGGGGGCCAGGCGGCATGGGAGGGGGCTGGAGACGCTGTGGAAGGCACAGCCGGCGTTGGACAGGCTGCAGGACAAGGGCACAGATACCGAAGTGATGGGTCTGTGGGGGACACAGAGGACCCTTTTATCAAAAAATAAGAATAAAAAAAAAATAAGAATAAACACCCATTTCAACTGGCATCCATCCCTCTCCACTGGCTGATTCCCTTGGGCTGCGGGCTGGTTCTAGAAAACGCTAATACTCTGGGGAGGGACGGCACTTCTAAATCTTGCGGGAGGCAGGGACGTACAACTGACCTCAGGGGACCGTGGCGGGGATTTAGGGAGATGACATGGCTCACCATTGGGCCCACACTGCCCTACACCGGGTAAGCGCTTCCTTCCCTTCCTCCTGCCAGGCCTCATGCCTCAGGGGGTGTGGGGGTCAGACCTTTTCCATGAGCAGATTCTGACAGGGAGACGGGAATGAGAGTCCAAGGAGTCACCAGTGGGGAAGGGGCACAGAGCAAGTTCACGTGCTTGAATGATGCACTGCACCTGCTTCTCGGTTCTGCCTCATCCCACAGCTGGGCTTGGCCCCGGGAACGGGCAGCGGAGGCCAGAGCACAGGCGCCGGCAGAAGCAGAGAGGGGTGGGGGAGAAGGTGGGGCTTTCTGCTGACAGGAAGACTGCTCTGCCTTGCTCAGCCCTGCAGGCTGTCCTCTGCTCTGACACAAGGGCTGGCAAGGGCAGGCATGGGAAGAACGTGGCTTCTGCACTCCCACCCCCCTAACTTCGGGGCGTGTCTCCAGCTTGGGCCTCACCTAGTGGGGCTCAGCAGGCGGCCCTGCCCTGAGCAGTCCTCCGAGTTTCCTCAGTGCCTTCACATACAGTCGACTTAACCCCTGCCCCCGCTTGCCCCCCAGGGCCTCCTGATTCTGACTTCCGGCCTCTGACTCCCCACTTGAGTTGGCACGGCAAGGCCTCAACCCAGCCATAAAATGGGAAAAAATGGTGCCTCCCTCCTGTCTTTTCCACAGCGTTGAGAGAAACAGGGAGGGGAAGAAACCAGAACCATGCACGTTGAAAAGAGACTCAATCTCTCTCTTCCTCATGCAGGTAATAGGAATGTTTATAGAGTCCATCTTAGATGGTTATCGTGAGGCTCAAATG
Source organism: Nasua narica (assembly GCA_028533885.1). Taxonomy (NCBI): domain Eukaryota; kingdom Metazoa; phylum Chordata; class Mammalia; order Carnivora; family Procyonidae; genus Nasua; species Nasua narica. The sequence goes on from CM052815.1 coordinate 78,537,173, forward strand.
GGGTAATTTCAAAAGCCTTAGCAGAGTGAGTGCTCACTAAATGGTTAATTTTATATCATTCGGAGCATAAGGCCTCCCCCAGTGTGTGCCACCTGGGGCTGGTATGGGAAAGGTCTTCTAGTGTCCCACTATTTTCACCAGGGGCTCTGAGTATCAGCCCTACTCTCCCCTCCCCATCCCCCGCTGCCACAACCAGGATCTCGGGATAAAGTAAGCAAATGTAAGTTATGTTCTGGGGCCAGATACCTTCCACCCAAATGCCCTGAAAAGCAGTATTATTCCCACTTTGGCAGGAGGGAACCAAGGCTCAGAGAGGTACAGTGATCTGCTTGATGTCACACAGCTCATGAGCGGTGGAGAAGCTTGGGTTGACTCCCAAGACGGCTCTCTTTTTACTGCACTATCCTGCACTTCTGTCCAGCTACACTTCCTCCCCGAGATCAGCGTCTGCTCCTCTCCGACCACCTGGACAGAGTTTAGCAGACACAGGGACGGTGTAAGGACAGAGCTGAACTCTGGTCGCTCTGCTCCAGGTCCTGACCGGGCAATGTTCGGAAGGGATCCAAGGAAGGGAGGAAGGAAAAACTCATGCGTGCCTCTTGTTGCCCAGATGTGGACCCTGTGTCATGCTCTTCGTGTGTCTCGTCCTATTTAATATCCGTGGCCATCCCGCAAGGGAGGCGGCGTCATTCCCACCTTATAGACAAGACCACAGGAAGTGGGGAGTACCTAAGTTACTTTCCAAGGACACAAGGTGGTGAACAGATGGCAGAAGGACATAGAGCCACAAAAAGGACATTAAAGTACTTAGAAAGAAACACCAACACAAACATAAAAAAAAGGATGAGGAGTGCCTCAGGAGGTTAAGCCTCTGCCTTCGGCTCAGGTCATGATCTCAGTGTCCTGGGATCAAGCCCCACACCAGGCTCTCTGCTCAGCGGGGAGCCTGCTTCCCCCTCTGCCGGCCTCTCTGCCTGCTTGGGATCTCTCTCTCTGTCAAATAAATAAATAAAACCTTTAAAAGAAATAGGATGAGTTTGCACAAACATACCAGGAAAATATCCAGCATGTTCTACGTGTGACCACAAGGAATCGAAGGGTCTGGGTCCATCCTGAGAGTCTCAAAAGATAACCCTGTGGCCAGGCTACGTGATCTGACCAAAGGGGCCTCAGGGGCCACGGTGGGGAACCCTGACTCTCCCCATCAGGGGGCTTCCAGTACAGCATGCCTGGACCCCTCACCACTTCTCTCTCCACCCCCCAGCCTCATTAGAACTAGGCACTTGCAAATGTCCTGATTTTTTTTTTCTCCCATTAGAGAAAAGTAACACAAAACACAATACAACTCGACTTGGTCTAAAACCTGCTTATTAAAACTCTACTTTTGGAAAGAAAGAAAAAAGGTGGTATGATTCCTTGTGGAATGGTCTCCGTTATGCCTAATTTTGATGGCTGAAAAATAGAATTAGACGCCTGTTTCTAACTCAACGTGCGGCGTCTCTTGGCCCTGCGTTAATAAGGAAGGTGGAAGCGTGTCTCCTCCCCAGCTCTGAGCTGCATTTCCCTTCAGTCCCTGATTTCTTCAACCTTTGATTAGATTTTAATCCTCTTTGTCCTTGAACTTCTCCTGCTCTGCCCCACCTTCCTTCCCTGCGCCCCAACAGGCGGGGCCGGGATCCCTGGGCAACCTCAGTGATGAGTTCTCCCAGAAGGGGCAGCACTGTGTGGTTGACGAGTCCTGCCTGGGCTGTGGCCTGGCCCCTCTGTGCTCAGCCATCCTGCACCCTGCTCGAGGGAGCAAGGGGACACACTGCTCCAGAGAGGTCTCTGCCCTTCAAAGGACACTGGACCTGCCAGGCAGAGCCTGCCCTGAGCCGCGGCCTGGAGCTTGTCTGTGCAGTCCAGGAGGACAAGAGCGGCGGTGGAGGAGGGAATCCTGAGTGAGAGTTGTGGTTTGCCTTGTACCAGCTGTGTGACCTCAAGCAAGTCCCTTAACAGCTCCAAGACTCTGTTTTCTTGGTTCTAGAATGACTGGGGAGGGGGGGGGAGAAAATGGCAAAATGTACATGAAAGTGCTTTGCCATTTAAAAGGAATGGTATGTCATGAACGTCAAGGAAGGTCACGATTCTAAGGGAAAGAACCCTTGCCTGGGGAGGCAAGCGAACTTGGCAGAGAGCTCAGCGCACCGAAGAGGCTCAGCAAACGGCTGAGCAACTTACTTGCCGGGAAGAGCTGATGCGGAGCGAGCAGGGCTCACCCTACGAGTGAGAGGGACTGTGGCTAGACACAGGAAAGAACTTCCCTCAGGTCGGGGAGACACTGGACCCCGCGCTGAGGAAGGCAGCAGGAGAATCTTTGCTGGGAGAGACTTACAGCCTGTCCTCTATCTCTTAACATTCCTGCTGTACGCATGGGGCCCTCTGGTCGGGTCCCGCCTGAGTGGGCGTGTGGCAGAAATTTTCAGAGGGAGAATCCCTGGTTTGGTCCCACCATACAGTGGTTGAAGAACACTGCAGGAGGAGGGCCACCTGGGGGGGGTGCCATGTTCCTCTACCCAGTTCTAGCAAATACTAGCATCCTGTGGGCTTTTTGATGAGCATCCTTTTGGAACTTATGGTCAATCCTATTTAGAAGAGATGAGGTAAATAGTTGTTTTGGCCACAGGACAATTCAGTGTATCCGTGCTAACGTGTGCGGCGAATCTCCATGAGGGCAAAACAGAGTGCAGTGGTTATCCAAACATTCCTCCTTTCTATTTTTTATTTCGGCCACAAAACACTTACTATCTAAAGCAGTGCTGTCCAGTAGAATTCTCTGGATGTCCAGTAGAATTCTCTAGAATTCTCTGATGGCGGAAACGTTCTGGGCCTCTGCTGTCCACGGAGGGGCCAGTGAGACCGAGGAATTGGATTTTGAGTTTGAGTAGACTTTGATGTGGGGAACTCCAATGCCTCCGAACCCACTGGATCATTGCGGTAATTCAATAAACTATATAAAGAGTACACATGGTTGGAGCTCAGTTACTCTCTTGCTCGGGGTAGCACCAAGTAAATCTCAAATCTGTGTTTATGCAAGCAAGCGAGTTGAATGCGCACCACGGAGAGGCCGCTAGGTGCAAATGCCTCGTGAAGAGGGTGGTTTTGACCCTTGACTGGGAGGGGGCTGTGTTTACAGGTGCTGGATGGATTCCAGGGTGGAGAAAGGACTTAACGTAGGCAGAGCAGTTCTGAGAAGCCATATAAACAGGAGCCCCGACAGAGAGCACATAGGCCGGCCAGCCCAGCCGGCCAGGACCTGCGGGCGAGCAGCACAGGACACAGGTGCCTGGGGCTCAAGCACAGGACCCCTGGGACAGGCTGGGCCCAGCACCTGCCTGACCGCATGTGGGTGCACAGCTGGCACCAGGAGCACACACGTGCTCAGATTTGCTAGAAAGTGCTGGCTCAAATTAGCTAAATCTCATAAACACTAAATTTACGTTACAAATTGAGAGTCGGAGAAACTGTATTTCTAAAATCCGCGTTTGCAAAAAAATGCTTTATCAGGCATTGCCCTTGGACCTAGTTCCATCAGCAAAACCCGCTTTCCAGGGGAAGGAGCTCTTCAACCCATCAAGTACAAAATGCATCCAATTTTGTATTTTCCCTCTCTCTCTCTTTTTGTAGCTCCTTCACAATGAGGCTGAAAATGTGGGAATTGAGTTTGCAGATGCGAAAAGGCTTGGAGGTTGGCCAGTCTCCCTGTAACCCAGTTCTCTCTGTTCCGCCCATGCCTGGCAAAGGGTGTTCCTGGACGGCGTGCGCTCTCTCTCCTCTCTCTCTCTCTCTCTCTTTCTCTCTCTCTCTCTCTCTCTCACACACACACACACACACACACACACACACACGGGGCCAAGGACACATGGGAATGCCCAAGGCTGCTATCATCACCCCTACCAGCTGAGGGAGCCCTCCCCTTCCCAGCAGACGCTCAGCCAAGGGCAAAGCCCCCAGGATGAAACCTACAAACAAGCCCGGACCATGGGGGAGGGGGGAGTTGCGGGGGGGGGGGGGGGGC
>CM052815.1:78541329-78681380 GCA_028533885.1 Nasua narica
ACTTTGAAATGAGGGACCTGGGAGGAGGGGCAAAAACAGGCAGCCGGGAGGATCCAGAGTGAGTGCAAAGGAAAGCAGGCATGAGGGAGGCGAGGCTGTGCACAGCGGAGTCTTCTAGGTAAGACCTTTGCCACACTCCGGTGGAGGTGGAGCTTGCGGGGCTCGGGACACCCACGCCCGCGGAGGAAGACAAGAATGTGTCCTGGACGATGCTTAAAATAGAAACACCCAGGATGCGAAGCCCTCTGGCTGGAGACCTGTATAAATGCGCTGTGGACCTTGGTGCTGGGGTCTGCGGCCCCGAGGGGGCAAAATCATAGGTCTTATTCTCAGAGCAACTGCCCGCTGCGAGGCAGCCAGACAAAAGGCTCTCGAAGCCGTAATACTTATGATGTTTTATTGGTAGCTAATAAATCAGAGCAAAGACGGCAGAAAGAGAAAAACACTGCCCTGGGGACTGAGAAAGGAGCCCCATCAGCCCAACCTGGCCGACAAGCGTGTACAAACTGGCCCCCAACAAAGTTCCCGTGTGACAGCCTGGGACGGGTTCCCCCGCAGGCAGACAGAGAGACAGAGAGACACACACACACACCCATGGAGTGGGGAGGGGCCGCAGGCTGAGAAGCCGTCCAGAGAGCCTCCACGTGGAGCCAGGTAAATAAAAACGTGCTCTGGCTTCATTAGGACAGTGTCAGCTTCCCTCTGTTTCTATTACTGACATTTCCGGGAGGCTCTGCCCCTGCCTCTTGCCTCTCTTCTCCCAGGAAGAGATATTAGCAGCTTCTGAGGAAGCTCTCTCAGCGGCTAAGGCTACTGGGTAGGTAATAGGAAAGTTAAAGCATAATAAGCTGCCATCCACCTTGATTTTATTTTTATTTTACCTGGAGCCAGAAGAGCTACCTGGAGCCTCTACCAGAGACGGACTCAGGAAACCTCAACGCGCGTCCTCCCTTAGGACCAGTGCACTGCGGGAAGGCCAAGTGCCGGCAAGCACGGGTTTGGAATGATGTTAAAGCAAGTAAGACTGAGGGTAGAGAGCAGGAAGAACTTCCTGGTGGTGCGTTCACTGGCTCCTAGAATGGGTTATTTAGAAATGATAGCAGAAATTTTCTTGGCGGGGGTTTGGCCCAGAGTCTGGGAGGAGGTTGAGATGGTGTCTGTAGGATTCTGCTACCTTGTCCTGTCAAGATTCTGGGAGAGAAGTAAATAAAAATAAAAAATTTAAAAACCAAACCAAAAAAAAAAAAGTTTCTAGGAGAGGTCAGCCAGAGACCAGAACTCCTCTGAAACTGGAGGAGGGGTGGGGGGGAGATTTAGCAGACACCAGGGAGAAAATTCCTGCATTCAACTAGGGTTAGCCCTCGAACCACGGAGAGAAGGCAACCAATATTTTCCAGTAGAGACTGAAAAATGCAGACCTGGAGAGAGCCTGGTGAGTTACGAGAGAAGACTTAGAGGAGTGAGGCTGATCTGAGGAGTGTCATAAGGGTCTTTCTTCCCAGCTCGTATTTTGCACCCCATACAATATGTCTAAAAAGAGGAACAAATGCACCTTGAAAAGAAAAACAGGTCACAAAGGGGCAAGGTGGAGGCCAAGGCCAGGCAGGGGCCGGGGGGCTGGGTGGCCAGGCTGACTGGCTTAGACATTTGAGCACCTCTGGCCCAGGCCTTCCGTGTGTGGCCATCCAGCCTGTAGGGTTCCAGGTAACTCACCCGAACAGAAGGTACCCTTAGAAATACCTTTCAAGCCACAGACCCTAGAGACGGATCAGGAAGGATACTCAGGAAAATGAAAGACGAATGGGTTTTACAGGTTATAGACTTGGGTTTTCAGCCAGGTTCTGCTATGTGATTTGGGGCCAACCGCTTAACCTGTCTATGCTTCCTTAGCACGAAGACACCAATGGGTGCTTTGTGGATCTTTGGGAGGATAAAATGAGCGTCTGCATCCGAAGGATAAAATAGTTCAGGACCTAACATGTCATTAGTGTTCCAGCAATGCCCTCTCTCCTTCCCTTCCCCCTTTCTCCCCAAATCTAGGGGCTCCTGAAAAGCTCTTGAAGCTGTCCCTGCAGTGGGGGGTGAGGGATGAGGGGCCCCTCCAGCAAGTGGAGTAGGTGGGAAGTCTCCCGCACAGCCGGCCATCTTGAAGGCTGCTGGAGGCTCGGCCAGCTGCTCTGAGGGGCCTGGGCAGGGATGGCCCAGGCCAATCCCACCGATTCTCTCTCTAGGACAAAGACCAATCTATAATTGATTTGCAATTGCAAATGCATCGCAGCACCGTGGAGGTGTGTGGGGAAGGAGAGGTGAGGCAGAACGCGCGGCCAGCCACGGGGGCTCCGGAGATGTTAGCGGCATTTAAAGAACGGACTCCTTGGTGAGAACTCCATTTCTTTTCCCTGGAGCGGAGGGGAATCAGTGTGAGCCGGTTCAGCCTCATAAAATATGAAAAAGAAATGCATAATGTGAATGGAGAGAAAAGGTTGTTCTGGAAGGGACATGACCAGACAAAGGAGGGGGAGCCGGCTGGCCACTCCCGGGGCAGCCTGACCTGGCTGGTGGGTCAGTGGCACAGGGGCCAGAGTGGCGGGTCGGGGAGATGGTTGTAAATCAGGGTCTCTGCCTCTGGCCTGAAATGCCAAACGAGGTCAAGGGAAACGTGTCAGCTAAGATAAAATATCTACTGAAGCCCACGAGGAGGCCATTCTGGAATAGGGGTTGGGGGATGACAGGAAGGAACTGTGAGGCAATGTGACGGGGGAGGGGGGGGAAGAGGAAACGGGGAGCTGAAGTCTTGGCAGCCTCACTTGGTGAGGATCCCAGCGATGGCTGGGATAACAGCCTGCCACGGATCTGAGTGTTACTTGGAGCGTGGCAAGAAAGATTTAAATTAAACATCAGCTCTAACTTGCTAGGGCCAAGGCCTGTGAGAGGGGGGCGGATGGAGGGGGTGCGATGGGGCCAGAAGCTCCTTTTTTGGCCCGGGATGGGTCAGGAGTCGTCTTTCAGGATAGCTGAGGGGGTAGGGATGGGGGGCTGTCAACAGAGACCTAGCCCGGGGCATAAAGGCTCAGGGGGTCCAGCCCTGAGGGAGCAAAACCAGGAGCAGTGCTGCCCAGCACTTTAAAGTGCAAGTCGTGATTCTGAGAGGGGGTTCATGAAAGAGGGAAGTTAACTATCCTGCCCCAAGCGTCAAGGACTCTCACCAAGCCTACCTATCATGAACAGGGGTAGATTCCAGAGGGGGTGGGGTAGGGACAGTTTGCTGAGGGGGTGCTGTCCTGCATGGGTTTTCTCTTGTGTCTAGAATCAGATCCTCCCAAAGCTAATGTTTCTGGAAAGCTGAGCCTCCAGGCCCCAGGACAGGTACAAACTTGATCCTTCCTTCCCCAGGCCCTGTGCCCTCCCTCCTCCCCAGCTCCTGACCTCACGCCCCACCACTGAGCTCCATCTGTTCTCGAAAGACCTAGTTAGAAGGCCAGAGAGAGGCTGAAGGGATACTTTGCCACTGTATCCCAGGGATTTTTGCGAAGGGGAAGACAGATTCTAGAAGCTAGGAAGGATTCCAGCAATGAGTTAAACAACAAACAAACTTCTGAGTTTGTTTTCTCCAGGGGAAGAGGAAGGAGAGAGCTGATGGACCAGGGAGCAGGCTATTACTCAGAAACTCATCCCCGACCGTATCCCCCGAGGACCTGGAGTCAGAGGAAATGAACTCTACACTGAAACTAGAGAGGCTCCAGGTAGAGGGGACACCTGAGGAAGAATTCTCTGATGGAAGAAGTAAACACTGGAATTGGTGAACGGGGAAGAAAATTCTAGAGAATTTATAAGACGGAGGTTTCCAGCTTTATTTTAGCAATAAAATGTAGCAGTCCCAAAGGCTTTCTTCACCAGAACCCTAGTATCTAAACAGTCTCCGAGCATCTCCTGGGGAGCTCAGACTCCCGCCCTCTTGGGGCCCCCCAGACCACCCCCTCCACAGCCTCTCCCTCTACCCACCACCACCCAGGGGCCCCTGGGGACTCCAAGACCCAGAGGAGCTCAGTTTGAAAATCCTGTCACAAAACCTCTCCTCTGTCCCCTCCACCCGAACCACCTGGAGAAAACTAAGTGCCCAACGAAGGACCACTTCTTTTCAGTGTTTCGATGTTGTTGTTTTTGGTAACACCAACCAGGCCCAAATGGGCTCTTCCAGATCTTGAAAATTCACGATATTTTGGGGCCCGGCCTGCCGTCGTCCGGCCTGCACACGGTTCCCCCAACCCAGTAGGGCACTCACCTCCTTCTCCCCGCAGATGTTGCTGATGATGGAGCTGGAGGCCGGGCTGGAGGAGGGTCCCAGGACAGCGACCACCCCCTTGGGGAGGATCTGACACACTGCAGCCAGCAATGGGACAGAGCGCGGGCAGCGGGAAAGGAAACAAGGCACTCATCAGGTGGGACAGGGGCCACGGGCCCTGCTTGGGTGTCAGGCTCAAGTCCAACCTTCACCTGCCGGACCCTCACCTTCCGCCCCCTCTCCCCATCTCCCCCCCACTTCCATCTTGCCAAACCCTGTGCCTTTCCTTTTCTGGACTATGGGACTCGGGGACAGTTTTATTGGAGTTTATGGACGGTATTAAATGAGGAAATGACCCAGGTTATGACAACATACGGCCACAGCCAACAGGGTGTATAAATTATCTTGGCTGTCATCGAAGGACAGAGGCTGATGGCGGAAACCTGCGGACTTCATCCGGCCAGGCCTGCAGTGTGGGCGTTGGGAGGTACGGCTAGGCACGGCTGCCGCAGGGGCTGGGGGCCCCACTCACAGAACAGCCCCCCCTCCCTGTGCAATCCGTTGGCCTAGCAAACATGAAGGGGAGGAAGAAAGGCAGACAAGCAGAGGGACAAAGGGAAAGGGAGGGTGACGCAGACTCCGCTAAAGCCAAAGGGAGTAGGAGAGACATAAGAAGCAAAAGAAAAGGAGAGGCAGAAAAAAGAGACTGAGAGGCAAGGAGGGGGTCTCAGGTCTCAAGGCCACCGTGGCCCACTCCCATTCTCCTAGTCCCCTGCGCGGTGCACCTGCTTCCCTGTGAGGGAGCCCTCCCTTCCTCTGCTCGGGACACTCACTCTCCCGTCAGAGGGCACCTCAGACGTCTCCTGCTTACACCTTTCCCGCTCTGTGAGGAATCGCTCTTCCCCCGGCTCCCAAGACCCTCTAGACTAAGACACTTGCAAATATGTCTCTTTCAACTTGTTGCTTAGACGTCCTTCTGCCTCCCCCAGATTTCAAACCCCGCCAGGGCAGAAACTGAGCCATCCTTCTCTCTAAAGCCTCACTTCTCACCCCCTCAGCAGCCAGCGCACGTTTTTCTAGGTGCCCAGTTCATAGTCATCGAATGAATGAGAGACTGGATGGGCTCTGCGGTCAGAAGAGGGGGAGAAAATCTCAGAATTTTAAACACCAGCGCCCACGTAATTGCCCTCATGGGGTGCAGTGGGGAGAGCCTCGGAGTCCAAATCCTAGTGTTTTCCACACAAACCACAGATCTACAAGCTCTTCTCCAGACCCGTGACTTGGGCAGCGATCCTGCCGTGCCATGGATCTCAGCGGGCCAAGAGAGGCTGGGTACCGGAGGGGACTCGTCCGCGCTGTGCCAGAACCATTCTCGGGGACAAAGTCACGGTGGGCAGGCCCATCTCCAAAGAGGGCTCTGCCCGGTTCAGTGTCTGCGTAGTTAGCCCATGCGATCTCAGCCAGCTTCGCTCTTACTGCCTGCTAGACGTCCGAAGTCATCGGCCGACAGACGACAGCGGCTTCTGGGGTGGGTCTTAGCTCCTGATTCTACCAATAAGGACCCAGCGTCCACGGGATGTCCAGTGACTCCTCCCGAGTCGCACACCTCCTGCAGGTCAGAGCCGGTGCCCAAATCCGAGTGCGCTGGCCCCAGTCCTGTCTGGTGCTCATTCTGCTCCTTCGAAGCCGCACTCCGCCCCCCCCGCCCCCAGCCCCTCACGCATCCCTTCCCACCGCTCCAATCCAGGTCCCCATCCTGTTCTGCTTCCCAAGGTCATCAGGGACTTCTCAGCGGTCCTCGCCCTACTCTTTATGGCAGCTGAGGCTGCGGATGGCGTTACTCTTCTGAGCTTCCTAACACCTCCCAGCCCTGATTCTTGCCTGCCTCTCTGGTCAGTCTTCCTCACTTCCTTTGTCAACTCGTCGCCCTTCTCCACCTGCTAAGTCCAGGTTCGACCCGTGCCTCCCTCTCCTTGGGCAACGTCACCCCTGCCTTGACCTCCACTCTCGTCCCTGCCCAGGAGGCCCTGCACTCTGACCTACGTTCTGGGTTACAAAGTTCCATTCCCAACACCCGCCAGACATTGCCACGGGGGGGGGGGGGGGGGACTCATCACGTCCATGGCAGAGAGGCAGAAAACAGTCATAATCTAGAGCGTGGACGCCGACACAACACTTGAGGGTCTGAGTCCCAGCTCTGTCAGATCTAGCCGTGAGGCCCTGCGCGAGCTGCCCAACCTCTCAGGGCGGCTCCCTCATCACGAGAATGGCGATTCTAACAGTGGGCGGGATGGGAGAATTGAAGTGAATGAACACACCAAAGGGCTTAGAATGGCCCTGACGTGCTGCGCGGCCTTCGTACGCCCACGCACCCCGTGTGCCAGACACTCACAATCTGGTTTGATGGTCGTGCTTCTAGGAAGAAGATTCGGCATTTGCCCCTCTTTACAGATGGGGAAACTGAGGCTTGGAGCATTGACAGAACTTGCTCAGGGTCACAGGTAATACAGGCCAGAGCTGGCCTTGAACTCGGAGACGCACCAGACAACAAAGCCCTGGAGCACCCCGCTCCACCCCACTTAGCTCTGCAGGCTCCCAGCGGAAGTGCCCTGTGACTTTTCTTCGGCTTCCCTCACTGAATGCTCCCACTATACCCCATCGGCGGCTGGGTTCTGACCCCCTGACCTGCTCACCCACCATCCCCTCCTTTCCACTCCCGTTGTGACTGTTCCAAGTCAGCGCCCCCCTTTCCCACCTGCCTCCTAAGGGGTTTCTCTTGTCTCCGGAATTCTTCACTTCTCACGTGTTCTCCAGACTGTGAGACAAACTGCAATCCTAAAACATAGGTGTGTGTGCCGCTGCAGGGCAGAAGGCTGGTCTTACTTACATCTGCGTTCTCCACACCTAGCCCAGGGCCCGACTCGGAGTTACGTGCTCAGTAAAGAGACGGTGAACCACACAGACGCCTGCCCGACATTTTCTGTGGGAAACTGGAAATAAGCTAAGGGTCCGATCATGAGGGAATACTTACCTAAAGTGTGGGTCATATACGCACATGAAATATTGTTTAGCTATTTAAAATGCTTACGAGCGGTTTATAACAGTATTAAAAATATTTATGAAATAATATTAAGAGAAAGAAGCAGGATATAAAATTATACGTAGAGGTATAGGAAGGCTACAACTAAGCCAATACAAAAACCAGTTACGAGCTCAGGAATGACTAGAAGATGTTATAAAAGCCTGCATTTACCGAGCACTAATTATGGCCCATTCTAAGCACTTCATACGAATGGGCTTATTTAATTCTTAGGACGACCCGATGAGATCGGAACTATTACTTCCTTTTATGGACGAGAAAATAGGACAAAAAAGTTGAAGGTCAGAGTCAGGATTCCCACCCTTGGTCCCTGGGCCAGGGGTCAGCACGCTCAGCCCTGTACTGTGTAGCCTCCTATGGTTCACGGGCCTGGACGTCCGTGGGGACTGCTGACACCGATGACTTTCTCCCCCCTTTATTCCCCTTTACTTTCTATAATGAGCATGTATTCCTTTCATAACATGTCATAAGACAAATTTCTCCTGAGAAGCAAGTAAAATCCAAATGTATGTGATCTCCTCAAGGTACTACTTTTCCAGAACCTCCTCCCGTTTTGCTTCTGGCTTCTTCACCCAGAGCATGCTTCCTAGTTTCCTTCTCGAGCCTGTTCCTAAGTAGTTCTCCCTGACCAACCAGGGATTCTTAACCTGCTGCCTCAGGTCTGGGGGTAGAAGTTAGCGGTCCGTGAAGACTTTGGGGGGAGGGGTGGAAATGACATCACTCTCTTTTCTCCTAACTGAACTCTGGCATTTCCTTCCATTTTGAACATAGGCAATAAACCACATGGTATCTTAACAGTACTCTGACTTTGTGGCCAACAAACATCACAAATGTCTTCCTGTCACCCCGTAGTGCTACAGATAATCGTAAGAGATCGTTTATATTATTATTTCACAATCAGGCTAGCCATTGGACCTGTTGCTAGGCTTGGCTATTTAGTACATTAATAAAGAAGCACATTTATTTATATATCATTAGAAAAATATTTTAACTGTATTTTCATATAACTGGTTTCCTTGGTCATCCTATTTTATTTTACTCATTTAAAAACACTTTTCTGTGGGGCACCTGGGTGGCTCAGTCACGTGAGTGGCCGACTCTTGGTTTGGGCTCAGGCCATGATCTCAGGGAGGGAGTCGGCCTGAGATTCTCTCCCTCTCCTCTTGCCCCTCCCCTTGTTCCTGAGCACATGCTTTCTCTCTCTCTCTCTCAAATAAATAAATCTTAAAAAAAGAATAAAAACACTTTTCTGAGAAGGAGTCCATTAGCACCATTAGCACCCCCGGGCGACCACGGTCTAGGCCCTCTCTTGCCCTTCTTGCTTGGCAAACTCCTACTGATCCTCCGGTGCCCAACTTGGATCTTGCCCCTAGGTAAGAAGACTCCTCCTCCTCCTGTGCACATCGCACTGTGGCTCTGAGGCAGCCCTGTGCTGGAGTGGCCGAGGCTGATCAGCTTCCCTGTTCTCTGGATTCTTGGCCAGCTTCTGCCCCATGCTGGTTCATTATGTTGGGCCTCAATAGAGAGAAGCTTCTCCTAAAAATAAGTTCTTACAGAAGGCTAAAATCCCTTATTCCCAACTGCAAAAATCCAAAAGGCTCTGAAGCTGGATGGTTTTCATCAAGCTCATTTGGTGGCAAATCTGATCTCAAGAGACAGATGTGAGGCTATTCATAGTATCCGAATATTTGAATGAGGTATGCTGGGGGGTGCTGCCCCGGGCCGCACCTGGAGATATTACTTAAGGTATGGTGTATGCACCACATGACTTTTCCAATATCTGGAGAGTTCTGGATTCTAAAAACATCTAGCCTTGTGGGTTTGAGGACCTGTGCCTTCCATTCTGAGATGTCCCATCTTCCACACTGGACCGGGAAGTCCTTGAGGGCTTGGGTCGCATCCATGCAGCTCTGGCAAAAAAGAATTGTTCAACCGATGCTTGCTCAACTGAATTGAAATGATCCGATATGATCCAATCCCCACGGCCCAGGGATTTCCTGGGGTCTGGGAATTGCTCTCTCGTTCCCTATGAGGGATGCCCTGCTCAAGACAGATGGAAACTGTTGATGAAGGGCCTCAGCTCTGAAACTTCCGGGACCCGGACTCGAGAGGCCCAGGCCATCTGCGTGAGGGCCCTGAGCAGTCTGTGGGAGGGACGGGATGGGGGGGAGGTACATTCTACCTCTGCCTCCCGGGGAGCAGGAAAGAGAGGGATGGGGAGACATGAGTGACACTGCCGGGGCAACAAAGTTTTCCAGCCAGCAGAGGCATTGGAAGACAAGGGTCAGAGAAGTTGCCGGAATAAAAGACTGTGATGGGGTGTTGTAAGGGCGGGGGGATTTCTTCCCCTCAAGATGCCAGCTCCAGCCTGGATCCCCAGTCCTTCTCTGAGTCTTTGCAGGGAGAGGAAGGTTCTGGCTGTGATGCAGATGGCACAGAGGGGTTAGCTGTGGGCACCGCGGATTCCAGGCCCTCTAGGACAGGGGCGGCCTCCTCAGGGGGTGGGAAGGGCACTTCCCGGGAGGTACTCAGCAGCTCCCTGAGCCCCCGTGGGAGACAGGCCTGGCCATCGGGCGCTAACAGGGAGGTGGGCCAGAGGGGGCTGGGAGAACCCAGAGTCCTTCCCATCGCCTTGATCCCTGGAAGAACCGTCTCCTCACCTGTACTAGAGCCTGCGGGAGCTGCTCCATTCTCAAACCCCGCCCAAGAGTGGACAGTAGGCTGAACGGCGAGGGCGGGGGGGCGGCTTGCTGGTCCCTGAGCTGAGGAAGGGGGGGGCGCATGAGGGCGAGAGTGCCAGGCCTCTGCGCCATCACGCCCCATGGTGGGGTTCTCCCTGGTCAGAGAACGCAGAACTGCCATCAGCCCCCGTCACTAATGGCTTTCTCTTCCAAGCCCTCAGCCTGGTCCCAAACCACCATGAGAGCGTCTACTGGGGGCATCCCGTGAGCCAGGCACCAGGCCGGCAGACACACGAGCTCCCTGAACCCTTACAATCGCCCCAAGAGGGAGGAGTTACCATAGGAATTCCTCTTCTACTATCGCTACTGTGTAAAATTTACCAAGAGTTCACCCTATATCAGGCACTGCTCCAAGTCTTCCAAGTGCCTCATCTCACTTAATCCTCAAAAAACCAGGGTTTCGGAGTGGCTCAGTCAGTTAAGCATCTGCCTTCAGCTCAGGTCGTAATCCCAGGGTCCTGGAGTTCTGGGATCGAGCCTGAGCCCCCGGGATCCGTGCTCAGTGGGGAGCCTGCTTCTCCTTCTCGCTCTGCACCCACCCCCCCGCTCGTATTCTCTCTTTCACTCTCTCAAATAAATAAAATCTTTAAAAAAAATAAAAATAAAAACCTCATGACATAAGAACCGTTATTATTCTCGAATCTGAGGCACAGAAGGTAAGCCCGAGGTGCTGGTAGAGCCAGGATTAGGATCCTGGTGTGTCCAACTCCAGAACCTGACCCCTGTTCTACACGGCTCTCTAACCCGGGCCTCCCCGCTGCCCCAAGGAACCTCTCTGCTCCAGCCATGCCCATCTGTCACCGTGTCCCTCCTGCCCAGAGTCCCTGCTTCCCTTCTCTCCGCCAAACACTCCGTGGTCCTGCCCAGAGGCCTGACCTGACCACAGGCGACCCCTCGGCCCTGTTTCCCACTGCGCTCTGCCCGTGTCTGAGCCACACCGCAGAGCTACTGAACTTTGTCACTTTCCGGGTGTTTGGGTTTGAACCGCCTCCTCGAAAAGACTGTGAGCCTCAGTTTCCCCATCTGACCCCCAACCATGAGGACTGGACCAGACGATTTCTAAGCACTGCCCTTCGATGTGTTTCTGAGACCGCACGGTGCACGCGTGACGTGAGGAGCTCAGAGAGCGGGGAGCAAGGAACGTTTGTTGAGTGACTCATCACTATGTGTGTGACTTTCTCTTGCGACTTCGCACCTTTTCCCCTTATGCTGCCCTGGATTTATTCTATTTTATTGATGCGGGGATGCTCACCCTCTCTTACTAGAGGCGGCTCCCAACCACCCGAGGTCCCTCCCCTGGAGCCTGTGAGAAGCTCTGGGAGCTCGTGCAGGAGGGGGAAGCTCGCAGCCGGCCCCTCTCCAAGCACCCAGAGGCCACGTGGGGCCGGATAACCCCCGTGCCTCGGGGTTTCCAGGGGAAACAGTGTGGACAGCTGACAGCACGCTTGGCCTCACAGAGACCAACCAGGCAGAGGTGAGGGGTTGACACGGAGGCCCCCGCTTCTAGCTCTGCAGTAAATTAAACTTCCAACTGGATCTTGCAGCAGCGGCGGGTGTTTGGATGATAAGGGGGGTGGGCGCTCCATTAAGCTCCAATACAGCGGCCACGGGAGACACGCTGGTCTGTGGAACAGAAAGAGGGGCAAGGCCCGGGGGACCCTCCCTGCACAAGAAAGGCTGAGGTGGCGATAAGATACAGATGCCAGGACGGAAAGGGCCCGGCAGGAAGGGGGTGACCTCACGGGTCTTGTTCATCCCTCTTATTTCAGGTTGGCAGGGATGCATGGAGAGAGTCGGGAAGTCAAACATCAAGAAGGCTGAGGTGATGGTGAAAGGGCAGGGAGGTGAAGGGACCTGGACTTGGGTTTGAAGAAGCCCTAAGGGGGGCCCTCGCTTTACATAAACCCACAATATGAACATCTAAGTGAACCAGATACTAGTGATTTTGTACTTGTAACTTTCCAGTGTCCAGGGTTGTTATTCATGATGCCCGTCTGGTACTTTCTACCTCCCAGCCTCATTCTGAATCATCAGATGAGGAGGTGGAACTCGGGACGCCAGCATCTTCAGTTGCTTTACACTTTGCAATCTTGGGTGCTTGAAATAGTCATTGTTCCCCTCGACGGATACTCCCTCCCCGAACATGATTCATGAAAGCCAATTTGTACAGGGCTTTTGCAAACTCACCCACTGCTGCGAGCAGGTACTAATGTCCATTGCTGGTATGTTACCACCCCAACTTAGAGCAGAGCCTCGGCTCTCTGCAACCCAGAACGTCACCGCGGGGGTCTCTGGTCCCCTGGAAGCAGAGTGCCCGGCCAGGGGTGACAAGTGAGAGGTCGAGAGCGCTCTTCAGGGGCCCAGACTGACTCGGATCGGATCGTTTGAAGTTCATAATGCAAATTAGCCCTGGGCCCCCAGCCTGGGGAAAACACAGCCCAGGATACTGAGCAGCAAAGCTAGCTTTGGGTGGCCCACAGCAACTCCCCAAGGCTCCACACTGTCAGAGGCATCAAGCCCAGAGAACTGGAAAGAGAAAGGGGATGTCCAGTTGCGACGGATGCCCCGGGAGGGGGGCTGCCATGAAGACAGGCCACTTGGGAGGAGCTGGGAGGCAGCCGGTGCCGCTGCATATGGATGGCTGAACTCTGAACAGAGGAGAGAGGCAGGTGATGGTAAGAGGGGGAGGAAGCCGCTCAGAGGAGGGGGTGAGAGCCAACAGCGAAGTCCACAGCAGCTGCCTACGGAATGCCAGTCACGGGCCCCGACGCCAGGCGCCGCACCGCCGCTGTCCCATTCTGTGCTCCAGACGACCCCAGCAGAGCACATCACCTTCGCCCTCATTTTACCGACGCGGAAACTGCAGTACAAAAGGGTCAGCGTCTTGTCCACAGTCACATAGCCAGTAAATCGCAGAGCCAGGATTTAAAGCTGGCCTGTCTGATTCTAAAATCCACGTTCTTGCTCTTTGTAACACAGATGCCCCAAAGCAGGCATCACAGAGCTGTTGTCCCTCTTCGATCCGGGGACCCTGTCTCCCTCCTATCTCCTTCCCCAACACTGCCAGTGAAGTCCAGTCCCTGCCTGGCTTCAGCCAACAGCACTCACTCACCCGCTCTCTCCCTTCCTTTGGGAGGGAACCGGCTGGGCTGGAACCTTCCTATGAACTGTCTGGGTGGTGTTTAAAATCCATTGTGGGGGAACAGCTCTGGCTTCAGATGAAAGGCCTTTGGGGTAGAAAGATCCAGAAGCCCTGTTTCTAACAAATGCTAATCGCGCCTCAAACACATTGAGATGTAAAAGCGGAACCAAGGGTTACGAGTTCATAAAATACTTGGCGCCTAAAAGAAGAGCATGAAAAAAATGCCCCAAAGCTCTCTAACGTGGAATAAAAATATCAGTTTCTTTTACGCCCCTGATTCATCTGGCTTAATATTTTAGGAGTATTGACTTTAAGAAGCCAGGCGGCCTGGGTCACCAGGAGAGGAAATTTACATGTGTCAATGACCCCCAGTTGCATGGGGGATCGTGCTCTCTGTTCCCCCAGGGCAACCCTGAAGAACCACCGGGAGAGGGGGAGGAGCTGGCTTTTGGAAACGTGCTCCACAGCGCTGTCTAGGAATCTGGACCCTTGTTAGAGACCTGTCCTCCCGGACAAGGAACCACTACGGACCCAACAAGGAGATTCTCACGAAGTTGTCGCTGGTATTTCTGATCTCATTCGGATGATGCAGGGAAATTGGAAATCTTACTGTCAGTGTGCTAGAATTTCGTCTCTCTGCTAGCAAGGATTTCTAGCTGCTCCTTGCTGAATCCCCACGACCCAGAAGAGAATACAGTTGGCGCTTACTCCATACGTATTGTCTGATCGACTGAATAAGTGCGCGGCCATTTCTGGCACCTCTTCTTCCTCCATCCCCCCATCGGGAGGAAACTGTGTCCGCAGGTCCCGCGGGTCTCGCCAGTCCCGTTCTGTAGGGCAGGAGCCCAGCCTTGGTGCCTAAGCCTGGACGCCCGTCTGGCCAACACCTGTGACGGGTGAGATCGGCCACGGCCAGATGAGCTGGACCCATCAGATCCTCTACCTCGGAAATGCAAACCGAGAGATGCTGAGGGAAGCTGCGGCTGATGCACACACAGGGGAGAGACTGAGCCAGCGGACGGCAGGGACTGTCTTCCCCCCTCCCTGCTCCGTCTGGATCTGTAGGACACCCCACCTCCTGCACTTGGGCCAGCGGGATGTGTCTCTTCTCTCACAGTACTAATGGCCCAGATCAGAGCACGGCTGAACCCTCCCCTCCACCGCCCCCAGAAGACCAGCTGTCTCCATATATACCTGAGCAAGTTGTCCTCTTTGTTTTTCTGTCTGCTTTTGCCATTGAGTGTAACCGAAGGTTGAAATGGGTGACAAAGGGAGGAGATGGGGCAGAGTCTCAGGGAAGAGACCTTATCGCCTCTCCGGGCTCAGGGGCTCCTGTCCTTCCTTCTGCACTGGGGTTGTGCATGGCAGCTCGGCTCTGAGCCGCCGGCCCACTGACTGGGAGGCTCAGCCTGGGAAGTTGCCACGGTAAAGCCAGCAACACACCAGAGAATTCCAGGGAGGTCGTGGTGGCCTGGGTGTGGCCTCACGGGCTGAGCTCAGGACTCCAGGGTTCAGCACCCGCTCAGCCCTGGACTCGCTCTGTGGATGGGCGAGTTACTCATCTTTGAGCCTCAGCTTCCCTTGTAAAGTGGGGACAAGAACACTTAACTCTCGTGTTGGGAGAATTAACAGCAGTGCCCAGCACGTGGTAGGGGCTCCTCACGTGGGAACTGAGCGCCCTGTTGTGTATGGTTGTAAGGCCTTGCAACTCACAGAGGATTTTGCTCTATCTCACATCCTTTAAATCCCACAACCTACAAGATTTGCAAAGTAGAGCCTAGCATCCCCGTTTTGTAGATGAAGAAATTGAGGTTAAGCGAGGATACATAATTTGTCCAAGGTCACCCAGATCAGTGAAACTCCATCCCAAGTCCCCCAGTGCTGCCCTCAGCACAAAGCAAGACAGGTGATCAGATGTGCCATGACTAAGTGAGCCCCCAGCTGGCCACATCTCTCTTCTCTTAATCACGCATAAGATTTCATTCAGGGGTTTGTGCACGATATGTCCAGGAGATGAATGAATAGATGAATGAATGAGGGAATGAATGAATGAGGGAATGAATGGATGAGTATCCTGTCTTAATTCTGCTGCACACACACTTGGCAGTAAAACCTGAGGCTCTCCTCCAGACTGAGCCCAACGGGGCCTGCTGGTGCATGTTTCTCCCCCTCTCCGGAGAATCTCTAACCTCAGGCCTGGTGACGGGCGCCGCTCACACTATCTCAGCCCCTCCTGCCAGCAAGGAAAGCAGAGGGCAGCCCTGCTCATTCTACGTACTGGTTTCTGCAGTCTCGTACTCGCTGTCTCTGAGAAGCTCAAAGATGTCCACTTCGACCTTGGCCTTGCCCAGCCTCTCAGGAGCGCGGTTGATGCGGTTCTTGGCCAGGGTGATGGAGAGGCGCTCCCCTCTGCTGCACTCCATGGGGTCATCCAAGATAGCAGCTGTGGGCAGGCAACCACACGGAGACAGTTGGTACCCTCTCCCGTTACCCTCCTCTTTCTCCAGGCTCCCTCCCACTGCCACCTTCCTCTGCCAGGAGGCTCCCCACCTCCCCCTCCCCCCTGCCCCCCTTGGAACTATTCCCAAAGCAAGTTCTCTACATGCTGAGGGGCTTGGCTTGTAGCCGCGTGCGGCCGTGAATTCTCATGCGCCTATCCACCTCGGGAACCCTGTAATGTCACAGCAGGCACCGGGGTCTCTGTGTTCCAGGCCGAGGTCCAGGCGTGGCGACACGCTTGGAGGTACGGCGGCATGCACACACAGGCACACATGTGCCAAGGAAGGGACGCAGGGGTCGTCCTTTGAAAATGGTATTCTGGCTATCTGCAGGACTGATCCTGAGACAGGAGCGGGTGAAAGGCCACCAGGCCTGAGAGGGAGAGTCATGGCCGACTCTGCCGCGCACCAGCTCTCCCGGCTCTGACGCTGAGGAACCACGTCAGCAGGTGGGCCGGGCAGTTTCCTGGAACCTCTTTCCTCACTGAACACGAAGAGTAGGAAGACAACCTTAGGGGCATGGTGGAGGGTTCAGTAAGGTAATGTATGTAAGGGACCCGTCGCACGAATTTAACTGGAGTGACTTAATATGAATGATTGGAGTCGTAGAGTTCCAAGAGCTGCCCACCTTCCAGACGCGGCATTAAGGGTAAACGTTCTGGAAGCCTCGAGACCTGCGTTCAAATCCCAGGTCCACCCCGCAGCAGCTCTGAGACCTCAGTTTCCTCATTGGAGACGGAGAGAGAGCCCACTCCTTGGCCCATCGTGAAGATTACCAGAATAGTCTGGGTGAGGGGCTTGGCACAGTACCTGAAATGCTCAACGAATCTAGCTCTGGGTACCCTTCGTTCTCCTGGTGGGGGAAGTTACAAGACTGCGAATCTCCACAAAAACCTGTACATACATGCTCATAACAGCACTCTGCATAATAGCTCAGAAGTGGGGAAGTCCAAAGGCCCATCAACTGATACAAGAATAAGCCAAATGTGGTAGATCCGTACAATGGAATAGCATTCGACAAGAAAAAGAACGAAGGACTCACACAGGCCACAACGTGGACGAACCCTGAAAATGCGATGCTAAGTGAAAGAAGCCAGACACAAACAACATGGGATGATCCCATTTATAAGAAACCTCCAGAACAGGCGAATCCACGGAGACAGAAAGCGGATCAGTGGCTGCCTAGTGGCAGTGGTGGGAAAGCTGGGACAAATGGGGGGTGACTGCTAACGCACACACAGTGGTTCTTCTGCAGGCACTCAAAAAGGCTCTAAAACGGATTGTGGTGATAGATGCACAACTCTGTGAACACACTAAAAACCAGGGAGTTGTATATTTTAAATGGGCGAATCGTGTGGTATGTGAATTATACTTTAATAAGGCTCTTACAGAAAAAGTCATGTCAAGCTTATCTTACAGAGGTTGAAGGCTCAGAAAAGCGACATGGGGTATGGAGCCAAATAGGTGTCACCGACACGTGGCCCTTGAATCTCTGTGGTAGGCGTGGACAGAAGAAACCCGGGTCCCACGCTGTCTTTTCTGTACACTGCTCTCATACCTACTGTGACCCATTTTCCAAGCCGAAAACCGGGACACAGACTCTAACGAAGGCTTTCCCCTTGCCCTCCCCACCCTGATTTGTGGATGTGTTTGTAGGCAGAGCCTTGTTGAACGATAAAAATTAGATTTCATTGACACCGATTGGGCCACACGTTGGACAATGGGGGCCCATCCCAAGACCCGGCCATTCACGTGGGCTTCTGGGGATTACGCAGCAAAATCCGCACACACCTGGTATGATCACCACCCGCAAGAGCGGCCACAATAAATGTGTGACTGAAGAGACTGAGGACACCCAAAATATCTACCCAGGTAACCTCCGGAGAGCAAGACCAGGATGGGAATATTCCTTGGGAAGCGGATGTCCCAGGAGGAAGATTCTGGGAAGAGAAAGGAAGAAGGGCAGCCTAGAGAAGTGATTCTCGATTGGTGTTCCTTGGAGGGCCCTGGGCTCCATTAGGAAGCAGAGGGAGAGGCCGCATGGGGGTCCCAAGCCCCTGGCAGCTTCAACAAGCACACCTCCACACCCACCAGTTTTGGATACTGGGGCTCCACGGAAGACTTGATATGGAGAAAAAATATTTCACTATTAAAAATGTAACAGAAATCACTAGTCTAGCCCCAAAGCATAGAAAAGAGGTATCTGCAATGTAGGAATCGGCACAGCCATCACACACAAGTCATGCGAAAGAGGCCCGGGGTCCCTGGCACCTGAGTTTTATGTGACTAGACACACATTTATTCCGTGACATTAGCATAAGTGGCGAGTGGACACGATCTCACTTAATCTCTGCAACGACTCTGAGGTGAGCGTGTTCCTTCTTTAGCCTCACTTGGAGATGAGAAAATGGTCAGAGAGGTCAAGGGACGTGCTCGCATTCGCAGGGCTGGTGAGGGGGAGAGGCGGAAGGTGACCCCAGGTCGGCCTCATGCAGACCCTCTCTACCCAGAATCGAGGCTCATCTTCCTTCTGGTAAAACTTGTCTTTGTCTGGATTTGCTGCTGAGAAGGGGATCTACTAGGCAGGCAGGGGTGTCTTAGCTCAGGCTGTGGCCACAAAATACCATAGACTGGACGGTTTGTACAGCAAACGTTGATTTCTCCCGGTTCTGGAGGTGGGGGGACCTGAGATCAGGGTGCTGGCAGAGTGGGGCTCGACGAGGGGCCTGCTTCCTGGTTCGCAGACCCCTGCCTTCTCACATGGTCCTCATAGGGTGCCGAGAAAGGGACAACATTCTCTGGACTCTTCTTATAAGGGCGCTCGTCCTATCATGGAGGCCCCATCACCCTCATGACCTCATCTAAACGGAATGCTTCCCCAAGGTCCCGTCTCTTAATACCATCCTACTAGGGGGTAGGATCTCAACGCATGAGCTCTGGGAGGACACAGTTCCATCCACAGCAGTGGGGCATGTGTAGCTTGGCAGTCACCGTAAAGAAGGTACGTCTCGCCAAGGCAAATCAACTCTGAAGCACTAGTAGGCGGGGCCCCAGACCTCTGGACAACCCCCAGCTAACGCTCTGAAGCCCCACGGGATTTCTAGACGAGGGGGCATTTTTCTCTTTGGGCCATAGGACCTTTAAATATTAAGAAATCTCTTGCAATAAAATAAGTAGTAGAATAATCGCTCAGAAAATGCCCATGTCCCCTGTAAATGGAGGAAGGAACTCAGCCCTCTAGCAGGGGAGGGGAGTTACTTCAGTAATGTTTTAATAAGGTAGTTCAGGGGGCGCCTGGGTGGCTCAGGGGGTTAAAGCCTCTGCCTTCGGCTCAGGTCATGATCTCAGGGTCCTGGGATCAAGCCCCGCATCATCAGGCTCTCTGCTCAGCAGGGAGCCTGCTTCCCCCTCTCTCTCTGCCGGCCTCTCTGCCTACTGGTGATCTCTCTTTCTCTCTGGCAAATAAATAAATAAAATCTTTAAAAAAATAAATAAAAAAATAAGGTTGTTCAGGCTACAGACACCACACTCGCGTCTGCCCCATCGGTGGACAAAGGGCACAATCACACCTAAACCCCAGGAAGCAAGGCATACCCGACAGTGTGTTTTAGGGTTGTGTGCTCTCTTCTTGAGTAGCACACAGTGAGGACACGTGCCATGGACTGGATGTGCGTCCCCTGCCCCCGCAGTCACATGTTGAAACCTTAACCCCCAACACAATGACATTTAGAGACCGCTCCGTGAAGAGGTAATTAAAGCGACACGAAGTCGTAAGAGTAAGGCCTTGATCGGATAGGATGCGTGTCCTAAGAGACAGTGGAGAGGGCTCTCCCTCTCTCCTCCCGTGTGAGGACACAACGAGAGGGCCAGCCAGGAAGCAGGCTCCTCTCCCCAGAGACCGAGTCTGCTGGCGCCCTGACCTTGGACTTCCAGCCTCCAGAGCTGGGAGAAATAAATGTCTGTTGTGGATGTCGCCAGGCTGCGGCGTCTTTCTATGGCAGCCTGAGCCGACAGAGATAATGTGCCAGGATAAACCCAGACGTACGGGATGCCAGCCAGCCACGGGGCCCCACAGAATCCTCCCGGAGCATCACCGGACGGGCTCTGAGACAGGGAGCACGGCCAGGTGCAGAAGGGGGAACGCGGGGATTTTCTCTTAAGGGGCCTAGGAGGTCCCCTGAGTACCTCCTCCTTCTCTCCCTCCCCCCAGGGCCCAAAGAAGGGCTCTGCACTCCCCCCAGCCTCTGTGCTCTGGGTACTACTTTTCTCTAGGTTTGGGGTTTTAGACAACGTTAACTCCTGTCTGGGAACAGCCTCAACGGGGTGGTTGGTTGGCATCAAATGAGTTGGGGTCAGAATAATTAGTATGGTAACAGGAACCCAGATTCTGGGGCTGTAGCCACAAAGGGACCAGCTCGGGACACCGGAAGGACATGTTCCCAACAGGCAGACCCAGGAGCACGTTTGCTGCTTGGCCGTCCCCAGTGAGGGGCCCCAGAGGGTGGAGAGCAGCGTGCTCAGGACTGAGCGTGCCGCTGAGGCTCCTGGCCCCCCGCTCTGTCCCCCAGCTCTGTCCCCGAGCTCCCAGGCGCTGCCTAGTGAGGGGCAGCAGCACCTGGCCCGGCCTCCGGCCCCGGGACTGCCCTGCGGAGAAGTGAGCCGGTACACACGGGACGGCGGGGAGGTCTCGGGCTACAGCCGGGACAAGGCTGAGATAGGGACCACGATCCGGGAGCAGGGTCTTCCCCACGTTTCCAGCCGTGGGGACTCTGCACAGTGACCCATACATCGCATATACTCGACAGGCCTCTCCCGTATCCAGGGAGCTGGTGACCCCCAACAATGACATTGGGCTTTTCTCCCCACAAGCCCACAGCTTTACCTCCACCCAGTTCTCTCGGAGTTCTACGGCTCATGCCAAGGAAAGGGCAGCCTCTTGATTCTGTGCCCACCTCTACCCCAAGGTCTTCTCTCCATGCTCTGGGCCCAGGCCTACGTCCACTCTGGACAGGATGCCTCCCTGCGGCTGGTGGGCCTGGCTCTGCCCCCTCTAATCCTTTCTGGCTCACCCCGTGAGTGTGGCCATGATTACCACTCACGTGCTCGAAGTGCTCAGGCCTCCCCATTATCCGAGGGTTGGTCCCATTTGAGTATCCAGGATGGAGCCAGGCCCTCTGCAGTCTAGCTTCCCAATGCCCTTCTAGCTGCAGCATCCCCTTCCACTCCCACTGCGACAGCACCCAAGTTAGGACCAGGGCTGGCCTACCTTCCCTCTTCCATGCCTATGCTAACACCAGCCCTGTCCCTTGTTCCCCCTTCTCCCCGAGACCCACCTCTTCTAAGAAGCCCTCCCTGACTCCCCCAGCCCAATGCTCTCCTTAGGTTTCCCGAGAGACCACTCGCTGCCTTGGAGGGGTGTTGACCTTTTACATCTCTCTCTAGAACTTCCCTCAACTAGCTTGGACCTGAAAAGCTCAGAGTGATCGCTCCTTCCTTTGCAACTCCCAGGTTCCCCATCCCAAATTAATTCCCTCTTCCTTAAAACTCCCACAGAAATTTCTCTGTACCTTTCATTAGACACTAATCACTTTTGACTTTTTTATTATGGCTATCTGTTTCTCCGTCTTTTCTCCCCGAGGCAGCCGGCTCCTTGAGGCTGAGGGCCATGGTTGATTCATCTCCATACCCGCACAACTCCAGTCGCGCGTGCAGGAGCCCTGAATGCCCTTCACGAATGGTCACTGAGTGAAAGAGTAACGTGATACGGTGCAGACGCATTTGCTATTAGCTCAGGCAGAGGGCGGTCCCCCCCGAACCCGTGCTGCAGGGCGCAGGGTGCGGGGCTGGCGGGGGCCTCCCGGGCACCCGGGGGCTGGCGCTTCTACTCTCAGCTCGCCTGTGTAAGCTGGGACAGGGCTTGCCCCCAACAGCCCAGCAGGGACCCGTCAGCTTAGAGAAATCAGCCTCCCTTAATCCTTCGGGTCTTCCAGAATCTCCCTCCTGAAGATTTTCAAGCACTGATCACTCTTATCTCAGGTTTTATAATAACAGGTTTTACGGGGAATACGGAATAAACAGGTTTTACGGGGAGTCTTGATGGGCAGCCGTGCTGCTCAGCGGGTTACAGCCCTGTCCTAACAAGAAGGGACGCTCGGAGCCTCCGGGGAGCCAGCGGGCCTCGCTCCCAGCCCCAGGGTCACCCGCACCAGCTTCCCCTGCTCACCTCTGACCTCCTGTGTCCCTTCACGTAGCCCGGACCCCTAGGGGCTCGGTCATCCCTCCTGCACCACTGTGCAGGCCACTCCACCCCAAGCCCGCAGCCTTCCTTCTCACCTGGGGGGCAACGCAGGACTGCCCTCTGCCCTTGGCCTCGCCTGGCCAGCTCCCGCTCACCTTCCAGACCGTACCTGTCTGCTGGGGCTGCCCTCGCAGAGCGGGGCAGACGAGGGGCACTTAAATGACAGAACTTATTTTCTAGGAGTCCGAGATCAAGGTGAGGGCAGGGTCAGTTTCTCCTGGCCGCTTGCAGGGAACCGTCTACACTTTGGGCCCCTACCTCTCTCTCTCTCTTTTTTTAATGTATGTACTTATGTATGTATGTAATCTCTATACCCAACTTGGGGCTCGAACTCATGACCCCTAGATCAAGAGCCACATGCTCCTCCAATTGGGCCCGCTAGGCGCCCCTTTCCAACAGGCTCAGATCCGAGGGCCCCGGTTCTAGGAGAGCCCACCACGCCCGGCTCTCCTCTCCCGACGCCCTGCCCCGCCACGCTTCTCTTCTCCCCTTGACCTTCCATTGCTCCCCCAGACCAGCTCATTCCCCTCTGCTGGGACGTGCTCAGGGACCCTCCATGGACTTCACGGACCATGCGTGGCCCTCTGGCTCTCCCTTCCATCTTATCTTCAAACCAAACCAGACTTCTCGAGTGCCTGACTGCTCAGCATTTTGCTGATTTTACTTCATCTCATATCCTCTTTGGCCACTACGGTCTGCCTTCTGTCCCTACCAGCCCACTCGGGCCGTGCAGACGAAGTCACTGAAACTACCGTTGTTGTGAGGCCAGGGCTCACTGTGATTCTCTGTCTGATCCTATCACTAGCTGGCACTGTGCTTCGCTGTCCGCCAGGGGCCGTTGCAAGAACACTGCATGTGTTGCTTCGGGTAATCCCCCCAGCGCCCTACAATAGACTGCCCCGTTTTACAGGTGAGGAAACCGAGAGGGGGCACGGTGAGCAACACCCCCCCAAGATTGCACGGCTCTTAATGGCCGCCTGGGTTCGGAGCCGGTGAGCTGCCAGACTGCCCAGGCAAGCTGCCTCCTGGTTTCCTCCGAACCTGAACCCTGAGTGCTGGGAGTCCCGGGTTCTGAGTCTTTTGCCTGAGACCCTTAACTTCTGAAGCTTCCATGACACGAAGCCCCTGGGGTTTTCCTGCTGCTTCTCTGACCATTCTGTCAAGGTCCACTGGCTCCGGCCGAGCCTTCAATACTGGTGAGTCCCCGGGGTCCGTGCAGAGCCCTCCTCTGTGCTCACTCCCACAGGCTGCCTAAGCTTCACCTACGCCCACCTGCCTGAGGACCTCTCCACAGAAATGTTCGATGAGCACCTTGAGTTTATTAAGACCCAAAGTCAACTCACCCTCTTCCCTCTTACGTTCTTTCCGAGTTTAGCTAATGACGGCACCGCCCCCCCCCCCCCTCAGGCAGCGTGGCCTCACGTCCATCGGCTCCGGCTCTGCCCCTCACTATTTCCCAGGTCTGTCCCCTTTTCTCCCTCTCTCGGCACCAGGGTCCAAGCTCCGTCCTTTCCTCCCGACTACTCAACTGCAACCTCTTGCCTCTCACCTGGTTTTCCCACCAAACGTTCAGCCACCACGTGGCAGCTCTCAGTCACGCCCACACGCAGCTGCCGGTCACCGAAAGGCACAAACCCCTGCTTTTAGCTTTCGATCTCAAAATCAAAATTTTGGAGTGGTCCACAAGACCTGGCGCGCGCTCTCTCTCTCTCTCGAACTTTCTCTTCTGCTTCTCTGCTCATCCCTCTCTACTTTCTAGAAATACCGAACGACCGCAGCACCACCAAAACCCACACGCGTGCACGCGCGCACACACACGCTGTCGGGTCCCTGGGACTTGTACTCAGGCTCCTCCTTCCGCCTTTGCACCTTGGCTCACTGACCGCTCTCATTCAGAATGAGTCCTCAACTCAGACAGCCCCTCCTTCCGGAACTTTCTCTGAACACAGAAGTTGATCAAGGGCCGCAAGTACGCACAGCTATAGAGTCCCACGCCTACTCTATTTCCAAATGATCAGTTTCATCTTTAACTCCTCCTCTTTCATCTCTTCTATCCCCAGTGCCTGGCACCCTGCCTGACAACAGGAGGCACTCTGTAAATGTTTGAGCTAAATTTGTCTTGGCTTTTGAGGGATGTTATGCCAACTTCTATTCCTTCCTTCAAAATTACTATTCTGACCCATACGTATATGGCCAGCTGATTCTGACAAAAACGCATTTAAAAAAATGATATTTTCAACACATTGCACCGGAACAGTTGGCTATCCATACGTTTAAAAAAAAAAAAAAAAAAGAAAGAAAGAAAAAGAACTTCCAACCCCATCTTGTACCATACATAAAAATTAACACAAAACAGATCGTAGACCAAAGTGTAACACCTAACGTTACAAAACTTCTAGAAGAAAATCTTTGTGGCTTTTAGTTAGAAAAGATTTCTTAGACATGACGCCAAGAACAAAACCCATAAAATAAAAAAAAAAAACACTGATAAAGTGGACTTTATCAAAATTAAAAATGTCTGCTCTTCGAGAGACACCAAGAAGAGAATGAAAAAGACAAGCCACAGGCTGGGAGAAAATATTATACAAACAGCATATAGGTGATGAAGATCTTATATCCAGAATATGCAAAGAACTCTCAAAACTCAATAATAAGAAATTCTTATACAATTCAATTCTTATAGATTTTTTTTAAAGTAATCTCTATACCCAACGTGGGGTTTGAACTCACAACCCTGAGATCAAGAGTCACAGGCTCCACTGACTGAGCCTACCAGGTGCCTCCTAAACAATCCGATTTTTAAATAATGTGCCAAAGACCTGAATACACACTTCACCAAAGGAGTTACATGGGTGGCAAATAAACACGTGAAAATAAGCTCCACATCCTTAGTCTTGGGGAAATACAAATTAAAACCATAATGAGATCTCGCCATCAACCTACTAGAATGTCTAAAATTAAAAAGCTTGACCACACCAAGCCGGCAAGGATTTGGAAGGACTGGAATGTTCATACACAATTGGCGGGAACGTAAAATGGCAAAATCACTTGGAAAACAGTTTGGTCATTTTTAAGAAGTTAAACTTCCCCCTACCATATGATTCAGCCATTCTACTCCTAGGTGTTTATCCAAAAGAAAGGAAAACCTAGGTCTACACAGAAACTCGTACGTAAATGTTCAGAGCAACTTGCTCTGTGATAGTCAATGACTGGAAACGACCACCCATAAGGGAATAAACAAACAAGCTTTGGTACACCCATACAACAAAATACTACTCAGTAATCAAATGGAATTTAAGAAGTCCAACAAAAAGAGCATGCCTTTATGATACCATGTATATACACTTCTAGAAAATACACACTAGACTGTAGGGACGGGAAGCAGATCGGTGGTTGCCCGGGGGATGGGTGAGCACAGGAAGGAGCAGAAGTGACGAATGAGAGTGGCCCAAGAAATTTTTCCTGGGTGATGGAAAATTGCATCATCTGGACTGTGGCGATGGTGTAAACGGGTGGACGTATGGCAAAGCTTACCAAACTGTATAGTTCAAAATACAGGCAGTTTATTATATGGAAATAACACCTCAATTTTCTAAAAAATGCTGATGAGGAAAAAAAGTTACTATTCTTCTGGCTCCTTCTTACCTTTTCTTACCCTCTCTCCTCACCCTCAGCCGATGAGACATTTTAAACTCTGTGATCTATACCAACTGCCTCCAATTCCTCTGCATCTTCTCCATCCTGAGCCTCCGCCATCTCTGAATTCACTAAGGTTCTCCTTCCTTACAAATCTTTCTGTGGTGTTTTAGGGTTTTAAGGCTCTGAGTCACATGTGACTGGAGGCTTTTTCTGCGTTATCATGTTTTAACATCTCTGGTGACACTGGTCTGATTTTCATTCTGATCACCTTTGTTCTAAACCCCTTCGAGCTCCAGCTCCTTCCCCTCTTGTATAACCCTAGTTGGCAGTATTCCCCCAACCTCACCCTCTGGATTCAGTCCTCAGTCTACTTTTTCTTCATTGTCTACTTCCCCTGAAGAATTATCAGCCCTATGTAGATAATTCCAAAATCCCTACCCCCAGCCGTACTTTCCCATCCGCACATCAGACTCCAAGGGGGAAATATCCTTCAGAGGCCTTTTCAAACTCCATGCCCTGAGCGTAAGCCATTATCTTTTCACAGAACAGGGAGCTCTTTCTGCCTTCCCATACCCGATCCATGCCAGAGCTGTCCTGCACTCTCCCAGCCCTCCTGCCACTCTACCGGCTCAGGCACCGAGGACCACCAAGGGATGTGCCCCCAACCCCTGCTCTCTTTTTGCTCTCACTGCCATCCCCCTGCCTCTCCAGCTTCTCCACGTTGCAGATTCACCTGCCTCGCACCCACAGCCTCCACAATCTGGCATCACACACCTTTCCGGGCTCACGTTCTACCAAATTCTTTGACCACTCAGTTACATCAAGGTAGTCCTTGCTGAATGCTGAGCAGAGCCTGTCGCTTTGCCCTCTCTTTCTTCGAGGTGGTTTCTTCTTCCTGAAAAGCATTCCACGTTTCTTTACCCATATCCAAATCCTACCTAAATTATGCGCCATTCCCAACTTCACTCCTGCCCTGACCCAGGCACGCGCTGGATGACTCCAGCCCACACGGATCCTCTTCAAATCCTCCAATGCTCTCGCCGTCTGTGCCCCTCATTCAGCACTTAATCCTGTGCTTTGTAACTGAAACAGGCAATGCACTCGCCCACTTAATCATTCCTTTATTCATTAATTCATCAAATACCTATTAAATCATCTATCTTAACCAAGGCACTACGTACATAGAGACGGATAAGAGGTATCTCTGCTTTTAAAGTGTCCGGAGGAGAATATGGCCCTAAGATCAAATAGCCACTTGCTATGGCTAAGCGTTATGATCAAACCCCATTATTCTCCATCCATAAGCCATCCAGGTGCTGGGAAACTGCAGAAAACTACGAGTGGGTCTTCAGCTCTCAAAGACATTTGCGGGGAGGGGTGGAGACAATAAGTGGTTTAAGAAGGAAAATCACAGAGTTTGCAGGAAGCACAGATTCTTCTAGGTAGGGGAGAGAAGTTGTTGGCACGGCCTCGTGCATTGATCTACCGCGCACAGGCGTCCAGTGGCTGCTGCCTCCCAGGCACGGCACCAGGCTTCACCCAACAAACCCTGAAGCAGGCCCGTGAGCTCCCAGGGAGGCAGGCAAACGAAGTACATTCCATCGCGCAGAGCCTCTAAATGCTTCGGCAGGTGTCAGGGGCCCAAACACCTGGCGGGAGAGGCTGGAAGGGAGGACGGACGCCTGAGCAGGAAGGACGTTGTGTGTCGTGCCAGGGAACGGAGGAAACAACAGGAGGACCTTCGACAGACGGTGACCTCATCAGATTTGCATTTTTGTGCCATCACTCGTGGCACGGAAGACAGACTGGAGGGGCACCTGAAAGATGAGCTGGGGAGAGGAGTCTGGGGCGACGTTAAGAGCCCGGGAAAACGAGATGAGGCGGGTGCTGAGGGGGAGGACGTTGAGGATCAGAGGGACGGGGCAGGGTTGAGCACCGTTCACGGCGTGCAAGGAACAGGGCAGCTGGCTGTGGAGGGTGGGAGGAGATGGGAAGGGCTTCTGGCTCAACTAGACGGTGATGGCGACGGTGACGTCACTGACTAGCATCGAGAACACGGTGTGTAAAGATGAAGGCTGTTCTCTTTCTGGAGAAGGGCCCAGTTGATGAGTCTGGGATCGTATTTGTTAAGCTCGGGATGCACTGTTTTGCGAAGATAGTCACTGGCCTGGCTCCCCAGAGAACCATCCAGGCTCGAGACACAGACCTGGAGGGCCCCAGGGCCGGGGTGGCGATGCCAATTTGGATCTGGCCCAGGGTGGACAGTGGAGACAGGGAAGGGATGAGGCTCAGGGCCTGGGGTCTCACTATCTGGGGAGAAGGTAGAGAAAGAGGAGCTGATGCAAGAGGCTGAGACACAGCCGTGAGGCTGGATGAAAGTCAAATAAAATAAGAACTGAGAATGTTCGAGGAGATTCGGCAACGAGGTGGTCACTGGGGATTCCGGTAGGAGCTGTTCCAGGAGAAGGTGGGGGCAGCAGGCAGACCCAGCTGCTCGAGAAGGAGCTAAGAAGGTGAACGAGTCCAGTAGCTAGTCTTCGAGGGAAGGAGGGGGACGAGGGCAGCGGGTGGAGTGACTCACGTGGCCTGAGGAAGGGATTCTGAGTTCACAGGTGAGGGGCTCTGAAGAAGGAGCCAGAGGGCAGGGAGAAGCTGATAATGTCAGAAGCAAGGGGGCACTTTCCCGAAGCCAGTGCTGCAGAAAGGCTGGTAGAGAAAGAGCCTGGGGCCCAGGGTGTAGGTCCCCATGGGCTGAGAGAAGACAAGGTCTGAGAAGGGAGAGGCCACCGCAGAGACCGCTCACTGGCCCCCAGGGCCTTTCTCCCGTTCTTCCTTTTAATCATAAAACACCCTAAGTGCCACCTGCATGCACAGCTGTCCAACCACAGACCACGCTCCCAGCCCCCTCTGCAGCTGGGGGAGGCCAGGAGCTGGAGGGGGACAGGGAGCTTGAGTGGAAATAACTCTGACCCATCCAGGCCATCCATGCCGTGGACTTCCCTTCCCCTTTTCCTGCTGACTGTGAACAGTGACAGCAGGAAGGTCGGAGAACTATGCACTGATGAGGGCAATGCTTCTTCCCGCCTCCCACCCCCAGCCAGCCCGGGATGCACACCTGAGAGAAAAACCCTTCTGTCTTCGAAATACGGCGTGTGCTGTCAGCTCGCTTTGCTACCAAAGTGGCCGGAGCTCCAGCTCAGGGCCGCCCGACAGAAACACGATGCGAGCCACGCTTATAACCTGACGAATTCTAGCAGCCACGTTTAAAACACGTAAAAAAAAAAAAAAAAAAAAAGAAGCGGGCGAAATCATGAAAGTAATTTAAATAAAATATTTTACTTAACCCAAGTTTCCAACCGTGACTTTTTCTACCATATAAAATCGTTGAGATCTTTTGTATTATTTTCATACTAAAACTTCAAAATCCAGAGTATATTTTGTACTTAACAGTACATCTGAGGGGCGCCTGGGTGGTTCAGTTGGTGAAACGTCTGACTCTTGGTTTCAGCTCAGGTCGCGATCTCAGGGTCATGAGATCGAGTCCCACATGGGGCTCTGTGCTCAGTGCAGAGTCAGCTTGGGATTCTCTCTCTCTATCTCTCCCTCTGCCCCTCCTCTACTCGTGTGAGTGCATGCTCTCTCAAATAAATAAATAAATAAAATCTTTAAAAAAAAAAAAAAGAGGGGCACCTGAGTGGCTCAGTGGGTTAAAGCCTCTGCCTTCGGCTCGGGTCATGATCTCAGGGTCCTGGGATCGAGGCACACATCGGGCTCTCTGCTCAGCGGGGAGCCTGCTTCCTCCCCTCTCTCTGCCTGCCTCTCTGCCTACTTGTGATCTCTCTCTCTCTGTCAAATAAATAAATAAAATCTTTAAAAAATAAAAAAATCACTAAAAAAAAATAAAAAAATAAAAATTTAAAAAAAGAAAGAAACAATAGTCCATCTGAATTCAGACAAGCCATATTTCAAGGGCTCGATGGTTAGTAGCTATGACACCGGACAGTGCCGGTCTAATGGTCATCGATTAGGCTCTTACTATGTGGGGGAAGGGGGAGTTGAGGGAGACTGAGCTCGACAGCTTCTACAATCTCTGAAAAGAGGCAAGATTGTCACCTTCGGAGCCACAGTGGCAAAGACGGCATAGATGGTCTCAGGCGAAAGCTGAGAACAGGTGTTCCAACCCGTAAGTGTGTTTCTGCTTGAGCCCCGATGAAATGGAGAGAGCCTGGTGTGGGGTTTTTGCAAGCAGCCTCAAACACAGATGAAAGCAAGGCAGGTAGATGTCTGTACCGTCAAGGGCAGGCGTTACCGGGTGGGAAGGCAGGACAAGGGGACACAGGAGTTGAGGACATGACCAGGAAAGGGGGTGAAACCCAGCAAAAGTTGTCCAAGTGAACAGAGCCCGCAGGGCTGAGAGGCTACGGAGAACTGGGGGGTACGTGCTTATGTGGATGTGGCAAGAGCTTTAGTAGCAGGAGCAAGATGGGGAGAGCGGGGAGCCTTGGATACTGTTCGCAGACCGACCATGGGATTTTGAAATTTCAGGTTTCAGAGACAGAAGGGCACCCAGCGTGGCCACAGTCCTGAGTGTGGGTTAGAAAGTGGCATGGAGAGGAGAAGGCCACGGGAGGTGGAAGTTAAGGATCCCCAAGGCAACGGCATGAGACAACGGACCCATGGGAGCTGGGGACGATCCAGTGAGAGCAAAGGCAGAGATGAGAGGAGGTGGTGAGCCGGGAATCACAGCCCTCCGTAAGAACTGCAGGCGCCAGGGGGGTGGACACTTGTTGTGGGGACCAAGGCAGGACAGGCAGGGTGGGGGACAGGAAAATCCAGCTGCCCCTCTCTCTCTCTCTCATTAGCAGTTGCCTCTGGAGATGGATGAAAGGAAAGCACTCCATCCAACAGGTTTGGATTCTCCCCAGAATGGGGACCCACAGCAAGCTGAAAAAGGGGTCTACAGGGAGGTCTGGAGAGGGACTGTGAGCTGGGGAGAAAGCACACAGCAGCGAGGGGAAGTGATCCCAGGGAAGGTGGGCGATGGGGCCAGCGCCCGAGAAGGGGGTAGGGGCAGAGTGTTGTTTCCTGGTGCCACAAGACAGCTCTCTGAACAGCAGAAGCCCCGTCTCACCATTTCCCATGCCCCCCACCCCCCAAGACGTAGCTCACACGCCCGCCAATGCTACACAACACGCGTGCCTTCCAGACTTGTTAAAAGACCTGACCACGATGCGTGTTGACGGTTGGCACTTTCACAACACGGTTCACCTTTGGCTCCATCCCCTCATCCTTCATCCTCCCACAGTTAGCCAAAGGACACGATCCCTGGAAACAAATTGATGAACACAGTCCCTGGCATGACCAGCCATTATGTCTGCATTTAGTGCCTTATTAATGCAGCCACCCTGTAAGGTCTCCGCATACCCCATTGATATTCCCAGGCCACCTGGAGCTGGCTTCTCTCTCTGGATTGGGCCACGTCCCTCTAGGTTTTCTCCGGGGGAAGGACAGTCCCCATGTGTTCGCATGGTCCCAGAGGGAGCCACCAGCTTTGTCCACGGCAGCTCCCCTGGCTGGCTTTGGTGGGACCAGACGCACGACTGCGCAGGACGATGCCCGGCACCCCCACGCTCCAGGCTCCCTGCGCGCAGAGCCAGGCGGGGGAGAGAGGCGGGGGGTGCTGGAGTTGCCTGTTCGTCTTCTCTAATGGCTGCCGGTGACAGCCTTCCGGCCGAGTTATGGGCTGGAGCAGGATGAAGGCAGAGGCTCGGGGAGTGATGGGGGCTGCCGGGATCCCTAACGGGCCGAGCACGTCCAGGGACGCCTGGGAGGTCTGCCTCACGTCCAGAGGACACGGAGCCCCGCTGGGCTTCACCGTCTGCGGGAATTCAATTCGATGAGCGTGTACTGAACACCTATCTGATGCCAGGCACTAGCGGGGCAGGCACCGCCGAGAACACAGGACGTGGGGACATCGCACGACTCCAGCTCCTGTCCTCAAACGCTCGGGGACGAGTTGGGGCGATGGTGATGGGAGTGGGGAGTGAGGCAGAGCGCCCTGGCAGGGTGCCAGGCGGACTCTGAGAGGTGAGCTCAGTGGGGAAGTGGGCAGGGGTCATACCCACAATCCCCCCACCTCCGAGTCACCAGCGCTCTGTGCGGTCTGCTGACCCAGCCGTCCGGTCCCACCAGCATTACCTCAGGCCCCTCCCTGAGTTTGTGGACAGAGCCCAGACCATCAGAGCACCAAAGGCTTCTTAGCTCCCCATTTTTCCCACAGTTATGAATAAAGGAGGACCCCGCCCGCTTATGTTTACAATGTGGGACACCTCGGATCGGAAATGATAATTAGAATGGGCGCTGGAAGTTTGACACATTCGGAAGATGCTAATGTCCCTCTACTCGAAAAAAAAAAAAAAGGGCAAGCAAGAGATAATGACTGATTAGAACAGCTCGGAGTTCTTTGCGAAAATGTGGCCAGAAAAGTCCACAGGGTCATTACTGTGATTGCTTCCACCTTGGAGTTATCTGTCTCTTATCCCAGGAGATCAAAGCATAAGCAGTAGATCTTATTCATTACCATCATCTCCCTGGGAGTGAGACCAGGCCAGGGGACATTTATCCAGGAGGACACTGGGGTTTAGAGAGGGAGCTGGGGCCCCACATGGAAGAAAAGCAGAATACTCATTTACTCAGTCATTCAAAAAATATACTCAGATCACGTCACCCTCTTTCTCTTACCCTTTTCCTAACGTGGGAAGGGAGAAGCTTCGTATCATCAAAACGTGTCAAACTTCTAACTCACGCTGTAATGACTATTTCTGACCGGGGGAGGACAGTCCCTGTTGTCCGGGCTGGAAAGCAAAGTTCCCATGGAACCTACATCTGGAACGTAGGGAAGGAACTCTGTCTCAGTCACCGCCAGCCTCCCTGAGGCCAGCAGCTCCCACGCGGTCTACAGAGCCCCGCACCCAAACTGATACCGCTCAGGTCTGTCCTCCCTCAAAACCCCATTATGCACCCTGTTTCTCCATGAGAGTAAGGTAGGTTCCAGCAGATGTCCATAGGCACCGCGGGGTATCCCCGGGGAACTGTATATGCAATGCTTTGTGGAGGGATAGCGGGGAGGAGTGGAGCGGCCCCTTTAGGGACGAACAGCAGCCCTTGTCATGGAGAACTCAGAAGAGCAGCCTGAGACATCAAGGGGCACACTCCGACAGGGGGGCGTCGGCCCGGGTTCCGCGTCACAACTCGGTAGGCCAGGCCTCGGGCTCGGCAACCTCACGCTAGAACTGACTGAGTCTCCTAAGGACATGTTGTTGGCTGGAAGAGCAGCTTAGCGGCTGTCATCAGAATATTCAAAAGGCACAGAGGGACAAGGGGAAAGAAATAGCACTAACCTGCGGGAGATAAAAAGCAGCCCCGTTCAGACGCCATATGCCACAGAAGTGAAAAGCTAGTAAATTTAATTTAGTATAGACTACGCAATTACCTGCTTTAAAAATTAAGGACTGAGACCATAAACCCACTAAACTTCAAATCTTCATAATGAGCAGTTAACTGAGAGAGAGAGAGAGAAAGAGAGAGGGAGCAGAAGGAGAAAGGAAAAAGGCAAGAGGACAGAAGAAGGATGAAGGGAAGAAGGAGGAAAGAGAAAGGGAGAGGGGAAGAAGGAAAAAACCAAGAGTAGCAAGAGTGTGAGACAGGTGCCTAAAGAAACAGGACGAAAGCACGGCACAGCACATTCCCAGAGGAATTTTCTGTGCTTAGGGTCTTCTGATTCTGTTACGAGAAAGAGTTAAAGTCATAACGGGAGGCACAGATGGGGACAAAATCTCACCCTGCCGAACAGAAATATTCAT
Source organism: Nasua narica (assembly GCA_028533885.1). Taxonomy (NCBI): domain Eukaryota; kingdom Metazoa; phylum Chordata; class Mammalia; order Carnivora; family Procyonidae; genus Nasua; species Nasua narica. The sequence continues at coordinate 78,574,892 of CM052815.1, forward strand.
TTTTTTTCCTTTCCATTCCTGCAACCAGCAGCCCAATTTAGAGCTGAGTTTCTCGGGCTCAGCACTCCTGACATCTGGAGCCGGATGGTTCTTTGCTGTTAGGGGGCCGTCCTGGGGGTCACGGTAAGTTGGGGGTCACTATGACCAGATGACAGGAACACCTGCCCCAGGTGTGACACCCCCCCCCAATGCCTCCAGATCCTGCAGGTGCTGGCGCTCAGTGGCTAGAAGGTAGTGAATGACGGGAACAGTGGAAGGAGGTGAGGTGAAGAGGGGGACAGGATCATATTGCCTTGTGGGCCATAATGAAAGCTTAACTTTATTCTCGCTGCAATGGGTAGTCACCAGAGGGTTATAAGCAGAGCCTGAACTCCCTAACCCGGCTCTATGCCACATAAACTAAGCCTCTAACCCACACCCAGCTTCATCAGCTTCTACTCCTCTAAACAAACTTGAGCTTGCACCGGAAGCCCCTGGAGGGCTATGAAAACAAAGACCGTCAGGTCCCACTCCCGGGTTTCTGATTCAGTGTCGGTGTGGGAAGCACCCAAGCATCTTCATTTCTAACAACTCACCAAGAGCTGCTAGCACTGCTAATCCAGGGACCACACTCGGAACAAACTGGACTCCTTCCAAGACAGGTCTTCCATCATATTTCCATTTGGAGACCACCCACGACTCCCTCCCTGCTCCACAATCTCTATGTCTTGAAAACCCCATAGTTCTCAAAGTCTGGCTCCAAATCTGTCACACATACATACCGTCAGGGGTCACCCCAGGCCAGCAGACCCCTCCCCACTGCCCAACCATCAGATGGGATTTGTTCAGACTCATGGGAGAGTCTCAGTTCCCTTCCAAACTACGACCTCTACTAGGGAGGGATTGCGTCTTAATAAATCTGCTTAAAAATCCCTCCCTGTTTTCTGTTTTGAAGGAGGTAAGCTACCATGAAATCAAGTGCCTGTATGAACCACTAAGACTGTGAATCCTTTTCACCCCATGACCATTAGGATGGTCATTATCAAGAAGAAAAAGTTCAAAAAAAAAAAAAACAAACAAACAACAACAACAACAAAAACCCCCAAAACCCAGAAAACAACGTGTTGGTAAAGATGTGGAGAAACTGGAATCCTTGAGCCCTGTTGGTGGGAATGAAGATGGTGCAGCTACAGTGAAAAACAGTATGATGGTTCCTCAGAAAACTACAGACAGAATTACCATACGATCCAGTAATTCCACCTCTGGGCGTATATCCAAAAGAGGATGATGTATATGGGTATATGTCAAAGACATATTTGTATGCCCTTATTTATAGTAGCATCACTCACAATAGCCAAAACATGGAAGCAATCCCAGTGTCCATCAACAGACGGCTGGATAAACGGAATGTGGCGTACATAGATACAATGGAGTATTAGTCACCCTTAAAAAGGAGGGAAATTCTGACACACACTACAGTATGGATGAGCCCCACGCACATTATGCTGAATGAAAGAAGCCAGACACAAAAAGATAAATACTGTATGATTCCACCTACGTGAGATACCTAAGAGCGTTTGCCTTCCTAGAGACAGAAAGTAGAGAGGTGGTTGCCGGGGACAGAGGATGCAGGAAATGAGGAGGTATTGCTCAATAGGCACAAAGTTTTGCAAGATGAAACGAGTTCCAGAGACTGGGGGGTGGTAATGGTTGAAAACAGTGCTAATGGGAGGGCCTGGGGGGCTCAGTTGGTTAAACATCCAAGTCTTGGTTTTGGGTCAGGTCATGATCTCAGGGTCCTGGGATGGAGCCCCATGTCGGGTTCTGAGCTTGGTGTGGGGTCTGTTTGAGGACCCTCTTTCTCCTTCTCCCTCTGTTCCTCCCTCCGCGCACTCTCTCTCTCTCTCTCTCAAATAAATAAATCTTGAAAAACAAAAACAACAGTGTGAATGCATGCAAAACCTCCAAACTGTGCACATAAAAATGATTAAGATAGTTTTATGTTATATACATTTTACCACAACTAAAAATAATTTTTTAAAAACAAAGAATTGTTTTCTTTTCTTTTAAAAACTTTGAGATCAAGAGACAGAGAGAGCACAAGTCAGAGGAGGGGCAGAGAGAGAGGGGGAAGCAGGCTCCCTGCTGAGCAGAGAGCCCGACATGGGGCTCAATCCCAGGACCCTGAGATCATGACCTGAACTAAAGGCAGATACTTAACCGATGGAGCCACCCAGGCACCCCCAGAGATTTGGGTTTGTTTTTTGTTTTTTTTTTTTTTACAGATTATAAACCACTTTCACATGTCTGATCTAATTTGTATCTTATAATAATCTAGCAGATAATGGTATAATATTACCATTCCCATTTCACAGACGAGCATGCAGAAGCCCAGAAAGATTAAACCAACTCAAGTCCACGCAGCTGATATGGCGAGAGATTAAAAGTAAACATCTGATCCGGGGCGCCTGGGTGGCTCAGTGGGTTAAGCCTCTGCCTTCAGCTCAGGTCATGATCTCAGGGTCCTGGGATCAAGCCCTGCATGGGGCTCTACCACTCAGCAGGGAGCCTGCTTCCCCCTCTCTCTCTGCCTGCCCTCTGCCTACTTGTGATCTCTCTCTGTCAAATAAATAAATAAAATGTTAAAAAAAAAAAAGTAAACATCAGATCCTTTGCTCCACTACAATATGCTGCCCAGTGTGTCACAATGCTTCTCCTAGAATGTTCTGGGTAGTAAATCACCCTTTATGTACTAAGTGATATATAAATAGTAGCTGGCTAGTTGGGAGGAAGGAAGGAAGGCAGAGAGGGAGGGAGTAAGAAAAGGAATTATTTGACTTGAGGAAGATTCCTCTCTCATGATTTAGGGAAAATCACTATTTTCTGGACGTTTCCATGTATCTGGTAGTTTGTGTTTTTCTTTTTAACTTTTACATACAATCCTCTATACGGTGGGCATTACTGTTATTATTTTACAGACGATGACAAAGAAAACCGACCCCTTAAATCACCTGACCACTTTCACTGTGACTTGGAATCCAGACGGGTGTGACTCTGGGCCCAGGCTCTCCCCCCGCTCAGCAAACACAGTGGCCTCCATGTTCTAGAATGTCTGGTGGCCAACATGAGGCATCCAATGTCTTCTTGCCTCTGGCTAGCAGTCAACCCAACTCCCTCTTTCTTCACCAGCACCCCACCAGGGTATTTGTATTTGAAAGGGGACACCTTCCTGGTACTTTCCTCCCTTCCTAATGGACCCCCCCCTCCCCGCCTCCAGCTGTACTTTGCCCTGCCCTGACTACTCCGTCTAGGTTTTCAGGATGAGGACAGACAGGCCTGTGGGGGGTTTCTCCTCCACTCTGCCTTCCTTCCTCACACAGGCCTCTCCTCCGAGGGTGGTTGGTCCCTCCTCTGAGTCACGGGACTCACACCTCTCAGGGACTTCTCAGGGGGCAGAGAAGAACCATACCAGTCAATCACACCTTTCTCGAACACCCCCCCCCCCCCGAAGGAACACACAGCGGAGGTTTTGGTGCCTTCTTCTACCAAACCAGCGCTCACCCCACCCTAGCCTCACAGACGAGCAGCAGGGGGTGTTCCCCATGGAGGGCTGGACAGACCCCTCCAAAAACACAGGATTCCCAGGGAACCCACTCTCTGGGCTCACGAAGACATCTCACACCACCTCTTCCAAATCAGGGCTTTCTTCCATCCCTGCCCCCACACAGTCTGCGACTCCCGGGCTGCTCGAGCTAAGGCATCCTCAGGCCACTATTTCTCAAGAAGGTGGAGGGATCTGAGTTCCCATTGATTAGAAACAAAGGCTCAGGGGCGCCTGGGTGGCTCAGTGGGTTAAGCCTCTGTCTTCGGCTCAGGTCATAGTCCCAGGGTCCTGAGATCAAGCCTTGTATCAAGCTCTCTGCTTGGCGGGGAGCCTGCTTCCCCCTCTCTCTCTGCCGGCCTCTCTGCCTACGTGTGATCCCTCTCTCTGTCAAATAAATAAATAATCTTGAAAGAAAGAAAGAAAGAGAAAGAAAGGCAGGCAGGCTCACCGACGCCCGTGTAATGAACTTGGTGGCAAATGTGGCTCCAGCCCCTGATTCTCCGTCAGAGTCTCTCATTTTGTAGCTTTCATCCCTCGGCACCTAGAACTGGTTAATCTACTAAACGTTAACCCACTCCATGAATCTGATGGTAATGAGGTCAACTTGCACTTTATTTATCATTAGAGCTGGCAGACCCAAAGGGTAATTTAATGTTTGAAAAGGCTGATTTTAAAACTTTATGTCAGGGGACGCACTGCCAAGTGCAGTCTAACAACGGCGTCATTAAAGACAGACTAAAGTCTTTATTTAAATTCACGTTCATTTCACCCCTGTCTATAAAACACGGGGACGTCTATGGAGCGAGCCCTTAATCCACAAAACAAATTTCCCTCTCTCTTGGTTTTCTCCCCCATCAGTCCTCCCGGAGTCTGCGGGAGTTCGCAGAATGTCCGCTCCTCTCTCTCTCTCACGTGTCAGCCCCCGCTTAAACCAAAAGGACATTCCCCATTCCTCAAGCTACTGCTACCCACCGACACTGGGCAAAGCAGTGGGGACGCAGAGCTGACATATTCCTGGTCCCTGCCCTCAAGGAGCATACAGAAAAATGGCAGGTGGAAAGGAAAGCAAACATTCCAACGTGACGAGTCCAGACATTCTATCCCCAGATAGCCCCCCGAGTCAATCCTCACGTCCTTCTGGTCTCTGCTCTGTGTCGCAGCAGGAGCGCACCTTCCCCAAGCACCCAGCAAGAAAGAGCCCCCGGTCCCCGCCGCCCCTCACCCTTTCCTGCACCCCGCTGTGCTTTATTTTTGTCTACAGCACTCATCAATATCCAGCATGCTCTGCCTTTCCTTGCTTTTTTGTGGTGTGTGGGTCCCCACCGCGATGTAAATCTATGCGGAGGAGGGCTCAGGGAAGGGCAGGAATTTCATGGGCTGTGTTTACTGCTCTGTCTCCAGCCCCAGCACAGTGCCTGGGACACAGCAGGCATTCCAGCGATCCTTGCGCCGCGGAGCGAGGTGCGCTGCAGGAGAGGTAGGGGTGTGGTTCTGGAGTGCTGGGAGAGACCTCTTTCTGGGGGGTCACCTAGGAAGTTTTTCCAAAGCAGGAGTCAGTTAAACTGGGTTGTGAAATACAAGGTTCCTGGCTGGGGAAGGGAAATTGCTGGTCCAGAGGCAGAGACATGAAGCCAAGTTGGGACTTGGGGTGATTGGAGAGAAGGGAGAAAATGAAGCTGGAGCTGTTGGTGGCAAGGGGGGTGGGCTGTGAGGGGCCTTTTAAGCTTTTTAAGATTTTATTTATTTATTTGACAGAGAGAGAGATCACAAGTAGACAGAGAGGCAGGCAGAGAGAGACGGGGAAGCAGGCTCCCCATTGAGCAGGGAGCCTGATGCGGGGCTCGATCCCAGGACCCCGAGATCATGCCCCGAGCGGAAGGCAGATGCTTTATTTAACCCACTGAGCCACCCAGGCGCCCCCTTTTAGGCCATTTAAAGGGACCTGAACTTGGTCTCAAAGGTACTTGCTGAGAAATCTGCAACAGCATCTTTAGAATTGTTGGGAGGCCCTCCGGGCGAAGTTTCTAGCTCCCTAGCAGCTCCCCCAGCCCGAGTCTCTGCTAAGCTGTGTGCCAGTCAGCCCCCAGGTGGCTCCGGTGAGCTCGGCCTCCTGGAATTCACACCCCGCACACCTTACCGGGGCTGATCTGCCCGACAGCAAATGACAGAAGCGATGGGATGTCACTTCTCAGGCTGTGTTCCATCTTAGGGTGGGACTGGGACACGCCGCGGGAAAGCAAGCTGCTGTGCTGTGACCAGCCCTACGGACAGACCCACACGGTCAGGGGCTAGGTCCCCTCAACAGCCAGCAAGGAACCGCGGTCTGCCCACAGCCACATGTGAGAGCTTGGAGCTGACCACGGCCAGGGTCCACAGCTCCACTGCAGCCTCGTGAGAGACTCCGAGCCAGAACCACCCGGTGGCTCCGGGATTCCGGACCCCCAGGAACCGCCCAAGATGATAAACACTAAGTTCTGGGATGATTTGTTACGCGGCCGTAGGTCCCTCACACAGCCTAATTCCCCTTCAAGAGCCTCCGGCGGACCCCTGCCACGCGGGGACACTGCAGCCCTCTCTCCAGCTCTGGGACGCGGGCTGCCTGTCTGCCCCCGTGGCCCACGCGGCCCCCAGAGGCGCGGCGGAGACACAAGCACTGGGCCATTTTACTGGCCACCCCCCACGCACGCTTAATTCATGAGCTCGTCAGAGGGCACTGCGGCGGCGTCTATACGGCCCTACCAGAACTGACGATTAGGGCAGGCGTAGTGCTTGCTGGAACAATGCTTGGAGGCTGGCCTTTCTCTGACATGTTTATTAAGTATTAGTAACTTTTCTCTTTTCTTTTCTTTTCTTCCTCTCTCTCTCTCTCCCTCCCTGCCTCCTTTTCTCCCTCCCTTTCTTCCTCTTTCTCATTCTCCTTTCCTTCCTTCCTTCCTGCCTTTCTTCCTTCGGGCAAGTGGCGGAGGGGTAGAGTGAAAGGGCAGAGAGAATCCCAAGCAGGTTCCGTGCTCCACGTGGAGCGCAGCATGAGACTCAATCTCATGACTCTGAGATCATGACCTGAGCTGAAATCAAGAGTTGGCCATGCAACTGAATGAGCCACCCAGGTCTCCCCTCCTTAACACTCTTAATAAGAAGGCCTTAGGGACGCCTGGGTGGCTTAGTCAGTTAAGCATCTGCCTTCGGCTCAGGTCATGATCTCCACGTCCTGGGATCAAGCCCTGAGTTGGGCTCCCTGCTCAGTGGAGAGTCTGCTTCCCTCTCTCTCTCTCTCTCTTGCTGACCCTCCCCCTGCTCATGTTCTCTCTCTCTTTCAAACAAATAAAATTTTATTTTTTATTTTTTATTTGGGGTATCTATTTTTTTGTTTTTTTTTAATTTTTTATTAACATATAATGTATTATTTGCCCCAGGGTACATGTCTGTGAATCATCAGTCTTACACATTTCACAGCATTTGCCATAGCACATACCCTCCCCAATGTCCACAACCCTAGCCCCCCACCTCCCAGCAACCCTTAGTTTGTTTCGTGAGTTTAGGAGTCTCTTATGGTCAAACAAATAAAATTTAAAAAAATTTTAAAAAGGAAAGCCATCATGCCCAGGTTCTCAGAAAAACCAAGACACCTTCTCAGGGAAGTCCTCCCAGCCTGCCATCGTACCGCGTGGTCTACTGTCTACCTAAGGACAATCGGGTGGCAGAAGTGGTTCAGCCTGACCCTAACGACCATATTTCGCCTTCGTTTTTTTGTTACGGAGGCATAACCGACATACAACATGGTGTTAGTTTCAGGCCTAGGCCGTGTTGGTTGGACACACTTCGGGGCTGCAGCGTGAGCTAACATCAGTACCCCTCGGCATGTCTTTCTGTGGTGAGAACAATGAAGATCCAGTCTCTTGGCAACTTCGAAGTTTACCATATAGCACCATTGACTATAATTTCTATGTTGCGCGCGACCCCTCAGGGCTCTCGTGACAGTGAGAATACTTGACAAAAGCCCCAAGAGGGTACGCCGTGGGGTGGGGAGATGGTCAGGCACTCTCAAACTCTAATTTCCACTCTACCACGCACTGGCTGCCCTTGGGCAACCTACTCGGCTTGTCTGACCCAACGGCTGTCATCAGGGTTGTGTGGGGTTCAAATAAGCAGCCGAATATCACGAACCCACCACAGGGTCTGGGCCGCAGCAGGTGCCTGGGAAAGGTCTTCCCCCAGATGACGTCGGCGTCTCGTCGTACGCCATCCCACTCCATCCCACTGCAGGGACAATGGAAATTCTCCTTTTCTATATTCTGTGCACAGTTTAAGCACCTACAAATAGGACCTGTCACTCTTGTCATGTTTCATAATTTACGACGTGAACTCATTAGATCCTTAGACAAGCTGGTGAGGTCCAGGGGACAAGGACTGTTAGTCTGGGTCTGCTCACGTCACACAGGCGGCAAAGGGAAGGGCAGGGACTAACGCCCTCTCCCCACAGCCCCCCAACTCCAGCTGCATTTCTCGGCACATCCCCAGTCTTTTCCTCCGCTCATGTCTTTTCCCCTTGGGCGGCCCTCCTTGCGGCTTGTGTATGGTTTCACATGTGAAAGCTCAGATTCTTCAATCCACCACAGGTTCTGGGAAGCTAGGGCCCCAGGCTCGTCAAGAGACCAGGTGTGAAAAAGCAGAGGTCCAGGGACATTCTGGAACATGGCTAAGAAGCAGCCCTGTTGCAAGGCCCTCATCCAATACCAATTCAAATGAAGTTAAAAATACTGAAAACATAAACCACCCCAGAATGCCCAGGGCAGAGAAGGGGGTGGGAAGGAAGAAGAGCTAGGCTCCCTCCTCCCCCTCCACCACCCCACCTGTACCTACCTCTTTATCTCCTCCCTGCCTCAGTGGCAGGGGGGGCCATGCATGTAGTCCCTCTGCTGTCACTTAGATTTTCATCCATTCATTCATCCACTCGTTCACTCCCCCGCCTCAGCTGAGCCACCACGTGACTCAGCAACCCTTTGCCACGATTGTCCCATTACCTCTCTGACTCCACACTCTCCGACCTTTTCTTCCAGATCACAGACAGAACACTATCTGGTCCCACTTCAAGATGGTTAATTCTATGTGTCAGGTTGGTGATAGCACCCAGATATTTGGTCAAATACCAGTCTAAATGTCACTGTGAACATATTTTTTTAGAATGTGATTAGCATTTGAAACGGTAGATTTTGAATAAAGCTATTACTCTCCAAAATGTGGGTGGGCCTCATCCAATCAGTTGAAGGTTTTACAAGAAAAAACCTAAGATTCGCAAGGAAGAAGAAACTCTGCTTTCAGATTGCCTGTTGGCCATTTGAATGACTTCTTTGGAAAGATGTCTATTCAGTTCCTCTGCCCAATTTTAATCAGATTGGGGTTAGTTTGTTTTGTTTTGCTTTTGAGTTGTATGAGTTCTTTATATATTTTGGATATTAACCCCTATGAATATGATTTGAAAATATTCTCTCCTCTTCCATAGGGTATCTTTTCATTTTGTTGATGGTCTCCGTTGCTGTGCAAAAGGTTTTTAGTTTGATGTAGCCCCAACAGTTTTTTGTTTTTGTTGCCGTTGCTTTTGGTATTGGCATTGCAACGATATTAATTCTTCCGACCCATAAGCTCAGAATAGCTTTCCATTTATTTGTCTTCTTCTTTAATTTCTTTCATAAATTTCTTGTAGTGTTCAGTGTACAGATTTTTCACCACCTTTGCTAAATTAATTCCTAAGTATTTTACTTTTTCTGATACTATTATAAATAAAATCAATTTCTTAATTTAGCTTTTCGATAGTTCACTGTTAGGGTACATAAATGAAACCAACGTTTGTATGTGGATTCTGTATCCTACAACTTTATTGAATTTGTTTATAATTTTAACAGTTTTTTTGGCAAAGTTTTTAGGGATTTCTATATATAATATCTTGTTATCTGTAAATAAAAACAATTTTATTTCTCCCTTTGATTTGAATGCCCTTTATTTCTTTTTCTTGCCTAATTGCTCTGGATAGGAGTTCTAGTATCATGTTGAACAAAAGTAATAAGAATGGGCATCCTTGTCATCCTGATCTCAGAGGAAAAGTTTCCAGCTTTTCACCAATGAGTATGATGTTAGCTGTAGGCTTGTCACACATGGCTTTTATTCTGTTGAGGTATGCTTCTTCTATACTCAGTTTGTTGAGTTTTTATTCATGAAAGGACACCTGCTTCTACTGAAATGATCCTACGATTTTTAGCTTTTCATGGTATTAATGTGATATGCTGGTTAATTTGCAGATGTTGAACCATCCTTGCATCCCTGGAACAAAACCCGTTTGATCATGATGTATGATCCTTTTAATGTACTATTGAATTCGGTTTGCTAATATTACATAGAGGATTTTTGCATCTATGTTAATTAGGGATATTGGCTTATACTTTTTTTCTTGTAGTGTCCTGTTCTGATTTTGGGCTCAGGTAGTGAGGTAAAGCCTTGTAAAATGAGATTGGAAGTATTCCCTCCTCTTCTACTTTTCAGAAGAGTTTGTGAAGGGTTGGTATTAATTCTTCAAATGTTTGGGAGAATTTACCAGAGAAGCCATCTGGTCCTGGACTTTTGTTTATTGGGAGGTTTTTGATTACAGATTCAATCTCCTTACCAGTACCTGGTCTGTTCAGATTTTCTATTTCTCCATGGTTCAGTCTTATAAGTTGTATGTTTCTGGGAATTTACCCATTTCTTCTAGGTTGTCCAATTTGTGTACAATTGTTTGTAGTAGTCTCTTATGCTACTTTGTATTTCTGTAGTATGAGCTGTAACCGTCTATTTCATATCTAATTTTTTTTGAGTCCTCTCTTTTTTTTGGGTAAGAGTAGGTAAAGCTTTGTCTGTTTTATCTTTCCAAAGAATCAGCTTTTAGTTTCACCATTTCTACTATGGTTTTAGTCTCTATTTCATTTATTTCTGCTCTGAGCTTTGTGATTTCCTTTCTTCTACTAACTTTGGGCTGAGTTCGTTCTTCTTTTAGTACCTTGAGTTGTTAAATTAGATTGTTTTTTAGATCCTTCTTTTTTCTCAGTGTAGAGGTTTATCGCTATAAACTTTCCTCTTAGAACTGCTTTTGCTGCATCCCATAGGTTTAGCATATTGTATTTCCATTTTCATTTGTCTCAAGATATTTTTTCTCTTTAATTTCCTTCTTTGACCTGTTGGTCATTCAATACTACATCGTTTCATCTCCACATATTAATGGATTTTCCAGTTTAGTTCTTGTAATTGATTTCTACTTTCATACCATTATAGTTAAAAAAAATTGTTTGATATGATTTCAACCTTCTCAAATTTATTAAGACTTGGTTTGTGGCCTAAAATGTGATCTATCCTGGAGAATGTCCTATGTGCCTTGAGAAGAATGTGTATTCTACTGTTGCTGGATGGATTGTTCTGTAAATATCTGTTAAGTCTGCCTGGTCTAACATATTGTTTCTGAGTTGGACTTCTTGAGGTCTCATCCTGATGACTGTTGCGCCTGCTAACTCTCATTCATGGGCTTTATCTGTGGAAATCCTTGGCAGCCAGGGTTGAAGATTTATCCATTTGTGGGGCTCTGCTTTGCTTATCAGAAACTTCAGGAGCATTACGAGGCCGTTACCACTTTTTATACCGATGTTGCAACTTGGTAATTCTTGGGCCAGCAGGAAGTATAAATTCAAACCTCAAACCCATTAAGGGCACCCTGTGGTTATAAAGTCTCCGAGAGACCATTTTTTCTCACTCAGTGCCCAAGTTATCACCCTGTGCTTAAGAGTGAGCTATTTTATAAGTCCCGTTTCACTGAGGGCATCGTCTTTATGTGGGGTTCTCAATTCTATCTCTCTATCTTACACAGTTCCAAGGTCTTACCTCCTACCTCTTCATGGCCAATGAAATCCCAACTCCTTAAATCTGGAGACTAGCAATACCCCCCATGGCCTCACTCCAGGCTGCCACAGCATCAATTTACATACTTCACTCTGCTTTTCTGCTCTCTTCATTTCTGGTCCCTGCGGTTTTCCTTACTCTCCTCCTTGTTCAGCTAGCGTTCAAAGGTTTGTTATTATATTTTATCCAACACGTCTTGGTATTTTCTAGGAGAGGAGTTTTCAGTTTATCTAGTCAACCATACTGTCAGAAATAGAGATCTGCTGTATTTTAGTTTTTTGCCTGCACATCTGTCCACCTCCACTGGGCCTGCGAGCTTCTTGAGACCACACACTCAGTGCTTACGAGCCATGGGGTTCAGAGCACAGGCTGGCTGGGTTCAAAGCCTACCTCCGCCACTTACTAGCTCTATAATATCGCGCAGGTTACCTAATCTCTACGTCTCAGTTGCTCTAAAAATAGCAATAACATTAGCATATACCGTTATGATGATTAAATGATATAACAGAGGCTAAAATCTTCGAATGAAAGCAAGCACCATGATAAACACTTAATACATTATTGCCATTACTGTTAGGACAGTACACAGTAGAGAGATGCTTGGCAAAGATGTCCTGAATTCATTATTTTCAACTTTATATCCTCATTACCTAGCATAGCAAGGCCGGCACATCACAGCATTCAATACAGATTTAATGAGTTAATATGACTAGATGAGTGAACAAAGGCATCAATATTTGTACCAATTCTCTTTGCTGTCCAAGGGGAAGAGATACTCCTCACCTGTGTGAGACCAGTCCTTCCAGCAAAATCCTAGCTCCGACCCTTCTCTACTCTTCACATGCTTTCTCTCCTAACTCTACTGTCCCACCCTTCCTTCCCCTTAGAATATAACAGGCTCTCATTTCTCTTGTGTAAAACATGCACACACCACTCTCTCTCTCTCTCTTTGACTGTACGTCTTTTAATCGCATATCCGGGCCTATTCACCAAATTCAGCTTCTGGACCAACTCCTTTCTTGACCTTTCTTGACCTTCTGAGGGTTTGATGCCCTTTCCCATGAGCCACTGTTTCCTGCCCGAATTTCCATCCCAATCCCTAGGTATTGCATGGTAATTGTCTGTTTACTAGAGGCTGGGGACTAGAGCTCTCCTCTTGACATCCCCAGTATCTAGCACAGAGCCTAGCATGTGGTAGATACCCAACAAAGTCTGATTAAATTAATGAATGACTGGAAGGCAATGACAGCACGATATTCACAGTATTTATTATTTCTACCCCCAAGAGCTAGGAAGGTTGGAAGGAAGGAAGGAAAAAACTTCAATAGTTATAGCCCAATTAGCTTTGGGATTATCTACATGAGTCAGTTAGCTATAAAAGTTCCTGACTAGATTTATCTTCACAGCCATCCTGATGAGCAGAGCAAGAGAGAAGTGAGGATGGCCAGGGGCTAGGAAAGGGGCAGCATCTCAATGGGAAGAGCACACACTCTGACACAGTCTGAACTTCTAGTTCAACTCTCTGTCCCACCAATAGACTAGCTACAGAGCAACTCAGCACTTGTAGTCTCTCTGAGCCTCAGTTTCTTCACCTATAAAATGGGTATAATGGTGACAATGTTGTCATACCCTTACTACCTCACAGGGTTTTGTGAGAAATGGTGCGCGTGCGTGTGTGCGTACGTGCGTGCACGGACACTCTACAAACAATGAAGTAAAACCCAAACATTGTTTAAGGTTGCTGTGATTTCTACCCTTTCTCTCCCAGCTCCACATCAATCCCCACCACACTGACCGGAAATGATCTGCTCCAGAGACAAAATCTCATTGCATGAAATATAAAATTAAGCATAAAATACCAAAGTGTAAACCCAATGTGAGAAAGAAACACAACTGAAATTCAAAACAAAGTACACCCCGTCGACCTGTCTCCAGTGGGACTGGCCAATGGCGGGTCCTTGTTTAAAGGAGACGGCAAGGTCAGAAAGGACAGAGAGCCTGCTGGGCTGACGGGGCTGGGAAAGAGTTTGCCACTAAGAGGAAACATGTCTTCAGAAAGGATGGCTGGAGCCCGAAGCTGCACTTTGCTTGACTTCCCAGTTTTGCTGGGGGTCAGCCCTCATTAACTTTCACTGTGTGCCATAAACAGATGCCGGGAGCTGAGGCCGTTCTATCATGCCACTGTCATCTAGGTGGCTCTGTGCCGCAGAGTTTGGAAAGATTTGTGTGTGTGTGTTTTGCATGCCACGCCTTCGCTATAGAGCAGGATCGTTCAACTCTTCCTGCTTCCCCTATGGCACCCAGGGGGGCTGCAAACCTGGTGAGTGTTTCAGTGACTACTAACTGACTAATTGCAGCCACTCCTTAGGGTCTGGCAACAGAAGTGGGGGCCCTGTGTTCACGAAGACCCTGCAAGCGTGCATGGGTTTGGGTGTTACTGTGAAATGACAGGGAGATGGCCCAGCCACAATTTTCCAAAATTAATTCTTTAAACGGGATGTTAGTTAAGCTGGGAAGCCGTGTGGCAGCACCCAGGCAGGGAGAAGGGAAGGACCGCCTATGAGCTGTCAACAAAGGCTTCGTCCACCACGAAGGGTTGTCCAGAGGCTGAAATGCTCAGTCTCCACCGTCTAGCCACTGGACTTCCTGTGCACCCTCAAAAGTACCCGTGAAGGGCACTGGGGTTGACTCCCGATCCATGCCACCCCTCCCACCCTGTGTGACAGCAACGTGGCTTAGGGACTGACCCCTGTTCCAGGAATGAGTGCCGATTCGTCTCAACCAGGGGTCAGCGTGCTATGTGTGGCCCATGAACCGAATCCAGCCTGCTGCCCATTTTGGGGGAGGTTTTTTTGGATGGCTTGCAAGCTATGAATTTGGACGTTTTAAAATGGTTGGGAAAAAATCAAAAGAAGACGACTATTTCATGACACATGAAAATGACGTAGGATGAAAATATTAATATCCCTAAATAAGGTTGGATTGGAACACAGCTAGGCTCACTCACTTAGGTCTTGTCTGTGGCTGCTTTTTGAGCTACAAAGCACCATATGCATACATATGGCCCACAAAGCCCAAAATAGTCACTATCTAGCCCTTTACGGGAAAAGTGTGGTGATTCCTGGTCTCAGTCAATCGCAGTAATCCCTTATCTTGTGTTTTTCTCGTAAGAATCCAGACTAAGCCATTCAGAGCCAGGCATTCCCCATGACAATAATTGGTGCAGGGTGGTTAGGTTGCTCCAAATTGGTCCATTAAAACTTGCAGAGAGAGAATTCTGTCTGGTTCTCACTGTCCTGACAGACTTGAAGAAATTGCTACAGAAAGCCCACAGTATGAGGCAGAGCCGACGTCAGGAGAAAGCCGACGCCGTGGCCAGTGGGGGGAAGAGATGGGGAAAAGCCTGAGCCTCTGCTGCCTTCGCTGAGCCACCAGAGACCAGCAGCCATGACGCCCGCCCACCTGGCCCCTTGCCGTTGTGGAAGCCAATTCATTCTCTTCCCTATTAAGCTGCTTTGGGTTTGGTCTTCTGTTATTTGCAACCAAAAGCAGCTCTCGGTTCTGGCCTTTGGCACCTACTATTTGCTCTGCCCAGAGAGTTCCCCTCTCTCCCCACCCCTTGTCCGGCCAGCAGTCCTTTCAAGTTTCACCATAAACAGCAACGTCTTAGGAAGGCCACCTGGGATTTCCCAGACAAGATAGTGCACCAAAGCTATACACCATCCCCGCTGAACTTGCCCTTCTGTAACACATGGCACATGTCCCTTCCTAAGTGTTCGTCCCTGCCTCCTCGCCAGTCTCCCCACTCCCTGTGCCTGGCAATCAGGCCTGGCACTGGCAATCAGGTGCTCTCTAAACTGCATTCGAACAAAGGTGCCTGGCTGGCTCAGTCGGTTGGGCTTCCGACTCTTGATTCCGGCTCAGGTCATGATCTTAGGGTCGTGGGATCGAGTCCCGCGTGAGGCTCTGAGCTCAGCGTGGCGTCTGCTCTCTCCCCCGGCTTCTCCCCAGCCCTCTAAAATAAATAAATAAATGGAATCTTTCAATAAAATAGGGAAATTGTTCGCAAACAGCATTACCCAGGCTGCACTTTGTGGAACAGCAGCGTCCCATGAGATGTTATTAGGTAAGACACCCAAGACATCCTCACTTATTTATGCGTTTGTAGACCAATTAACATCTGGTGATTGTCTTCAGCTACTCCCTTTATCTTCTGCAATGTTTCACTCTGTATCATATATGGCCTATATATTCAAGAGAGACTCAACTGTTTTTAAGTGTTCCAGGTTTGATATTTCAATAATTCCAAGGAACAAAGCTAAGCAGTTGTCTTCACTGCACGATTTCTCAGACACCTCGTGACCGTGCTGGGCATCACTGAGGCCCTGATTTAGTGCTGCTAACGGCGGAGTAGAACATGTACCAGTCCCCAAACTTGGGTGACAATGGTACCCTCTGCTCCAAAGCGAATCATCCCCTACTAGACTCTACAGGTTTAGTGCTGGTTTAAGATTTGTGCAATGCTGGCTTAGAGCCGTTAGGATAAGACAATGCAGAAGCAAATCCTTAAGAGGTCCTCGGAAGTCTCCAGCAGCAAGCAGCTAGTTTGCTAAAGCATTCCAGAAACACAGATGCCAAGCACAGGGCCCTAGGTCGTCAGACCGGGAAAAGCAAGGCGGATAGCCAAAGGTGGAGGCAGAGTGAAGGGGAGGTCTCGCAGCCACAGTGCATCCTGTTGGACTGAACAACGTGCTGCCCCTGCTCCAGGGTGGGGAACGGGGCACGGATTATGCTGCCCTGAGTGTAAGGGATGTCCAGGCACACGGATCTGCAGGGGTCCCGAGGAGGCCGAGAACGATGCCCAACGGGCATCTCAGCCCAACCTCCATCCTGGGCAGGAAGCTAAAACCATCCTGAGGCTTGGATTGTTGGTGCTAGAGATGATTCCTCTGGTGAAGTGGGGGGCCACGGGGAATGTCACTTATGCTGCATGACTCCCTGCTGCTGGCGACAATACTGGTCACCACGCGGTCAACTCTGTAAGTTGTAAGGAATTTGCAAAGTCTTTCATTAAGGTTCTGCCAAGGAGAGCTCTGGGGGAAAAGCCCGGTGCTTCAGGTTCCCTTCTTGTTTTCCAACCGCATCTGGTGCAGGGGGAAGTAGAGAAAGCCTGTCCCCAGAAGTCCGAGAGAAGGACCCCCACGGAATCCGCATGTCCCCCCAACCAATCTCTCCTCCACAGACAAGTGAGACCTGGTAACAGCCCTCTGGTCACCGCAGAGAGAGGAAGACCAGTGGCTCCGTGCCCGAGAGGGAAAACCAGTGTTTCAGTGTAGCTCTCCTCCTTTCTGGAGACCGAGTCTTATTTTGGAACCCCAAAAATAAAACAGAGAGGGCTGGGAGACAGAGGTTTCACTGCTGCTGCCTGACCCCAGAGCACTTCTCCCTTTTATAGCTTTGGAGGTGGACAGATGATGAATAAAGAGACTATAGAGTTACTGAGGCCTCCCTGGGCCAGGCGCCATCCTTAGAATTTTCCATACATTACGTAGTATATAATTTTGCCTCTTAAACCCCCGTGAAACAGATAGTACTATTACCCACATCTTACAGATAAGGTATCTGAGGCTCAGAGAAGTTAGAGGACTTGCCCAAAGACACAGCCAGAGAAAACTAAAGCCAGGCTTTGGCAAGAAGCCCATTCTCCTTCCAGTGGGCCACACCACCTTCCAGAAAGCGTCAAGACACACAGACCATGACCTAGTACACAAAACATGCCTGGCGGCCCTCTCCATTCCGTCTCCCCTGAGGCTGCTTTCAGGGAATCTACTGGTGTCTCTGCAGGGCTGGTGGCTCCTGATGGTCAAGGACGCGCCTCTGGGAGCCTCCTGCACCCACTCTCGGAGCCCCTCCCCCGCTGGGAGAAGTGGCAGCCCCACCTGACGCTGCTGCTGTGCCACCAAGGAGACACTCACGGGCCATTGAGCTGATGAGTGAGTATACTGGGCTCACTCAAGGGTGGAATTCAGTACCTCCTTCAAGAGCACAAAAATCAGCTCCACTGAACTGTGTTCTTCAGGCAGGAAATGAGCTCAGCATAGCTGGATGTCTGGCGGCAGGTATCTGGGACAGAGAGGGGTCGAGATGGAAAGGGAGCTGAGTTACGCGGGCCACATAAAGTCTGCAGAGAAGGAGCCAGTGGCAGCCCGGCCCACGTCACAGCCCCAGGGTGAGGGCGGCCCAGACACTCCACAAAACATGCTTCCCGCCCTGAAATGATGAAACTGCACTCAAAGCTCAGGGTTGGAAGCCGAGCCACATGCTCGCATCAGGACAATGGAAAATCTGGAAGACCCATGGGGCGGGACCACTGGGCTCCACCGGCTTGACTAAGAAGACACAGGAGAGGCCACTTGCCCTGAGAGAAAAGAGGGTGACGGTAAACTTGGCTTAAGAGTTAAGAGCTGGCAGGAAACAAAATGATTGGGGGCCAGGATGACTCATGGCCACCAACCAGGCTTTGAGTCAGACCCCAGGGAACATGCAATAAAGAACGAGCAAGAACAAGAGAGAGGTTTTCTTTCAGATGCTGAGCCTAGAAGGCAGCCCTGCTTCCTTCCCCGTGCAGCAGATGGTGGCACATTTTCTCCACATTGGGACACCGCAGCGTGCTCGGGGGTCGGAGTTAGAGACGAGCCAGGAGCCATTGGGACCCAGAGAGCATCTGACGGCAGGCTGGCCAGGCCGTCCCTTTGCTGGAGGGTGAGGCCTGATAGCTAGAGGAGGCCAGCAACACACTATTATTCCTTAGGCTGGTGTGGCCTGGAGACACTCACGCTGCAAGAGAGATGCCATACTTTGGTTCTGGGTAGCGCCCGTGACAAGCTTTCCCATTGGGCCAGCCAGCAAGCATCACTCCTGTCTTAGGGACAGCACCATGTTTCCCCTGTTGGTGTCGGGTCGGGTCTGGAGACCAGGGGACAGAACACAGCAATACGATGCCAGAGGAAGAACCCCTCCAATATCCCATGCCAACAATTAATTGCTGTCACCTTGGGCAAGTCACTTACCCTCCCCAAGTCACAGCTTCCTCCTCTGTAAATAGCGACACTAACAGTTTACCCACCAGGTCATCATGAAGATCAAGGATGAGAGAATGTGCTGGACCCCACAAGGAGCAGCAGAAGCACCCACGCCAAGTTTCCTCCCTGGAGAGGACCAGGCCAACTGCATCTTCTGTTAGCATAGAAATGAAAGCCATCACGGGGACTGAGGAGCCTTCCAAAGCACTTTATTTTCCTAAATAGATTTCACTGTTCATTTGCTTAGTAAACCTTTTCTGAATAGCAGCGTTAGCTCTTCCTTCCCCGGGACTCTGCCATCAGGGCTCTCAGCCCACTGGCTGGATAATGGGGACTGTTCTCCTCTTGCAGACTGTGGACTGCAAAGGCAGGCACTGTCCTATCCATCCCTCCCTCCTTGGTGCCTAGCACAGGCCTTGACCACCGGCAGTCTCCATCACTGTTCGTTGAATGAATAGCCTTTGAACCTCTGCCCTGACTAATTCCAAATTACCAGAGTCCAAATTAATGAGGTTTCAATGTAATTAACATGGACTTTTTTTTTGCAACTCAGATTCAGATATCTTGCTTCAAAGGACACCATCAAGACAGCGAAGAGACAACCCACACAAAAGGAAAAGAGATTTGCAAATCTTATATATGATAAGGGACTTGTATCTAGAATATATAAAGGACTCCTACAACTTAATAAAAAGACAAATCACCCAATTAAAAATGGGCAAAAGATCGGAACAGATATTTCTCCAAAGAAGATATACAAATGCCCAATCAGCACATGAAAAGATGTTCAACATTCTTCGCCATTAGGGAAATGCAAATCAAAACCACACGAGATAGGACTGGGGGGGTGGGTTGGGGGGGGAATCACCACGGGCAGGAATGTAAAATGGTACAGTCCCTTTGAAAAACAGTTTGGCAATTCCTCAAAAAGTTAAACACAGAATTACCAGATAGCCCAGAGATTTCACTCCTAGAAACACACCCGAGAGGAATGAGAACACGTATCTACACAAAAACTGGGACACCCCTGTTCAGAGCAGCGTTACAACAGCCAAAAAGAAGAAAAAAACCCTCCAATGTCTGTTAACCAGTGAATGCATAAATAACAGGGGGCCTAGCCACATAGTGGAATATTACTCAGCCATAAAAAGGAATGGAGTCCTCACGGCTACAACGTGACGGGCCTGGAGAGCATGAGGCTACACAAAAGCAGCCAGACACAAAAGGACACATCCTGTCTGACACGGGCCCTCTGCGATCTCCACCACGGGTAAATCCACAGAAACGGAATGTGGACTGGCGGTTTCCAGGGGCTGGGGTGGACGAGGGGGGCGAGGAATGACTGCGAAGAGGTATCAGAAAGCGGTTTCTTTCTGGAGGTGATGAAAACATTCTAGAAGTGACGGTGGTGCGAGGTGCATACATCTGTGAACGTACTAAACCCACCGAATTGTCTACTTTAAATGGTGAGCTGCAGGTTACGGGAATGTAACTCAGCAAAGCTGCTTAAGACGAGACAAAGCCGACGCCCCGATTCGGATGTCTTCATTTTTCTGACCTCCAGCTCTTAAGATTCTAACTTTGGCAAACAAGGGTCTGAGCCGGATCTTCCTTCTCAAATCCCCTCCAGCATCTAAAACAGGCCTGGGTGCAGAGTAACTCCTCAGATGTCATTGTTGAATTGAAAGCGATGCCTTTCAGCCCCATATGAAAACAGGGTATGTGGCCTCTCCTTGGAATTCAGAATCGTCAGGGTAACGATCTCCTGACATCTACAGGGGACGCGCTTACCTATTTTACTTTGTCTGACCACAGCTGGCGGGGACAACGGTGATCTCTATTTTATATGAGAGGAAATCGAGTGAAATTAAATGTCTCGTTTGAGGCTGCAGTTAGTGAATGACAACAGGGCAAATGGCTAGACTCCGGTATTGATAACCTGTCTGCTATGCGTATCCCCAGGCAGGGCTCCCCTAACTTACTCCCTCTCCCTCTGTCCCTCACGGACGCACACGCGTGTGCGCGTACACGTATGCGCAAACCCCGCGTTGCCGTCTGAGCGCTCAATGGTGGGCCCAGGTTCAGCATCCGCCTTGGCTCCCCAGCCTTAAGCCAGAAGCCCTGGAGACCTCTCCGATTCCTCAGATTCACCTAAACAGGCTGAATGCAGACCGGGGCTCAGGAGAAGTCTGTTCTGCTCTGTTATGCTCTAGGGAACGCTAGGCAAGGCTCCAGAGCTTTGTCTTCGCCAAATCGCCCATCCTTCGCTCAGCCTCTCCCCTGCCAAGGACGTGGTGAGTCAAACAATGACAGGTGGAGCGCTGGTGAGCACCCCCTCCACCCGCTGAGCACCCTGCGCTCTCTGGATGCCTTCCCTGAAGGCGGCAAGATGGTGGGGGGAGGGGCAAACCCAGGACGAGGCACCTCAAGGGCACCTTGCGGCCCAGGCCTGCAGCCCTCCTGCCTCCTCGGACCCAGGAGACACTGTGGAGAGCAGGCAAACTGGCCCAGAAGCCGGCTGGGGGTCCCTGTTCACGGCCATGCCCTGTGTCTTGGCTGTGCCAACAGTGCCAACAGGTGGCCCTTTCTCCTGCTTTCAGGACCAGAGACCCGAACAAAGGAGAAACACGGGTGAAGAGATCTCTGAACTGGGGGGTCGAGAGACTGTGTCCCAGTCCTGGCCCCTCAACAAAGCTAAATGCTCCCCGCCCCGGCCCCCCAGCTGCCATAGAAGGAAAGAGACAACCAATTTACAAAAGTAGGGTCACTTTAAAAGGAAAAAACACATTTAAGCGGCTGACCTTTTCAGAGCCATTCACAGCTTTGTTAGACTATCCGCGAGTGTGAGAAGAGCCACTGGGCTCCACTCCACACCCCGCTGGGGTTCCTCTGGCCTTTGCAACAGCTCCTGGCTGGTGGACTGGCACCACCCCCACAGCAGAGGCTCAGATACTGTGGGCGGGGCTATGCCCCCGATGACTCCCCCTGCGCGCTCACACCCTCCACTCCCCACTCATGGCCACACGAGTCCACGGACGAGCTGCTGCTGCTGCTTCTTCCAGGACCTGCTACTAAAACACAGCAGGATTTTGAATCTGGAGAAGGCAATTTTAAATCAAACTCTCCTGCTTCCTGGCTGAGTGACCTTGGGCAGATCTTAGCCCATCTGAAGGTCTTTTCCTGGTTAGGCACAGGAAGTTAGAGACCTCCATGTGAGGTCAGGGCTTGCAGGGGGCGGGCGGGGGGGGGGGTGGGGAACGGGACGGATGGACACGCAACTGCCCTGGGGGGAGAACACTGTCACCTTGTGGGGAACACTGGGCATCTTGTTAGCACCCACCCCTGCACCTTGGAGCAGAGGTCCTCAAATGGTGACATTTGAGGATGTCACCCAGCCCCCAGCTTCATGTCGGAGGTACACATCCCTGCCCCGCTCCTGACATACCACATCAGTCTCTGGGAAGCCTCCCCAGGACTATTGCGCTCCCTCGACTTGGAGAAGTGATGCTCAGCAGGCACAGAGCCCAGCCCCGAAGTCCAGAGGAGCTGGGACGGGAGGGGAGGGGAAGGGCCTGTGCAGGAAGATGGGAGAAGCCTGCAGGAGTCCAGGCAGCCACCCTCCGTGTCCCTGACCTGCCTGCTTCTGCAAAGCCGCACCCTGCCCCTCCCCCCAGCCTCCCCTTCGCGCCCAGCCCCCAAACAGCCTGGCAGAAAGGGCTCCTGGGAACTGGAAGGAGAACCCAACAAAGCAATAACTTCCCTCTCAGAGCACAGGCTTTGGGAGTCTGCCTGGCAGCTTCACCAGCCCATTCATTTTATTTATTTTATTTCATAAAGCTACCGATAGGACTTCCTATGCAAATGACTCCCAGATGAGATGCAAATTGGGATTCAGAGCCAAGAACCACCAAGGCTTTTTTTTCTCCCCCCCCCTTCCTTTTTTTTTTCTTTTTTAATTGTAATAGCACTGCAGCACCTCCTGCCTGGTCCTCTGCCCTCAGCTCAGCAGCCTCCTTGCCTCGTGCTTCCTGCTGGCAGCCACAGGCAGAGCCCTGCTCCCTCCCGCCAGGCCTGGGTTCTGTGTTTGCCTTGGAAGAGCTGCCTGAGTAGGGGGCCTGGGGGGGTGGGTAGGGTGAGATTGCCCTGCTTCCTCTCCACTGAGATTCTCATGCGGGAGTCTCCCCAGCCTGCCTTCTCGGAGTCTCCCCAGCCTGCCTTCTCGGCACACGGGCCAAAGCCGAGGAGAGGAGCGCACGTTAAGGGGACACCTCCTTGCTTACCTTTCACGCTGCAAAAGGCTTGGCCGCCCATGTCTTTCTTTAAGACCTACAGATCCCGGTTCAAATCCCAGCCCAACCACAAACCAGCCACGGGACTCTGAGGAAATCACTCCATTTCTCTGAACTCCCGCACCCTCTTCGGGGACGAGGATAACAATGCCTACCGCCTGACTTGGTGAAGATTACATGGGATAATTTCTCTAAAGTAGTTGGTACAGAATAGCTAATCAGGAGACTATTATTATACTATTTAAATAAAAGGGTACATGGAGTACCTCACTTTGAGGAGCTTGTGCTCTAGACAAGGAGACAGAATGAGAGAGTTTTCCAATCTGAAGCTCCCTTTTGACAACTAAGGAAGCGTCAGGATGTACCAAGACCATAGGTTTCACGATTGTTTTTCTTTCTTTTTTTTTTTTGAAGATTTTATTTATGTATGTATTTGACAGAGAGGGAGAAAGAGCACAAGTGGGGGGAGTAGCAGGCAGAGGGAAAAGCAGGCTCCCCACTGAGCAGGGAGCTGGACGTGGGGCTCGATCCCAGGACCCTGGGATCATGACCTGAGCGGAAGGCAGACGCTTAACCGACAGCCACCTGGGCGCCCAACAATTATTTTTTTTCAATTCAGTATAATGGTTTTAATGACCACCCTGAGCCACCAAGGGAGAAAAAGAGGCTCCATCTTTGTGCCCCGTAGCTTATCCCTCCTCTTCCCACAAAGCGTAGCAGCTGTGGGGTGGGGGTGGGGTAGCTCAGAGGTCTCAGCTCTGCCGTAAAGTAGCTGTGTCAGCTCCAGCCAGTCCCTGCGTCTCTCTGCCTCAGTTTCTCTACCTGTGAGATACGGAGTTCACACCGGGACCTCGGAGGCTCTGCCCAGGGCTAACACGTTGGGAGGCTCTACCTGAGGTTTGGCCTCCCTTCCCTCCCCACCCCAGCACGGCCGAGAAAGCACGTTAACAAAGGATTCTCTTGCACACATCCTACAACACTAAACTTGGGGCCTAGTGCCAGACTGAGTTCTCTTTCTCATCCATCAGCGAAAAACAATAAAAGTAAAGTTTAAACAAATTCTGAAACTTGTCGCCGCCCTGCCAGAGCCCATCAGCCCTCCCAAGAGTCACGCCGTGTCCGCCCTGGTGGGGCCCCCCTTCTGCAGAGCAGTGGTGGGCACTTCCCATCTTCCTGCCGCCTCTCTGGGGCTCTGGGGCTGTGCTAACTGCACTTGGCTAGGCCTCTCAATCTCAGCTGAGTACACCCAGGACTGTGGGGTCTGACCCCTTCTGGGGAGTTCATCTGCTCTGCTTTGCACCCCCTCAGCCTGCCCGGAAAGCTCTGTAGGTGGCTCTGACCCACACAGCAGCACGGCCTCCCCAAGCGGGGGGCCCCTGGGACAGCGGCAGGACTGTTTGCTTCTCTCTAGCTCCTTGTCGCCCTATGTGAGCTGGGCGAAGAGGCGCCTCCTGGTCCTGTTGCAGCCCCCTCCCCCCAGTCGGGCCCCCAATGCCCGGGTCACAGAGCGAGGGGGCCTCCCTTCTGGCCTGGCACCCCAGCCGTCGGTGTCCAGAGGGCAGCTACCCTGTGGGGTTCTGGAGAGCTGTGCACCTTCCCCAGCTGTATCAGACCTCTCCTGATGCAGAAGACCGTGATGGGCCGGGAGAAGGGGGAGGAAGCACTGGGGGACACAAACAAGTACCAGGGGCCAGGCACAGATGGGACTCTGCCTACAAAATCCCAAACCCCTGGAACTCTCATTCCTGCTTCAATCCACCCGCCTCAGCCTGGGGCCGATTTCCACTCCTCAGGGGGTAGCAGAGGAAGGAGAAGAGGGTGGCTTAAAACACTTGGGAAAAGTGAGTCAAGGCTAGTGAGTTAGAAATAGGAGCCCACAAAATTCTCCGTCCAGGCGAGGGGTGGGGGGCAGCACACACACGGCCAACTGGATTAAAGACGTCCTCCAGTTCTTTTGGCCTCAACACCCCAGGCCCACTTCCAACACACACACCAATGATACGGACGGCTCGGAACTTGGTCAAAGGGCATTACCATTTTCCCGAGAAAGTCAGGGATGCTCTGTAAGGGTTACTGGGGAAGAGCAGCAGATTTCTGCCACAACCCTAGGCGGATGGGAGGCTGCAGCTTGCCCAGCCTCTCCGGCTCCCAGAGGACCCCGGGTGACTCACTGTCCAGGGGTTTCAACAGACACTTTATCTTCTACATGCAAAATGCTACAGGACATCTACGGGACGCTGAACTTCTCAGATGCAAGGTATTAATATCATGATCATAAACCTGGGCAGGTATTAGTGGGAGGCTCGATACTGGGTAACAAACACTGCCGTCTATCTTGAGAAGGGACTTAAAGAACAATAACCCGATGCCAATTTCCCGGCAGTAACTTAAATAATTGTAGGGGGAGAAACAACAAAGTGCCAGGAGAGAGAAGTGTGGAGCCTCCCAAGGGGTCTCTGGATCGGAATCCTGGCCCTAGGTCTGCTGGGGGACAATCCGGGAATGGGGACTCGGGAGTGTCAGTTTCCTCTTTCCCGAAATGAGTCTGGAACCAGACGACTCCCACCGGTAACCAGCGAGGGCGACGCAGGGAACGGAGGTTTGGAGTCCTGTGGTGAATGCCGAGTAGGGGTGAGGTGCAGGGGAAGGCTCTGGCCATCAGATGAGAGCCAGGTACAAAGGCCAGAGCCAGGAAGACAAGGCACGCGTCCTTCATTCATTTCATCATCCGTTCATTCATCATTCTGTCCAGCTGATTATTACGCTCACACGCGCCAGGGGCCTTCCAGACGCTGAGGTCACAGCCACGAGGGCACCAGGGCAGGGGGAGTCGGGGATGTGGAAATGGCGGCTCTCCAGGGCCAGAAGAGCGCCGGACATTCATCTGCCACACAGCACCCCCCGCTCTGCCTTCTCCCTGCAGACACCAGGGCCTGCTTCTATCAAGGAGAGGTTTAAAAGTGATAAATAAAAGTGAGCAGAAAATGAGGTGCAAGAGGAAGACAGAATCAATTATTCCAAGCAAATTAAAAGTGCTCAGCGGGGGTGGAAGGACATGGAAGGAGGAAGGCGGAGGCTGGGAAGGTATCCAGCGGACCCAACAGCCAAGCATTCGAGGGGGGCTGTAGAGGGAGGGGGGCTCACCTGTCCTCAGGCTTCCCAGAGACCACCTCGGGAGACAACCGCAAACCCCCCAGTCAGGGTTTGGTGGTGAACAGAGAGGCTGAAGGCTGGTTCTCAGGGCAGAATCACATTCCCGGGTGGTGCTTCTTCGAGAGGATACTGAATTAGCTACATTAATCCACAGAGGCGCCCGGCTCGGGGTAGCAGTGATAAGCTTAATTAAACCGTTCAGTTACTGGATCATGGGCTTGGGCTGCAGTCGAGTCCGCACATCATGTGAAGGATTCAGACCTGCGCGGCCTTGACCCTGGGTCTTATTTGAAGGGCATCCTTGGAGAGGGTGGGCCTTCAGAACTGGGACGTGCGTGTGTGTGTGTGTGTGTGTGTGTGTACGTGTCTCTGCCCACAAAGAGTTTGTGCCAGGCCCTGTGCCCGTTTCTAGAGACCACGTTAAAATTCCAATTAAATTATCGGACAATAATGTTCGCCATATTAACCACGATACTAAAAATATTAACAGTAACACGGGGCTGTGCTCACAGTAAGTCATTAAGCAGAAGTATGGCCAAGGGCGTGCGGAGCCAGGAGTCCCAGAAGCCCAGGGGCGCCTCCTCTCGCCCCTCCCACCCGCCCCCCTGCTCTGAATACCTCGGAAGCCGTTTCTACAGCCTTAGCTCTTTGTCTAAGTTTCTCACGAGCCTCAAACCACCTTAACACTCCCGACTTTACATCGAAGGTAATCCGTTTATGGGGGTTTTGGACTTTTTCCATCACTCCCTGGCTTCCTTCCAGACATCTTCACCAGCCCTCACATTGACTGGATTTGTCACAGACCCTCGGAGGGGAGGGGACTGCTGCATGTTGAGACACGCCGGGGGCGCACAGGTCTCACTCAGAACTGAGGTCGGCCAGTGCCTGTTAGGACGTGTTGTTAATCAGCTTCCTGCTAATGTGAGCTAACGACCAGCAGATTAATAGGAAATGCTAAGGAAGAGCCTTCTGCTGGCCCACTAATTGCTTGTTTACGTAACGGATGATCATGGTGCTCATTAGGGGCTGTTAGCACATCAAGGCAGCCTCTGCTGGTACTGGGAAAGGCCTGAGTTTGCAGACCTTTATTGGTCATTAGGAGCTGGGTGATACACGACCTTTACTTCAGTGGTGCTATCCCTCACAGAGCTCCCCGTACTGAGAGCTTGCTCTCTTCTAGGCATTTTACCTCATTTAATTCTCACAGCAAGCCTGCTAGGAAGGTGTTCTTAGCCCTGTTTTAGAAATGGGGGAACCCTGGCTCAGAGAGGCTAAGCGATTTACATAAGGTCACACAGCTTACCTGTGGTGGAGGAGGAATCCCAATTCCACAGTCTCGACCAGTCTGTGGAACTGCCCCCCTCCTTCAACACCTGCCTTCACCCACGGTGCCTTCATTAATTCAAGGGCTGTCCCTGTTTGAAATTCTATTGAGTGATATGCTAAGAGGAGGTGAGAAGGCCTCAGCTCTAAGGCCTCTCTTCTGAGGAATGCGGGATTCCTGATGATGACAGAGAGACCTTTTCATCTGATGCTCGCGACTCCTGAATATTTCTTGATTTCTCCACAGTGTGGCTGAATACAAATGGAAGCTTTATTCTGTCATTTGCGTACATGCAAGCAGCTGCCCATCTGCTCTCTGGGATGGTTCCTTGGCACCTAAGGTGTGTTCTATGCCAGGGCTCCGTGTTCTGAGTCCTTGGTCTCTGAGGGCACAGAGCCCTCCTGTCTTGGCCAGGAGAGAAGAGGGGTTTGGAGAAAGAAGCAGTTAGCGCTTCTCACCTTGCTCCTATGACCTACGTATCTACCTTCCTACCTGTCCGACCTAATAGTTCTGCCTGTCTTACTACGTATCTGCCCCTTCTTCCTACCTACCTGTCCTACCTATCGACCTCCCTGCCCTACCTACTGTCCTCTCTACTTGCCTATCTAACCCACACTCTGTTTAAAATCCAGCAGAGCCCCTTAAACAGCTGTGTCTCCTTCAAGTTCTCCGAAGGGGAAATTCTGGCTTAGAGAGGTTTGGTGACTTTGCCAAGGTCAAAGAGCCAAGGGGAGAAAACACACACTTGTTCTTGAGGTCCTAGGACACTGAGCGCTGTGGTAGAGACTGCACAAGGGGGGGGGGGTGGGGAGCGGGGGGTCGTGGGGGAGGACCGGTCCTCCTTAAATCGACCTCAGATCCATCATCAATCACGACCGGGATTTCAGTAGTGCTTTCTATTTGATCAAACAATATTACAAGAATTATGATATTTAACCCACGGAAGAGCTCTGTGAGCCGCGGGTGAGGGGACCCGTCTCACCCAGGAAGAGGTTAAAAAAACCACACCCAAGTCCTGAGCTCCCGAACAGCCCCGTTGGAACCCCAGGGCTCCTGCTGGACGGCAAGTCTAGAGTGCCTCATTTATGCTTGGTGCTCAGCGGTAGGTGTTACTGTCACTAACTGTAGGAGCAAAGGGGGTCACTGTTGCCCCCGGATCCCTTTCTGACATCATCCCACTGACGTCATCAGTGGGGATGGGGCTCGACACCCTGTATTCCAAATCCAGCTCCGTCTCCTTTCTCAGACTTTGTCCTGGCCCCTAAATAAGCAGAAGCACCAACTTCCAGAAAGATCTTTCACAATTTTTCCCACCTGGCTGACATCCTGAGACTCCATCTGACCTATGGGACAGAGGCTGTCGGGTCTCATTTTTCAAGATCAATAATGCCCTAGTTGATTCTGATGTAAAACGTTCACACCCTCTGACCCAAATCTTTCACTCCGAAGAATCCTTCTCCAGAAAAATCTCCTGCTAATGTACAGAGACTCGGGTATGAGGATGGAGATAACCCACATGTCCATCAAAAGGGGAACCGTTGACTTCAGCAATAGAATATTCATATAAAGGAAGAACATGCAGCTTTTAAGAAGTAGTAGGTACATTTATATAAACTGACATGGAAAGTGGTTCACAGTATAGTGAAAAGGGTCAACTACAACATGATACGTCTAGGATGATCCCCCGTCTGTTTTGGAAAGGAGAGAAGTGTATAGATTTAGTATGAGCCGGAAAAAAATCCAGAGGAGTGTTCCCGCATGGTGGGTCAGCCGGCAGGTGGGCGAAGGGGAACCACAGGGGCTAGGAGTAAACTTTCCAGAAGATGCCCAGGAGGCTCTGGCAAGAAATGCTCCTGTCTCCTCCGTTTGCCCTCCAGCTGGGATGGGGACGGAAGCTCCTGGCTTCTCCCCAGCAGTCCTATTTGGACCTCAGCAAAGATGCTCTGGGCAAGGTCATCCCTATTTACACCCTTGCCCAGCTCTCAGCCCCCAAGTCCTATCCAATGCAGACCAAAATCAAACCATAAAACTGAGACATAAATTTATTTACCACCACAGGGGGATCAGGCCATTTTTTCCGCCCTCAATTTGCTAGCCCAGAAATTGCCTTTTAAATGGATAATGATGATTGTGAGGGTCCAGTTATTACCTTGAAACCTCACATTTTTGATCTATCCAATGCTGTTCTTTTATATAAATAACGGTTATTACGGCAAAGTGATTTTTTTTTTCCCTTACACTTCCAAAGTGTTCCTGCAGGAAACAGCAAGAAAATGGATTCCATTAATATTCCACTTAGAACTGTTGCTTTTTCCAGCACTACCTTCCCCATACCTCCCCTTCCGAGTCTTTTTCACAAAAGCCCTGCACTGCCCCGCTCCCTCCGCTGATCTCGGCGCCTGTTCCCTCTTCGTCTCCTCCTCCCCAGGAAAAGAACACTCCAGCCCCGGGGGGGGCTGGCCAGGAGCTGGTGTGACATGGCCACCTGCTTTGCCCGAGACCCGGCACAGAGCAAATGGTGGCTAACATCATTAATGTTATTGTTTGCAGCCCGACTCCCTCTTCCAGCCAGAGAATAGGCCTTTGAGGATTTTTTTTCCCCCTGCGTATTTAGTACTAATTAAATCCCCAAAGTAAAATGTATCAACAAGAAAAAGCCAAACTGATTGACGTGAGTCGGGGACCATGGAATCCTGTCCATGTCCAGGCCCAGGGGAAAGGAAGAGGCTTGAATCCCACAGCTTCCTGAACATTCCCAAGTCTGGGCAGAGCCTGACGGGGGCCTGGCTTTAACAGACGCCCAGTGGTTTCTTTCACGCTCCCTCCAGCAGGTCCCCCCACCCCACCCCTGCCCGAAATCACGGAGGTGGTTGTTATTTCAAAGTATTTACAAAGACTCTGTCACCGTGAAGGGCTTTATGCCACGGCAAGGGAGACGAGAGCAGGGGGCTGGAAGAATCAGACTCCAGCGGCTGCTGTCACCGGGGTCCTTCTGCAGAGCACCTAAAGGGACCAAGTCGGTGGTTCCCTGCCACAACCTGGGACCGTGGCTTCCCTCCACACAACGCCGGGCCTGCTCTTCCAGCCGAAAGGCCGGTTCCCGCGCTGAAGCTCTTCCGTCTCGACTGAATGGTTTTTCCCTTACCATCATCTTTAAAGGTAGTCAAGGCAGATAAGATTGCTCCCATTTTATAAATGGGACAATTGAGGCTCAAGGAGATTAGCTAACTTGTTCAAGGTCACAAAACTAGTTGGTCGAAAAATATAAATTTAAAAAACAAACAAACATCGAAGAGACTTGGTCCATGCTGACCCTAAGGCCGCGTCCTTAGACACATCGGCTCAGCAACAACTCCCCAGCCCACATTGCCAGGGCGAGGACCAGAGCCCATGTCCTCCTTGCGCTAACCCCGGGATGCCATGATACCCAACCTCCCCTCCGTCCCTGGATGAGCTCCCCCTCTGTAGATGCCCAGGTCAGGCACGTGCCTCTCCGCCTCTATTCCTGCACCTGCTTCGGGCCACTGTGTGTCTCCAGGTCTGTTCTCTCTGCCCGACTACTCCCCAGGGCCGAGACCACACCTCACTCCGCTCTCAAGCCCCAGCATCCACCCCGAGGCTCACTGGGGCTCAACGGCTTCTGGTTGTTTGAATGAACGAGTGAGTGAATGAGTGGACGAATGAAGAACGAGGCGATGACTGCCGATGTGCGTGTCTGAGCATGTGCACGCGTGGGCACACGCCTGTGCACTGATGCCCAGGAGAACAGGTGCGTGTTGCACCTGACCTGGAGGGTTAAGGTCCCGTGGGTGGCATTCATCCAAGGGACAGAAGGCCACCAGAGGAGGGAAGTCTGTATGCTCGTTGAGGAAAGGCAGGATGGCACAATGTTAAGAGTACACGGCCTATCCTGCCACGTTTTAACTGTCAAGCCCGGGGCCAGGATCTTAACCTCACCCATCTCTCAACTGCTCAACTGTACAGCGGGGATGCTGCGAACGGTACCTGAGTTAATGCATACAGAAGCCCGAATGACACCTGGCTTCTGCCTAATGCTCAAGGCTAGCAATTATCCCGGGGAGAGGGAGGGCGAGAGCACAGCAGTGGGGGCTCTGGAGCACCTACCAGAGATCTACCCCAGCTCCTGCCTTACGCACAACCCACGGCTCCCTGAGGCCCCTCCTCCCTCCAGTGGCTAGGCCCCTGGCCCAGCTGGAAGACCCAGAAATATGGGGTGGGTTAGGGTCAGGCGCCTCCGTGCAGTCTCAGCTCTTGGGTTCATATAAAAGCAAGGGGAGACGCTGTCTCCATGAAAAGGTGCGGATGCCCAGGAGGTGTGGAAGAGACACAGGAGGTGAGGTGGCCCATCATCGGAGCATTTTGCAAAGCACGTGGCCAGGAGGAGGGGGAAGGAGGCCACTGCACTTGACAGGTGTACTCACTGAGGCACTCGCGAGGAAGGGGACCGACCGACCTACAGGCAGGAGGAGAAGTGTCACCGTGTTTCTCTCCCTCCCTGGTCTTTCTGCTCCCCGGGAGCACAGCGGCAGGGACCAGCTCTCCTGGACCAAGCTGGGGAAGCTTGGATCACAGGCAGATATCAAAGACAGTTGCCTAGGTCACCGGGCCACGGCGGATTGCCCCCCGGGCCACTCCCCTGTCCTCTGCCTGCTGGGGCTCTCCACGGGTGGGGCGCATGGCGGGGTGTGACGTTCAGAGACGGGGAGACGGGGCCACGGGGCAGCTGTGGATGAGGTGGGGTTGGCAGTTTCCTGAGGGGGTGCCCTAGTCCTTGCCCTCAATCTAGCCGGAGGCTCTGCCCTTCACGGGGAGGTGGAGAGCGAGGGGCTGAGAGCTACTGCCCCTGAGACACCAGCTGGGATTGTCCTCAGTCCCCTTGATCTTCGGATCAAAAGCAAGCCGCACGGGCAGCCTAGGACTGTCTCGGTGGCCTAACGGCAACCCACTGCCATGTGCAGGAACCACAGATCGTAGATTCTGGAGTCCCACAGGCTCAGGCATTTTATCAAAATTCCCGGAGGCTGAGAGTGGGCTCAGAAAGGCAGCGGGGAGGGGAGAGGGGGAAGCGCGGAACAAGCTAGATCTACGTGATGCCAGACATCTGGCTGGATCTGCACAAGCCCCGCCAGTGGTCCGTGTAGCCCGGATCCCAAGCTGCTGAATGTCGTGCAAACCAGCTATCTGCATTCGCCAGACACGGACTCCGGCCGCCGGATGGGCTGTCCTGGGGGACGAGGAGGAGCACGCGTGACGTCTGCTGGCTGGAGCACTGTCCTAGGACCTGGTAATGGTTTTGGGGGGTATATGTGATCCTATTGGGGTGATTCTGTTTAGAGCCGCAGAGATCACCCTGTAGCCTAGGCCTGCCCTTTAGATATGAGGCAGGCGTGGACTGGGCCAGTCCTGTGTGAATCCCGGGTGACACGAATCCCGGGTGACGACTCTGTATGTCTAACCGATGCTGAGCATTGCCACCTGCGGCTAGACAGGGCATTTGCCCACAAAGCGATGTAGAATTCTGGCTCCAACGTACAGATATATGAGACAGCTAAACGTTTTGTCTCAGAGAAAAACAGAATGGGAGAGAAAACTCTGGACGTCAGAGAGAAGGATTTCTCCGCTACGGGCCTCAGTTTTCCCATTTACAAAATCATCCTTGGGCTCCCTCGCCCCTCACAGCTCCCCGGGGCCGTGGGCAGGCCGGACGAGCAGACGTGCAGGCCTGGCCCAGCTCTACGGGGTGCAAGGCTCGGACTCGCAGACGTGTCCAGACAGAAGCCACGGAAAGCTCTAGATCTGCTAAACTGACCCTGCTGTGTGGCAAGCTCTGTCTCCTTTCAGGACAGCAACACATTTCGCTCCTACACAATTCTCTGGGGTGGGGACTGTGGCCATCTCCGTGCGGACGAGGAACCCCAAGTCCGGCTCTCCATCACGACAGCCACTGCAATTACGCGGCTACGGGGCGGGCAGGCTGGCAGCCTCAGTAACCAAAGCGGCCGTGGAAGCTTGGGGGACAGCGGCGGATCAAGGGCTACGATGCCCCTTTTCAACTGCCAGGCTGCTCTGAAGAAGGCCTCCAGACCCGCTGTTAAAGTTTCTCTGCTCCAAATTTTTGGCTCTGATCTTCCCATGAACAAAGAGCTACTCTGCTTCTCCATTTGGATAAATCCAAGCCGGCTCCCCGCTGACTGTGTCCCCAACAGCACCCCCCACCCCCACGCCTGCCTTGTCCTCAGGCGCCAGACCCTCCTGTCTCGTCGGGATGAGAGAGGGCCGCTGCTGAGCTCTGGAAGGCAGGCACGAACGAGACAGGGGGAGAACGGCTCTCCCAGCTTCGCCAGAGCAGCTGGGAGAGCGATCAGAAATCCTGGCTGACGGCTCACCGGTCTGAGTCGTCCTCTCGACAGTTGGCTGTTGTTGGCCACAAACGTGGTCCCCCTGCCGTCCGGGCCCTCCTGGCCCAGCGCAGAGGACACCAGCTGGCCTCTCGCTGCAGGGCTCAGCGTCCTGTCCTGGAGGAGCAGGGGGCGGGGGGGGGGGGACGGGGCAGGGTCTGGGCTGGAGGGGGATGGCCGCTGGCAGAAGAATGTGCCACGTGGCTCATGTTCGGCCAGAATGCCCGTGTCCTGGAGCTGGGTGGGCTGCCCTTCCTGCGGGGCACTAAGGTAGTGTAAGGGCTTGGCTGACCCATCCCTCCCCCCGGCTTACATGCCACACAACGTGCCCTGAAAAGCGAGGTCTTTGTAGTCTCCAACTCACATTCATTCTCACCTCAAGCCACCCTGTCGGGCTTCGTCCCTCCCACTCCAAGACGGTGCTGGTCAAAGTCACCAGCATCGCGCTGAAGCCCACGGGTAATCTAGCCTCCCTCTCTGTTTAGTCTCTCAGAAGCTTCCACCGGTGAAATGCCTTCTTCCCAAAGCTTCCTGGATAGCTCACTCGTCTGCTCTTTCCTAGCTGTGGTTTTGCTTTCTTGCCTCAATGACAGTTCCCTCTCCGTTCTCCTTCATCTGGACTTCCAAACGTTGGGGCGCCCCCAAGATTCAGTCCTGCGATGTCTTCCCTGTCCACACTCTCAGTTGACCTCACCCTTTAAAATCCACTTACAGATTCAGGGCTTAAAAATATCGTTCTACCTGTTTATGGTAAAATAAAAGATAAGTACAGAAAACCACACAAGTCAATACCTTAGTGAGTTATTATACGGTGAACGTCCTCATAACGACCACACAGGTTACCACCCAGAACTTGCCGGCCACCCAAAAGGCCACTAGCCCCTGACCCAACCGGGGCCCCATCCCCCCTCCCGCGTAACCACTTTCCTGACCTTTTTTTTTTTTTTTTTTAAAGATTTTTTTAATTTATTTATTAGAGAGCGAGAGACTGAGAATGAGAGGGGAGAAAGTCAGAGGGAGAAGCAGACCTCCTGCAGAGCCGGGAGTCCGATATGGGACTCGATCCCGGGACTCCGGGATCATGACCCGAGCCAAAGGCAGTTGCTCAACCAACTGAGCCACCCAGGCGCCCCACTTTCCTGACCTTTATAGTAATTTCTTCTGTTCTTTTTTTTTTTCTTTTCTTTCATGGCTTTATCATCCAAGCAGATCCCTTGTCCATTTTTTGGAAACTCCCTCAATTCTCTTAAATTTACAGATTTCTCCTCCCTCTCTTTCTCTTCCGGACAATTTATCCAGTTCGCCCGCCCTGGGGGGATCCCCGTGGCCCCGAGTCCGTGGTCCGCGGGTTCCTGGAGCAGTTCAGCCGACAACTCTGTGTCTGTATTCTCGTGAACTGGCAGCCGGGTCCAGAGGCCCGATCGGCTCAAGTCCGGACCTTCGGCCAGGACTCAGAGCGACGCTGTGCTCTGAAATCTAGACCTAGGTCCATTAATTCATTTTCGCTTTCATAGATTGACCTGGATAATTTTCTACAGGGAGTCCACCCTCCATCTGTTATTTGGTTACCCAGGGGCACGGTTCGCACAGGAAGGATAGGGCCCACGCGCATTTCCTCTTCTTTACCTAGTTGTGACAACAAGAAATTAGTCCCCTGTCACCGTCTGGTGACGACGCATTAGGTCAGTTTTAAAATGTCATTATGAGGGCCTGGCTGGCTCAGTCCGTGAAGCGTCCGACTCTTGACTTCGGCTCAGGTCATGATCTTGGAGTCACGTGGGGCTCCACCCTCAGCGGGTCTCTCTCCCTCTGCCCCTTCCCCTGCTCGTGCTTGTTCTCACGCTCTCTCTCTCTCTCTCTCAAAGAAATAAATAAACAAATCTTTAAAAAGAAGAAGGAGAAGAGCATGCAATTCTTCATCTCAGGGTTGTGGGTTCAAGCCCCACATTGGGTGTAGAGATTACTAAAAAAAAAAAAAAAAAAAATGTCCCTACGAACGTATGGATGTACCCATCTTAAAACCATGCTTGAACATGGGTTTTAATTCATGGCAATGATTATCTTTATTACAGTTCGGGTTGTCACTTTGGCCAGCAGGAGTCCCTTTATGTTGGCCTTTGACACGACCCGTTCCAGGTTTACTTTGCACATTCCCTGCCTAGAAATGGGATCGGGTATTTCTCCAAGATGCCCTGGTTTTTCAGTGGGAAATGGTACAGCAAGCCCATAATCGATTTGCATCTCTTGGTCTCGTTTGCTATGCCTTTTTCAGTGGACAGAGCCAGGGAGCAAAATAAAATAGACAAATAGAGATAGAAATATTACCTATGTTCTACATGACATGTAATGTACATAAAACACACACACAAAATTTATAAAATAAAAAATCCAAGGCAGGTCTCTTTCTTTGCCCCTGCTCCCCCGCGTCTGCATTTCCATTCTTTTGGCACTGAGAATTCCGGCTCTCAAGGACACAGAAATGATAGAATTAGAATAACCCATAATTATTCATTTGCTTTACCCCGCACCATACATACAACACTCTTAGAAAAACAGTAGCAACAGGAACGCCTCGGCGGGTGTTATGAAAGGTTTAGAATGTTTTTGCAAATGCTATCTCTATTTCTGCTTTTCTTAATATACCGTGTCTCACCGAGTCTCATGCTGACATCATATAACATAACCCCTCCCATTCCGTCCCGTAGTTCTGGTGCTACAAGGCACTGCATGTTTAATGTTCGCCCCGGGCTCACGTCAATGTGTCCCTGGTCATTCGGTGTCTGAACTCCGTCTCTAGCAGGTTCCCAAAGAAGAATTCATGGGAACAAAATCCCCTGAGTTCGTACGTGCTCTTTTGATGATAGCTTGTGCTCTTAATACTTGAAGGTCAATTTCGCTGAGTATAAAATCCTTGCCTCTCATAGTCACTTTTCTCTTTCTGGAGTACCTTGAAAATGTCACTCCATTTTCTTCTGTCATAACACGGGGCTGCAGGGAAGTCAGATGCTGGCATCATTTTGTTCCCCTCATGAGCCACGCGCTCTTCTGCTTAGATGCCCAAAGGGTTTTATTCTTTTTCTTTAAGGCTCTGTAATCATCCTAGAGCATGTCTTGGTTCTTCTGGGTCATTGTTCTCAAGCATTGTACACTCTCGCAATGGGCCGCTTGAAGTATATTTTTTTAATTTCGGATTTCTTTCTGAATTCTGATTTTTAGGATTTGCTTCACGATCTTGCTTTAATGTTTTTGGCGTTTGTTTTTTCCTTCAGGGATACCTATTATTCATGTATCAAATCTTCTTTGCCTTCTTCCATGTTTGTCACTTCCTCTCCAACCGTGCTTGTCGCGTACTTAATTTCTTCTTGGTTTTAAGTTTTTCTCTCCTTTATGCCTTCTATTTCTTATAAGGCATTATTGACAATGTTTATTTGCTGTTGTGTTCCTTGTCATTAGTCTTTATTAGTAACATGATGGCTTTTTTCTTTTATCCCTAATCCTTTCTTAAATTCTATCACTAAATCGCTAAGCTTTTTCTAATCCCCATTCCGTGTTAGGTTTCACTTCTGATATTGCTGTTAAATGCCTTTAAGCTCATTGTGAAAACAGCACGATGCAGGGCAGGTTTTGTTTCGTTTTGCGTTGTTTAGGAGCATAGCTTCCTGCTTGGACACACCTGCTTTCCTTGCCTGCCAGGAATGTTACTCTCCTCATTCTCTCTCACAGTAACTTTTATGGGGTTTGGATATAATCATTTCATTTTTATGTGAAAGGAGATTTCATGAACTTGGGGTTTTTGGTTTTTACTTTTTTTTTTTTCCGTAAGTAGGGAGAGGGGCCGACAGAAAGGGAGAGGGAGGATCCCAAGTGGGCTCCCTGCTGCTTGCGGAGCCCGACCTGGGGCTCGATCTCAGGATGCTTCACCAACTGAGCCACCCAGGCACCCTGAGTTTTCTTGAACTTTTAGAAAGAGGCTTCATGCTGGCGCCCTATGCAGGAACTACACTGACCTGGCCCTTTCAGTTCACCTGGTGGGCTCCCTGCACTCACCTGCTACTGCAGGGG
Source organism: Nasua narica (assembly GCA_028533885.1). Classification (NCBI taxonomy): domain Eukaryota; kingdom Metazoa; phylum Chordata; class Mammalia; order Carnivora; family Procyonidae; genus Nasua; species Nasua narica. Next base: position 78,612,721 of record CM052815.1, read on the forward strand.
TCAGAACTAGGGTAGCCCCCCAACTTCGGCTGCTCCCCTCAAAGTGTCCCACCATCATCTCCTCTGAAGACCTACTGCTGCTTGGAGGTTCTCCTGATCTCGGGTCCCTCTCTCCTCCATTCTCCCTGCTTACCGTGTGTGGACATCAATGACAGACAAGTCCTGTATGTGGTTAACAGGCCCTCCCCAGCTGGTTGTACCGTGGAGTTCGTGGGGATACCGTCATCACATGGTTTTACTGTCAGTGTCACCTATGGCGTTTCAGTTTTGCTATTCCATTGTTCTGTCTGCTTTATGTGGGGGTTTGGGACGACCCAATCCCCACACTCGGTGGCCACTATCTTACCAAAATCCCTCCTGCCAACTTCCAAATGTTATCGCCAGACCGTCTCTCTCACCTGACCTTGTACACCCTGACTCTCAATGGCTATGTCCACGTGAATGTTCCTCTAGGTGCCTCAAACTTAACTTGGCCCAAAGAAGCCAATTCCTGCCTCCCCCAACTACCATATCTCTCCATCTTCCCCCTCTCAACAAGTGGCACCACTTCCCTCCTAGTTGCTCAGGCCAAAAACCTAGGAGATAAGTCTCTTACCTTCACACCCCCAAATTAATCGTATCCATAGGCCCTGGCCATTCTCCCTCCAGGACGCATCCCTAATCCAATTACTAGTTCCCACCTCCTTGCTTTCACCTGGTCTAGGCCTCCTCTTCTGGACGTCTGCACGAGCTTCCTGGTCTCTCTGCCTCCCCTCTCCCTCCAGGGCAGCCGGGGGGGTCTTTCCAAAGCATAACTCAGATGATATCATTCCCAAGTTTAGCACAAACCAAAGGCACAAGTTTAGCACAAACCGCACACTGCCGACAACCAAATTCCAACACCTAACCGTGGCCTGTAAGACCCTGTAAGACCCTGCATAATTTGGAGCATCACGTCTCCTTTGACCCCAGCCCCCGCCACTTTCTCTCTATTCTCTATGTTCCAGGCACCTGCTTTTTTTTTTTTTGGTCTCCAAAATATCCCCATATGTTTCTCATCTTGGGGCCATTACCCTTGCTGTTCCCTGTGGTTGCAATGCTCTTCCCGACACCTTTGTAACACTGCCTCTTTCTTACCATGTAGGTGGGACCTCAGAGAGGCCTTTCTTCATAGCCTACGCAAAACTGTTAACTCTTTCATCTTGTTCTCAGCACTGATAGCACCTGCATTGATATCTTTCATTTATTTGTATCTATAAATATTGTCAGGATGCATACCTTCCCACCCCCACCGAGAGAATTCTCCTTGGTTGTACCTTGTACTAATAGGTGCTCAATCAATACTTATCGGTGACTTGTTTTCCAAAATACCTCTGGATACTGCCAAGGGAACCAAGCCTTGTGCCCCAGCAAACTCTGGAACATGAACATTTTCCTAAAATTGCCAGTTGCCAATCTGAACATTTCACTCAGGACAGGGCCCTGTCTAGGCTTCTGGAAAAAGCGTCTGGGCCACCCAATTCCTGTAAAGAAGAGTCGTCATCACAAATCTGTTAGAACCAGCGCTCCCTATCTATAGCTAATATTCTATAACACATCTTTTCTATTCTGAAATGGGATCCATATATAACTACATGTGCCTCATAGTTTTTGAAAAGCCACATAATTCTCTAATAAAAGGAAATAATTTAAAAAGTAATTCGTAATAAACTAGGTAGTTTATTATGCAACACTTGAGTATGACTAAACCAAAAGACACAATGAAACAGTCAGATGTTTGCACCTTATTTGAATCACCGTGAGCACAGCAACTATAAATACAGACCAATACGGGAATGTTGTGCTAGCAATTCAGATGCCATATGCCGAGTTGGCCAGACTCATGAAGAGTGGGGTGATTTTCCCAAAGTGCTTTTTACCAAAATTACCTTTTGGTAGACTTCAGAAGAAAACAAAAATTACTTAGTAGTTACACTAAGGGAACATTCAATGCACGCTCAGTTTTTCCAAAAAAAACATTCCCGTCTTTCTAAATTAAACGTACTTAGTGTCTCGGTTCAGGTATTTAGAGGTAAGTTTATGACTTACGTGCATGTCCAGTATAGCCCCTAAATGTCTTACAGGAAGCAGGCCGCGTCTTCACCCTGCGTGTTGGACTCTTCCTGAACCTTGAAGAGCACTGGCTCCTCGAATACCAGCCGTGCTCCCTCCTCGATTACTGTGAAACCAAAGGCGACCCAACGCACTGACAAAATGCCCGCTCGGTTTGTATACAATAGCAGTCTTGCTCATAGTCGCCAAAAACCAGCAACAGCCCCATCGTCCTGCAGCCGGTGAACGGACAGACGCACTGTGACCCATCCATACAACGGACTGCTCCTGGGCGATACGAGGGAATACGCTTCTGCCGCCGGCAACAACATACATGACTCTCAAACGCATTATGCCAAGCGAAGAACAGCCAGACGGAAAGGCTGTGCTACTGTATGTCTTGGAATTTGAGAGACTATGTGGCTTCTAAACAACAGAAATGTGTGCCTCATGGTTCCGGAGGCTGGGAAGTCCAAGGTCGAGGCACCAGCAGATTCAGTTTCTGGTGAGAGAGTTCGCTTCCTGGCTCATAGACGGTCATCTTCTCTAACACGGTGGATGGGGGAAGGGAGCTCTCTGGGGTCTCTTTCACGAGGGCACTAATCCCATTCATGGGGGCTCCAGCCTCAGGACCCAACCTCCCAGTCTACAGCACTGCACGATTCCACTTCTACGATCTTCTGGGAAAGGCAGAACTCTGGGGCCAGGAGACAGATCGGTGGCTGCCAGGAGCTGGGGGCAGGAAGAAGGGCTGACGACAAAATGATACAAGAGAATCTCCGGGGGGTGATGCCACTGTTCTAGATCTTAACTGTAGCGGGTTATGTGCTTGTGTGTTTGTGCAAAACGCACAGAAATTGTCCACTCGAACGAGTGAATTTTACTGGACGTAATAATATCTCAAAATTTTTAAGTGTTCAAAAAAACGGCAGCACCCCCATTGAGAACGGCTGGCATAGAGCTTCCTTGCTTCAAAGCGCTTCCACATGTCCTGCCCACTGTGAAGGGGACCAGGCAAGACTCACTGACCCCGTTCTGGAAACAAGCAGGATGGCTACACGAAACCGTATGGGACTTTATGTGGGGAAACCAGCACTTTGGTTGACGACAAAGCCGGAAATCGACTTTGTCGATACCCTTGGGTATATACCCTTGGGTATAACTGTGCGACCCAGGGCAAGTCCATGTCTCCTCTGAACCTCAGCTTTGGAAGCGTCGGTCCTGACCTGCTTTGATGCAGCGATTTGCCCCAGGCCATAAAGCTGGTTAAAGGCTGGGTAATGGCAGGCTTCTGAGTCCACATCCTTACCCACTGCCTTCCCCGTGCTAAGAACCACGAGATGTTTCACAGGCCAGGCACAAGGGAGACCCATCGGCTGTCCCCTCCAGCTGAGGGTCACACAAAGGACAGGGGGTGGGAACAAAGCCCAGCAGAGCAGTGGGATGGAAATCGCCGATCCTGGGCACTGGAAGGAAGTGCCTTCAAGTCCAGAAGGGGGCACATCTGGGTAAGGCAGTTCTGTGACAAATTCAGGAGTCAAGGCCATTCTTGCTGCCAACTGCCCTGACCTTGACAAGGTCCTCTTTCTAATGACCAGCAACCCAGGGATTCCCAGGGGCTACGTTTTCCCTTCTCTGCCCCAATTACAGTGCACGGAAGGCTCAGTCTTTCCGGCCTGTCTAGGGGTAAAGGAAGATGCTTCATACCATGGACCTCGGGAGGGTCTTCCCAGGCTGGGGGATGAGCTCCAGCCTCCAAGTGAACCCCCAAGAGTACTTTCAAGAAGACGCTGGAACCTTAGCCACGCCGCCCAAACAGGAGGCAAGGCCAGTTATTGGAAATCATCGAAACATAGGCTCCAACCCTCAGTACTTCCTTTCTCCCTCTTCAGCTCACCGCCGCCTTTGGAATTTAAATGCTTCGAAATCTTTTGTTGATGGTTCTGTTCTTTTTTTTTTTTTAACAATGTTTTAAAGATTTTATTCATTTACTTGAGAAAGAGAGAGTGAGAGAGAGCATGAGAGGAGAGCAGGTCAGAGGGAGAAGCAGACTCCCCATGGAGCTGGGAGCCCGATGCGGGACTCAATCCCAGGACTCCAGGATCATGCCTGAGCTGAAGGCAGCCGCCTAACCAACTGAGCCAACCAGGCGCCCCTATGGCTCTGTTCTTGAAGCACCATTTACTGATGAGCAATGGCTGGTGTCTCTGAACAAAGCCCTGTTAGTTACCGCCTCCTTTCCACTTCCTTAAGGAAAACATCATTACCAAGTAAATCTCATTTGGGTTCACTGGATGCTCCAAAGGCTGCGGCACAGACTGTCTTTACACCCTTCAAAAGATTCCGTGAAGCCTGGAGAGGCATGCAAATGAAGGAGGGGCACCGTTTGGGGAAAGCCTGCTAAGCTGGGCCCAGCGATGGAAACGCCAGTTCCTTGCAGAAGAGCAAACTTGGGAGTCTGGTTCCCCGACTGCATCGAGGTGCCTCTTTGGAAAAGCCTCAAAATCTTTCTGATCCTCCGTTAATCCTGCTCCAAAATGCCATTACCTCTATCGGGCAGGAAGCGGGAGGCTCAAGGGGAGAGCCTGGAAAGGAAAACTGCCGCGTGGAAAAGCAAGAAATTCTCCGCTTTAATTAAACTGGTCCCTGCTGATGGAAGGTAACACACGGCCCTGGCTGGGTTGGATTATAGTGGCTTACTCACTGTGTGACGCAGCTCAAGTACTGAGCCTCTCTGAATTCAGTTTCCTTGTCCAGAAACTAGTACTCGATTCCTCAAGATGCAGTGAAAATGGAGCTAAAATGTGTAAATTACCGAGAAGAGTACCCAATGCACAGTGTCATTAAATGTCATCTATGGTCATTCCTTTAACCGCCTGCATTGATCTTGTCTTTCATTCTCCATATGGAGGCTCTGACGTCCCGGGGCCTCACAGGCGACTGACCTGCCCAGGGTTAGCCAATTCCTAAAGACAGTAAACAACTCTCTTGCTAGAGGCACTTTTCAACGGTTCGACCGATGCTGAGCCCACACCCCCAACCACCTCCCTCGCTGGGCGCTGGGCGTTTCGACTTCAGCACACACCTGCCCCAATCATCCCAGGGCCAGGTCCCTACCCGGCAACGAGGGCCACCCTATGCTCCACAAGCCACTGAAATTCTTCAAACAAGCCGATCCTCAGCCCGCCCACCCTACCTCACCCATCCCTTCCCAGAAAAACCACAATAAACGTTCTTGCTCACATGTTCCTCTCGTTTCTCTGCCTCCTGACCCGCGCTGGTGTCTCCCCATGTGCCCCCCACCTGGTCTGGTGTGCCCCCACCTCTGGGGATCTGCGGGTAACAAACCATCCTTCCAACGGCAGTCCTCTCCCTATCTGTTGGCCTTAGCCGTTCCTCAAATTTTCCATTAACGCACTGTATTTTAAAATACTGCCTTTGTCCTAGCCCTTCATTCCCCCCAGACTGTTTTCTCGAAGGTTGCCCATGATGTCCTATCGCCAAGCAGGTGGCCTCATCCGTGTCTTTTCCTTTTCTCTTGCCTTATCCTACTATTTGGCTTGGTTGACCAGCTCACGGCTTAGAGGTCACCTGTTCCATGAAGTCTTCCAGAACCACCTCCCCGAGCCCCTGACCAGTGCTCCTCCCATGAGCTCCCATTTTTCGTGGCTGCCGACTCTCCATTAGGAAGTCAACCCAGGAGAGCTCGAGCCGAGTCCTCCCCCTGGCATGCAGCCTGATGTCCGGTGCTCAGTAATTATTACCAGAAACACACACACCCAATTACTGTAACTTACTCATCCTCAACTCTTCATCTCTCTCTCCTGTCCCCCGTTCTTCTCTCTTCCCTTCTACTTCCGCCGCCTCCCCTTGCTCCTCTGCCCTTCCCGTCATGCTCTGAAACACAGCAGATCCCCCTTCCTCCTTTAGTCCAGTATCTCCCCCTCCGAGCCGTGCTGCACCCCACCGCATTCTAGTCCTTAAATCGTAACTAAAATCTTCAGTCTATGCCCCTCCCTCCCCCTCCCCGGCCTCTATCCTCCTAATTGCTCATCCCAGTGTTAGTGCCTCTCCCCCAACGCCTGGGGGCTGTGCACCATCATCTCCCACCTGAGAGCTTACTGCCTTCCCAGTCCGGGGCACCCGGACACTCACGTCCCCTCCCACACAGCCCGGGCCTGGGATCGGGGGGCTGGGGCACCATACCAAATAGCTCCTTCTCCCCCCTTAGCTGTACAACGGTGGGGGAGTCAGCCCTGAGGCCTGGAACGTGGTGGGGAAATCTGGATTAGTTTGCTCACGGCCAAAGAGGCATCAAAGGATGTCTGGAGAAAACAGTCTACAATAAACCAGGGTCAGACACAAAATGCAGTGCTGATCGATTTCATGACCAATCCTGCCTTAGCAGACCTTAATGTGCTATGACTGTGACCGGCAAAAGTAATTTTAATGGTCGTGCCAACAGCGGCCCTCCTTTCTCCCTCTCTCTCTTACACACACACACATAACGTGCTCCACTTTCTAGACACGGGGCAGCGCTGTGCTGCTCCCCGATTCACGGGTACTCTGCTTCGTGTAAAAGTTGTTTCCTGAAACAATTTGAATTTTTGCCCCTCAAACCCCAGTTTCCCCAAATCTTACTTCCCTGATCTACTTATTCCTCTCTCTGATGGATCTTGGGAAACACAGATTCCTAAAATTTCCTATGGAAGCCTTTCGCTTTCAGCCTCTCCTCCTGGCTTCTTTGTCACATGGATGAAAATCCTCTGTGGCTAGAAGGACCCCGGCAAATAAGCTTCATGCAAAAAGCTTCCTTCCGTCGTAAGTCTGGCCCTTGTCCTCTAGTTTCCTAGTTTTATAAATTCCGATTTTGGATATGAGGTAGGAGAGAAGCTTCTCTAACTCTCTCATTCCAGATAAATCTGATTCTGAAATGAAACCTCGGTTTTGTATGAGGATGGGAGTCTATAAACAACTCGGGACCCCCGAGGCCTGAAGGAGAACGGGAAGGGCAAGCAGGAGGTAGTAAGAATATGCAGGAGGCCTCCAGGAGACTGACTTCACGTCTCAGCTCATCTCCGCAACTACAAGGTATTATTATCAGTCTGATTTTACCAAAAGAGACCGCACTCGAGATCCAAGGGACCGGGTAGTTGGTCCAAGGTCCCCGAGAGGTGATTGTCTCAGATGGGAACTGAAGCGAGATCTGACTCTGAAGCCTTCCCCTTCTACTCGGTCGTTCCTGGGAGGGGGGCCTCTGCTCGACTACCACCCCCACCCCTACCGCGGTCTAGGCCAGAATAGAGGAAACCCTGCTTCCTGCGTGTCCACAGAAATGGCTCTATTCCGCCTATATGTTAAAAACCCACTGCTTTCCTTCCTTAAGCACCACCTTATTCTAGAAAGGATTGGAGGCTTTAGCAACTCTTGCTCAAACGAGGCTCAGCCGGTTGTGAAATGATTCAGATCAGAGTCATCATGGCGAGGAAACCAGCCCGGATGCTAGGGAAGGAGCAAGAAGGTCTGGGAAGCCAGCTTGGGAGGCAGGCAGCAAACAGAGTAAGGATGTGCCTGCGGCCTTGAGGTAAGGGCCCGGGCAAGGAGGCAAAGTCAAGGTAGGACCAAGTTAAGGCAGGACGCCAGCAGACCCTGAGCTGGGTTAGAGGCAAGAGCAGCTGGGCCGACCCTCCCAACGCATCAGGCTCTGGCCCTGGACGTCTGCCTGTCTGCCCGAACGGAGGACTCCACAGGAGATAAAAGCCCCATGCTCAGCTTCAGCATACAGACGGTGCTCGATACATGCTGGACACTCCCCCTCCTTTCTTCCTTCTCGGGAGCAGGATTAATCCTGTGCTGGGACAAGGCTGTACTTACAGCTGAAGGTTAAGTGTCCCCACCTTAGAAATACCAAGGAGAAGCAGGAGCGAGGAGCCGAGCAAATCACTCTATTCAACAGCGGCGAGCTCTTTCTTCACCCCAGTCTAAATCCGACTTGTGGCTGTCTATGTCTATTTCTTCTCGCTTGGTCCTCAGGGGATAATGGAAACCGGCCAGCATCCACTCCTGAATATGGATGCTTTAGCAACTTACACACGTTGGCCACATCACTCCTCAGTCCACAGAGATGGAGGTTTTCCTGCTGTTTCTGGAAAGCCTGGGTAAAGACAGAGGCGCAGTAGCTGGGAGGTCCTGGCTGCCTTAGAGATGCGCAGAGGGGGTGGGAGGGTTGGGTGAGGGGAACGTGGGGGGCACTTCCTTGGAATTCCAGTGACGGTCTCAGGGTTGCTGCGTCGTGGCTGCAGCGTGGGCCCTGTCTTTGCTCTTGGTGAGGAGATGGAGGAAGGCAGGCATCCGAGTAGAGGAGGGACGACGGGCTTCTCGGCGGCACCCAAAGCGGCAGGCGCGTGACTTACGACCTTCCTCTCCCAGAACCAGGTGTGTGTCTAGACAGACACTTGAGGGGAAGCGCTGCCCGGACTTAATTCTATTTGCAGTTTCCTCAAGCCCTCTTGCAGCAGGTGACTGCCTCCATTCAGGGGACAGGGCAGGCACTAGGAGGCTTCCAGAGGTGCCCCTCGGCAGTTTTCTGCCCCAGCCTGGTGTTGAGCACAGCACCCCCCCCCCCACTGTGCACGCACACCCAGCTAGATGGCCACACCGGGCTAGGTTTCTGGAGAAGAAGCCCCGACACACATACACACACACACGCGGTGCTCCCCACCAATGAGCTCCTTCACCAGCCTGCTCTTTCAGCCCCCTCGCATCATCTCGAGGAGACAGGGAGCAGGGTGCGTCTTATATCCCTTCTTAACAGACACTGAGTCTGGAAGAGCTCAGCCGATACGGCCACGGTCACAGATTACGCCCGGAAACCCAGCACCTTGGCTCTGGGACTCTCACTGGCTGCAGGGAGGAGAAGCGGACCGTGTCCTCTTCGCTACTGTAACGTTCCCGGGTCCTCCGCAGCTCGCGGCACCCGTGAGCAGACTCAGAGGACCAGACAAGGGCGCAAAAACCCCAAGGGGCAGCAGGGTTCCCCACCCTGGTGATAACGCAAACACTTCTGACAGGACCCCAGAGTGGTCAGTGTTCTGGAAGCATCTTCTCCTGCACTGTCGTCCACCGTGTGTGTGTGTGTGTGTGTGTGTGTGTGTGTGTGTGTGTGTGTGTGTGCAGTCCCTTCCTACTTTGCAGCCCTCGGGCCCCTCGGCATTAGCCCAGCCAGGCAATCCCACCCCTGGCTGCCGGTGACCGGGTCAGGGGACATGTGGCCTCCACTGAAAGGTGACTCAGTCACAGGTGGCAATCTCTTGGCCGGACCCCAAACTGCCAGCCCGAGCGCCAGGGGGCTGCTTCCTCGCCATCCGCTCCCCACCTGAGTATGAAGTGGTCCCCACAGCAAATGTTTAGAGGATCTGGATCCTAATCCCTGCCAAGACCCTCTCTAACCCTCCAAGCTAAAATCCCAGTTCGGGGCCGTGCCAACAGGCTTTTGTACCAGGGCCCTGAGCCGCTAAGCGCAGTTAGAACTTTCTCCCTGAGAATCCATCAGCTGGTCTCTGCTCAGGGAGGCTTTCTCTCCGGAAGCCCCCAGGAGAGAAGATTCCCTCTCCCTCGTTTCCCTACAGGCAGGGACGCTGTGCAGGGGTGCAATGGCTGGGGAGGGGCGTGCCAGGGGCCCAGAGCTTCCTCCCCATCCACTTGTCACACTGTTTCTGTTTCCCCAGCCAGGCTGCCAGCTCTTTGAAGGCACCGGCTGCACCTTATCTGTGCATGCTTTGGTTTGAGATCTGAGCCTACAAATAGCAGGCACTCGATTCATGTTGGGCAAATTAACGAGTTCTGGAACTGCACAAACCCAGGTTGGAGCTTTGCAAATCAGGTTCTGGTTCCTCTGCCTCAGCTCTGATAGGGTCCTTCCCATTTCGGAAACCACTGCCAGCACCCTACTGCCTTTCACGACAGCCTGGACTCTACCGTCCTTGCATTTAAGGCCAGCATTGGGCTCCAGCCTACCCTCCGGCCTCACTCCCCTCATGGAGACTTCCCACGCAGCCAGTTCTTAAGCGACCCCGAAGCCCCTTCTCTGCGCAGGGTGGTCCTCCCCCAGTGCCTTTGCTTGGGTTATTTCCCCCGCCTGGAATCCGCAGTGCTCCACACAGAGCAGGGGCTCAGGAAGAGTGTGCTGAACTCATTTGAATTTAATTGAAGTCAGAACCCAGAGGAGGTCGTGTTGTATTTTCTGCTGCAGTTTCTCCAGCTCTACCTGCGAAGTGGGACCCGCACCCCGAGTCCACTGGCCCCGCGACAGCCAGCCAGCAGGTCACCCGTGCAGCCTGGTGCGAAGCGAATGCTGCAGGAGCAGGGCTTGGGGCCGGCGGGATTTGAGAATCCCAGAGCCCTTTGCAAATGTCATTCTCCATACCTGACTGGGAAGTCATCGGTGGGGAAAACGAATGTCTCGAAAAGGAAACGTGAAGGGAAAGAAGGTGGGGGAGAGCAGGAAGCAGACAATCAGGCAGAGGAGGGGAAAGGAGCAGGATCTGTGCTCTCCCCAGGGAGGTGCCCTGGGCCATCGGAGGTCATCGGACCTCACTGATCAGCCTCTGGGGGCTCAGGAGCTTTGGATCTCTTCGTTTTTTAGTTTGTTTTGACCAAGGACTGACAACTTTCATTGGATTCCACTGTGGCTGCAAAACGGATTTCCTTTTCCTAGATTATCTGCTTGTCCTCATTGATGGGTGCTCCTTAGGATCCGGTCCTGGGCCCTCTGCTCTATCCCGGTGGGAGCATCCATACCCACGGCCTCAAGTATGGCTTGAAGCTGAGTCCCAGCACCCGGCCAGGACCAGCACTCGGGCCCCTGTGCTAACACACGTGTGGTGCATTCCTATGGTGCCTGTCCTCTGAGCTCCAGACCCACATCCGTACAAAGTGACCCACAGGACGCAGGGCTCCACTGGGAAGCCCGGAAGCATTTCAGAATCAGCAGGACTCCAACTGAATACCTCCAATTCAATCTCCTTACTGCAGCTGGAGGCGTGTCTCTAAATAGAAATCTGATGATGTTCTTCCCTGTTTTGAACTCTTTAGTAGCTTTCCCCTGTACTAGGCTAAAGTCCAACCCTCCCCAGTAGGATTGCTAAGGCCCTTTATGATCTGGCCCCTACCTACCCCTCCAGGTCTACCTCTTTCCACCTCTCCCTCTCCCTTCATTTCCTGAAAATATCATGTTCTCTCTTGCCTAAGCCTGTGAACGTGCTTTTCCCTCTGACTACAACACCCTCCCACACTCTCTGCACCTGTGCTTAACTCCCACCTTTCACTTAAACTTCAGTTCTCTGTTTAAGTTATGATTTCGTCTGGGAGGGCTTCTCTAGCAGCCTGATGAGGTCACAGGCCTTTGCTAAGTGACCCTTCAGTACCCCGCACGTCGTCTATCAGGATGTGTTTGACACTTTGCAATAAGTGCTCAGTCCTCTGTCTCCTCCAGTAAATTCTAAGTCCTAAGAGGCCAGAAACTGCATCTGCCTGGTCACCACTGTGTCCACAGCATCTGGTTCAGTGCCTGGTACACAACAGGTGCTTAATAAATAGTTGCTGATAGAAAATAGAATTAGGAGACTAATGAATGGAGGGAGGGAGGGAGGGAGGGAGAGGAAGGGAAAGAAGGGGAGGGGTAAAGAGAGGGAGCAAGGAGGGGAGGAAGAGACAAAGGAGGGGAGGGAAGAAGAAGGGGAGGAAGGAGGGAAGAGAGAGATCAGTCTTCCTTCTGCGAGTTCCTTGTCTCATTTGTAACAGACACGTATGCGAGCGCTTTCCTTTCTCCAAAAGCCCCGAGTTGTGGATCTGAAGTCAAGATGAGCCTCCAGCCTGGGTGAGTTCCTGCCATTATTAAATATCACTCCTACCGCTTAAAAGTCAGGCTAGCGCATCCCACACTTTGCATCCCGCGTGGGGCGCAGCGCGGTGCCTTGCAGGCGGCAAGCTCTCCGTCCTAATGGCGGACACGGTGGCTGGCACCGCCAGATGCTGGTTTGCAGCGTGCCCGTCACGCCTATTAGCTCACAGAGAAGCTGGAAGAGGGATGAGGGAGGAGCAGAGGTGGAATCCTGTGCCTCTGAGCAACACCAGAGGCGTAGTGCGCCCTGGGGCAAAAAGATCAGAGCCTAAGACCCAGATCCCGGCCTCTCAATGGGACCTCGAGTCGGCAGCAAATCCGTTCTCGACTAAATTTCCCGCTCTGTAAAATGGAGCTTCCAGCCCTCCTTTCCCCGCTCTTCTGAGGCTGAGGCTGCTGTGGAGAGATAAGGCGAGACACGCACCACTTAGGCAAATGGCACTATGAATATTCATGTCTTACATCTCTTAGGACGACCTTAGTGGCCGCCGCTCATCAAGTCACTTGTAGCCACCTCTGCACCTTGCAGGGCTCCAGTTCCAGTCCCACTTGTCTTCCCTCCTCCCTTAGAAATCCTCTGTAGCCAGCGAGGATGAAAGAGACACAGCCACATCTATTACCTCCTACGAGCTCCGGTCATAAATCCCAGCGCAATTAAACCTAGCCCGGGATAGGGCTTGGGGCACAAAGCACGCTGCTGCTTTTGCATTTGCCAATTACAACATGACAATGACTCAGTAGCCCAGTGTCAGCCATGCAAGGGGGGCCCACTCAGCCTTCCTCTTGCTCCCATACGGAGCTTACCAGCAGGGATCTAGGGCCTCCCCACAGGTGCTGGGAAGGCCGACAGCCCACACCTGCTGATCAAAACCACAGAGGGCACAGGCCTGGGAGGGCCTGCTCGCAGCCTGTCAGGTGACAGAATCCAAACTCAAAATGACCAGCGGAGAAGAACACTATGGGCTCCCCAGAAAATAAAATCTTGAGGGGGGTTGGAATGTACAAGTTTTACATTTGGACTCTAGAAATCAATAGCAGACCCATAAATGGGGATACCTGGCCTGGGTAAGTGTACCAAAAGAAAAACATATGAGCTTTTCTTGTTTTGTTATTTAAACCACAAGCTTGACAAGGACCGACTTTTTTTTTTTAAGTGCAATTTGGGCTGTATTAATAATGGCATGATGTCTGGGACAGGGAGGGGACTGCCCTTCTGATCTCTGCTCTAGCCAGATTAATGCCCAACCCTGTGACCAGTGTGGTCATCACTTTCAGAGGGACAAGTTCGAGCTAGAGGAGGAGAGAGTCTGGGCTAGTGGCATGAATAGAAAGCAAGGGGCTGAAGGAGCGGGAAATTTTCGTTCCTGTCTGGAAAGGGCACAGTGGCTGACTTCAAGCGTGTAAAGGACCATCAAGAAGAACTAAGAGCCCGCTTCCCCAGGCCCACGAGTCCAAACCAGGACTCACAGAGGGAAGTGACAAGGCTCAGATTTGGACTTGACATCAAGAGAAACCGACCAACAGGCAGGGCTGCTCCTCAAGAGGCGGCGAGCACCCCGTCCCTGGCAGGATTTAAGCCGAGGATGAATCAGGGGACGCGTTTTCTGGCACTTCTGCCCCCTTCTGCCAACTCCACAAACCAGGGTACCAGCTCCGCCCAACTCGCAAACCACAGCAGGACCTCAGGACTCCGCTTCTCCGTCAGCCCTTCTGAGGAAGCTTCCAGCAACCCCCAGGAGCGGGTCGGGTCCCCCTGCATCCCAGTTCCCTTAGCACAAAGTACTGTCCCCTTGTCGGATCTAACTTCCCCGCCGCATGAGGCTGAGGCCGGCAGAGACCCGGTCGGGTTTGCTCGTTACTCCCTCTGGAGCATCCCACACAGTGTGTGCAGGTGGCGAAGAAGTATTTCCGAATGCATGAACGTAAGAATGAACCGATTTGAGAGGAAGTGACGCAACGACGGCCTGGACGCGTACATTCAGTCGCTACGACTTCCAAGCTTCTCATCCCTTCGGAACCCACCTCCCGTCTCCTGCATATCGGCTTTGAGGCTTTTCTGCCCTGGCCTCAAGCTCTGGGGAGGGAGCTCCTGTCCCCTCCCACCCAAGAGGACTTGTGCAGCTTCTAGGTGGGTTAGCTAGCTATACTTCACCACTGGATAATCCTGCCAAAGACATTTGGGGACAGTCTTCCCTGGGATACAGGAAGGACTGATCTGTTTGATAGGGTTTTGCCAGAGATTGGAAAAGATGGTCCCCTGTCTGGGAATCTCTGCCCTGGGATTCTAGAAGGGTGGGCCTATCTTCCTGAACTTGGGCTCTCCTGGGAGACGCCCCTCACATGAACACGGGCCCCATTCCAGAGTATGACTCGGCAGTATTGTGGAATAGATCCGCAGCTCCCCCCCAGGTCACCGCCTTCCCCCCGCCCCCGGCCCAGAGGCACCAGTCACAACCACGTGAGTTTGCTCTTTCTCCACGCCCACCTTGGCCTGGGGCAGAGACGGGCCAGGGGCACGGGCAGGTCTCCCACTTGGGACAGCAGAGTAAATGCAGAACGCTCACCGCAACCTGGTCAGCTCACTGAGAACATTAAGACCCAAGGAGTTAAATGCCTCGCTTTGCCCTGCTCCTGAAATGCTCCTTCTCCTCTCAGGAGTGAACACAGTGGCCCTTAAAATGAATATTTTTATAACTCATTTTTGTTCACCCTCGGCCTCTACTTGCTGCCGTTGCTGTTAATATTGAACGTCTCTCGAGGAAGGCACGATTCCCGGACGTAACCAGCTCGGGCGCAGCGATCTTCAGAGAGACTGGCGCGGATCTTAGGGCCTCTCGCCCCTCAACAGGGCCCACCGTGAGCCCTACAGCAGCCAACGCAACCTCCCTGTCTGCTGTGGGCCCCCGGGGTACGGCTGGGAGGCTGGATGCTCGGGTTCCGCACTGCCCTCCAGAGAACGTGGAAGTCTGCAGAAGGCCCGCTGTTTATGTATTTACCTGCTTCCTTACTGAGTGGGCCTCAGGCAAAGAGGCCTCTGGGCGCACAGATTTTTAAAATAACACAAATTATTAACATTTAAAATAGTAAAGCGGCAACAGTTCATTCTACTCTCCACGGTGGCAAAGCAGCAGAGAGAGAAGCCAGGGGTGGGATGTGCAGGCCTCCATCTATAGAGGTCAGACCCACTGGAGACTCAGGGTCTAGAAGTGTGCTTTCCTCCTCGAAGAAACGCCAGGGGCTCCTCGCTCCCCTGAGAACAGAACCCCCCTCCCAGTTCTTTCCAATCCGGAAAGGCTCTACCATGAGTCGCGGAGCTCAGGAGGAAGGGGCCCACATGGCTGGTGTCTCGCACAGCTGGAACTGGGGGCCAGTGGACCCCAACAGAAGGCCAGACTCAGAAGCAAAGTCTGCTCCGTCAGCGTGGGGTCAAGGCAAGCCAGCAGCCTACCAGGAGAGCTCGGGTGGAGGACCAGAGGCACCTGTCACATCTTGACTTTTGTCCTTAATGAGCCACGAGCCTTAGACCTCCTAATCTCCCCCTGCCCCAGCTCAGTTCAACTCCGTTTTCTCATCTGACAAACATCAGAATTATTTCATTCTAGGGATGGAAGACGCCCCAGAAAATATCTGGTTCAATCTCCTCGTTGTAGAGCTAACATCTGTCCCCTCCCCTCTTTCTTAACGTGGCTGTAAGGGTTCATTGGGAAACAGGACGCCCGGACTGGGGGATGAAGGATCTAAGATTGGACATGGGGTCAGTCATTTCCTTTCGTTTCTGCCTTGCCTCTTGCTGACCACTATTCCCAGGTGGGACCTGAGGCAATTCTGAACTCAAGGCAGAGTTCTTGTGCCTAATCAGAACACTCTGCATGCTCGTGGCTGCTGCCCAGTGTTCGAAGCACCCTCATCTGCCTTCCCCATCTGGTGGCTGTGAGGGCGGCCGGGGGTATCAGTGTGGCCGGTGGGCACTGCAGAAAAACTCACTCTCTACGTCTCATGGGTCATAAGTGGCTGAGAGGGGACTTGAACTCCAGCCATCTTACTCTCTGCTCAGGATGCTTTCTTCTACACCACTTAGCTTTTTTTTTTTTTTTTTTGGTTATAGAAAACTGAAGACTCTTTTTGGTACAGTCAGAAGAACCTAAAAGAGCCTCAGAAAGGAAGGAGCTTTGGGAAACGTGTGAACAGCTGTCCAAAGCATTCTGCATATGAAACAAACACTTCTAGATTTGTCTATTTGCAGGGACAGTCAAAGGTGTCAGATAAAAGTATAGTTATTATTAAAATCCCACATTGCAAAAACCAGATGGCATCAATTCCCCAGGACTCCTCTCAAACTGACCCTTGATTTTCTATAAGCTAGTTACCATTTGTAGAGAATCCCTTAGGAAATAATTCCAAAAGCTGGTGGAAGTCGATAAGAGGGGTCAGGGAAGTGAATCCTCATTTTTAGATGATAACACTTAAAAATTTCTGGAACGATTTCTGGAATACCCCTTCCTTGGCGGGTACCATGTCTTACTGGTCCTCACATCTCTAGCACGTAACACAACCCAAGGTACACAGTGGGTTCTCAAGAGAGGTCATGGAAGCTGCTGCCTTTGACATTCTAGACCGGAGGTGAGGGGGCAGGGGGAGACTACAAAGGGGTCTCAAACTGCAGGATTCCCATGAACCACTGGGGTGCTTGTTAAAATGCAAATGCCAGAGGTGCCTGGGTGGCATCCGACTCTTGGTTTTGGCTCAGGTCGTGGCCTTAGGGTCATGAGATCCAGCCCTGCATCAAGCTCTGTGCTCAGCGCTTGAGACTTTCTCTCCCTCTCCCTTGGCCTCATGCCCCCACGTATGCAAACCCTCTCTAAAATAAATCAATCTTAAAAAAAAATAAAGTGCAAATGCCAGATTTGGAGACTCTAGATTCAGTAGGTCTGAAAATCTGCATTTTAAATAAGTTCTCCAGGGAACATTCTAAATAGGTGATCTTTGCCCCCACCCCCAACTTTGAAAAATACCGCTCAGAAAGGATCCTGAATTCCCACGCTGGCAGTCCTCCTGAGAGCTGCCTGTCCACAGTCTGCCCGCAAGCTCTTGGGTTTTAGAAATATCCCCAGGCCAAGCAGATACAAGTTCCCACCCAGACCTGGCTCAGGCTTTGGGCCATTAGCAGCAAGGAGCCAGTGGGCTGCTGGAGTCTCCACAGAGAGGGAGGGAGTGGGGAGACGGAAGAGGAGCGTCTGTGGACAGCAGTCCCGGGGCCCCGCCCAGCACCCAAGCCCTGCGGGGAGCACATCAGTGGGGCTCAGCAACTGTTTTCTGGCCCAGGACAGCTGACGGCAATTAACCTTTCGAGGGGCAGCTTCATTTCTGGAAGCAGCAGCTGCGTCTGTCTTCTGGAGCCGGGTCACAGTCCCAGGGGCAGCGCCAGGCTGAGCACATCTCCCTGCAGGCGGCTCTGTTCCAGGACCCAGAGATTCAAAAGGAAAAAAACAAAAACAAAACCAAAAACACTCCCGAGCCAATCTGCCAGCTGCTGGGGCTACACCTCCGAGCCCTGGGTTCATCCCCGCCTCTGCCTGCCTATTAAGTAGGAAGATATTTCTGGTTTCTCCCTGATCAGGATTATTCATCAGGGATTTCTGTTGAGCTGAGATAGAGGTGGGAGGGGGTGGGGAGACTCAACACACACAAATCCCCGCTAGTGTTTTTCTCACAGAGGGTCTTTCACGTAGAACAAAGAAGCCGATCAAAAGCTTTGTGCCGCCCCCTCTTCCCCCTCCCCCACCATCCGAGGAGTAGAAACAAGGGTTCCTCGTGGCCAACATCCACTTCCTCACCACCTTGCCTTTATACTCATTACTACATCACTCAGTCCCCTGGGGCTCCAAGCACAGGATAACATCCAAATGATTCTTTCTTCTCCGTGGCTCATACGGATGCTGTATTTGCCAGAAATGGTCACAACATCTCTCATCCCATATACTCGTCTTTGGATGTGACCCTGGCAGAGGGGCACATGGGACCCCAGGTGGGCTTGGGGCTCCAGGGGACGTGAGGCTTTATGATTCTTCTCTGCCAACCAGAAAAGCCAACACCTGGCTTCTGCACCGTTCTTTTGGGTTGCTCAGTCTTGGACCCCAGCCATGGGGCCGTGAGGAAGTTCAAGGAGCCCGCGGAGGAGACCCCATGGAGAGGTCCATGTGGAAGGGAAGACAGGGGTCCCTGGCCCTCAGTTCTGTTGAGTCTCCAGCCAACGCAACCTGCCAGGCATGGAAGTGAGCCATCTTAAACCAGACTGTCTGGTTCCAAGCACACGCGCCCCACCGTGGGCCACCCCGGTCCACGCGACGTGGATCAGAGAGGAGCCTTCCTCACTGAAGATCTGTGAGCTAACAAATGACTGGGGTTGTGTTAGGTCACTAGGGTTGCCCAGACTCTGTCACTCCCCCTCATCGTTGCCAGTCTGCTACCAAGAGGGGGTTTCTGAGGTTAAAAGCCACATGGCTTCCGGTAGAGAGACAAATGTGTAGGATCTCCAGGGGGCAGTTCGAAGCTGATTCAGCCCATTCGGACAGGTCCCTCCTCAGGCTTCCCCTCGATGGTTCACCCTGAGCAGAGGGACTGTGCCAGCCAGGCTGGTGGCCAAGTGAGTGGGTCTCGGCCAGCAAACGGCTAGGAAAAGCTGCCGGCCCCAGCTCCCAAGGCCTGTGGTTCTACCACGGGAGCTCCCCCCTCCACAGCTCTCCAGAGCGCTTGTCTCTGGAAATGAGCATCACGCCGCAGCATCCTCCCGAGAAGCCCGTTGCTGGCAGGTTCACCCAAGCCCCGGGGGTTCGATGTTGATAAAGACAAAAATGCCCCGCTTGGTCATCACAGGAACCCTGAGACAGGAAGGATCCGGGGATATTTATTCCCTTTGTGGCACTGGACGCAGTGTCAGGCCTTGGCGATGGGCTGTAGCGGTCAGCACCTGGTATGTTAACACGGTGACCATGACCAACACAAAGCCACCAAATAGAAATCAGGAGGCCCCCTGGGCAGGCAGCCACAGAGGCCTTGGGACTAGCCGCCGCCAATTCAGCCATAGCTCCCCAGCGCCTGGGTCATAAGCCCCCCTCCCTGAACCTCCCATATGGCTCCAACACTGCACGAAACTGACTGCCAGCTCCCGTTCATCTGGAGTGATAAAGATCCCAGCAGGCTGAGTATTTCCAGGGTCAGAGATCGACCCCAGTCCCGCAAGGGGTCCACATGCTCAGCCTGTCGGACTTTCTGGTCCAGCCTCCACTCCATCCCCAGGGAGGCTTCTCCATGGCCCCCAAGCTCCTGGGGCCCGCAGAATGGGAGGGATCCAGGGAAGACCTGAGCAGAGGTTGTGTGCAGACACATGAGCACACCCCCACGTGCACCCTCACGCCCGCTCCCTCAGAGCCCCAGCAGCCGACGCAGGTGTGATGAAGGGGGTGGGGAAGCGGGAAATGAAAGCTATGAACAAAATGCGGGGCCTGAATCAGCCAGGAGACCAGAGGAAACTGGGACTGAATGTTGACAAGATATCGACACAGAGCACCTACAGGAGTATGATTGGGGGTCAAAAGATGGTAAGAGGGTGAAAGGCAGACATCAGGGTCAGATCTAGGCCCTCAATCCCTTCCTAGTAGACGCATGGATTTCACGGTGGATGAACAAATTCCTCAAACAGGCAGGAGGAGGTTTCTGGGTCTCTCCCTATTGGATACCAGTAGGACCCGCTCATGGTCCCTGAGCACAGAACCATGCACTGCTCAGACCGGAGTGGACATGGGCAGCAGTTCCCCGGTGTTCAGGATCCAATGCTGGGAGTGGGGCACCCTGGAGGCCTGGCTGTAGCTAGAGCAGGAAGTCAAACAGTAGCCTGAGCCACCGGGCCTCCAGGGAAGAGGAGCCAAAAATACACAATGGCGTTAGCCTTTGGCAATGGACTTGACCCCAAAAGGAGGCCCCAGAACTATGTAAAACGTGGCTTTGAAGTGTTATTAACTATGACCCGTAGAAAAAATATCTACCACATCATTAACTGAAACCTACAAAACTAGATGTATGTATAAAACAGAAAGAACATTTCATGGAACAATAACTCTTTACGGTCTGTGATGCCCCGGGTGGGTTCTAGTCCGTTTCTAGTTTTCTAAAATTGCTGGTTGTGACGCACTAAACTGATTTCTCAACCCACTAATGGGTCTTGGCCTGCAGTTTGGAAAACAGTGCTCTGAAACACGGGTTGACCGACTACAACCCACAGGTGAATAATTGAGGTGGAATTCGTACAGTTCCCATGATTCCAAGCGCATATTCTACGGCGTATGACTCAATGGCATTTGGTGCAACCATTTACAGTGTAGTGCAACCAACTCCCTCCAGTTTCAAGACTTTTTCATCATCACAGAAGAACACCCCATGCCCTTTCAGTAACCGCCCTCATCCCACCTCTCCCTGTCCCCTAGCGGCCACTAATCCGCTTTCTGTCTCTATAGATCTGCCTCTTTTGGATATTTCACACAAAGGACTGGTAAAATATTCATCCTTTTGTGAATGACTTCTTTACACAGTATTCGCAAGATTCATCCATGTGATAACATGTATCAGGACCCCATTCCTTTTTATGGCTGAACAATATTCCGTTGCATGGCTAGACCGCTATTCGCTTATTGGTTCATCCACCGATGGGACATTTGGGGTCTTCCCAACTTTTAGTGCTATCAATACGCATATGCAAGTTTTTGTGCAGACACATGTTTACATTTCTCTTGGGTACCTACCGATGAGTGGAATCGATGGACCATATGATGATTCTACTACGGCTAACTTTTGGAGGAACTCCCAAACTGGTTTCCACAGTGGCTACACCATTTTACATTCCCACCGGCAGTGTACAAAAGGTTCACAGTTCTCCACATCCTTGGCAATGCTTGTTATCTTCTGGGGTTTTTAATAAGTTTACTAATTTTTTCATATAACCAACTTATTGGATGTGAGGTGGTATTTCATTGTGGATTTGGTTTGCATTTCCTCAAAGACCAGTTTAGTATCTTTTCATGCACAGATGATAGCTATTTGTAGATCTTCTTTGAAGAAATGACTATTCAAATCCACTGCCCACTTTTAAATTCAGTTGCCTTTTTGCTGTTGAGTTCTTTATATATTCTAGATGCTAAACTCTTAACAAACACATGATTTGCAAATATTTTACCCCATTCTGTAAGTTGCCTTTTTATTTTCCTGATAATGTCCTTTGATTCATAGAAGCTTCTGATTTTGATGAAATTCAACTTATTTTTTCCTTTTGTTGCTTATGCTTTTGGTGTAAAATCCAAGAATCCACTGCCACATCTAAGGTCATGAAGATTTACCCCTATGTTTCTTTTAATAGTTTCATAGTTTTAGTTCTTATACTTAGGGTTTTGATCCATTTTGAGTTTAATTCTGTATATAAAGTAAGGGCCCAGCTTTATTCCTAGCAGATGACATTTTTCTATGTATAGAAAATCCTAAAGAATCCACTAAAACACTACTAAAGCTAATAAACAAATTCAGCAAAGTTGCAGGGTACAAGATCAACATAAAAAAATTAGTTGTGTTTTAGATACCAGCAATGAATAATCCAAAAAAGAAATTATGAAATCATTTCCATTCATGTTAACATTAAGAAGCATAAAATAGTCAATAAATTAAATGAAGGAGTTGAAAGACTTGTATACTGAGAACTAAAAACATTGCTGAAAGAAATTCAAGAAGACCTAATTAAGTGGAAAGACATCCCATGTTCATGGACTGGAGAACTTCATACTATTAAGGTAGCAGTATTCCCCCAAGTGTTCCACAGAGTCAATGCAATCCCTATCAAAATTCCAATGGCATTTTTACAGAAATGGAAAAGCTGACCTTCGAATTCATATAGTATTGCAAAGGACGCTGAAGAGCCACAACAATATTGGGAAAACAAATAGCGGAGGACTCACATTTCCTGATTTCAAAAATACCTACAAATCTACAGTGATCAGAAAATTACGGTGCTCGCATAAAGGCAGACAAGTAAACCAATGAAAGGGAATTGAGAATCCAGAATAAATTCAAACGTCTCTGGCCAACTGATTTTCAACAAGAGTGCCGGGACTATTCAATGGAGAAAGAACAGCCTCTTCAATAAATGGTGCTGGGACAACTGGAGTACCACAAGCCACCTGCTTTTGTAAATTAAGTTTTATTGGAACATATTTGTCTATGGCTGCTTTTGTGCTATAATGGAAGAACTGAGTAAGTCACAACAGAGACAATAAAGCCCGTAAGTCTCATAAGTCTAAAATATCTATTATTTGGTCCTTTACCAAAAAAAAAAAAAAAATTTGCAGACCCTTACATAAAATACTGCTTCTCATACCTACCCGTGGACACTCCCTCATTCAACATTTATTGAGCGCCTACCATATGCAGCAGGTATTGCTCTAGATACAACACTGAACAGAACTGGACTAAAATGTCCTCATGAAGCTTACGTTCTAGTAGGTGAGTCCTCCAGGATAGTCCCGCAATCTAAAGAAATTCAATGGTCCCGTCGGGAGGAGGAGCAGTGAGACTGTAAATTACCAGCAGGCTTCCAAGTTGAGCTAGAAACCCTGAATCCTCTAAGCTTGGGCTCACCTGAATGCTCCCTGTTGGCCCTCGGTCATGTCTCACCCGCTGCATCTCCTCAGCGAGAGCCAAAAGTGTCCAGCAAGCAATAAATCTTACAGCTCTTCCAGAGATCCTAATATGCTTGGAGCATTGTGTGAGTGCTGTAGAGGACAGCGGTGAGTAAAATACTGTCCCTACATTGCAGAAGATCACAGTCCAGTGAGAGATAAACCAAAGACACATGACTAAAACAGAAACAATAAAATACCATCACTTAATGGGGACCTGATAGGTGCCAGGCACTCTACAAAAACTTTACAGTCACTCCCTCATTCAATCTTCATGGGAACACAAGAAAGTCTGTTGATACATTTGATAAAGATGAGGAGACTGGGTTTCAAAGAGCTTAGTATTCTGCGCTGAGTCACAAAGCCGCTGGATGGACACCCAGAAATCTGAACCCAGACTGTATGGATCTAAGGTTAACCATTAAATTATTAAACAGACATCTACAGAGCTCTTCCCATTTCCTAAGCATCATTCTAGGCTCTAAGGACACAATGGTGATGGAGACTAGTGCTCTTTCCAACACCACACCATCCAGTATCCACCACGAACAGGAAACAGGACGTGGCCTAAGTCACCTGCCTGCAGGAGTTTATTAGTGATTCAGAAAGTAGGACCCAGACATTAATGAGGCAGTAACAATAACACCAGGTTCAGTCTTAGTGCCCCAAAAGAGGTTGAAATAATATTTCAGAGGAATGGCTTAGGGATACAAGAGACAGGGAAAGCTTCAAGAAGGAGAGGAAACGGGTGGATGGCAGGATTTATCCGTGATCACAAGTAGTAGGTATATTCTCCTCTCTGGCCCACCCAGCTCATGGAGCCCGGGTTGAGCAGTAGGAACTAAAGGCTTCAGGGCCCCCCTGGAGAACCTATAAACTGACCAATAAACACAAAAACTCTAGGCGAGCTCTTAGCTTATATATATTATCTCCTTCTCCCACTCTGCTCTCTTCAAAACATATCAATCAGCTCAGGCCAGACTCCCTCTTTGGAACATTCTACCACCTTCTTGGGAAGCAGAGAGCAGACAGAGAAGACACCAGGCCTGGGGTCAGAAGACCTGAGTTTAAATCCAGTTCTCCCCACCTAGAACGGCACTGTCCATTAACATGGACTCTAGCCACAGGCAGCCCTGTATAAATTTAAATCTAGATTAATTTAAACACGATGAAGAAGACAGCTCAACTGTACTAGACACATGTCAAGTGCTCAATGGCCACATGTAGCCTGCAGATCCGATACTGGACCAAGCACACGCAGAACATTTCCATCATCAGTGAAGGTTATATTGGCCAACATTGACTTAAAATTCCAAGACCTGGGGTGTCTGGGTGGTTCAGTCTGTTAAGCGTCCAACTCTTGATTTTGGCCCAGGTCATGGTCTCAGGGTCCTGAGATCAAGCCCCATGCCGAGCTCCGTGCTGGGTGTGGAGCCTGCTTAAGTTTCCCTCTCTTCCTCTCCCTCTGTCCCACCCCCACCACCGCCTCTAAAAAAAAAAAAAAGTACAAAACCTAAAGGCAGCTATGTTTCCTCCTTACACCTCATCTTCTTCATCTTAAAATAGGAATAACACTACAAATACTTCCCTAACAGGACTTGCTTGCTGTGGGAATAAAATGAGATCACAAACTTGCAAGTACGTTAGTGTCTTCCTCTTCCCCTTTTGATCCAAGAGCTCCTCCTCCCCCAATCCTCAGTCTGCTTTCTGCAGGGCTGGACCCTTCAGAAACGTCCCCACCCCTGGCTCCACCACTCTTCCCCAGGCTGTGACCCAGGGAACCAACACAATGTGGAGCATTAAAAAGCAAATTGAGGGGGGGCACCTGGGTGGCTCAGGTCATGATCCTTGAGTTCCAGGATCGGGTCCCACATCGGGCTCCCAGCTCCACAGGGAGTCTGCTTCTTCCTCTAACCTTCTCTCCTCTCATGCTCTCTCTCACTTTCTCTGTCTCCCAAACAAATAAATAAAATCTTAAAAAAAAAAAAAATCAAATTGAGGGGCACCTAGGTGGCTCCATCAGTTGAGTGGCCAACTCTTGGTCTTGGCTCAGGTCATGATCTCAGGGTTGCGAGATCGAGCCCTGAGTTGGGCTCCTCGCTCAATGCAGAGTCTGCTCCTCTTCGCTCTCTGCCCCTTCTCTCGACTCATGTGCACGCGCTTTCTCTTTCTGAAATATTTTAAAATAATAAAACATAAACAAAAGTCCCCACTGGAGTGGGGGATTTTTCTCAGTCCGCATGTTCCTGGAGCTCTTAGGAACCTTTATTAAAGCAGACCACCCTTCCCTTAGCTTCCAGAAGACCACGCTCACCTGGTTCTCCCACTATGCCCTGGCTGCACCTCTCCATCTACTCATGTTTTTTTTCTTTCTTTAACCTCTTCATGTCGAAGAGTCCCAGAGCTTTGTCCTTGGTCGTCTTCCCTCCGCACACGAACCCGGTCTTGCGGCATTAAGTCCTATCCGTGGCCTGCTAACCTTCCCCTCTGTAGATCCGGCAGAGTCCAGTGCTGGAACTCCAGGCTCACCTTCCAACTGCCGGCACGCGGTCCCCTGACCGGCCTCTCAGCTTTGGCCCAAGACTGAACTCAGGGAGCGCCTTCTCCTCACACCAGCGCGTGCCCCTTCGCCGTCTCAACAAATGCCAACTCCATCCTTCGGGAGCCAAGCCAAAAGCCCCGGAGTCCCTCTTGCCCCCTCGTTTTCTCTCACGCCGCATATTTAATCCGCCAGCAAAGTCAGCTGGGTTTACCTTCAAAATCTGTCCAGAACTCTCCCACGTCTTCCTGCCGGTGCAAGCCGCCCCCGTCTCTCGCCTGCAGCACTCAAGCACCCCCCCAAGCGGGCCTCCTGCCTCCTCCCTGGCCCCCTGCGGTCTCTTCTCAAGGCAGCAACAGAGTGAACCCTTTAAAATCCAAGTTGGATCATGGCCATGCTTTGCCCCAAACCTTCTGCCTCGTTCCTGTTTTCCTCTAAAGAACCCATGTGGTAGGATCTGCACGCCCACGTCTCTGACCTCACCTCCTGCCGCTCCGCCCCGGCTAACGGCCAGCCCGCCCCCCCCCCCGCGCCCTGATCGGGCCAGGCCCTGCCTCTGGTCTCTGCCCTCTTTGCACCTGCTGTTCCCCCTCCGATGGGATCTTCCCCTCACATCTGCATGGCGCCTTCTGTCACTTCCTTTCAGTCTTTATTCAAACGTCATTCTCTTCACGAGGCTGTCCCAGCACACCCTAACGTCCTTTGGACCTTCCTTGTCCCCTTCCCTGCTTCATTTTTCTCAATACTCATCCGCAAAAGACTAGATACACACACACACACACACACACACACAAGTGCGACGCACACGGTTTATTATTTATATTCTCTACGAGGCAGGGCTAAGAGTTCACCACTTCATGCCCAGTGCCTAGAACAGTATCTGGTCCATAGTAAACACTAAATAAATATTTGTTCCATGACTGAATGAACCAAGAGGCCTTGGTATAGACCTTACCCTTCATGGGGCTTCTGGAGCCTGCAGTGACCCCCAGGGGCCACCCACATGTCCTGAAGCTCAAGGGCAGGAGCCTTGGAAGAGCCACTTGGATCTTTCCTTGGAGCAAATAGTTTGCCCCAGGCTTTGGAGAAAAGGGGCTGGAGCACCAGCCACCAAGAGAGGATCAGCGCGGCTGGACAGTGCCTTGCCCCCAGGGGCCAGAGGGCCACCGGCAGCCATGACAACGGGAACAATGGTTCTATTAGCATCTAGTAGCGATGGGAACTAGAAAGCCCTGAGATGACCTATGTGCTCGGGGCTGCCAGGGACGCAGGCGGGGAGACGTGCCTGAGCCAGACAGGGTTCCCCCATGATGTACAGCAGGGAGGGTGATGGAGTATTTACTAAAAACTCTTACCTGGGATGACTCCTCCCTGGGGACAGATGAAAGACAAGAGCCCACTTTCCCTGATTACAACAATGCGTTGACAATATAGGAAAATGTATGTACCTTGGGTGGGGGGTAAATGGGCTCCTGATATCGGTACTCCCTCCCCCCTGATAGTCAGAGGCTCAGGGAAGTCTGAGAGGGCAGAGGGCTGGAGGGCAGGTAAGGAGCAGGGACTGGGCTGCCAAGCTGGCTACAAGGAGCCACGGAGACGGGGACTGGGGAGTAGCAGGTGGCCAGGACGTGACAACGCAAAATTGCTTCCAGAAGTGAAGCACAGAGCAAAGGCGAGGGTAAGCATATCACGCGTATTGCCAGGAGCTGGGTATCAGGAGCCAAAGAAGCAGGGGAGAAGTCGGCGCCAAGCAGAGCTTTAAAATACTGCATCTTGCTAAGACCTCTTCCCCCTCAGTTCGGTGGAATTCACAGACAAGGCGCCGGGGCTCAAAGAGGTTCACTCGCCCAAGGTCACACGGTTGTCAGCGGCCGGGGACAGAATTTGAATAGCAGTCCCTCTAACTAACTCCAAAGCCAGTGATTCTTAACAAGAGCCCTAGGGGGCTTTCTGGAAACTTGGGGCACTTTTTTGCCCTCCCCATGCAATAATGCCTAAGCACTTATGTATTTGAGATCCATTCTGTTAGTTCCTTTTGATTTACCCTTGATGTCATATTTAGGACACAATGAGTTTTTTTAAATCATGTGTGCAGAAAGGTTCTAGTATCTCTGAATTTCATTTTAGGAGAGTAAAAGTAGACTTTTTCAACTGGGGAAACACCACACCATCAAAGCTGGGAAGGTGAGTGGCGTCCCTGTGGCTTGGGGACCCTGGGAGCGGGGAGGGCGGCCCAGAGCAAGAACAGGGCGGGGCACGTGCAGGAGCTGAGACCCTCTGCTCAGACCACCCCGGGCCCCCACTCACCGAGGCCGGCCCTTCCCGGAGGGAAGGCCCACCCCAGTTAAATGGCACCTGTGGGAGTGTGCGGTGGCCCGCACGCCTGACTGCGCCGCGGACGTCTTCACAGGAGCCATTCTGCACGTGCTAGTCTCGGCCTGGTGTGCTCTGCGACCCAGCTCGTGTGGCGTGAGCTCCCCTTCCCCCGGCAGCTGGCGTGAGCTGAAGGAACCACGCCGTCTTAAAGGTCAGACTTAGCGAGCCGGGTCTGAACACTGCGTGCTGTCAGGCGTTGAGGACCGGAGATGGCCCATGCTTCGCGCTGTCCTTGGTGGCTCCCCTTCGCTCCCATGACCGACCACGGGCCCTAACTGTCCGTTCTTTGAGGAGAGAACTGACCGCCTAATCCAAGTTGAGCTGTAAGGCAGGGCTGGCCCTGGGGGCGACCGGAGGGCTCCGGTCACAGGGGCCAAGGGGAAAACTGGGGAGGAAGGTGACAAAGGATGGGCGGAGGCAGAAGGCAGCTTCTCTCTTAAGATACAACACGGAAACACACTCGACAAGGGCTAGACACTAGGGTTCCAGATGGGGGCTGTCCCACCCCATCTCATCTCCTCACTGGGCCTCAGCTTCTCTCCGAAACATGAAGGGGCTGACCAGAAGACCTCTAAAGGCCTCTGCTCAGCTGTGACAGCCTATGAGCTGGGGAGTCCGTTGGCAAGGACGGTGGGAGCAGAGCGGGCTCGCTGTCACTGCGGAAAGCGCCAAGGTCTGGGAGTCACCCCGGCTCCTTCCTGGCCTGCACGTCCATCCCTGCTGCCACGGCCTGGACCAGACCCTCAGCACCGCTCGCCTGGCCTGCAGCACCGGCTTCCTCCCGGCTCTCCCTGCCCCTGCCCTACCGCCAGCCCGAGCCCCTCTGGCCGCTTCCACGTCTCCTCCAAACAGAAATATGAGGAAGCCACCACCTACGCTGACTCCCCACCATGCCCGGAATAATGCCTCCACTCCATATTGGATAGAGGACTTCAAAGCCTCCCTCTGACCTCAGCTCTCTCACATCCGGCCTCACTGAATTTGAGCTTCCCCCAGCTCCTCTGCCACATGCCCTCCCCTGACATTTCTCTCTAGAACCATCTCACTCAAAAAATAGCTCAGACATCACCTGCCCTCGGAAGCCCTCCCGTATCCCTACGCGGAGCAGAGCATTCGCTACTCAGTTCGGGTTGTGCCCTGCCCTCGAGGGGCTGCCTCCCTCATTAGACGCTGAGTGCCCCATGACAGAGGCGGACCCTCACCCACCGTCCCCGACATGAGGCAGGGAAGACCGGCCTTCCCAAACCCCAAGTGCAATCTTGGCCCCATCACCAGCCAGCTAGCTTTGTAGCCTTGAGGAAGTCCTACCTCCTCTCCGGGCCTCAGTTTCCTCATCTGTACAATGAGTGCACGGGACCTGATCCTGAGGCTCCGTTCCCTTCTGATGCTCCGGGCTCTGAGTTGGGGTAGGCCCTGCCCCTCCCGACCCACTGAGCAGGACTCCAGGACACCACGTGGGGGGCTTGAGGTCTGTCCTTCAGGGCGTAGCTCTCCCCGATGGCCCCTGGGGCAGACACACTTCAGCACAGACTCACGCCTAGACAGCCATCCTCCTGCTCTGCGCTGTCCCGGGGTTAATTAGCCCACAGCATCTGCAGGGTTGCTTTCTCCTTTAATAGCCAATTAGATCTTGTTAGCTCTATTGTCATTTGTAGGGCAAGTCACAGAGGTGCTCCCATCTTGGAGAAGCAGGGAGCCCGGATCCCTCTGCCGGCGAGGGAGAGCTATAGAGGCCTGCGCCTGGAAAGGATGAGCACCAGGGGAGGTCCCCTGGGGAGAAGTGCACCTCCAGGCCCCCAGGATGGAGGCCTGTGTGCTATCAGTCCACAGGGCAGGGCTTCGTGTGAGCGGTGTGGGGTCCCTCGGGCCCTTGCTGGTGCTTCGGGGGGGCGGCCCGCAGTGGGGCCCACGGGCAGCAGTCTGCATGGCGACCCCCTCTGCGCACCCCGCCAGGCCTCTCCGCAGGGCCGACCCATGGGCAGCCAGGCCACGCCGCTCCTGACCCCGCGTCTCACCCTGGCCACACGGGGAGTCGGCCTGCTGCCGCTCCAGCTCAAGACGGGGCTCTGGCGGTGCGAACGAGGCAGGGCCGACTCTGCCCGTCTCCACCTCCCCACCTGTGGCCGCCTTCCGGGCCAGGAGGTGATGGGCAGGCCGGATCCCACAGGCTTGCCTCTCTTCCTCCTCTGCAGAAATGCAATTTCTGACAAGCATGGCCTCGAGCCCCCTTGGCACTGAAAAGCTGACATCTTGATGTGGTAGAAGAAACCTCTCTCCATATCGCAGGGAGAGCAGGGTGAGTCGTTCGCACGGGGGCCGGGGTGAACTGTGTATCTTGGAAACGATCCCGAGGTAACCCTGGCCGGAGGGGAACCCGGGGTCTCTAGGACAGGCCGGGAGGCGAGGGGGGAGGGGGGAGGGACGTGTGCCTCCAAGCACAAGCCCAGGGCCACCAGAGCCCCAAGTCACAGCCCCTCTGGCGTCAGGCAACAGCTGGCAAACTCACAGCTAGGAACACAAGTCGCCCACCTCTGCCTGCAGGCGCCCCCCGCTTGTGTGAGGGAGCCCCCCCATTCCTGGGCCTGAAGGGAGCGCTGGGGCAAGGGCTCTTAGCCAGGGGTCTCTGGGTCTCCTCTTGTGGGGACTGCGGATCATAAATAGCACAGGATCCTGATGGGAGAGAGGAGGGGGAGGTTCAGAAGTGGCTTCGGATGAGGCTCAGGATCTTTTCTTTTTTCTTTTTTTTTTAACCTTCCTAAACGCTCTGGAGGGGAAAAGGAAATAATCAGGTTCCTGTGATCAAGCCTGAGGATGATGAAGTAGGAAGAACTCTAACCGCGGGAGGGACTGGGGAAACATTAGGGGAACACAGTAGTGTTTTATGGTCTGTGTTGCTCTCCTTTGCTTCTCGATCTTTTTTTTTTTTTTTAAAGGGAAACAAATTAAAGGACTTGGATTTTAATGAGGCTACAGAAAGATAAAAATTATCCCGAGTTTGTCAATGTAGGAATGGTCTCCAGGCCCTGACTTCCTCCCCAGCCGCCCACGAGCCCCACTGCGACCCTCCAGGAGACTCCCGTGTCTGCTTAACCGCACCCAGGTGACCTATGAATCGGGCTCCAGGAGGCTGGCTCTGGATGGAAGGGGGCTCCAAAATCTCATGAATTTCTGGTTCTCAAAGTGTGCTCCCCAGAACGCCCTCGGGGGCCACAGCTGGATGTTGGGAGGTAGGGAGAAGGGAGCCCAGTCCCCAGCCCCTGATGTCCTGCTTCGACCACAGCGGCTCAGTTTTTACCTATGGGGATTCTGCGTGTGGTTTTGTTCGAACGAAAGGTTGAGCCACTAAAAACAAGTTTGGAAAAAAACACCGACCTGGTCTGATACCTCACTTTACAGATAAGGGTGTCTGAGGCTCTCCAAGGAGGAAGAGTTCAGGTCACACGGCAAATGAATGGCCAATCTGAGATGCAAGCCAAGGTACCTTGACATTCAGTCCAGTGTTGTTCTTCTGATGCCACCCTCCCCCCACCAACCGTGTTATCTGCTCTTAGTTTCCTCTGCTGCCAATGCCAAAGCTAAGCTTCCAATCCGGACCCCTCTTCATGTTTCTGAGCTGTATGTCTAGTGTTTGCTGGATGCCTCTACTTAGATGTCCGGGGACACCTGCTGTCCCCCACATCTGCCCTGGCCGTCTGCCCCTGCTGGATGCCAGCTTCCGTGGATGGGCCATCCAGCCCCCCAGGCGCCCAGTGGCAGCCACGGAATTTTTATGAGAAGGAATAAAGGCCGTCGGGCTGAAAGGGGGGGTTGGGGCTAGTGACCGTGTCTGACAGCTGAGTCTGCCTGGCAGGCATACTGCTTTCCCTTCGGCTGCAGACCTGACCGCGGTGCTGAGGGTGTAACAGGGGACCTCCTCCCGACCCAGCCCCTGCACTCCTCCAGAGAAGACGGGAGACATCCCTACTTCCTGCTTCGTGTTCACCACCCCACCCAATCGACGACCAAATCCTACCAAACGGACCTCCGGAATGACTCCTTATTCATCCCCCTTCCTCTATCTGCTCGACAAGACAGGCCCAGGCTTCCTCGCCTCTCCCGAATCAGCTGTCGACGGCAGGACTCCGCCTTTCTTACCTACCTCTGTATTCCCAACGCTCTCCAAGGGCCAGACGCACAGCGGGCACTCGGTAAACTCTGATTCAGAGGATGAAGGGACAGATCAATAGTTGGACAGATGGATGGATGGATGGATGGATGGATGGATGGATGGATGGACAGACTACTGTAACCTTTTCTTGATTGGTCTCTCTTTTTAAAATTTTATCACCCTCAAATATGCCTTCCACCTTACCACCGAGATGACTCCTCGAAAACATAAATTGCTCTCCTCACCTAAAACCTGCTTCAAGGGTTCCCCGTTACTCCCCAAGTTCTCTGGCACACTTGGCACACTGGGTCTCCATGACTTGGCCCTGGATCCTCTCCAGTCTCACCTCCCTGACTGGCCTACTTTTTATTCCCCTGTGGCACATCCTTCTCCTTCACCTGACCCACTTTCAGTCTTCTGGTAAACCCAGCTCAGGGGACATCTCCCTTAGAAACCATTCCTGTCTCTGCCACCCCTGTTCTGGGCTGGCGGGCGCCTTGCCTCCGGTTCCACACCACAGATCGCCATCCCTGCCATTGCCATGCGGAGTTATCATGGTCGGATGGCGCGCCATCTCTCCCACTAGATGGCTCACTCCTTGAAAACGAGTCCTCTGTCTTCCTCACCTGCCTCCCCAATGCCCAGCAAGGGCTAGCACAAAGACCAGCATAGTAGGGTTTGAAGTGAGGGAATGTGCCCCCAAGTGGTTCTTTCTGAGAACCAAGACCTCGGAAATCTTCCCCGGAGCTGAGTGTGCTCCGGAGGGAGGGGTGTCCCCACCACGGAAGAGCCAAATCTTTCCCTTGACAGGTCCTGAGAGGGCACTGCTCTTGTGTGTTTACTCTTAGGACGGGGTGAGGCAGCGAGGTGAGGGGTGTGTGGCCCAGAACGGTGGCAGACCCTTCCTCATCTCCCACCAAGCGACAGGGAAGGTAGCCATTATATTCGGGACCACTGAACCTTGGCCAGTTGGCCATGCTGGGCCATGATGTCCTCCCTCTATGCCTGGCTGGTCTCAGGGAGAATGGGATGGGAAGCCCCCCGCAGAGGGCCCATGCTCAGGCCTGTCCAGCTCAGGGCATAGGAGGGTACACACACGGCAGCCCAGGTGGGAAGCAGGAAAAGACTGGGCGCAGCGTCGACTGATGGGGGAAATTCCCAAACTCTAGAGTAAAGAACGCTCTCCAAGTAGCTCAGCAGTAGCAGTGGGGGCAGGACAACAATAACCCCAATATGCCTCTCAGGCCCCTGGCCGGGGAGCTGGAAGCATATGCTTCCCACTGCGCAAGAGGCAGGAAATAACCTGAGGTCAGGATACAGGAACAGGCGTTGGGACTAAAGCAAGTGAGTTTGTCGTCTGGATATTTTGTGTGTGTGTGTCCCCATCAGACCATGCCTGAAGAAGGGCACTCGTCCCCCAGAATCTGAGTTCAATGAAGCAAAGGAAAGAGAGTCCTCACCTTAATGCAGCTCTGAGTTATAGTGTTCCCTTTACAAAACCCTCTCTCCCACTTTCCTGGAAGAGGCTGCATCAAGTGGAAAGAAAGGCTTTTTGGACTTATGGCCTGAGTTCAAATCCCAGATGTGCCATTTATTGGCTATATGCCCTATAGGAAGTTATTTTACAATGCTGAGCCTCAGTTTCCCTAACTGCCAAAAGGAGACAGAACACAGCCTCACACGTTCGTGTGTGAATTGTGGAGTCCCTGTACGTGGAGTGTTTTACGCCGTGCCCGGGACACCCCAGGCGCCGGGTTCCTGCTGGCTCATGCCTCCTTCTACCCTCAATCCTCCCAACGGCAGCTTCCGCCCCCTTAAAGACTCCTCGTCCCCATCGCAAGTCTGGGAATTGGGCCACAGGGAGAATAAGCCCATTGCACTGGAAGGTAAAGTTTAGGGTAGATGATTGGAGAATAGTGAGGCCAAGATAAAATGAGAAATACACAAGAGCACTGTCAGGAAAAAGGGGCAAAAAAGCCTCCACAACAGGGGTCCCTGACTGCCCCCCATCCGGGTCATTCTCAGAACACACTCTGAAGTTTGGGCCTTCCTGTTTTTAAAAGAAGCTAAGGAGAGAGTCTGAATACAAAGGAAGATAATAAAAATGATTAAAGGAATTAGAAGGCTTGACCTATAAAGGGAGGTTAAAGGCACATAATATGGAACCCAGAGAACCGGGGCCGGCGAGGACATGATAACTTCCCATAAATATGCGAGACAGAGCCACATAAAAGAAGGGCAGGAATTATTTCAGGCAGCTTGGGACACCATTAAAAGAAGAAATGGCCTGAAACTAAAATAAGAGAAAGTTAAATCTGGACCTTGGGAATGACGGCTGGTGGGGAGGGGGGTGGGGGGAAAAGACGGCACCTGGCTGTTGGTTGCCAAGTCATCAGAAAGCGGAAGCCACAAGGTCCCAGGGCCGTTGTCCCCGTTTGGGAGAAATAGCCCCTTTGGGACTCATCTTGGCTGCTCAGAGGGTGTTCGCGCTCTCCACACTGAACAGCTGTTTCCAGGCACCCACTCATGACAGGCAGGGCCCCGGCTCCGGGTCCCCGCGGCCCGGCCTCAACTCCGCTCTGGCGACAGAGACCGGTGCAGCGAGCTCCGGCAGCAGAAGCTGGCCCGGCTGGCAGGAGCATGAGGCCAGCAGGCCGAGGTCACCGGTCTGAGCCCCGCGTGGGCTTTGCCAGGGTGGCAGCGCGAGAACATGCTAGACGGGAGCTCTCCCCGCGGGTGCAGAGGTGCCGAAGAGCACAAGCCGCCCACAAGAGGCCCATTCCCGAGCACACGGCTGCGGAGTACTGTATGTGGATGCTATTCGTAACCTCCACGCACCCTCTCAGAAGTGAGTGTTTTCATCCGGAACTTCAACACCACACACGGAAGCTTCTCCTGTGCTGGGAGGGTGGGGGGCTGCATTCCCCTGGAGGGCCTCAGGCCTCGGCCATGGCTGTTGAGGGCGGCCGTGCCTCTCCACGAGGGGTCTGGAGAGACTCCGGGAGCCAGCCAACGCTGCCTGTGAGCATCTCAACCTGTTTGCACAGATCCTCCCACCCGACCATAAATCCCTTTTACAGTTCTCAAAGCTCGCTAAAATTTATTTCTCTTTTTGCCTGAAATTGACTTAAAAAACCCTTTAATTGCAATAAGTGACACCTGGGGCGAAACACACGGAAAGCCCATTCAATACTCATTTATGCATTCGATCAATAAATATTTATCAAGCACCAGGAGCCCCCGGGCTTTGTGAGGCTGATGGAGGCCACAAGACGGAAGAGGCATTCTCCCTGCCTTCAAGGAGATTGCCCTGGTGTGGGGCCAGGCTGCTGCCGACGGAGCACAAAAAGCCGTAGGACAGGCAGAACGTGCGGGCTTTTAACTGAGGAGCAAACTAGCAGGTAACTCGGAGGAGCAAGGACTCATTCTGATGGCGAGCATCAGGGAAGTTTTCAGAGAGGAGGTGACATATGCCCTGGGTCTTGAGTCAAGAATGGAATTTCTTTGGGTATAAGAAATGCCATGAACAAAGCTATGGGGGCAGGAGAACGCTGGCTGTCGACAGGAAGAGTGAGTGGCCCAGTAAGACCGGAGCAGAGAACAGGGCCCTGGGTAGGTCGGGGAGGGTTCAGAGGGGGCTGGTAAAAGGGAGGTACATTACGGTCAGATGGTGGAAGGGCTTAACGCACACCAAAGATCATGTACTTGATAAACAAGAGCAACCCGAGGAAGTTCTTGAGCTGTGAACGACAGGGGCCAGGTCCCTAGGTCAGAGAGAAATCACGGGTTTGATGTGTACAACAGACTCAAGAAATGAGAGCCCGGAACCAGGTGGAAGGTTCTCCCAGGGAAGGGCGGGCTCAGAAAGACCCAACCAGGGCAATGGCAGAGACAATGAGAATTCTCTTTCCGCAAAATCGTGGGCACGTTACAGTTACACCAGAGCAGCCCATGTCCTCAACCTGTTCCTTCTGCCGGGAGCGTCTTGCACCGCCCCCCCAATCCGGCTCACTTCAGACATCAGCTCAAGCATTTCCTGGCCCACCCAAGCCTTGTCCCTGCTCCACCCAGCACCTAGCACCCCTGTTCCTCGTCATCTGTATTACTCGTCGACCTCCGCCATCAGACTGTGAGGTCCTTAACGGTTGGACTTCAGTCTTTATCTCTGTATTCTCAGGACCTGGCCCCGACTGGGCACGCCCCTGGAGCACTCTCTGTGCATACGGTTTCTCTCTCTTTCACACCCACACACATACGCACACTCCCCTGGGGTACATGTAGGGGCCAGTCCCGTGTCCAGTGCCTCTCTGCCATCCCACCATCACTGCGAGCCCCATCGCCCTATTTCCAATATAAATTATCCTGCCTAGCCTCTCTCCACCCCATTAAAATAGGATGAATTGTTTTCAGCTCTCATGCAGGCCTCCATATTGGGTTATCTGGGCTGAAACACAATCTGTTTGCTAATATCAAAATGCCTCTGCTCACCAGGGGATTAACACTCTGACAAAATCATTAGAAAGCTGATGGAGTGGCGAGGCATCCTGAGCTTGCCGGAGCACTCATTCCTCAGCCTAATGAATGCCTTCCTTCTGGGCACGTTCTCACAATCCATCCATTTCCCTGCCTCCTTCTGGCTGGGCAGTCTGGAGACTCTAGTAAATGCCTCAAGGAAGGGTCACCCCCAGTTGGCTGGGGCCACCTATCGAGACCGCCAGGTAAGAATTACCCTTGTAATCCTGTGGCTTTTATAGGTTCATAATAAACATCTGTTCCTACTTCCGGGTAGGACGGGATAGTTTGTGGCAGATCAATACTTGCACCAAGAACAAGCAGAAATGCTAAGTAAAATATAATAATCATCTGTTTTAAGGCATCACAGACCTGCTGGAGCAACAGAGATCAGAGAGGATAGGATGACAGAGAGGGGAAAGTGGGGGGAAGTGAGCTGATGTCCTGTGGCTGCTTCTAACCTGGAGGGACTTGCCATTTCCGGGCACAGGAGGAGAGGCTGGGAGTCCAGGCTTTGCACTGGCATACGGCTGCTGCTAGGGGACCAAAAAAGGCAGGAGAGCCTCTGGCAGACTTAGGACTACAAAGAGGAAATCAGAAATGTAAGGGGCCTCAAATGCAAGCCCAGTTTTCTCCTGAGGTCATTTACAGAATTCTAAAGCTGAATGGAGCAGAAGGCCAAAAAACAAACAAACAAACAAACCTAAGCAAAAAGCCTCTATAAAACGGATTTTCTTGCAGTCTCGAGGTGCCGAGAAGACTAAGATCAGGACCCAACAGAGAAAGGAACCAGTGAACACATCAGTGAACACACCAGGCCCTCAATTAACACTGGCTATTTCCTCAAAAAGGGGTGAATTAGAAGTAGATTAAACGTTATCAAAACACAACACAGCTGGGACTCAGTTCAGTCTTTAATTGGATTAATATCATTGGTTGTCCTCTCCCTAGCAAAAAGTAAACCCTCTCTTGAAGGCCACAGCGTCTAAAGCCTGTACAATGTCTGGCATTTAATAAAAAAAAAAAATATTAGGCATGCCCAGACGTAGACTAATATGACCAAAATCCAACCAGGGGGAAAAAAAACAGACAATAGAAACAGACCCATAGGTGATCCAGATATCAGAGTTAAAAGGACTTCATGATAACTTTGTTCAAAAATGGTAAGTGTGGAAAACATGAAAATAAAGAATTTCACCAGAAAATTAGAAACTATACAAGGAACCACCTGGAAATTTTATAACTGAATAATAATAAATATCTGAAAGAACTGGCAGTTTATGAAAGGAACATGGTAAAGTGGGAAAAGCACTGGGACCCAAGAGTAAAAAGGCCATGGCCATGGTCCCTGGCTCAGTCTGTATCTAGCTAAGAGAGCCCAGGAAGTCACTTTAACTTCTCTGAGCCTTGGTTTTCCCATCTGTCAAACACGACAGAGCGCTACTCTATCTACCTCATGCCACGAAGAAGATTTAATTAAATAACATACATGAGCTCTTTATAAATTACTAATCATTATACAAATGGAGGTTACCATTATAATAGTCTGACATCAATTCAAAACCAAGTGTTTCTGCTCCATCACCAGAAGGATTTTATGTCTCTGGGGTGATTAGCATGCCCCTGACGAATGCCCACATCGTCATAAAGGGTTTGACCACAGAAAGTTGAGAGAGGAATAATAATAAAACAGGCAATGCTCAGTTAGGTTGGGGCTGAGTATTCACTCTGTGGGTTATCCCCAGGCAATCGAAATTCCTCACCTAGCTTCTCACACTGCTCAGCATGCTTCTGGATCATCCCCTTCGTTTTCCAGATGGCTCATGCTGATGGAATGCAAACCCACATTAATGTATGCCAGACGAAACATAATCAGCAAGGTAAATCTGAAGCAAATACCTC
Organism: Nasua narica; assembly: GCA_028533885.1. Classification (NCBI taxonomy): domain Eukaryota; kingdom Metazoa; phylum Chordata; class Mammalia; order Carnivora; family Procyonidae; genus Nasua; species Nasua narica. Next base: position 78,650,883 of record CM052815.1, read on the forward strand.
ACTGCCTTCCAAAGCCAAGAGCAGTAATGTCGAGACAGTCTGTTATTTTGATTCTCCGCCCTCCGCTAGTATATGTGATGGAGAGTCATGGAATAACTCCCACATATAAGGACAATGCAGCCCACCTCCTACCAGCAGGACATCTGAGCTTCCAGGACATGGAATGGACCAGCACTGTGCTAGGCCTTTCAGAGAATAAAGCTCTTGTAAGGTTACAGGCTGGCCAGAGTGGAGCTTTTAGTCTCACAGAGAAGATGTCACATATCCGAATAATTACAATACAAGGTATACAGTGACATGAGAGTGACAGTTAAAGAAGTACAGGAATTTGTGGGAAAGCTGATTTGGGCTTGAGCTGATCACAGACTTGGCCAAGGTAGCAACAGAACTTGCCCTGAAAGACAGCAAAATTGGAAATAACCCAAGCTGAGGGAAGAGTTTGAGCAAAGACACAGAGCTAAGAGAACCCCGGATGGGTACGAGGAATTGAGTTCAGTTCGATAGAGGTATCGATCATGAATAAAAATGTTTTTAAAAAAGAAACTAATATTTATTAAGCACTTACTAGGCGTTATCATTTTATATCCATTATCCCAACTAGACTCAGAAATAATCCTCGGAAGGACGTATTATTCTTGTTCTGTAGAGGAAAACTGAGACTCAAAAGTAAATTAATTTACCTGTGATCCCTCAGCTGGCACGTGGAGAGCAGGACTCAGATCCAAACGTGTTTGGATCTGCAGCCCATACACTCACTGCCTGAGGGCGGCCTCAGTGCCCCACCACCCGAGTGGCGCTATCACACATGTGGGGCCTCCTGCACCCAGCCAGAGCTGCAGAGCGGTTGGACTGCAGAAAACCTGGGGGCTATTTACATAGAGAGATGGTATTTCCAGTCACAGAGTGGACTGACTGCCCAGAAAAGGTGAGGGAAGTGTAAAGAGCTCAAGAAAGAAGAATAACCAGAAAAGAGACGAAGAAAGGGTCAGGAGTAGAAAAAGTGAAAAGGAGTCAGAAGGAAGACCCTGGTCTAACGGAAACTACAATCAACAGAGACGTTGGAATGGAAACTGAGATCAGAAAGGAAGAGGTAATCAAGACTGCACTGGTCACAAAGAGGTAAAGAAGGATGAGAGGAGGAAGAACAAGAAAGCATCATTTGGTTGGTGGCATTCTTCAGAAGATTCAACAGAACGATTTCGTTGGGAGAAGAAGGCCTACAGCAGGGCGTATGCTTGGTGAGAAAGCTGGCCTGAACCAAGGATGTGGCCACACCCAAGGCAGAGCTTTCGCAACCTTCCTGATGGCAGCAGCATCTGAGGATGTTTATCCAAAAATACATATTTCCCAGTCTTGTCCCTGTCCCACTAATCAGAATTTCCAGAGGGGAGGTTCTGGGAACCAGCCCGAAAGATTCTTTTTTTTTTTTTTTTAAGTAAGCTCCAACACAGGGCTTGAACTTATGACCCTGAGATCAAGACCAGAGCTAAGATCAAGACCTGAACTGAGATCAAGAGTCAGACGCTTAACCAACCAAGCCACCCAGGCGCCTCCAAAAGATTCTTAAATCACCAGAACTATTTCAGTGTTTCTCAAACTTGAATGATGGGGAGAATCACCTGAGGATTTGGCTACACTGTAGATATTGGTTTTGTACGTCTGGGGTGGGGCTTGAGCGCCTGCATTTTAACATAATCCCAAGTGATGTCAACGCTGCTGGTCTGAGAACCGTATTTTTAATGACAATGGAGCAGACGAGGCTTACGTGTCCCAGACAGGTGGGTAACAGCACCTGGCTCCTGGCAGCTTTTGTTCTTCTACTGCCCGAGGACCCGTTCCTGGCTCCTTTCCACACTCACCAACAGACGGCAGCAGATCTAACCGTCATCTTCCATAGAAGAGCAGATTCTTTTGCATTCCATCTGGACTTCCCACACACCATGAAGAGCACCCTTTATTCCCTCTCCCAAGACACATAACAGGATGGGGTGAGCACAGAAAAGCTTCCTTGACTACTTCAGTAGAGCGAGGGTGACCTCTCCCTCTGCTAGACTCATACCATATACAAGCCGTACTCTTCACAGGGCATTTAAGATATGTTTTGCCTTACTAGAGTTATTACATTGTCTGGCATGGTTCTTCAATTTTTCATATGTGTCAGTATTGTCTCCGCAAGCTCTCAGGGGTCGGGGATCAAGTACTACACTTTTTCTTCTTAATCTGGACTTGTGGTTTGCTCGTGATACTGAGTATGAATGAGTCACTGGATCGGCCATCAGTTAAATCTAATCCGTATTCTCTTTGTTTCACTCTTTCTTCCCAGGAACAAAGAATGCTTACCAAAAAGTGTTAATGGTATGGAAAAGTTCCGTTCTTACTTGATATATCCCTTGAGAATCGTCCAACACATCACTAGGGAAAACGTCTCCGAGCCTAGCAAACGTTTCCGGGGCTAACGTTTATTTTAGCCAGGGCACGACGGGAGGCCACAATGCAGAACATAGCGTCAGCCGGTCACCAGAAGACAGATTGGTTTTCTGAGACAATTGTTTACTTTTCTACGGCTAACCTGGCATCACTAGCTAATATGCTTCTCAGACACAAAATTCCCAACTTTCTACTCTTTCTTGCCAGTTTAGAGATCTTGACTGGTTGAGACTCATACTTTAGCTGGTTTGTTTTTTGTTTTCCTTTTATGTAGGCTCCACGCCCAATGTGGCGCCCAACGTGGGGCTTGAACTCACCACCCTGAGATCAAGACCTGAGCTGAGATCAAGAGTCAGATGCTTAGCCAACTGGGCCACTCAGGCACCCCTCATTTATACGGTAGCTTTGTGATTTATTGTGGATTCACTAGACTAGGTCTATTTTGTAAAATGGCCTGTGAGCCTTGATCGTCTTTCTTTTCTGAGCAAACATTTCAGGTTGCTCAGTTGTAGACCTTCCACACTGTTCTCTCCCTAGAAGACTAATAATTATGCCCATATTTATAGCTCCATCTAAGACCTCCCTTCTGAATATCACATTATTTCCATTTGACTCCCTGACATCTCCACTTGGATGCCTACAGAATTCTCTATTTCCCAGATGGAATCCTTGGTGTCCCCTTCCTCAGCCTCCACCCCAGCCAGGGTTGCCCCTCTCCCATTCTCCCCTTCTTTAGAAATGATCCCTCTGACTACCGAGCTGCTCAGGCCAGAAACCAGGTCATTCCTGAGCATTCCTTTATTTTCCACATCAGTCTACTACCAAGATTGGTCGATTCAACTTCAGAAAGAACTGTCTACTTCTCACCATCTCCACTGTCACACCCCCCCAATCTAGGCCAACGTCATCTGTGGCCATCACCATCTCCAAATTATTCAATGGTACCCAAAATTATGTTTTGATCTGTCAACCCACGTGTTCATTTGTCCATTCAACAACTGATGGCGTATCGCCTCTGTGTTAGTTGAAAGTGCAGGAGAAGTTCCAGAAACACCCATAAGCAAACCTGCTAGAGGTATTTATTTTTTCTTAAAGATTTTATTTATGTATTTGAGAGAGAGAGAGTGTGCACACAAGCAGGAAGGAGGGACAGAGGGAGATGCAAACTCCCCACTATGCAGGGACTCCGAAGTGGGGCTCAATCCCAGGACCCTGAGATCATGACCTGAGCCGAAGGCAGACACTTAACTGATGAGTCACCCAGGCGCCCCTACACTGAAGATAGTCATAAGGCATGACGATGCAGAAGAAGGGTCTGAGCACTAGGAGGGAGGGGAAAATGTAACAGGGAAAACCGCATGGGACACATGACATTTCAACTGCGTTTTAGAGAATTATGGACAAAAGCCTTCTGGGTGTGGTGGCAGATGGAAAAGTAGGGCACTTTCAGGGAGCATCAAGCCCAGCCCAGAGTTGAGAGGGGAGAGGACGATGTAGGCAAGGGTCAAAGAACATGGGGTACTGTAATGAAGTGGCCTGCGTTCCCCTAAAATTCCTATATTGAAACTCTCACCCCTTATACATCAGAGTGTGACTGTATTTGGAGAGAGCCTTTAAGGAGGTGTTAACATGAGGTCATGACGGTGTGTCCTCATCCACTCTGACCAGTGCCCTTATAGAAAGAGGACATTCGGACACACGGAGACACACCAGGCACGCACACGCACAGAGGAAAGACCATGAGCGGCAACGGTGAGAAGGTGACCATCTGCCGACCAAGGACAGAGGGCTCAGGAGAAACCCAACCTGCCAACACCTCCAGCTTGGACTTGCAGCCTCCATCACACGCGGAAATACTTCTCCATTGTGTAAGCTGTCCCGTCTGCGGTGCCTTGTGACTCCAGCCCTTGCAAATTATTACAGCTATTATCAACTTGCTACCATAGGCTCGTGAGATGGGACCTTATCCTGGAGGTAACGGGCAACCCGGAAAGGGCTTAAGCAGGGAAAGGACTCTTTGTCCATCTCTCTATCGGTCCCCAAACACCACGTGGGAACTGTGCTAGGAACTAGAAGTACAGTCCAACGGCTTATCTGCGGAAATGACATTTTACTGGAGGGATGAATAGGAGTTGGCTAGACTTTAAAAAAAAAAAAAAAGGCAGCAGGGCAAAAGAGAACAGCGTGCATGATGCCCCTAAGACAGGAAGGCTCTGGGCACGCTGAAGAAATGGACACCAGGTCAGAGGGGGCAGAGCTGGGGGGAGAGATGCAGATAGAAGGGGTCAAGGCTAGCTCATGCTTCCTAGGTCCCCAAGGCAAGCAGGTCCCCTCTCCGGAGAATTCCCCTGGAAATTTCTCGGCCAGCTGGAAGGGCCTGCTGGGGCAGAAGCTGAAGCCACAGCCTCTGGCGGCTGCCATCTTTCTCCTTCCACGCGCAGCCAGGGAAGCCCTCCCCGAGGCCCAGCTGTCTGCCCATCAATGCCAAGGTGACACCACCAAATGCATTTCTTCCCAGCCAGTGCTCTCAGAGACCCCCAGGATTTGCATTTCCATTTGACTTCTTTCTGATGATTCCAGCCAAAGCTTGGAAATCGCTCCCCCTGTCATTTTCTCTCTGTGGTCCTGTTTCCCCTTTTTTCCCTCCACCCCTGCGGAGGGCTCTTTTTTTTTTTCCTTGACATCCTGCTCCTCGATGCAGAGAAAAGTCATCCTTAAACAGCAGTTTTACTGCCCGGTGATATTAACACGATGAAGGAAATCACAGCTAATTTTTCTGAATTATCTCATCATCTGCAACTAATTAACAGCTGCTCCAAGGGAAGGCGATAGGCTTCCCCTCCGAGAGCGTCTACCGCAGCCCCGCCCCTGCCTGCAAGGAGGGTCCTCTGCTGGGGACGGGGCACTTCCTCTCCAGCAGGGCTCCCGGCCTCTAGCCCTCCCGCCCACCCCCAAACCAGTTCTGCACCCTCCTGCCCAGTCTGGGGACACGGCACCGGGCTGGCAGCCACACTCTGCGGTCTCTAGGCAGCCTGTGACGAGGATGATTTAGGTTAGCTGGAAACTTTATTAAAATCCAATCTAAGTGGGCCGCCGCTGTGTTCTGTTCTCATTACCCTCCCTCTCCAAAATCAGGCTTTGGCCTCTGTGCCATGCTGAATGTGTCTATAAAACTGAGCGAGCAGGCAGCCAACAGCTAAATGGCACTTAATCAGGGGATAATCCAGACCCAGGTGGACAGTAAATACTTGGAGGGGCAGAATGAAGAGAGGGAGGGGAGAGGAAACAGCAGGGGGGGACGGCGACGGGGAGGTTCAAATGCATCTGTTACGGCCTCAAGAGAGGGAGAGGAACTGCACGGAAGCCTGGAAGCCCAGGCTGGAGGCAAACCTGGGGGACCACGGCTTGAGAACGGCGGCCCAGAGAGGCAGCAGGTGCTACAGCCTGGGACTCAGTCTCATCCTGGGCTTCCCTCCCAAGGACAGGCTGTTCCCCTCACAGCTACTGGACTGCCTCTCTATTCCTCCTCCCACCCGACCTGACCCTGTGAGAACCCTCTCTTCCGGCCCCTGGCCTCGGGTCAAACCCTAGGCAACCGCTGGCTGTGTCCGCAGGGATGAAGGGAAGGGTACTGAGGGAATAGGGATAAGGGTGACAAAGCCTGAGGTCAGCCCACCCCATGGCGGGGTGGCGCCTCCCTCCCGGGGCCGTGGGGGGGAGGGGTACTCAGGCATCAGAGCCAAGCAGGGCAAGGGGCCCCTGCGATGCTGGGCCAAGCACATGCCGTCTCTAAAGGTCAAATCCTTCCCGCAGTGTATCCCGCTACAGCTGGAAAGGCAGGAGGACAGGGAGGGGGAGGGCACAGGGAGGGCGCTCCTGAAATCCCCCTCCTCCCCCACCCGGAGTCTCTCTCCCTCCCTTCCAGACTCTGAGACAGCCAGTTCACGGCTTCCCTCCTCCCCCCAACCAGAATGTTCCAGGCTCTTTGCTGTTCTATTTCGAGATGCGTAACTTAACTCATTTAGTCCCTGTTTCCTGCCCCAATGTCCCCATTTTCAAAGCCACTGGGTATATGGTCCCACGTGGAACAGATACCTCCTCCACAGCAGCCCCGGATCCGAATGAGTCATCCATTTACTCATTCATTCCACTGATGTTTATTTACCACCTGCTATGAGCAAGGCCAGGGGGGCGCAGGTAACAAGAGAAGCCAACGCTTACAACTCCCATCATTATGTCTCTGTGAGTCACACACACCACGGAAAGGGAGCACAGGAGAGGCCAAAGTCCGTGACACAGAAAGGGTGTTCAGGGAGGTGGCCCAGGAGGAGCTCATAGGTCAACAAGGCCTTGAATATGAATAAAACCCCACCAGCCTGCAAGGAGAGAGAGTGAGCATTCCAGGCAGAGGGAGCCAAGGCCCAGACACCTGAGAGGCAAGCATGTTCTGGAAACTCCCGTGTGTCTAGCAGGTGGGCGGCTTGCCAGCGAGCGGTTATGGGGCAGGGTATGGGGAGGAGGGAGTGATACTGAGCAGTGATGCCATCCAGAAAGACTGCAGCCTGCCTCTAAAGGCTTCGGATACCCTGGAAAGAAGTTGGCGCTTTCTTCTAGAAAGCCAAAACCGGGAAAGAGTCAGGAAGTGAGAGGTGACAGCGAGGGTGGCCGGGGCCGGAGTGGCAGCAGTGGGCGTGGGGACGTTCAGTGATCCAAGTTCTCCCCTCGAGGCAGGAGGCAGGGTCCTGGGGGGCTCCAGGCCCTGATGCGCCAGGATCCAAAGTCAAGACATCCCCACCCGGACGTCCGAGGGGAGCAGGGCCTGCCTCGGGACCTGCACAGCTTAGGCAGACGGGGGTCCTGCAGTCTGAGTAAACTTGTAGCCAGCACGCCACATGTCCCCTTCCCTGTCCCTCTCCAAGTAGCCCCCCAGGTCTGTGTCAGGTGGGTGGGCTGCACCCCGGGGCTGCGAGCACATCCTGAGCACCTTGTGAAGCGCCATGGGAGGGCACAGAGAAGCCAAGAACTCCGAAGTTAAATGTTATTTAACTTCTCGGAGGCTCAGCTTTCTCATCTGTAAAACGGATCTGATGATAGGATTAAATAATTTTGATCAGCACCGCCCCTGGCATGTAGTAAGTACTCATTAAACGTTGCTATTATTATAAGGCTATATATTTCTGCCTCCCCCCAAACCCAAACCTTAGCCCAAACTCTTCTTTCCCTTTTAGAGTGTTCCTTCTCACTCCCATCCCCACTCCTCTGCCTCAAAGGATTGCCCCATTTTGTAAAAATTCCTAGTGGGGCCCCTTGCCCAGTCTTCCGGGCCACCTGCCAAGCCTCCTTCTCTGTTCTCCTTCCCCTAGGGCCCCACACTGATTGTACACAGCAAGCAATCGCTGGGCCCTCTTCCTTGGTGCCTTCCAGGAAAAGCAGCACCCAGTACATTTAACAGGGCTGAATAAATAGCGATAATAATATATGTTCAGCCATTAGCCGCATAAGTAATCAAAGATCACTGCCATATGATTCCTGGTTAAACATCATTTGGAATCTAATAAATAAGCGGCTATAAATAAAGGCAGCATGCAGACTCGTCCCCTCTGAGCGGTGCAGACTCTGCTCTTATTTTTAGCCTAAAGGTGCCTTCAGTGCTACTCCTATGGTTCAATTTCAAGTGTATTTCTCTCTCCCAAATGTCTGCAGAGGAAGCCTGCAAGGATAGGACCAGGAGGAGGGCTCAGGGGCAGGATTTGTCTTCTGCTTCCTTGAAGAAACTGAGGTGTCCCAGAAGTCCTGGGGGGGAGGGGACAGAACTTTTTCACGCCCGTCTTCTCCTCGCACCTCGCCCTGGGTGTTCCGTGGCAGGCAGCAGGGCTGGGGGCAAGAAAGGGAGGTGCCTGGTGTGGAGGACAGAGTACAGAGTTGCAGCCAAAAAACTCTGGGTTCAAATCCAGGGTCCTCCAGGTTCTGCATGAGTGACCTTAGTCTCGACAAGCCTCAGTGTCCATCCCTAAATACCAGCTATTATCAACCCTACCTCTGGAAAGTTGCAAAATGTTAAGTACATAATCCACAAAAAGCGAAGGGCACATATTAGGCGCTCGGTAAATGTGAATGTCATTGATGTCATTCCATCTCCTGTGCTAACACCCTTGAAAGGGCCGGTCTACCACCCTTCCGTTAAGCCCAAAATGCCAATGTGCCCGTAGTCCCTGGATCACCACATCCCTGCTGCTTGCTGACCCTTTAGCACTGGATGCCTCCGTGTTTCGTGCTGCCCCGCGGTCCCTTTGTGCCTGAGAGTCCTACCCTTCCATATTTAGAACGTTAACAGACTATGCTCTGTCCTGTATGTCCCACAGAGGCGAGCCCCCTGGAGGGCACTGTCAGCATTCAGTAAGTCCCGGGCGGTGGAGGGAGAGGTTGGACCAGCTTCCAAGTCTCCTAATAGCTAGCTCAGAGGTGTACCTTCCTATATCAGGGTGCTCCTCAAAGCACTAGAGGGAGGATCTGTCCCTTTCTGGAAGGATGACAGGCAGAGTACGAGACAGTCCGCTGGGACCCTGGGGGACGTTATTCTCTCTACGCCCTGTGGCAGGAAGTAAACACATCACTCCAAGCCAGGCCCTGAAAAGCCCACGCGACACGCCCTTGGTAACACCCAGCTTGTAGGTTATTCCTTTTGAACCCTGACACGTCACATCGACAGGATGAAGGGCTTCCCGTTACACAGTCTCTTCCCGGCTCTCTCTCCCCATGGGGTGCAACCGCAGCCACAGTCAGATGGCTGTCCTCTCGGGTTCCCTATACCCATCAAGGAATTGCGCTGGTTTTGGTGGTCTGGGTTGCCCGGTTTTCGTGCGAAATGGCTGACCATAACAGGAGTCGAGTCAGGCAGCTCGGGCCGAGGACTTCCTAGCGCATGCACAGCCCCCTTCACAAGGCACTGCTCGGGGGAAGGCTTTCAAGTAGCCCAGCCTCCCATCTTGGAGGCCGTCCAAGCGGAGGAGTGGAATAATGACCCCCAAAGACGTCCACCGCCTACCCCCTGGAACCCACGGACGGGTTCCCTTCCGTGGCAAAAGGGGTTTTGCAGATGTGATTAAGGAAGGCTACAGACTCCGAGATGAGAAGATCATCCTGGATCATCCCGGTAGCCTCAATATAATCTCATGAGTTCTTAAAATCAGAGAGCCTTCCCTGGCTGAGGTACACGTGACAACGACTTGACCCCCAGCTCTGAGGAGGGAAGAAGGGGGCCACGAGCCAAGGGATGCATCAGACTCTAGAAGCCAGAAGCAGCCTTCGCCGACAGCCAGCAATAAAACAGAAACCTTGATTTTGTAACTGCAAAGTACTGAATTCTGCCAAAAACTCAAATGAGCAGGAAATAGACTCTCCCCTAGGGCCTCCAAAAAGGATACGGCTCTGCCGACACGGTAGTTTTTGCCCAGCGAGAGCCGTGTTGGACATCAGAATTACAGACTATAAGATAATGAATGTTTCTTGGGGAAGCCACTAAATTCATTGTAATTCATTATGGCAAGCAGTGGAAAACTACAGTAATAATAATTATGATTATTAGCTATAGTAATAATTAATAGAACTGATAACTATTATTTATTGACCTATAAATTATCAGGCACCGTGCTAGCTATTTTGCATACGTTATCACACATAAACCTCAACAAGCATCCAGGCTAAGTAATATCACTCCCCTTTTATAGGAGAAAACAGACACCAAGTAATTCGTCCAAGGTCACAGGCTGAAACTATAATTCAGTTCCAACACTGTCAATAAAGTCCATCCCCATTCTACTACTCTATGACAACATCCAAAATTATGCTGGCCATGATGCTGAGCAACTGTTGCTCTTTTTACAGTATATATTACCATTTTTTTAAGAAACAAAAGGAAATGAAGTAGTGTTTATTAAATATTACTAGATGCACATACTATGTATTTTACGTATCTTCTCTCAATTAATACAGTAACCTCCTACGGTCCACTGTTATCTCCAGTGGACAGATGGGAAATTGAGGGCAAGAAAGGTTCAGTAATTTGCCTAAAGGAATATGGCCAGTAAGGGAGATTCATACCCATGAATTTTTAATCCGAGTGAGGCAGTGGCTCGTGACCCAAGAGGGAGCCCCAGGCTGGAACCACAAACTAACAGCGGCAGCCCTCCCAGAGAGCCTGGCCCGGGGGCCAACGCTGCTCTCTGGGCCAAGGAGGAAGAAGCTAATTAAGGATAAGGAGAGCTCCAATAGGAGCGATCCGCAGATACCTTGACTCACCTCCGCCAATGCCATTTATGTCCATTTAACGATCTTAATTCCTTGGACGCTCCTGGCGTCCAAATTGGCTCTGAAGGGGAGAGTCATATTCAACCACCGTTTCCAGGTAAGCATCCCCTTAGGTCAGAAACCTCAAGGGCTCCAGAAAGTACAAGGAGCATTCCTTACTGGTGGCCTCGGCACAGGTCACCCCCTTGTCCAGTCTGTTGGCCTGAGACCCCAGGGCGGTTGCCCAGAGGTTTGGGGCCACCCAGTGCAAATCGACTCCCACACAGACTGGCGGCTGCTGTCACCCTGGGACGTCCTTAGCACGGCTTCCTGCTGAGGCCCCCGGGGCTGTGTGCCTCCCTTTTCTGTCATCTCAGGGAAAATCCCTGTTCTTTTATCTGTGAGCTGAAAGCTCAAAGTCTCATGTTGTCAGATCCCAACCACTGGGGGGAATTCACGAGGATTGCCAGCAAAGTGGCACTCCCTCCCCTGCCTGTGTCACTCCCTGCTTGAAAGACCACGTACTAGAAAAGTTGGGGGAAAAGCACATCTGGGGAGATGCCACAGGGGTGGCGACGTCGCGGGGCTCCAGCCCCGGGCTCTTTGACACAGGTGTCCTTGCACAGGTGACCCTGGGACATCCAACTGCAGGCTCCCAAACAGGTGCATCGGCTCTGGGGGCTGAGGGCAAAGCCCAGGCTGTAAAGAGCCAAAGGGGGGGAGCATTTCACAGGCAGAGGTGGCACCTGGAGGGGCTTTCCTTAACCTCAAGCATGGCCAGCCAGGGCTCAGTGGGAGTGGGTCCAGCAAGGGGCTTGGAGCCGGAGCAAGGGCTTGTGTTCAACTGGAAGCAGTTAAGGGCAGACCCCCCCGCTCTGGTCTGGGGGCTGCATACTAACTGGGAAGAAGAAAAGAGAAAACCCATTTGGAGGAGGGTGACCGGGACGCTGAGAATGAAGGAACGAAGGCACTGATGATGAATCTCTGGAAGAAAGGAGGTACCAGGAGCTGTAAACGCACAGTGTTTCGGATCTCAGCGATGGCATCACCGGGAAGAGCAGACACCCGCTCTGGGTGCTCTCGAGCCACAGGCAGCTCTGGGACAGGAGGTGGAAGGCACAGATGGACACCCAGATTTGGGCTCGATAGAAAAAACCAATAGTCGGTATTCAAAGCGGAATGGGTCAGGCCCGGGTCCCTGCCCCCATCAGGATCGCGTGAGTCGAAGCACAGACAGACCTGTGGAGTACGGCACTGGGAGCATCTGCTGGCAGACAACACGCAGGTCCCCTGGCCAACACTGGAGGCTTCGGGAAAGAGCTTGAAGCAGGTGGCAGGGTCGCAGCTGGAGGGCGGGTCCGGATTCGGGCCCCCAGGCTCTCAGAAGATGGGGACAAGCAAGGCCTGACCGGAGAGGTCCAGGGGAGTTGGGCGCAGTCAGAATGCCAGAGTGAGGTCTCAGACTTGCCCGCGAGACGGAATCTTGGGCGCTACAGCAGCAACCCAGGTGGGGGTGATTAGAAGTCAACAGCCTGGTGTTTGGATCTGAGAGGACGAAGGAAGACCAGCAGCCAAGATTCACTGTGACGCTGAGTCATCAACTGCTGGCTTGGCCTTCCGCAGAATGGGATTGAGATCGGCCCCAGGACGCGGAGTTGGCCGCAGGGACCGGAGAACGTAGGACAGGGAGCCAGCAGGGCCACTGCATTGTCCCTAGCAAGGGGCACCCGTTCAGAACTGCTTCTGTGTCAGGGGAGACCATTGTCGTCTCCGGCTTCCAATGGCAGGCACAGATGAAGCTCCTTTGGGACCCTCTCTGGGGCCGCATCATTCATTTGTCCAGTAGCTATTTAGCGAGTATTTTCTATACACCGAGCAATGTCTGACACGCTGGGGAAACAGCAGAGAAGGAAACAAAGACCTTTTCCTAGTGGGCGGACTCAGAGAGAAACAACCAGGACCAGTTTGTCAGGTGGCCATAAGCACTGGGGGGGGGGGGGGGGGAAAAAACCAAGCGAGAGGGGGCGGGGGCGTCGTGGGGCAGGGCAGGGCCCGCAGGGGGCGACGGCGCGCACCAGGCAGTGTGTAGATGGAGCACAGGCTAGGCAGAGAGCACAGCAAATGCGAAAGCCCTGAGGCGAGCGCGTACTCGGCACGTCTGAGAGAAAGCCGGGGGATTATCGGGGTCGTGGCTGGCATGGGGAAAGCAAGAGGCGGCTCGGTAAGAGATGGGATGGAAAAGTAACCCAGCGGTGGGGCAGATCACGGAGAGTCTCGTGGGACGCTGTGAGGATGCTTTCCTCGCCTCCGAGCTTTCCTCTGATGAAAGCGCCTGGGAGGTGAACTGACATGATCCAACTGACATTCTGAAATAACTGTTCTTGCTGCCATTTTGAGTGACCGGGCGAGCAGGAAGCAGAAAAACCAGGAGAAGGCTCTGTGGCAGCCCAGGTAGGACATGATTCTGTGTTAGAATCGGAAAGCAAGCGTGAAGCAGTGGTGGGGCTCTGGGTATAGTTGGAGAGGACTTTCTGGTGGAGAGGACATGGGATGTCAGAGAAAGAGGGGATCAAGCGTGACTCCAAAGGTTGGCGTCTAGGTCCAGAAAGATGGCATGGCATGCCAACGTGTGAATTGGGGGAGAGAGTTGGAGCAGCAGTCATGGAGGGGGACATCTGGACCTCGATTTTGGATGTGCCAAGTCTGAGTTTCTCTCCACGTGGGGATGGTGAGTGGGTGCAGGGGTCTGGCGTTGTGGGAGAGGTCGGGGCTGGAGAGGAGAGGAGCCAGAAGCACGTCAAGCCCTGAGACTCAGTGAGATCGCCAAGGAGTGGGTGAGGAGGGAGGTGCGTAAGGATAGAACCCTGGGGCGCAACCCTATTCAGAGGTCGGGAAAACGAGGAGGAATCAGCAGAGGACGCTGAGAGGGGGTAGCCAGAAAAGGGCAAGAACCAAGATGGAACGTGACCAGAAGCCAAAAGCAAGAAACGTTTCAAGGGAGAGGGAGTGAGAGGCTACGTCGGTGCCAGTAAGATGGGGCCTCGGACAGACAACCAGATGCCAGCCCAACGGGCACCACGGTGGTGGTGGTGGGGCACATGATGTGCTAACGGGAGGGAGTCCCACCGAGAGGGTGGGAGAGGACAGGGAATGGAGACAGCTTGGAGCAGGTAATTCTCTCGCAGAGTTTCTGTGCAAAGGGAAGGAGAGAAATGGGGCATCAGTCGAAGAAACATGTGAGGCTAGGGAGGTTCTTAAGATGGGAGACCCCCCCCCCCCTCAGATCCCTTAGCCAGGACCTGGGACTGTCACCGCAGTGCAGTGTCTGCACCCCCTCGAGGGTGCAGAAGACAGAGTTCCATCTCTCGGGAAGCTCTTAGGTTGTAGGGTAGATGGAATTCAAATAAGGGATAGGTGGGTATTCGTCAGTGAACACAGTGCAGCGCACGTATGAGCACACACACAATTTGCACTCGGAAAATTCTGGAACCAAGAGCTATCCCATCCAGGTGCAGAGTCCCAGCTCCCAGAAAAAGATGAATTTAAAGAGGGTTTAGAAAAGGGGGAAAGATAGCATTTGGTGGAGGAGTGCAGAAGGGGGCCCCAGGCAGGGGACAGCTGCTGGATGGAGACAGGGTGGCCCCAAAGTCCTTCTCATCATCCCAGCTATCGCTGTCTTGGTACTTACTACATGGCTGATGCGGCTCGAAGGACCTTCTCTGTGGTCAGTTATTGAACTCTCGTGAAAGCCTGAGCTGCGGACCGCTCTTATCCCATGTTATAGATAAAGAAATTAAAGCACTGAGATATCAGGTTCTTGCCCAAGGTCATACAACTAACAAAGAGTGGAGCTCAGACTCAAACCCAGGCAGTCTGGTTAGAGTCCATGCTCTGGCAGGAACCCCACACGATGCCAGAGCCTTCCAGAGCCAACCCCAGTGCTACCCAGAACACATCCGGCTCCCTTTTCTTCTTGCCCTCCACACAACAGTTTGGAATAGCCATGGACATCTGGGAGGGTCTGGGTGGAAAGGGCCAGGAGGAGGAGACACCGAGGGACCCTCTCATGGGCCACCACAAGTGGCCACTCACCCCCAGTAGAAACACACGGAGGGAGGGAGAGGAGCTGAGGGGATGTGGCTCATGTCTGGCCCTGGGGTAGAGTTTCAGAACAGTGAACCTCTCCTCTGAGAACGGTCACGCTAACAGAAAGAATCTCAACCCCAGGGAACCCCCATCAGGGCTGCAGTGCCTCCCGAGTCCAGCACGGTGGCACCGTCTCCCTGCACCTGCCAACAGAGGTGCGGTCTGAGCCCCCCACCACCCACACCAGTCTGGGCTCTCTTCCCCCTCCATGGCCCTCTTCAACAGGGTGAGCCTAACGGGCCTCACCCATCCGGCCACCGTGGCCGCTGGGCGCCATGACTCAGCTCGATGGGATGAAACCCACGGGGAGACACGGCGGTGCTCCTGGGCAGCCTGACAGGGGTCTGCAGCCTCCTGGTGCCCAGGGCTCCCCAGCAGCCGCGGCCCAGGCCCCGTCAAGCTGATACGGGACGTGTGTCTACTCTGGCAGAGACCGGAGAGAGTGAGCGTGACCGCTGTCGCGCCTGGAGCCAAGCCGCAAGGCTGTGAGCGGGACGTGTGGGATCCGCCGACGCACACACGTGCATCCACCCACTCAGGCTCACGCGCGCTCCGGCTCTCGGCTCGCACACACTCAGCGGCCCCCACCGTCCCCGGGCTTCTCCAGCTCCCCCATCAGTGGCCGCAGGGAGAAAGGAATCATGCAGACAGGTCTACACTGACAAAGGAAAAAGATCGGGAGGGCTTCGTGTCTTATCTGGCTTGCCCAAGCATCTGGGGCCAGATGGGGTCAGGGCTTAAATTAAGCAGATGACTGCCTCTATTCTAAGCCCTTATTAACGGTTGTTAATGAGGACACAAGGATAATGGAATGTCTCCCTATGGGAGAAGGAGAACAGACCAAAGGCCGAAGCACCCTTCCACAGAATCCCAGGTTCCTAGTGGCCTTCGAGGTAACAGGTCCAGCCCCCGGCTTTGAGGCTGAAATCCCTGGCCAGCCCATCTGTGGCCACCTCCAGCGGTGGGAGCGTCGGTCCCCAGAATGGCTCATCCCATCTGCCTGATAAACCGTTTTTGACATCTCATCCAAATTTCTCTCTATAATTTCCACCTTCTCCACACATACCCGAAACCACCACAGGGGGAAGAAAATAGAGCTTGCTAATGATTCACTCCCCATTTTAAGACTTTTGTAAAGCATCTCACAGAGCTGGAGACGGGCTTTCGGAAGTCTGACGCGAGGCCGTATGGCTGCCCTCCCAGACCAGGTGCGCCCGTGCCAGGCCAGGCTTCGCCCCCAGAGCACACGCGGAGGGTAAAATGAGAGCCCGGGGGAACCCAGGCAGCCACACACTAAAGCTCATCTGAAAATCAGCTCTGTTCTCTAGAACGCTTAGTTAGGGGACAATAGGCCCACTCCTTGGCTCGGATACCCCTGCTCCTGGGACCTTTCCCAGTTTCCTCCCAGGGATCATTCACGATATGTTTAAGAAAACACAACGTTTGCTCCTGTTACTTGCCTATTCTCTTTAGCTCAGCCGGATTTCAGGAGGCCCCGGGGGTTGGTACGCGAGCCGCCGGTGGCTTTCAGTCCCACCGAGCAAGAACGTACTGCCGGCAGGCTATTCAGGACTCCACCACCTTGGCTGTCCTCCCAACTTCGTTCCCCAGAACTCCTCTGCTACCCCACTTGGGACATGCCCTCTCCTCTCCTCCCTTGGAGGCCACCAACCTCCCCCCAGATGAGCTTGGGCAAGTCACAAACTCTGTGAACCTCAGGACCTTCTTCCATAAGATGGGCTCACTCCTACCTGTCTTGCAGGGTGTTAGGGAAATGGAGCTAACACGGGGGTGAGGACACATTACACACCGCAAACCACGGCGCAAGAATCTCCAGGCAGCTGGGAGTCAGGAGCTGTGGCATTGCCTGAGGGGCCCTCTGCTGGCTTACTTCACCCCTGTGGGGAACCCCAGTTTTATCAGTAACATGAAGCCCATCCGGACCAAACTCAATCCTCGCATCTCAGCAGAACACAGCATGGCCTGAGGCCACGCTTCGCCAAAGGATTTTGGAAAGGGGAGAGAGAATTCAGACTTTCCGAAAGCATCCTGTGCAGCCCTCTTGGAAGAAGGCAAGCTGCAGGGAAGGCCAATGATGACAACGTGGGCCGAGTGACTCCGCATAGCGCACTGGCCCGGATGCCTGCCTAAACACAGCCGAGGCCCCCTCCCCACCCCACTACAGGTGTGGCAGAGCAGGGGTGGGGTGGGAAGCAGGGAGAGACAGCCTGGTGCAGGCACACAGGCTTATAGACACACACACACCCCCCTTGATTTCTCAGTAAAACATTTACTCTTCTAATTACATATGTTGTACACTTATCACTAAATGACGCTATTTGGGGTTTTTGAGCACTGAATGATGCCTGGGGAGAGAGAAATCTAAAAATGGGCCAGTCAAGCTCAAGATTCAGAACCTTGCCATCAGATCCCATATCCGGCAAACATCAGGTGGGCACTACTCTGGGGCAGGCACGGGGTTAGACCCAGGAATGCAGACATCATAAAGACAGACACAGATCCCCTAAGGTGTTCGGCAAGGGACAGATCTGTGTCCCAGAAATCTTTCCACAGTCCCTCTCTAGGTGACAGATGAAGGAGAAAGTCATCAATTTCTATTTGTCACTAATATAAAAGACCAATTGATTGCCAACCTGGGTGACTCAGTTTGGAAAAGAGATGAAAAGTTACGTGCCCATCAAAACTCCATAAATCACTTCGTGTGGTAACATTATTAAGGGGAACCCACTCCTCAAAAACCAAACCAAACCAAACCAAAAAAAAAAAAACAACCCACGGCAAATCCTTTCTTTACAGGGCACAGAATTCTGCTGGTATATTTGGATCTCGGTGTGTCAGATATATTTAATACACAGCAGGAGAGGATGAAAAAAAATGGTGTTTTTTATTCTTCCCTCTTACCTCCCCCAGTTCTCTTATTATCTCCATCTTTACAACATTTGAATGTTCTATGTTTAACGTTCTCTGTACAGGACTTGGAACTCATTGGGGAAAACCAACCAAGCAAAAAATGGTAGTTGTAAAGTCTTTGGGTGCCCTAGTAAGGCAGAGCGTCAAATAACTCCAGGTTCTCGCTGCTTTTCTAGCCAGGGAAACTCTAAACATGAAAGAGACACAAATGTCCCCGCAACCTGCTCACGTTTCTCCTGCACCCCAAGCTCGTTGGGACTTCTGTGCCCCCATGAGGAAGCCTCTCAAATCCCCAGGCCTCAGTTTCCCCATCGGTCAGATGGACTTTCTCTATGCCCTTAGGAAATTATTTGCAGGTAAAAGGATCCACGAAGAGCTAGGGACACCATAAGGCAAAGATTCCAGCCATCCATTCCTTTTACCAGGTGGAACACGGTATCGTCCACACACGTGTCCTGATAATGGAACAACCCTAATGTCTCCAAAGGTGTACCAGCTGTGGGGGCGGGGGACAGAGTAGAGAGAGACAGCTTTGGAGACAGGTGCAAATTTCAGTATTTACGTGACCTTGGGAGAGTTCTTTAAACTCCTCGAGGCTTCACGTCTTCGTCTAAAACATCAGGTTGTTAATTCTCCTGTGGAGATTGCCAGATATATGTGAACTACACAGCACAGGGCCTGGTAGAGAGGGAGGCCTTTCCTACTGGGAGGGACTCTGGTGATTATTATCGTGCCCCCAAGTCCTCAGTGCTCGGCACAGATCACTCAACAGCCCCCTGGCAAGTGCACTGATGAATGGATAGTTCAATCGCGGTATTTATCGTTACAGCCAACGTCTGCATCAGAACCCAATGAAGAGCCTCAGCCCATTCTTGTTCATCTGTTCTAGGTAAGACAGAGCACATTTTCTCCTTCTCCTTTTTCTCCTTTCTCTTCCTCTACCTCTTTAACAAAACCAGAGGGCCATATGTTAAAACAACGATACCAAATGGGTTCTTGGGGAAACTGGTCTTGCAAGAAGCCATGGATCCATCCGCACACCTCAGCCACTGAATCTGAGCAATACGTTTACATACATGTCGGGTGGCCATTCACCCTTGAAGTTCACGGTCTGGTGGGAAGACGCGAGAACTCGAGCACAACCCAGTAGGTGCTGGAACCGAAGTTAAGTAGCAGGGAATGGGAAACATGGCAGGGAAGAGATGATTTCTCCCTGGGAGGGACAGGGTGATCATGAGAAAGGACTTTGCAGCAGCAGAGCTATTTAAGCCTGGGAAAACAGTGATGGAGGAGAGGAAGAGGAGGAAGGGGTATCAGTGGTAGTCGTTTTCCAAGAAGGAAGAGGAGAGGCGGAGGGGGAGGAGAAGAGGGAGAGGAAGTGTCGGGGAAGCAGTTTCTCAGGCAGAGAAGCCCGAATGGGAAGAGCAGCTCCCCGGCACCGGAGGCGGGACGGGTAAAGCCCAGGGTAGAGCTTCCCATCTATTTGGGTAACAGTGACTAGTCCAGTGTGGCTGAAACTGGGGCCAAGGATGGAGTAATAGGAGTTAGTCTAGAAAGCTGACAAATACTCACAGAGTACTTCACGTGTTCGGGGCAAAGGTAACATTTGCTAATGTCAGGAACAGGATGGAAGAAAAGCGCCAGAGACAATACTGCTGATGGCCGACCTCTGCCCCAGCGGCCGGGTGAGGTCACAGGCGGGCGGCCAAGCGAGCAGGGCGAGAGCAGTCAAGGACTCCAGTGGCTCTAGTGTGGGCTGGCCTGGCCACCTACTCGCCACATCCCCTTGGGGCTGTCTTTCCTCATGTGTGAAATGAGTGGCTTGGAGAGTGGGGTCCACAGAATCCTTTATCGCTCCAAGAGAAGACGATGGTCCCTCCAAGGAATAGAGGACAGGAGAGATGGGGTGGGGTCTCCTTCTGAGCGCTTATTAACTTGTGGCTCCCACAGACATCACTCAGAGAACCCAGAGGGACAGAAGCAAAATCAAAAGACATTTTCAGAAGATGGATGACTGAAGGGGGCTGACATATGTGTGCGAGTTTGGGGAATTTATGCGGGCAGCCTCATGGTCATAAATAAAATCCCTTTCTCTTACCCAAAACCTCATTCGGGGGTTAAACACCGGGCACCGCAACAGACAATTTGGCTGGATCTCCCGCCCCGCGCCTCACTTGAATGAAAAACAGCAGTCCCCAGGCAGTGTAATGGGTTCGGTCGCCTCTTTGCAAACATCCATATTGTCACCGGCGGACGAGCAGGGCTGAGGACGAGCAGGCGGCACAATTCATCTCTGAGATTCTTCATCCTTTCCTACAGCTTTGCTCTCACAGCTATCTATCCCGAGGCGGAGGGGTATGGAAGGAACCCCAGAAAGCACCAAATGTAGGGAGAAGTGACCCCTGGAAGGGGGTGCGGGGAGCCGCGCACCTCCTTTTCCCGTGCGCCCCTGGGGGCCACAGCAGGAGCCAGCCCCACCCCACCCCCCACCGGTGGCTCATTGTGCTCCAGGCTGCCTGCTGCCCAGCTCAGCTACTTGTTTTCTTGACCTACTTCTCTTCCCCTCCAGAGCCCCTCTGGAGCCCACAGTAATTAGCACCTCTCCGTCCATTAGGTTCAGGAGACTGGAAAAAGCTCTCGGTCCCAGGATAACCAAGGAGACGGAGAGATGGGGAAAACAGGTCCTGGCATTCCGGGTTAGGGTTTTCCTTTTCTTTTCTTTCCCTTTGTTGGCTTCACTCTGCTTCCTGGCCTCCGTGGGGGAGGAGGCCTGGTTTGACCTTGCCGGCCGGCAGGGCGCCTGGCTGGAGATGGGCTGCAAGCGGCCCGGCGTGAACCAAGACAGAGGGCCAACATCGTCTTGACAGCACTGGCCAACCGATGCTCCAGGAGCGGGGACGGGCGCAGGAGGGGTCCTTCGGAAGCCCTCCACTGTCAGCCTAGCAGCCAAGAGAGGGATCTGTCGGCTCCGCTGTCTGCTCCCTCCTGGAGAACCGGTGTTAGGACAGCCAAGGCCGTGAGGCCCTGCGGTCTCTGGCTCAGTCCCCTTCCGCTTCCCATTAGCGACAAATGGAAATTGATGGGTTACCGCTTTATCCACTCATTTAGTGGGGGAGAAAACCTCGCGGCAAACGCTGAATAACTGTAGGCCTCTTATAAATTAAGCATCTTAAGGATACGAACCATTTTGCATTGCTGCTACGCAGAATTAAATTAGGTTTTGAAGTTTTGGTAGAAAGGAATGGGGATGAGGGAGGGAAGATTTTGTTTTTAATTCCTTGCCTTTAAGCATGCAGAGCGGCGAGCCGGGAGCAGGGGGAAGGGAAGAACTAAGTCACCTGTCTGCATTTCTGATTCCAATCAGCCGCTGCTGCATATGCATGGAGAAACGGGCCCAAGAGTCCACGAGGGGCAGCCCGGAGACCCGAGGTGCATGGCCTAGCCGGGGTCTCGGCTTGCGGCTCGCCTCTGCCCACCGCCAGCAGGCCAACCTCTGGGACTCCAGACCAGTCCTGACTGCTAGTGGCTTAAAGCCAATCTCCTGGGACTCGGCATCAAGATACCTTCTGTCTCAATCAGCCTCTAACACAGGTTCAGGTCTAGGATGTAGGATCCCCAGTCTGGGAAGAGGGGCATCAGATGGGCACCTATCTGCAGAACCCGCCTAGGTTTGAGTCCTTCTGGGGCTGTTGCCTCACCTTGCCCCAGGGGCCCTGCTGTTAACCCAGGCTTCTTACGACCACCGACCACCTGCCTGGGCTTCCCACTGCTGTGCCCCCACCCATCTGTCCACACTGACCCGACTCCCCATACACACAGTCCCCCAATCCCTGACAGCCCACGTCAGCTGTGGGCTGTCAGACGAACGCACAGTGCACGCCGGCCTAAACTCTCTCCTTGTCCCTGCAGTCCGGGCTGTCTCCCTACGACCCACACTGGCAGTACCTGAGCCTGCAGCGAGTGAGGCTCGAGCCGTTGTGGGGAAGAGGAGGCACCTGGCTTCCCCAGCACCCCCACGTTCCCCGGGGAGGAAGGCCTTGCTGCGGGACCGGGGCTGCTGCCGGGGGGGGGGGGGGGGGGGGGAGCAACACGGCCTGCCCGCACCTCGAGCGGGCATCCCCCCTGCAGCGAGGCCCGGGAGAGAACATCAGTCGCCGAAGTGGCCTTGCCTCCCTCTCTAGAACCAGGCCAGCGAGAACCGACGCACCAAGTCAAGGGCCCTGCCAAGCAGCCAGCCAGGGCTCCCCGAGAGTTGTCCCTGACTAGATCTGAGGCACACTCTCCAGGAAGCCTTCCTGGATTGATCAGAGACTAGGAGAGGTATCTCTTCCCTAATCTCCAGCCCTGGATTTAGAATCCCCACAGCCATTCCCACCCTCCTACTTCGGTCTTCACGTGCCAGGCCGAGTCCACCACAAACTGTAATAGGGACTCGGGGTCTTCATTCTCCCCACAAGGGGCCTGGATGGACTGACCTCCGGATTGGAGCTGGGAGCCTCTCGGCGGCACCCCACCCCACCCCCGGCCCCCACCACCGCTAGCCCAGCTGAACTCAGCCCGGGCTCAGTGCACCAGCAGATGTTCCCTGCGAGCCCCTGGGCTCGAGGCAGGGGTGTCAGCCAGAGCCGGGCTGCCCCCAGGGTGCCACGCGAGCAGGACTTACCGATCCTCAAGGAGTGCGGGCTGCAGGCGACCATCACGAGCCACGCGGGAAGCAGCACCAAAGGCGCCGAGACGCGGGGCATCTTCTATAAATCCTCATGGAGCCCTCTGCTGGTCTGGGCATGACATAACTCTGTGAGAGAGAGGCGGGAGGGGCACGTGAGTCCGTGAGTCCTATGCCCCTGCTAGGTAGCCGCCCAACCAGCCCTGGGACCAAAGTTGCCGCCCACACAGCCTCCGTGGGGAGGGCCTCCAATCGGCAAAGCCCCTGGTAGGGAAGCTCCAGGCCAGCTCCAGGCCTTGGTCCTTGCTCCCTAGGCCAGGCCCACAGAAGGCTCGGGTTTGAACTCCAGTCCCCTGATCCAGTTGGGAGCCCAGGAGACTAACTAACCAAATGATGTGAGGGGCTCCGCGGCTTTGAAACCTCTAAATGGGATGAAAACCCTCATCTGCTCTTAAGAAACAAGAGCCATGAGTGAGCTGAAGAGACGGGGTGACAAGGCTATGCCACTGCCCCCGGGGCACGCCGTGCGCCCTGCTCTGCTCACTGGGGAGTGGTGTGGGGAAGGGGCTGGGTTCGAGTCCTGCTCCTCCACAGGCCTGCGAGGTGGCCTTCAGGACGACTCTCCTGACCCCTCAGCTCAGTTTCCTCACAGGTGAAACCAGGATGACGTCCCCCAGGTGGGAGAGCTGAGCCCCAGACCGAGAGAACAGGGGAAAAGCAGCTGCGCTCAGGCCTGGCCTAAAGGATGAGCTACCCACCACCAGTCCCTCCCCGGCCCAGATGCGAGGCGTTCATTCTCAGCCAATACTGAGGTCATCGGCTGCTGTCCCCATCTGCTCCTGCTCCCTGCTGAAAACAAGCCCCTCCCTCCCCATCCTTTCTCCACCAATCTCCCTCCTGGGGCGGTGGGCCTGATGTCAAAACCAGAGCCATGGAGGGAACAGCCTCCCCCCAGGCAGCATCGGCACTGTCCCCTCCCTGAGACCTCTGACACCCTGACAACAGCGCCTGCAGCCTGCCAGCAGCACCCCACTAAGGGGGTCACGGTGGGGCTAGCAAGCACGTGGATATGCTAGCCCCAGGTCGCCCTCAGTTAGGAAAGTAGTATTGAGAGGATTCTTCCTCCCACTCAATCCAGACAACCCAACAGAAAGTGGGCAAAGACTAGGACAGATGCTCTGCTAATAACTGTATCCAAAAGCCGAGATAAACATTAACATTCGAAGAGGGTTCCAGCTTCACTGGGCCTCAGGAAAGGCAACTTCAAACCACAGTAAGATACCGCTATGCACCCACCAGGATGACTCTTTAAAAAAGACAGTATCAAGTGTTGACAAGGATGTGGAGCATCCGGAACCCTGGTACGGTGTCGCGGCAAGTGCAAGTTGATAGAATGGATTTGAAAAACTGGTCTTTATGCTCTCGAAACCCAGAGCTTTGCACGTACCCGAGGGACCCGGCAACCTCACAATAAGCCTATTTCCAACAGAATGTGCACGTATGTGCTCAGATGTGTTAGATATGTATTAGAATGTTCACAGCAGCACTTTGCATTTCTCCAAACTGGAAGCTACCCAGCTGTCCGGCAGCAGACTGAAGAAACACAGTGTGTAGCCACACAACGGAATGTACGTGGAAACGAAAATTAATCGACAACGACGTGTTGGGCTTCAGGATGAATCTCACAAACATAATTTGACCAAAAGAAACCAGGAACAGAAGAATACATACAATATGATCCTTTCTGTAAAAAGTAGAAAAAACGGAGTGGCTCGGTCGGTTAAGTGTTTGCCTTTGGCTCAGGTCATGATCCCGGGGTCCTGAGATGGAGCCCCTCATCAGGGGCTCCCTGCTCAACTCCCTATTTAACAAGGAGTCTGCTTCTTCTCCCCCCGACTCCTGCTCACTCGCACTCTCTCTCTCAAATAAAATAAAATCTTAAGAAAGGGGGGGGGGGTGCCTGGGTGGCTCAGTGGGTTAAAGCCTCTGCCTTCAGCTCAGGTCATGATCTCAGCGTCTTGAGATTGAGCCCCGCACCAGGGCTCCCTGATTAGAAGGGGCCTACTTCCCCCCACCTCTGCCGGCCTCTCTGCCTACTTGTGACCTCTCTCCTCTCTGTCAAATAAATAAATAAAATCTTTAAAAAAAAAAAAAAAGTATAAAAAACTGTTAGAAGGCTTGCTGGTGGTTACCCCTGGGGGAGGGCAGTGACTAGAAGGGGCATGTGGGGGTCTCCTGGGGGTGCTGGCAATGCCCTGTTTCTTACTGTAGGTGCTGGTTACGCAAGTGTGTTCAGTTTGTGAAAACTCCCTGAGCTGTATACTTATGATTATATTCACTTTTCTCTGTGTGTGTGTGTGTGTGTGTGTGTGTGTGTGCGTGTGTGTGTGCGCGTGTTGCATACTTCAGTAAGTCTTTGTTTAAGCATCACACAGTCGATGTTCCAGCCACACCCAGCACGAGGCAGCTTCCTAGGCACCCCTGGTTCCCTCTGCCTGATGCTCCTCTCCCTGACCCCTGCCATCTGCTAGAATCTGGAGCCCCGCTATGTACCAATATGACAGCCTATGGTGGCTCTTACAGCACTTTCTCCCATTAAGGTGTTTTATGTGCCCACACATGGGATCAGTGTGGACTTAAGGGCAAGGACAGTTGCCAGCCTGCTGTTGACGCCCAGAATCTACTTACACACACCAGGTACACAGTAGGAACTTGTTCGATGAATAGAAGGGCTCAAGCAATCACCTGCTATTGGGAGTCAGAGTTAAAGAAAGGTCAAGGACGAAGACAAAGGCAACTCTGCCGTCGGCAGATCAGGCCCAGAAGCCCTGTCCTTTCGTTCACGGGTGTTGGTGCGAGGCTAGATTGCACCACACACAGTCTCAAGAGAAGCCTGACATTCTTCCTTGTTACGGATAAAGTTGATTGTTCGGTGACTGTCTCCCCACTGGAGCGCAAGCTCAAACAAAGGCGGTGGGGCGGGGAGCTGAAATCTTGTTCGTCTGTCTCCTTGGGGCCCGGAACAGGGCCTGGCATATATTACAGCCTCGATAAATATTTGTTGAATAGATAAATGAATCAGCTGTCAAAGAGGAAAGAACTGTAAAAATCTGGGTAGGCTATATAACAGCAATACTAACTATAATCATTTATGTCAAATGCCTTCCATTTATGCCCGATCAGCACGCTGCATGGTAATTATTATTCAGACTGCTAAATAGGTGTCAGATTAGCCTGTGTAAATTCTATTTGATGACACAACTACACTCCTTTCGTGCAGGCCTGACTCTTGCGGTTCATGGCCCTAAAGCCTAGCTGAGCCTGGAGACCATACGTAAAGACAGCGAGGACAGGGGTCCTGGGCCACTCTGGAGCCGCCTCGACTATATAACCCGGGGCACAAAGACGAGAAATAATCTCCTCCCAAACCTTACAGGAATCAAAAGAACCACAATGTTACATGATTGTAAGGCTCGCTGGTTTGCAAAATTCTTTCCACGCTCTTTCCTCTTTAATCTACAGGACAATCTCTATCACAGCTGAGGAAGCTGAGCCCAAGAAAGGTGAAGTGCCTCGCTCACGGCCACACAGCCGTCAGGAGGCAAAGCCCGGGCAGCCAGGTCTCTGACTCCACTGGCTTCTCTTATATGGCTTTACTGTTTGTTTGCACATAAGAACAGAGAGCGGAAGCTTTCAGATTCTTCATCAAAAAGCAAATATGAGGTCTTGTTTTCATTTTAATGTTTAGATGAATCTGGCCTTAGAACCAAAGAGGGCAGCCTTTATCAACTAGAAGTATCTGAATAATTTAGGGAGGAAGAAGAAACGATCCTGGAGATAGAGCACCAAGGCCCCCTGCCCACTAACACTGTCCCCCCCAGGGAGTTCCCCTGCTCCTGGGACTCCTTACCACCTGCACGGTGTGGCTTCTAAATCAGCATCCCATGCCCAGCACCCTGGCACAATACAGCTGCCTCCCGCAATTCTGAGCACCTCGGACACACCACGTTCTATGCAAAGAGTAACATCCCCCCCTCGGCCACCAGCTGCTTCTCCTCGACCCTCCGTCCTGGTAGGCAGCACCACACCCCACTCGTCACCCAAGCCAGACAGCTGAGAGTCACCCCAGATGTCTCCCTCCCCACACCCCATTCTGATCAGTCACCCCGTCCCGACAGCTCTGCCTCCTAAACCCCATGACTGTCTCTGCATCCCCATGGACTGCCACCCCCACGCCACCCCCTCAGCAATGACCTGGACTCTGGTCAGAGCAGCCTTCCTGGCCTCCCTCCCTTGGGTCTTTCCCTCCCTCCCGGGGTGGTTCTCCAATCAGCTGCGAGGCGGGGCTTCTTACCGAAATGCAAACATGATAATGACACGCGCAGCCCGGTCTCCCCTGACTCTCTCCTGCCTCCAGGATCAAGGGCAAACTCCTCAGTCCCACAGGCAAACCCTTCACGAGCTGGATCCCGCTCACCTACCCGTGCTCCCCACCCCACTGCATCTGCCATTCCGGCAGAACCTGAGCCCCGACTGCCCCAATATGCCACCTGTGTGGGAGCCTCCACATGGGATGTGGTCTCGACCCCTGATGGTCTGGGAACGGTTTTCTACAGGCTCACTGCGTTATCTCCCCTCCAAGGCTTCCTGCGATCTCTTCCCCATACACTGCCACCACACCTGGAACGTTCTTCCTCAGGGCACACAGCCGGCTAGGAGGAGGCCGTCTGCTCACGGAACCATCAGTGGTGATGGGAGGGACTGTGCCAAGCCCCTAGCATGCTACTTGGCACATAGTAGGTGCTCTATTAATATTGGCCAAACGAACCAATGAACAGATGGCATCCAAAAGGCATTGGCTGGGGCATCTGGCTGGCGCCCATGAGCAGAGCATGTGACTTTCACTCTTGGGGTCATGGGTTCAAGCCCCACGTTAGGGATAGTTTACTTAAAACAATAAAGGGGCCATTAAAAAGAAAAAAAAGCATATGCTCAGCTTGCACCAATATGAAATGAATTGCCAGTTGATGTATATACTTTGTATATTTGCTGTAGTTCAAACAATCTAAGGGGACATCACGGTGTGGATCCGGGCAAAGAGGAATCACAGCATGGGGAGGGAAGCAAGCACGTGCCGCTCTCTGCCGGCAGAATTTTAGTTCAAAGCAGGTATCTAAGCATGGCTTTGGCCCTCTGGAGGTCTCTGTCCCCACCTAACCAGAGCTGGGCCTCACTCCTGGACTTTTGGGAACTTGGAAGGCAGAGGGTCGACACGCAGCCCCTTCCTGTGTCACTGAGGGCGCCGGTCTGGACGACGTGGGATAGCTCCGCAGATCGGGCCACACCGGGAGGGAAGCCAGGCCGGCTTTCCTTTCGTGCAGGCCTGACTCTTGCGGTTCATGGCCCTAAAGCCTAGCTGAGCCTGGAGACCATACGTAAAGACAGCGAGGACAGGGGTCCTGGGCCACTCTGGAGGGAACACTCGACTGAGGGAACACTCTCGACTGAGGGAACACTCTCGAGCGGCTTACTCCCTTCAAAGCCCACCTCCTCGTCAGGAACACGGGAGCAGCGATGCCTACCTCACAGGGCGATGAGCACGAGGAGAGCAGGGAACACCTTGGAATTTTCCACCTGTGTCTCCAATGCCTAGCACAGGCTGGCACATAGTAGGCACTCAAAAAATATCTGTGGAAATAATGAACGACTCCAGTCAGATAACATACGTGGAAAACTCTCTGGCAGTGTGAAGTCTTTACCCGTGACTTACATTTGGAGCCTTTGCCCACAAGGAGCCTACGATCTAGAGCCCATCTCTTGGCGGCACAGGCTGTCCTGGGAAGCTCCGGCCCTCGCCGTCCACAGTGGCGGGCAGCGTCTGACGTCCACTGCCCCCTGAGCGCTGGAAGGATGTGGAAGGAGCGCTTACCTGCCCGGGGACGGCGTCCTCACCCAAACACCAAAAATCACTCATCCCCACCTCTTTCGAAAGAAGAACCTAATTTCCAATTTTTTCCCCCAGAATCTCAGGATGGGTGAGCTTCCTCAGGCCAGAGGATCCCTAAAGTCTCCAGACATCTCTGGCCCACTCCTCGCTCATACTCTTGAGTGCAGGTGCGATGAGGGCAGGCCCTTCTCCCCGCTCACTCACTGCCGGGCCCTTCAGCACCAGGAACAGCGCCCGGCTCCCTGGGGCCCGCAAAAGGGCCTTGTCCCAGGCGTGCCTGAGTGCTTATTTCCGTCCTCTCTCCACAACCAAACCACGAGTTCCTGGGGAGCAGGGGAACATCTCTTCTGCACACGTAGCCTCCCGGCCCACTCTGCTGTGGGGTCTACACTGAGCAGAACTCGGTGAGTGTCTGTGGATCCCCAACCCACACCGGTTTGCACACACATGCCCCCAGCACAGCGTGTCGCCGGCTGACCGCGTTCAGGCAGTGAGCGTGCGGCCTGGAGCCCCTGGCCCAGCTGTGCGCCTCGCCTCTCCTGGTGTGTCAGCAGTCCCTCTCCCCGTGTCTCTCTCTCTCTCGTCCTCGTAGGGCTGTTGCACCATTAATCGTGATTTTCCAGGGTGGGTCCGACAGGCGGCTGACGGCCGCCAGACAGTGTTTGGTGACAGAGGTGACAGAGGAAATCAGAGGGGCGGCCAGATAGATTACAGGTTTTCTCTCGTCTGTGGGCAACAAGATCTTGATTACTCCTCATGACGCTCCAGCTCCTCAGGACAAATGGATGTGGGCTTCTCGGCTGCTCCGACTCCCCTGGCTGGAAGACACTCCCAGCAGCAGCCAGCGGTGCAGGGAAGTGTGCAGGGAAGCAGGGTGGCCAGGGCAAGGGAGTGGGGCCGCCCCAGGCCCTGTGGTCCCCTTGAGGGAGAATCAAGCTATGGGGCCGGACACGGTTGGGAAGCACGGGTAAGTTTTCCGTCTGCCCCGCAAGCAGTGTGATGCCGGGATCCTGGGAGGCGGGGACCCGGGTGTTCACGAGCTCTGGGGAATCTACTCCATGCTGACATTTACTGAACGTACACTTTCTATGTGCAAAGTACGATTTCAGCCTCTGTGCTCCTCCGAAGAGCCCTGGGAGGCAGATTCTCGCACCTTCTCCACCTGCAGACGTGGAAGCCATAGGTGCTGAGGTTGAGTGAGACCCGCTAGGGTCACCTGGCTGGCCGACGGGAATACCAGGCCGCCGGCTCCAAGACCGATTTGTTCTCACTATTCTCTACATGTGCCTTCTCTTTGTATCCCAGAACTTGGCACACAGTTGGTACTTGAGGAAATGCTGGAATGTGATTATAATGATTATCATGATGTTGAAGAAGAGGAGTCAAATCCAAATCGATCTAGGGCCCATCTGTACAATTTTCCCATCGGGGGAAGCAAGCGACAGAGAAAGGAGTCTAAGTGTCTCCCTTGGCCAAATGATCAGCCCGGGCGTCCTCAATTTTTAGGCTTTACCATCAGGAGATGCGTCCAGGAGTTTGTGATGAGTTACGATGTGATAGGTTAGCCAAAGGCACCTTGCATTGGCTGGACCCGGTCTGACTCGTCAGGGTAACTGAAGAGCGGTGGCCGGCTCCACCCAGGCCTGATATCGGGGAAGGGTATTCAAGGAGCAAAGCAAATGCAGGAGTCTGCTAGCGCTCAGGACACGTGACAAGGGAGAGCTGTCCGCCATTCTCGGACACTCATGAGCAGGACATGAGGAATAACCAGTCTCTTTTCCCCTCCAAGCCACCTCCCGTGTAGATTTCAGACTGAAGCCCTCAATCCCCTTCTAAACAATTGCCCCTCACCAGAAGCCAGAGCAGACGTCCCCGGTTTCCCATTCCAAAGGCCACTGTCTGTCCTTAAGCAGGTCTCTTAAGCTCTGAGAGCTCCATTTCCACAAACGAGAACCGTGGCCAAGGGCACCTCCCTTGAAAAGCTATTGCAATAGATTCTACCTCTAATGCAACCAGTCAGTGTGAACTTCCTCTCTTTCCTCTCTGCACCGCCCCACCCCCATCCAGGGCTCCCTCCAGCCCTACGCACAGGCAC
>CM052815.1:78681880-78710798 GCA_028533885.1 Nasua narica
CCTCCACCCCATCCATGCCACTCACCTCCGGCCCACTCCACTGCGAAGCGGGGGGTCAAGGTTTCTCGGGCGCCTGCTTTCTTTTGGAGCTGCCTGGTTTCCTTTAGTCCCTACGTGTTCCTGCTTACTTCCTCAACATCCTGGATGACGTCTGTCTTTGGAGCAGGCTTACCACCTACCCTTTGCTTTAGGGCAAAAAAATGGCACCTCCCTCCTCTCACCTGCTGCGTACATACCCCAGAGAACAAGAAGACAGTTTTTTTCCCCCCGTGCTCTACAGGTTCATAACTGCAGTAATTCATCTCTTCTGCGCTCCTTCCTTAATTGTGAGTGGCAGTCACGTTCCCGCCCCCGTGTCAGTTTAGCTCAACTCCGTGCACCAGGCCTTGGATTCCTCCTCATTAGTCACCCTCTCTCCCTCCCCTGCGTCTCGCCACCCTTCCCTCCTGGGCCTCCAGCCTCCCCTTCCTGGGGTGAGCTGATGCCCCGCCTTGAGCTGACCGGTCCGGGGGCGGGCACCTTACCTCTAACTCCCACTGCCACGTGGGCCCGATAGGCTCAAGTCGCCCTGATTCTCGGGCAGGTGGCTGCTTCTTGGAGCTGTGCCAGAGCAGCTTCCGAGGCTGACTGTTCTCTCCTGTGGCTCCGTCAGTGAGTTGCGGGGCCCTTTGTCACAGCTGCGTGGCATCTGGGACTGCAGGAGCCTCTGGGGGTCATTTTGCCCCTCCCTTGCCCTCTGCCTTTCCCACCAAGGAAGAACCTTCTTCCCAGGCTTCTTGCCATGGGCTTCTGTCCTTGCATCAGGGCAAAGACGCCCGCCTCCGGGGCCGCACCCCCGCCGTCCCGGCCTCTTCTCTCGACCACTTGTTTATGGCTTCCCAGCCTCTCTGTCGTCTGGGTGACGGGAGCACCCAGCCAAGACAATCCGAATTAATTTTGCAAGTAAAATTTCATCAGACGACCTATCAAGCGCTTCGCTAAATCAAGACATATTACATCTTGTGTGTGCCCTGAGCCCATTTATCATGATAGTCAACCCCTGAAATGCCAGACACGCTTAGGCCAGAAAGGAGGGACGTTCTAATGTGAAGTGAGAAGGGTCTTCCTTGTCTCTAGATGCGTGACCCGAGAGGCTTCGCTCTGCTTCCCCCCTGCCCAGAAGGCATTGTTGATGGTACTTGAGATTCAGGGTCAGATGGCCCTGAAACAGAACCCCTGCTTTGATGCTTCCTCACTGTGCAACCCTGAGCAAGTTGCTTAACCTCTCTGAGCCTCTGTTTTCTTGGGGGTGAAATGGAAATCATATCCACCTTAGAGGAGAGGGCTGTTCTGAGGTTAAATGAGATGAGCCTCCGTGAAGTCTCTGATGGCAAGGACTCTATGAATGTCCGTTCCTTTCCCCCATACGAGGTAAGTTACAAACCCCATGGACGTTCTTGGTTCCGACGTGCTGACGTGGAGGTATCCGCATATGACATGAAGGATAGGAAATTAACCAGCGTGGAGGTGCTTTGCAGGTTACAAGGACCTGTGTGCAGTTGACAGAGGGGAGGGAGATGGCCTCAGGGCAGTTTCTGTTCACACAGAAAGAAAGTAGGCAGAAGTTGTCTGTCCCCTCCAGACGTGGTATGGGTTCCGTAGGTTGGTCCCTCTCTTGTGTCTTACTTTTTTCTCGCCCTGGCTCATCACCTGTGAGTTGCTGGTTTAACAGAGACTTCTGAGATCCTCGATAGGGCCTCCCTACGGCGATGTTGATGGACTCTCACCTTTCTGCTTTGTTGTTTGGCTTGTTCCTCTCACCTTTCCAGGCAACAGTTGACTAGAGCCATTTAGCAGCAGATAGAGACACGTGCTCTCTTATCTGCTGACAACTTGGGTCAGGACTCCTTCCAGAGAAGTCTGGGGGTGGTGACCCCCATGGGATATGACCAAGACCCCCTTCGTGATGATTCTCCTCTAAGCCTGGCCTCCTGGGAGCTGGGAAAGTGAGGTCCTGGGCTCCCCAGGACTGGTTTTGGCGGAAGCCCAGGCTCCCTAGTTCCCTCTGCCTTCTCACCTGTGCATGCAGGAGGCTCGTGGGCACCAGCGCCGCTGTGAAGGCCAAGAGGGCCAGACAAGAATCTTTCTGTCCACCAGGAGCTCCCAGTCCTGATTGCAGTGGTGCCGAAGAACAGAGTGAGTTACAGGATGTAACTTACTTATTTAAGAACCACAATTAAAAAAAAAAAAAATATATATATATATATATATATATATCTCGGCCACTTTAAATATTTCCATGCAAATGGACCTAAGAAAAGGATCACTAATAGGCATCTCTCTTAGACAGTATACACAGAGCCCAGTGTGATTATCCTTCTCGTTACTCAGCGTCATTATTAGAAACATCATCTACTACCTGGACATTCTGGGTCCCACACTAAGTGGACCCAAACTGCTCTCTTTTTGGGTTCTTTACCCATTTTGTGATTTTTACCTCTCTCCTTTATCAGTTGCTTCTTGCTGTTTTGGTCAGCCTGCCTGCCTCCCTCCTGTTTTGCATTTAGTATGAATAAACTCTGTTAGCATTAGGCATAGAAGAGAGTCTGGAAGGGTCTCTCTTGTTTATTTTGAGGGTCTTTTTTTTTTTTTAAAGAGAGAGCAAGAGAGCTTGGGGGTGAGGGCTGGGAGTAGGAGGTAGGGAAGAGGGAGAGAGAATCTTTTTTTTTAAAATTTTTTTGTTTTATTTGAGAGAGAGAGAAAGAGCATGAGCCCAAATGGGGGCAAGGAGGGGCAGGGGGAGAGGGAGAAGCAGACTCCCAACCAAGCAGGGAGCCCAAGGTGGGGCTCCATCCCAGGACCCCAGGATCACGAACCCGAACCAAAGGCAGACACCCAACCGATGGAGCCACCTAGGCGCTCCGAGAGAGAGAATCGTAAGCAGGGCCCACGTCCAGCATGGAGCCCGACACGGGGCTGGATGTCATGACCTTGAGATCATGACCTGAGCCGAAATCAAGAGTCGACGCTTAACCAACTGAGCTGACCAGGCGCCCCCACACTGAATTTATCAGTGAGTCTACTTAACGAAATAAGGAATGAAATTGAATGGATCAGAGTTGTATCACTGGAAAGCAAGAGAGTATTTCCATCAGCTCTACAAGAGACAATATGATAGTGGGTAAGACTGAGTCAAATTGGGACTCTTGTTTCAGCCCTTCTGTTTACTAGTTGGGTGATTTTAGATTGCTCTATGCCTCAGTTTCCTTGCCTCAGAAATGGGATGATTCTAGTGGCTGCCTCATAGAGTTGCGAATTAAATGACAAGACAGCTGTTAAAATTGCTTGGCACGTATCTGGCCCATAACGAGCACGGGAATGTTAATAACAATGATAAAAAAAAAAAAAAGCCGAAAGGTTTGATCTGGTGGCAGAGTGGTAGAGATGCTGTGAGCTTTGTGCGGGGGTTTTCTAGGTCCCATTCCTCTCTGCCCAGGATTTCCTCTTCCTCCTCCTTCCTCTCTTCCACGCCTCTGGGAAGATCTTTATTTGGTCTCAGCGCTGGATAGATATTAATGCCGAAATGTTAGGGCTGGAGATTTCCACAGCCTTTGAATAATAGGCATTTGGAAAATTAAATATTTCTGTCAAGTATGCCATAAATCTTGGCTGTTTAGGAAGGTGAGAGATTAAAATTGCAAAGCAGCCGGGGAGGGAGCGTGCGGTCCAGCCCCTGTGTGCGGTCTCAGGGCGGGTGGGGCGCCGGGGGGCTCCCGGCCCCTGTGGAGCAGGGACCAGAGCAGGCCTGAGGGGTAGGGAGGGGTAGGGAGGGGTGGAGAGGCCTCAGCCTGGTGCGGGTCCTCAGCCTGGCAGACTTTGAAGTTCAGATGGTTTTGATGTTGTAGATCTGCATCTGGCCCGCGCCTGCTGGGCTTCAAGCCTTCTTCTCTTCTTCCCCTCCCACTTCAGCTTTTCTGTCCCCGCACCGGCCCACCAGCGAGGGGCCCCCGGCCTCCTCCCTTCTCAGAGGCATCGCGTGGCTCCGTGGACAAGAGCCACCCTGGAAGGGGGTCGCCCGGTCCGGGGGTCCCCGGCTCCGGCAAAGGCCGAAGCCGTGAGAGGGTCTTGTGTAGAGAAAGGGTCTCCCGGCCCCCACAGAGGGGCACGGCACGTTTTCCCAGGGGTCAGGACACAGCAAAGACAAGGAGATGTGGGTGGGGCCTCTTTACACGGGACGCTCAGTCTTCCAGAAGAACAAGGCCATCCTGCCCCTCCGTCTCCCCTCCCCCAGCCCCGGGATGGCCCAGGGACCCTCAGCCTCACGTGTGTTGCTCTCCTGCCTTCTTACCCGGTCACGTAGCAGGACTTGACCCTTGTCTACCTCACTGCATACGTGTGGTGTTAAGAGTGTGAATTAGTCATCAGTTTTGGGGGGAACCCACCTGAAAGGGGCTACCAGCAAAGCAAAGCCTGTCTAGGGGAGAAGAACCAGGGCTGGTGAAGAGACTGAGAGCTGAGTCATGTTGTTACCTTCATGCATTCACTTACTCCGCAAGCGCGGATAAGCGCTTGGAACATTCCTGATACGCCGGATACCTAGGAAGTATAAGTACCAGTGAGAACAGACTGTCTTACCTTGTGTTGGGCATTGGGCTAAATCCTTTAAGCACGTTCATTCATTTAGCACCAAGAGTCTTTAGATAACATTGTTATCCGTTTTCATAAGTAAGCTGTGATTCAG
Organism: Nasua narica; assembly: GCA_028533885.1. Lineage (NCBI taxonomy): Eukaryota > Metazoa > Chordata > Mammalia > Carnivora > Procyonidae > Nasua > Nasua narica. The sequence goes on from CM052815.1 coordinate 78,686,601, forward strand.
AGAAATGAAGTGACCCTCCCAGATGGGAAAGCTGAGACTCACACCCACATCTTTTATTTTTTTAATATATATTTTTTAAGATTCTGTTTATTTATTTGAGAGACAGAGAGCGAGAGAGCATGAGCCCGGTAAGGGGCAGAGGGAGAAGCAGACTCTTATCTGAGCAGAGAGCCCGATCTGGGGCTCGATCCCTGGACTCCGAGATCGTGATCTGAGCCCAAGGCAGATGCTTAACTGACTGAGTCACCTCGGTGCCACCACATCTGACTTTTAATCACTTTGGATCACTTGGCCAATAAGGCCTGTTGGAAATTCAACAGGGAGTCCAGCTTTGCTCCTGAGAAGCTCGGTCTGGAAGGAGAGCAGGTGAGTATGTTTGAGGGGCAAACTCAGTCTAGGATGGATGGCCAGGGAATAGGGAGGGCTTCCTGGAAGAGGTGATACCTAAGCTGAGTCCAGAAGGATGCACAGGTGCCAGCCCAGGGAAGGGACAGGAGTAGGGTGTTGTGAGGCCGAGGGAAGAGCTTCAACAAACTCCCAGAATGGAGTGAGAACTTGTGTCTAGGTAACAGGAAGCAGGCTGGAACTAAGGTACGAGGGACGGAGAAGAAGCCAGAGAAGGGGCAGAGATCAGACATGAAAGGCCTTCTGTGTCGGGCTGTAAGGCACCAGGAAGCCACTGTAAGGATTTACCCAAAAGGGGACAGGTTGAGATCCTCCGGTGGTGGTAGGACAGCTGGGTGATAAGAAGCAGAAAAATGAGGCTGTGGCAGATATCTGTGAGGAATGTGAGCTTAAACGGAGGTCTGCACGTGGGCAAACTTGAGAGACTCTCTGGAAGGCAGAATTGCGGGGACTTAGTGCCGATTAGGCATGGGGTGGGTTGCTATGTGTAGAGAAGGAAGGAGCCAGGTCTGAGGGACCAGGGTAGGCCACCTGTCCCCACGTATATGTGGCCCACCTGTGTGGTGGCCATGGGGATCCTCACCATGGACTCGAACTCTATTCTGGCCTCGTGTGGATGAAGGGAATGCATTCCCTGGCAGTGGGATGCACGTGATTATTGAGATGTCAGTCATGTCGGCAGGGGCCCAGCTGGCCCGGCTCCCACCTCTTAGTCCCTTCCAGGCAAACCCCTTCTTTGTCCCTTACAAAAGGAAGTAGGCTCTTTCTGTATTGGACATATGGACGGTGTCATTATTGGCCTCTTTTCTTGTATGGCCTGGGGCTTGCTTGCCCGGCCAGCACTTTGCTTGGCCTTGGCTGCTTCTAGGTTCCTAGCATATGGCCGTGGGGAAGGCAGCCGTCGGAAAGTCCCCAGTCTAGGAGCTCTAAGTTCCAAGTTCCCCTGCACCCCAGCTTCTCTGGGCTCTAGAGAACACCTTCTGGGGCCTGGATGAACTGGTACCCAAGGAGAAGTTTGTGAAAAGGAGATGAGACAACCCCTAAGTTTCTGGGTTTCCTGGGAAGAAAGTGTGGTAGGTAGCAACCTTCACTTTCTGTAGTAAAATGTGATCTTTTAAAATCTGAAGACGGAAAACTAAGTCCAGCCTTAGGCCGAGCTAGGCCAGGGGCTGGGAGGGAACACCAGCAGCCGTCTCGGGGGTTCACGGTGGCACGGATGGTTTTGTTCTCCAGCCAGCCAGCGGCTCTCTGCTTAGCACACGCAAACACTTCCGGAATTCTATCCTTTGGTCCAACACCCAAGGAAATTAGATGTGGTGCTCCCGGTTATTCGGCTCTGAATCCCCACTCCCTTCCTGGAGCTTCAGAAAAGCTCCCCTCCTGTTCAGAGAATTTATGAATCCCCATCTCCCTGTTCTGCTGCTTTGGCACCTGCCACACCTGGGAAGGGTTAGGCCCCCGGGCCTACCTGGAGCCCCAGCCACCAGTCTGGTTTGACTCCTGACTGCCGCCCGAGGGCCTGGCCCATTATCTGTCCATCACGGAGGAAGTGTGCCAGGCGGGTCTCATGAATTCAATACAAACTCCCAGGGAGCCTTGAGAGGCTGGGGGTTGGGGGTTGGCCGAGGGGGGGGCGGGGACGCGGGGTGGCAGGGTGGCCGTCATTGTCATTGTGGTGGCGAGAGAACGCGTGCAGTGAGAAAGGGTGGGGATGGGCGATGTCCAGGAGCACAGGATTCCTGGCCGAGGAAGGGCCCCGGGGGTCTAGGCGTGGCCGGCGACGGGGGCGGTGAGCCTGGAGCCCCCCGCCGGCTCCCTCTCACCACTTGTGCGAGAGGCCTTCGTTACTCTGGCAACTCGCCCCGCTCAGACGGCACCCGGCAGCTGAATCCAGCCCCTTGTTACGGAGGAAAATGCTCTCATTGAAGCGCCCGAGCGGAGCTTCTGCCTTTTATTGCGCCCGGCGCCACCGGCTTCCATTTGTAAACTTATTAGTGTGCGCGCGGCCAGAGGGCCCGGGAATCCGGGCGGCGGCGCGGGGCGACGGAAGGGGGCGACGGCCGCCGCATGCTAATCAGGGGGCCCCGCCGAGCCGAGGGGTGGTCAGGGCCCGCTTGCCGCGAGCGCCCCAGTCCCGGCCTTGCCCTTGGCCCTGTGGGCTCTGATTCCCTGACATTGCGCTAGGAGTGGGGTCGGGGAGGCGCATGGTTGGGGAGGGTCTTAGGACCCAGAGAGGAGAGAGGGGTCTCCTGAGGGCAGGACCCCCCCTCCACCTACACCCAGACGCCGGGATGGGGCGGCCTTCTCCTCTTCCCCCGGGGGTGCGGTGCCTTGGTCCTCAGGCCCGGTGCTCCCTGCAGCCCCAGCCCGTGGGCGCTTGCCCGGCCCCAGAGCGGAGGCAGCCAGCGCCCGGAATGATAATGCGCCCGCTCCTCCTTATTCTGGAGGGGCCGGGCGGTAGCCCGACAGGTGGGGCGGCCGGGCGCCCCGCTCCCAGAAGGCTCCCAAGCGGGCTGACGAACAGAGCGTGGGCCTTCCGGAAGCCGGCTGCTCTGGACCCATCTCCGGACTTCGCACAAGGGCAGCTCTTTGTTGACAGCGCCCCTCTCTCTCCCCCCATTTCCTTCGCTCCCGCCTCCCCCTTTCCGGTGATTGGCTCCACGCGGGGGCGGGGTGGGGGGGGCTTGTCTGAGCGGCCCCTCCCAGTCCTGCCCCTGACGCTGGGGACCCTTCGCAGGGGAGGTGGCACACACCTCACGGAGGCAGTGACGCTAGGGCAGGCGTGGGAGGACGGACTGCGGAGCCCGCGTCATCAGGCCCGTGGGGAGCGCTGTGCTGCTCTCCTGCCGGCGGGCGGAGGGGCCCAGTCGCCACTGCCACAGAGCTGGGCCAGAGCCGGGCCATCCAACATGGCTTTGCCTGCCTTGTGGCCACCAGCTGCTGACCTCATTAGGGCTGGTATCATGGAGGAGCCGGCGGTTAAAGGACCAGAAGAACCAGAGCTAAGTGGCTGCGAAGATATTGACAGGCTCCCTGGAATCTGGCTTTCCAATGAGCTGCTGCATCCCCTCCTCCTTTAATTAGCAGGAGGGAGCTGGACAAGTTGTTACAACTGCAGGGAAAACGATAAAAGATGGCTTTGTATTAGTGTGGCAAATTTTATTAAACTGAGAGAAAGGGTAACTGAAACATGACAGCCGTGTGTGTAGCGCCTCCTGAATTTGTAATAACCCAGTCTTGTTCTGAATCATCCCTGCGTTGGCAAACGGAATATAAAGCACTTAACAGATCCAATATTGTAGGAGGTATGACAGAGAACAGCCGAGTGGGGAGGGACAGGTAGGGGAAGAGGGCCTCCAACCCAGGGCAGCCTTGGCTGGTTAATGAGACCCGAGCAGAAATTCAGGGTTTGGCTCCCAGCTTTGTCTCATTAATTACTCCTGCCCCCCCGGTTCGCTCGCACATCTCGGTGTTTCCACTTATAATTCAGAGGTAGTATCTGGCCATGAGAGAAAACTTAACTAATAGCACATTAGTTGGTAGGGAAGGGACAAAGTCATCTTTTCCTAATGGGATAGAAAGTAAGATAAGAAGGAAATCAGGGAGGAAAGAGCTCAGCCCCACGGCAATGCTGGGCTTGGGGGAAGACTTGGGTACTCACACTGGAAGGGGGAGGATGCTGGGTTCACCGTGTATTGGCTGTGGGGCCCCTGGGTATCATTTTGGTGACAGACATGTGCGTGAGGCCCAGACAGGTTAAGTCCTATGTCCGGGCTTGCTCTCGCACCTGGGTCCTTCTGAGTCCAAAGTCTGGGCTTTGCCCGTAGCCCTGAGTCTCCGATTTCAGTTGACAAATGAAAAGGGGGAAAAAAATCATTTGTAGAGGCCCTAGTGTGAGGAATTATAGCTCTTGAACTCTAGGGGGATATCAAGATCTCCTGATCTAGGTAAGATATTATTTACTCTGCTTTTCAGAAGAAGTGACTGGGTTCCAGAGATTTTAAGCCACCCAGCCAGGAGGTACCTGAGGAGGGAGACCAGACGGCACATTCCTTCCTACTGAGTAAGGCCTCCGATGTCAGATAAATCCATGCTTTATTAAAACAGGGTCTATTTAAGATGATTGCAAGCTAAATCTATGGACTGATTACTCCTGCCATTTCCTACCTTTCGGTCCTCAGTGGAGACTGTCTTTTCTGTGGCTTTTCCTAGAGTTGAAGGCTGGCATTTAAATCTGACCTCTCCCCTCGCTCAAATTCTTCCTGCCCAAGACCGAGTTAGACCCTCTCAGGGGTTTCACTTCCCACTCAGGAGTGATTAACGTGTCCCTGTTCTCAGCACGTAGAGGAAATGAGCAAAGCACTTCTGTTTGGAAAAAAAAGAGAGAGAGAGAGAGAGAAAGAGAGAGAGGACAAAAATATGTAACACAACCCCAGGCTCCAGTTTGGGTTTGCAAAGTGGAAAACAAAACAGAACCATTTTCCAGGTACTTTTCTGTTATTGCCTCTATAATGTGCCCAAAAATATTTTCCAAGTGATTCATCTACAATCCAATAAGAACAACGGCTGTTGCCATTTGTAGGAAAGGAGCTGGAGAGCATTAGTGAGCCATTTTATTTTATGAGGGGGAAGTGGCCCAGGTGTTTGGAGCCGTTTGCCTGTGGCATCAAGGCCGGTGCCCGGGGCCTGTGTAGCCCCAGGCGGGGCAGCTGGCAGAGGTGCGAGTTGGCTGAGGCACCGAGCAGTCAGTACCCCGCGGCTAACTCGGGACGGGGCGACCCAGGCTGGAGGCTTTCAACTTCAGTACACTGGCCTTCTGCCACTCAAAGATCTCTTTGTCACCTGCCGACTTCCAGAAAGCGACATTAACCGTAATAATTCATGTTTGTAAGGGACTTTATATACAGTTTCCAGTGCTGCCTTTTAGCCATCATCTGGTGTGATCTCGATAAGCACCCCGAGACTGAAACAGGATACCGTCATCCCCATTTTACAGATGAGAAGACTGAGGCTTTGAAAAGTTCAGTGCTTTATCCAGATTAAGAGGCTCCCTTCCACCGCCACCTCTCTCCCCCTGCTGTTTCCCTATGTCCCTGTCCCCCTTGTAAAGACTGGGGATTTTCTGTTGAATTCTGATTTGGAGCAGGAGGTGTGGGCTGCCCCGTGTCAGTCACTGGGACAAGAGGAAGGTTGTTAACGAAGAAACAGGGGCGGTCACGGGGACGTCAGGGTGGCAGGGGAGAAACTCTGCCAGGCCCTACTCTGGCAAATACAGACCTGGAGGAAGCTGGACATAGGGAATGGTGCTTCTCCATAAAGGCGGGCAGGGGCTCCGAAGGGTGAAGTGGGAGCCTCAGAGTGGGTCTAAGTGGACCAGCAGAGGCCAGGTTGGATAGATGAGTGACCGTCTTGTTCCTTTCCCTTTCTTATTTCCGGGCTGTTAGAAAAGTCTTAATGAATCATTCCAGCTTCATTAGTTGTGCATTTGGGATTAAGGTGAAGGACCTGTGTCTGCAGCAAAGCTTCCTTTGGAGGGGGTGGTGGCTGTTCCGAGACCACCCTGTTGGGGTCAGCAGTAATAAGTGGGACCAGATGAAGCTTAGGGGACAAAGGTCAGGGAACAAAGAGCCTGCTGCCTGCCTCACTGGAAGGCCGGGGTTTGGGAATTTTGAAACCTAATTGTCCACAACACTGAATTTACGTAACACTACTGAACTGCACACTTGAAAATGATTAAGATGGTAAATTTTATTTTGTGTATTTTACCAATAAGAAAAATAACTAATTGTAACAACTGCTTGTAGTTGATGAGTCAAAAGGCTTCTAAGGGTTCTGGCAATAGACAGTATTTCTCTGCTCTACTGTTCGTTCGCTAACCCCTCAGCCTCCCCTCTTCGAAGCAATGGCTTTCAACATTTTATCTCTTTCTTCTGACACTTACATATCTCTAGAGTTCTAAATAATATGTATGTATTGTTTAGTTTAATGCATGAATTAGATTATCTATTGACTTTCTATTTATGCTAATGAGGATTTAGTTCTCTTACTCTATCATCCCTCTCTTATCCTCTATATAGGGTATTTAAATTCTAGTTAAATCAATATTCGGGACTTATATTGTACCTGTCTGACTATGATTCACAGCTGACAATTATATTATGGTTAGGTTTCTTTTTTTGTCCTTTTCCTGACGTTCATAACCACTTTGGTTTGCTTAGTTTTTTTGCTTTAGTTTTCTCTGTACTTACCAATAGCCTCTGAGAATAATTTTCCTGAAGGTCAGTCTTATCAGACAGTCAATCCATTCCGACACACACGTCTTGGAGACTTCGCTTCTGGACGTCACTGTTGTGTCCAGTTGGTTTACACCTAGGCCTGTGGCTCGGCTGTGACCCCAGGACTTCCCCTGCTATGGTCCCAGGAATTCCCTTTACCTTTCTGTAATATGCATCCCTTCTTTTGTTACAGAGAGAGAGAGTGAGAGAGATCACAAGTAGGCAGAGAGGCAGGCAGAGAGAGAGGAGGAAGCAGGCTCCCTGCTGAGCAGAGACCCCGATGTGGGGCTCGATCCCAGGACCCCGAGGTCATGACCTGAGCCGAGGGCAGAGGGTCCCACTGAGCCACCCAGGAGCCCCACTTGCTCCATTGTTTTGATGGAGCACGTCTACCAGGAGTTTTCTCAGGTTCAGAAAATGTGCAGTGACCAAAGGCCTGGTGAGGATGGGCCACCGTGTGGCGCTGTGCACTCTGGGCTGGTGTCTTCCTCACCTGGGGCACAGCAACCTCTCCCCTGGGTAGGATCTCCTGCTTTCTGTAGCCCTCGTGGTCTTTCTTCTTAGCCCTTCCTCCTGCGAAGGGATTTTGATTTTTAGGAAGGCAGGGCCGTCACCCATGTCCCATTAGTAAGGGGCAGAACTGTGACTTGAACCCAGATCCATGGGTTCAAGTCCAGCATCTTCTTCCATCTGAGCTAAGACCTGTACCCCTTCTGCCATAGCCGGGACCAGTGTTCCCAGGCCCTTCCCGCTCATCAGCCATTGGCCTCACGCAACAGACCTCACCTCTTCCCTTCCTCCTTACCCAGCCCCCTGCACCCCTGCCTGGCCCCTGTCCAGGGAGGGCATAGGTGAGATGACCTGGCCTTTTATCCTCTTCTGGGTGGCCGGTCTGCTTGGTGGTGGGGAATGTGGTTAAAAGGATCAAGCTCTTCCCTGTCTGCCTCCTCCCTTCGTCTGTCACACAGCCCCGCTCAGGCCCCTTTGAAGTGGAGGGGATCCCGTCTACAACATGCCTGGTCATCTTGGCCTGGAAAAATTCAGGTCTGAATCAAGCAAGGGAAGGAGTAGCGCTTCGGGGAGAGAATCAGGCTCCTCGCCATCAAGTCTGTTGTAACTCCGTGGGTGAGAGCGTGTTGTGGCAGCAAACGGGCAAAAAAGAGCCTGTCCTCTTTGCGGGGCTGTCCCTGGGAGGCCTTGCGTGGCCTGCTGAAGGACGCTGCCTCCTCCCTCCCCTCCTAAGCGCTGCCTGCCTTGGGAAGTTCTCCAGGCGGAGTGGAAGCAAGATGGCCACGCTTGCCGAAGTCATGCATAAGTAAAATCCACAGATAATTCCCAAGCTCTGCTTTAGCCATTAGTTTTCATCTTTCTTCCCGCAAAACCTGTCTCCGAACTGCTAAGAGAGCAACACTGATTGATTTGTGCCTTTCCCCTTTATGTTTCCTCTGCTCCCTCTGTCTGCTTCTGATGAAGATAGAAATTAGCTATGAAATAACCCATGAAAGGCCACTTCTTCTGCCAGAAGATAGACACACAAGAGGCTTCAGTAATCCACAAATTAGATGATCAGGCCCAATGCCATCTACTGTTTACTCGTTCGTTCATTCTATGCTGTTTACTCTAATGCCGTTTACTCATTCATTCATTCACTCCATGGTATCTTCTTGATTGAAGAAAGTTCTAGGCCCTGGTGTGATGAAATCACAGCATCTCGCTGTTGGAGGTATTTAAAGTGCATTTGCACCAGCGTGACCTCTGACAGATCGTCGTCACCCCAAGGCCGTGAGCCGGGTTGGTTTTGCTCACGTGGTGTGGGGTCCTCTGGCTGTAGGACAGGCCGTTCGCTCAGAATGAGAGCCCCATAAATGTGTGTTGTTGATGGTGATGCTTGATCAATAAAGTTAATCCTGCCATTGTCACCAGGGGATAAATCAGTCCTCGCGTGTGTGAGAATTTCCCCTTGAACATGTTTCTGAGGATGCTCGATCAGACTCTTTATGGGTTCCAAGAGCTGGGGCGTGATGCAAAGGGCCTTGGCAATTGGCTGCTGGGGAGAAGTTGAGCAGAAAACAGGGAGTCCGTGAATTAGGGCCCCGCCGCTGGCCCATGCCACCCACCCCGCAGCCGCTGAGGACCCCGGGCCCCCGCTCGGCGATCGTCAGCCCAAGCTTGCGGGTTCTCTGATGGCAGCTCCGTTCTCGTCTCTTTGGGAAGGAGGAAGAGGGAGGCGCGAGGATGGAAAGTTGGCACCGGCGTACGTGGGACTCGGAGTGGTGGTGAGCAGGTGTGTAAGAGAGCAGAGTTGGACTGGGCTGGGGAGCCACTGGGACGGGACCTGGACTCAGCAGGCCGTGGGCCTGGCCACCGCAGACCGCGTGGGCAGGAGTCGGGAGCCAGGGAGCCACAGAGGTCCAGGGCTTGGGGTTCAGGACCTGCTCCCAGCCCCTTCTGTGTGGGGGCGGCCCGGCCCGACAGCTCAGCCTGCGCTCACGCTCCTGCCCCTCCGTACCCCAGATGCCTGGACCGAAGGTAGCTGACGCGGCCGCTGGCAAGGCCTTGGGGCTCCAGCTGACGCTCCTCCACCGGCTCAGGGATTGGGGGCGTCGCAGCCCGGAGAGCATCTCCTGTCACACGTCCTCTCCCCTCTGGGACGAGCCCCAGGGCCTCCAGGACAGATTCCCCGACGTGAGGTCTAGTTACGTGTTATGTGTCTTCTCTGCAGCCTTGTCTTAAGCTTCCCGAGAACAAGTCAGGAACGCCTTCCATGGTTGTGCCTGAACGGAGGGGGACGGTGCCGGGAGTGGGGGTCCAAGTGGAGTCTCCGGGCAGGGTGGGCCGCCACGGCTCTGGCTCCTCTTCCGGGGAGGGAAGGACCGGGGGCTGGAAATGACGGTGGGCAAGCACTAGAAGGGTGCGTGCTCCGCCCCAGGGCCTGGCGGAACGCCTTACACAGGTGCCCTCGTTTAATCCTTTCTTTTCTCGTCTAATTCTTAGTCCAGCCCTATGAGGCAGGGTTCTGATTACTCCCGCGTCACAGATGAGGAATTGGAGACCTGGCTTCACTCCTGCGAGTCCTTCACGTCTCTTCCTTGGCAAAGGCTCGAATTCCCTCCACCGCCCCATCCCTGCAATTCTTGCTCTTCCTGGCCGTTTGCTTGTCCCGCTTCCCTAGGACTGACCGTAAGTTCTGTCTGCACAGGGACAAGGCCTGTCTTGCTCCTGTTGAACCCCTGGTGCCGGCGGGCCGTTGGCATGCAGTAGGTGCCCAATATATGTCTCTGAACGAATGAACAGACCACGAGAGCGTCACTTGCTCTCCGCGGAAGCGTTCCCCCACGGTGCCCGGGAGCAGGGCGTGCCCCAGAACCAGGCACCTCTGTCGAACCCATATTTGTCGAGCACCTACCGTGTTCCCAGGTCCATAGTGAGCACCAGGGAAGGAGTCCCTGCTGTCAGAGTTTCCAACATCTGTGGAGAAATCCCTTCCCTTGAATCTCTCCTAAAGCTCTCCTGTGCTTTTGATGAATAGCCCCCACTTTGTCTTCTAGGGTTTTTAGGAAGGGGCGAATGAGTGTCGTTCTCGGCAGCTTTCTCAGCCTCAGAGGACGCTGCCTGAGCCACCCTCCCTCAGGCCGACCAGCCAAGACGATTCACGGATGCACCTGAATGCTGGGCTCCTTCGCTCGCTCCTTTTTGAGGACATGAGTATTTTTTTTTTTTCAAAATTGGAAGCATATAAGTTTTCTGCTCAGCCTGTGGCCCACTGAGGTTATCTTTCCATTTACTGTCTCTAACCTCTCCCCTCCCCTCCCCTCCCCTCCCTTCTCCTCCTCTCCCTGCCCAGCTACTGCCTTGTACCTGGCGTAACGTTCCCACCTTACTCCGTGGCTCCTCACGGAACCTCACCTGCATCACTTCCCTCCGGGCGCCTCTGTCTTCCCACCATCTTCCGTGCTCTCCGCCCCCACTGGGACATTTTTGCAGGAGATGCCAAGGGTTTTCTGCATGCGGCGTGCTCGTGAGAGTGTAGACACGTGCCTCACTCCCTGCCCCAGGCACGGCTGTACACACAACTCCAGTTCTTGGCCGGTTCTTTGTCCTTGTCCCTCCGGACACCACAGGCTCTCTGACCTCCTGCTCAGCACCGCCGGGGACGCTGGCAGGCCTCGATGTCCTTGTGAACTGCGCAGCAGAAAGAAGTTGAGAGGGACCCCGAGCAGAGTGGCTCGGACATGGTCCCCAGGGCATTTCGCTGCCGCCAGAAGACGCAGCCCCTTGCGTTTTTGAAGCGGCGACCATAGGAAAACAAGTATGAATGGCCATAATTTCCTGGGCTCCTGAGCAAATTTGTATTTCACTCTGATTATTGAATGTGTTGCCTAATTGTAGCTATAAAAAGGAATAGTCCATCTTCCCCATGAAAGCCTGGTGCTGGCTAATTGTTGTTTAATTAGTTGATTCCAGTGGTCGAGGGGTGAGTTTGGAATTACAATTACAACTCCTATTATTTCAGGGAGATTGCTGAATTAATTAGTGGGACAATAGGATTCTTCATTGTTGACATCTTAAGAATCCACAATAATAACTTTAAAATGGGTTGCAATAATGGGGGTTGGTAATAGATCTGTCTTCTCTGCTGGGCGAGGCTGGACTCTAGGAGGACCAGGGCGTCCCCTTCTGTCCCCCTCCCAGGGGAGGGGTGGCAGTCTGGAGAGGCACGTGTTCTTAGTGAGATTTTTGACTGGCCAGGGGTGGCAGAGGAGGCAGGGAGGGATCCCACACCTGTGCTTGGCTTTCTCATGACCCGAGTGGGTGGCGGCCAGTGGTAATGCGAGATGGGGGAGAAGAGGAAGGAGAGGGTCCAGCCAAGAATGTGCAGGGTTTAATTCAAGGTCAATGAAGAGGAACTTTGCTTATAGCTCTGGTGATCATGGATGGCCATGCTGGCTAGGGGCAAGGGGCAGGGCTTCCAGAGAGTTAGGCCCAAGGCCAACGTCATGCAAGGAGCCCTTGGAGCTGGATGGGTCCTCGGGAGCCTGTGTTCCCAAAGCCCCTCTCTGACTACCAGCCCGTGCTGGGCCAGGGGCAAGGGTGGCTATTGTTCGGCTCCAGGTGACCTTCAGGCTTCCGCTCAAGATCTTACCTTAGCTCCCACTGGGCATGCCCAGGTCGGGGTGGGGAGCTGGGAGGATTCTGCTCCCTCTCCTTCCTTGTCATTTCCCCCCTCTCCCCAGGAGTCACCGGAAGCATCTTCCACTCTGGATATAAAAGAGAAATATTGCACTGTAGCTTCAGCAAGAGAGGTGATAATGAGGATATAGGAGAAACTGTTTATCCCGGTAGTTAATATATGAATCATCCTGAAGGTCACGTGGCATCTTTCTTTCAAAGAGAGATTCCTACCCCAGCCTCAGCGCACACATGGGGAAGCAGGGCAGGGTGTTGTGCCGTCTCGAATCCTGGATCTTGTTGGAGTTGGAGCCTGGAGACGTGAAGTCTGGGATGGAGGGCTGGGTGGGTGAGTGGGCTGTGGCCTCAGAGGAGAGTGGAAGGGGGCGAGGTCCTGCGGAAAGCACTGAATGGGGTGATGGGGATCTCTTGGATTAGAAGGACTCTCTCCCTTCAGGTTCCGAAGACAGTGGCCCAATGAAAGCTGGACGGGAGCCCATTCCAGGCACCGTGTCCTGGTTGTGCACTTCCCCCTTCTCCCACCAGTGTCCCACTCTGTTCTTCCAGGGCTGGGCATCCTTTAAGGGGACAGAGGGCCCTGGGTTTCTTGGAAGGCACATCATTAAGATTTAATGGGACATTTCCTGCCAGACAGGGGGATTGTAAAATGCAACTAATTCAGATAGCCAGGGGAACATAGAGTCATTTCGCCTGTCGGCGAGCAAAGGCCAGACATGAAATTATGTCAGTCCCTGCTCTGCTCTCTCCAGCCGTCCCCGGCCCCACCCATGGGCTGCAGCCGCGCTGCCCCCGGAGCAGCTTCTGGACCGTGGCCCTCCCCACCGGTGGCCAGGTGTGCCACGCAGTCCGCAGAGGGTAGTTAGCAGTGCTGAGAGCTTAATGAGGAACTCCACAGCAGGCAGGGTCCAGGTGGCCACGGGCCCCTGTGCAGGGCACAAACTCCTTGGTTCGAGCCCTGGGGACCCCAGCCGCAGCCCAGGCAACCTTCTGATCCCCTTGATCCCCTGCAGCAAGTTTTCCGGAGTCTCGATCTGTCAGGATCCTATCCCTTTGGCAGAGGGAGCCGGACTGCCGAAGGAAGTGAGTTGGAGAAGGGGATGCGATGTGTGAGTGCATGTGTGTGCAGGTGCGTGTGAGAGACAAAGAATCAGGGACAGGCAGACAAAGGGAGAGAGGGGGGCAGAGCGGGAGAAGGAGAGAAATAAGACTGGGGGTAGGGAACTAGAAGGACAGTGGTTGCCTTCCTCACGGCAGGATCACTTGGTCAAGGTTGGTCTCATCGGTGAGTCTACACCCCCAGGAGCCTCGAAATGAGGACAAGGAGGGACAGAGGTGGGCACAGCCCACAGTCCTTGTGGCTCTCCGGTCTGCACCTCCACACTCAGGCTGAGAACTTGCTGGATTAGACTCCCAAGAAGCCCGAGAGAGGCGGGGGGTTAGAGCTACCCGTGGGCATGAATTGGATCCACCTCTAGATGTGGACTCCAGAAGGCTCCGCCTCTTACAGTGGGTGTGACCGCTCGGAGGTCACGTAGACGTGAGGATGCTGTTGTCGACCTCACAGGGTCGTCTTGGGTGTTCATGAGACAACACGGTCAGAACTTCCGGGACATACCAGTGAGCGGATGTTAGCCACCTGCCCTCCCTTCTGTGAAAGAGGTTCCTAACGCAGCGTGAGACGCAGGCTCGGTTCTTCGTACAACCTGGTGTAATCAGCCTCTGGGACCTGAGGACCATTCGGGAGCTGCCCAGCAGGACACGGGGCTGGGCCCGACCCGCCCACAGGTCCCTACCCCACCTGCCACGTATCCCTTGCTTTCTTGCGTGGCCCAGCTTTGCCCAACCCCACAGGTACCTGGAGCGGGAGGTGGAAAGGGTTGCTAATGCCGCCAGCTCCCCAGTGGCTAGGTTTGAGCCCAGGCTCCAGTTCGGGGCTTGCTACTCCACCCAGAGCGGGGCTGAGGGTGGGCCGTCCCTCAGGCGGTGCCGGGTCTCCCCTGCATCTGAGGCTCAGAGGCAGACTTCTTCCTGAGAACACAGCCTTCGTGGCGTACCTACTGGGTCCCGGGCCCTGCCCCTGGCACCCAGGATCCCGCAGAGGGTAAGGCTGGCGCGCCGGCAATCTAGGGGAGGGAAGACGGCCGGGGTGAATGAAGATGATCAGGTCGTGATAAGCGTCATGACGAAATGAAAATCCCGGGATGGATGAGGTGTGGGGGGTTTCAGGGAGAGCTGAGGGGGCATCTTTCTGAGGTGACGTTCTTCTGCTCAGACATGGAGGGTCAGAAGGAGCCCTCCACACAGAGGTCAGGGCAGAGCCTTCCGGGTGAGGAGAATTAGGCTGGAGCAAAATCCCTCACGTGGGGCTTACTTGGTGTCCTCGAGGCACAGGAAGATGGCGAGAGTGGCTGGCTCATGGCGGACGAAGTAGACAAAGTGGCTGGGTGGCCAGGCCAGAGCTCCAGGCGTGGCCTTGCAGGCCGGGCAGGAGTTTGGATTTTGCTCTCAGATGAGACGAGAAGGCAGCGGAGTTTGAAGCAGGCAGTGACATAATCTGATTTATATTTGAAAAAAGTGATACTGACTGCCCTTTAAGAATAAATTATAGGGGAGGAAGAGTTAAGAAGTGACACTAGCAGGCTGGCCGCGAGCTGACGGCGGCTTGGATGGAGGGCAGCCCTGGCTACGACAGAAGTCTGTGTGCGGGATCCAGACCTGTGCGCTTTCCTTTTCTGATGAAGGTACACTTCACGTACATTAAAATGCACCGTGTAGTGCAAAGTTCTATGAATTTTGGCAAAGGCACACACTGGGTGACCGGAGCCACTCAAGGTCTGGAATGTTCCCGTCCCCTCACAAATTCCCCTGTGTCTGATTGTCGGCCCCTCCTGCCACCTCCCATCCGTCCAACCACTGCTCTGGTTTTGTTCCTATGTGTTGGGTTTGCCTTTCCCAAAAAAGTCGTGTAAATGGAATCATACGGTACGTGGCTTTTGGAGTCTTTGCACAAGGCGTTCCTTTACTTCGCGCGATGCACCCGAGAGGAGAGTTCGCTCTTGGTCACTGCTGGGTAGTATTCTATTCTATGAAGATACCGGTTTATTCATTCAGCTCTTGGAGGACATTTGGGCTGTTTCTCATGTGTGGCAATGTCAGGTAAACCCTCTAGTGCAGGTTTTTATGTGAACATAAGTTTTGACTTCACCCGGCGCCAACCCCAAGGAGTAGAATTGCTGGGTCATCTGGTAAATGTAGGTTTCACTTCATCAGAAACCCCGACCTGTTTTCCCAGGTACCATTTTGCATCCCCACTTTTCCATGGATGAGAATTCTAGTTGCTCTGAATCCTTGCCAACACTTGGTTTTGTCCTTTTAAAAAAAATAATTAAAACGTTTTCCTCCCTTCTAATAGATACATAGCGATATCTCATTATGGTTTTAATTTGTGTCCCCACGCACTAATGATGTAAGTATCTTTTCATCTGCCCATTTGCAATCCTTCTATCTTCTTGGGTTAATTATCTGTTTAAGTCTTTTGTACATTTTTGTGTTGCTTGTTACTTATTATTGAGTTTGGGGAGTTCTGTATATATCCTGGATGTACGTTCTTTATCGGAGATGTGATTGGCACAGGTTCTCTCCCACTATGTGGCTTGTCCTTCCTCTCATGCTCACTCACTCTTGCTTGCTCTATCTTAAATCACAAGACCAAAGATATTTATGAAAGTACAACAAAGACTAAAACAAGCATAATTCTTTTATCACAGACCTCTCCCCTGTTGTCGCTCAGAGTGTGGTTCCAGAAGACAGCCTCCATGAGAATCTTACCTGGATGGACCAGATTTTGTAGTTTCTATGTTTTTTAATTGCAGTAAAATACACATAGCGCAAATTTAGTATCGTAGCCGTTTGTAAGTGTGCGATACCGTAGCACTAAATACAGGTGCATTTTTGTGTAGCCGGTCTCTAGAGCTCCTTTCATCTTTCAGAACTGAAATCTTGACCCACGAAGCCACGGCTCTACATTCCCTGTTCTCCCAGGCCCTGGCAATGACCATTCTTTCTGCCTCTCTGAATCTGGCTACTGGTTAAGTGGAATCCTACAATATTCATCCTTTTGTGACTAGCTCATTTCACCAAAGATAGTGTCCTCAAGGTTCTTCCGTGTTACAGCATGTGACAGATTTTCCTTCCTTTTTAAGGCTGGATGATGTTCCAGTGTATGTATAAGCCACATTTTATTTATCCATTCGTGTGTCAATGGACATCTCTTTTGCTTACACGTTTTAAAGATTTTTATTCATTTATTTGAGAGAGAGAGAGAGAGTGCGTGCACACATGCGTGAGAAGGGGGAGAGGGAAAGGATCTCAAGCAGACTCCCTGCTGAGTGCGGAGCCTGATGTGGGGCTCGATCTCACAACCCTGAGATCATGACCTGAGCCAAAACCAAGAGTTGGACACTTAAGTGACTGAGCCACCCAGGCGCCCCTTGCTTATGCTTTTTGATTGTTGTGAATAATGCTGCTATAAAATTGAGTATAAGCAAATCTCTTTGAGACACTGCTTTCAACTGTTTTGTATTCTTTTCATTCTGTGGACAATGCCTTTTGAAGAGTGGAAGTTCTTAATTTGATAAAGTCTAATTTGTCAGTTTTTTCTTTTATGGATTGTGCTTTGGTATTGTATCTTGAGTACTCATTGCCTGATCCAAGGTCACAAATATTTCCTCCTACATTTTCTTCTAGAAATTTTGTAATTTTAGATTTGATAGTGTGGTCCATGATCCATTTCGAGCTATTTTTTTTTTTTTTTAATATGGCGAGGGGTATGGGTTAAGGTGGCTTTTTTGTTCGTTCGTGTTTTGTTTTGTTTTGCAAGTGGAAATCCAGTTGTTTCAGGACTATTTGTTGAAAAGACTACCCTTCCTCCACTGAATTACTTTTATATTAGATATTCAGATCTGTTTTTGAGCTAGGATTGATAGGACTTATGTTTGGCTGTGGAGCACAAGGGAAAAAGAGGAATTAAGGATGACTGAGTTTTGGCTCAAGCATCTGGTTGGATTATGGTGCCATTTTCTAAGATGGGGGAACATAGAGGAGAACAAGTTTGGGAGTTGGGAGTTATGTTTTGGAAAAGCCCATGAGGCATAAGAGCATTTGGCACGGAGACAGCTGACAAAGGAGTCTCGAGTGCAGGACAGAAGTCAAGGCTGGAGATACAAATTTTGCAAGTCATTGGTGCAGAGAGACAGGTAAGCCAACACTGAGAGGGCCATGTGCTGAGTGAAGCAATAGAGCTTTGTGCGAGGGGGGCAGGGCCCTGGGGCAAGGAGTAAGGGCGGGAGCACAGAAGGGCCTTCGAGGGGACCAGGTGAGTGGGTCTTAATGAGTGAGTGGGAATTTGCCAAGAGAGGACCCGGGGAATGGCATTTCAGGGGAAGGATCAGAATGTGCACAGGTGTAAGAGTATGAAGCGTGGGGCCTTCAGGAACCTGCCGCGCTTGGAGCAGCCAGAGGAAAGGTGCTCGGATCGGGAGGACGGGGTCGGGGTGAGTCTGGCAGAAGACAAGGCCAGGAAGAGCTGTCGTGCAGTGAGAAGAGTTTAAACTTTCTCACGGAGACCCTGGTTGAAGCAATGACAGACTTTCTGTGAGGTCATGACCATGCCTCTGCCCTCACATGTCTGTTTCAGGTAAATAACCAGGGCCCTGGTGACGAGTGGGGACCTGGGGACAGGACGGGGGAAGGTCAGGGAGGAGTTTGTTGCCTACGAGAAGCTGATGTCTGCACTTGGCAGTGGTGGGAGGGATGGGAAGTTAAAGGGGTCAGTGAGGACATTTAGGACGAGTGCACTCCTCTGTTAGGGGAGTGCTCCCTCCTTCTGCCCCGCCAGCCAGGCGACCCTTCCTCTGACCCGTGGAGTGTGTTTGCCCCCCGGGACCCCTGATTAGGTCAAACCCCACAATTTAGATGACTCTCTCTGTGCTTCGCAAACCCGATGGGTGGTTAAAATCGAGGCACCTGTTCACCGCCCGTCCGCCCAGGCCCCACGGTGAGGGGGGACCAGAGCCAGGCCTTTGGTGGACGGCGGCTGGGTCTGATCCTTCATCCGTCGGCCTAATCAGACCCTGTCTGTCCTGACAGGAATACAGATGTGATGCTTCTTTCTCACTCTGTCTGAAATTGCTTTGTAATAACAGTAGGAGTTAGAGAGGCATTTTTATTGATTAAACAATCGAGGCGATCTGTCTTTACAAAACTGAAAATATCGAGGTGTCTCTTTCTCCCTCTGTATACATCACGCATGCTTATTTATTAGCGGCAACAGTCTCTGCTTATAATCAAGCTGATGTTTATGATGGGGCTGCTTCACAATGCCAGGCTGAGATGATCTAATGGGAACTGGAGTGAAAAGAAGCCTAATGTAATGACACTGACAATCAGGGGTGAGAGGCCCCCAGGGAAGGCGGCGCCGGTGGGGATGAGTGGTTGGAGGGAACCGTGGAGCCATTTTGATACAGAAGAAGGATTCTCATAATGTTACGTGGGGTGAACATCATGGCTTTGGGTCGGATGGCTCAAGGTTTGAGTCCTAGCTCTGCCATTTATTGCCCGTGTCCCCTGGGAGAAGTTACTTAAAGTCCCCGACACCCGAAATAGGGATAATGCTGCCTAACAGGATGACATATGAGAATCGCTTAGCACAGTATCAGATGTAGGGAGTTATTACCTTGATCTTTCCAGAATGGGGTTCTAGGTGGGGATGGGTGTGTCCGGGCGCTTGGTCTGGTAACTTGTGTAGTGAGCAAGTTAGGAGCGGCTCGGGATTCAAGTTCAGGCCCAGCTCGTTCATCTTCGATCCTGCCCGCAAGGCCGGCCTGCTGGCTCAGACAGGCGGGTGCAGCCGAGTTGCGCTGCCCGGAGCCTCCTGGCTTGCTGGGCCAGGTGCTGGCTAGCTGCGGTGCTGGGGGGGTTTGCAGGGAGGACGGAGCAGGCGGCTGGAGGTTGGTGAGTCTCCTTTCCGACTGAGTGGGTGGAGCGTGGCCTTGTTGGACAAGGAGGCTGCTGCTGGAGCAACTACTGGCTGCATTAGTAAGAGATCTTTCTAATTCCAAACCATACGGTGTAATTGTTGCAGCCCTGCAGGGCTCTGTAGGAAAACCGCCGGCCGTCACTTGGCTGCTGGGTTTGCTAAATCGTTTCCCGGAACTCAGTTTATCACCCTCGCTGGTGAGCTTCAGCGCGCAGACCACAGGCCTGCAGACTCAAGAGGGCAGAGGGCAGGCGGCCGGAGGTGAGCAAGACAGACATGCGGAGTACCCACCTTTGCTGGTGTGGGCCTGGACCTGGCCTGCTCTTGGGGATACCTGGAATCCAGAGGGAGGTGAAATAGTTTAGCTGGGGTTCTCTGCATGCTTCTGGTCCTCAGGCTTCTTGGTGCTCGGGCTCGGGGTCCATTGGGGCAGAAGCTTCTTGGAGTATGTGTTGTTGGTGTTGAAATGTTAGGGTGAGGTGACCACCCTGCCAGTCGACTCCCTGTCTTCCTGCCTGGAAACTGATCAGTAATTGCAAACCTGGTACCCACTGTGTGTAAGCACCGAAGGGGATGGGGTTTCGCTGGAGTGGGTGGCGGCAAGCATTGGGCAAGGTCTTCACCGGCTAATCTGGAGTAGGCTTTCAGAGGTCAGGGAGTTACTGTGAATTAACTAGCCTAGTGAGGAAGGCCTTACGGCAGGAGTGGGGTTTGCAGGATTCAGTCTGCAGGGAGGGTGGCCTGGGAGGCCTTCCAGGAGGTCAAGGGTATAAGCCAAGGACAAAGCGTTTAGAATAATGAATGAAAGAGTCAGGGAAGAGTATGGCACAGTGTTCGCAACATTTTGGGTCAGATGATTCTTTGTTATAGGGGCTGCTCTGGCATTGTAGGGTACTTAGCAGCATCTCTGGTCTCTACCTACGAGATGCCAGTCATATCCAAGCCCCTGAGCCCCAAGTTGTGACAACCAAGTATGTCTCTAGACCGGCCCGGCATTGTGCAAAGTCGCACCCCTGTTGAGAACCGTTGGTGTAGGGGATAATCAGAGATAAGAGTGAAATGTTGCCTGGGCCCTCTGGAAGGGCCTTGGTTTTCTTGTTAACGTTGGGATTACAACTCAACAACAACAACAAAAATCAACCGGATTAAAAAATGGGCAAAAGACTTGAATAGGCATTTCGCCAAAGATAAAGGACCAACAAGCATATCAAAAGGTGTTTGATGTCACTAATCATCAGAAGTACGATCAAAACCACAATGAGGTATCACTTCACACTCATTAGATGGCTACTATCAGAAAAATAAAAGGAAGTGTTGATAGGGATATGGAATTGTGCACTGTTGGGGTACCACCATGGGAAAACAGTATGGCCACTCTTCAGAAAATTGAAAGTAGAATTACTATATGATCTAGAAATCCCACTTCTGGGTGTAGATCCAAAAATAATTGAAAGCGGGATCTGAAGAGATATCTGCACACCTGTGTTCAAAGCAGCAGTGTTCAGAATAGCCAGGAGGTAGAGGCAAACCACATGTCAATGGATGAATGAATGAATAAATAAAATGTAGCATATGCATAGAATGGAACATTATTCGGCCTTAAAAAAAGAAGATCTGTCCCATGCTACAGCATGAATGAGCCTTGAGGACATTTTGCTAAGTGAAATAAGCCAGTCACAAAAGGATAGATATGGTAGGATTCCACTCATACGAGGCATATAGTCAAGTTTGTAGATATATGAAGTAGAATGGTGGTTATTCGGGACTGGGGAGAAAGGACTAAAGGTTTAATGGGTATGGAGTCTCAGTTCTGCAAGAAGAGAAAGGTCTGGAGATCTGTTTCACAACAATGCAAATATACTTAACCCGGCTGAACTGTGTGCCTAAAATGGTTAGGAGGGTAAGTTTTATGATATGTATTTTTTACCACAATAAAAAAAAAGTTAAAGGGTGTTAGGACTTTATTCTAGAAATAAGGGGGAGATGTGGGGAGATGATTCAGAGAGGTTTTGCTGTGCAGCCATCGTCACCATCCACCTCCAGAACCTTTTTAGCTTTCCAAGCTGAAACTCCGTACCCATTAAATACTAACCCCCATGCCTCCCTCCCCCAGCCCTTGGAGTCACCATTCTGCTCTATCTCTATAAGTTTGACTCCTCTAGCTACCTCATGGAAGAGGAATCGTCCAATACTTGCCCTTTTGTTTCTGGCTTGTTTCACTTAGCATAATGCCTTCAAGTTCCTCCCTTTTAAAAACTGAATAATATTCTGTTGTGTGTACATTTTGTTGATCCATTTATCCATTGATGGGCATTTGGGCACCAAGAGCTTTTGTTCAGTTTGGGACTCCCTTCCCTGCCAGGGGTCCCCAAAGGCAGACACAGCATGGGGCCCCGCGGGCTGGTAATATGAATGCAGCACGCAGGCCAAGCGGAAGGCAACGCTTGTTAAACAGCTTCAATTTGGGCCCAGGAATGACCCCTATCTGGTTATACTACCTCGGTGGTCCTCAGGCGTTACCGAGCATCCCCGTCATGAAGAGGCTGGTGAAAACACAGACTGCTGGGCCCAGCCTCAGAGTTTCTGGAGAGTTTCTGGAGTTTCTGACTCTCTCAGGAGAGAGTCAGAAAATTTGCATTTTTTTAAAATAAGATTTTATTTATTTATTTGACAGAGATCACAAGGAGGCAGAGAGGCAGGCAGAGAGAGCGAGGGGGAAGGAGGCTCCCCGCTGAGCAGAGAGCCCGACGCGGGGCTCGATCCCAGGACCCTGAGATCATGACCTGAGCCGAAAGCAGAGGCTTAACCCACTGAGCCGCTCAGGCACCCCAAAAGTTGCATATTTATCAAGTTCCCTGGTAATATGTACACTGCTGGTCCGGGAGAGCCACTGTACTGTGTAATTTTAACTCATTGGCCAGGCCGAACTAAACAGTTTGCAGGCTGTAGGTGTTCAGCGGTTTCCCTCTTCCTAGCAGAGCTCAACATCCTACCCTCGGCCGTCTTCTGAAAGGTGAAGACCTATCTAGGAAGGGCTTGGCAGATTGGAGATACCTGCTTTTGGCCAGCGATCAAGTCTCTGGCACTCCTATTGGCTTAGCCACTGGAACGTTCTCAGTGCCGGCTACCCCACTCTCTTGAGCCTCTTGAATTAGAGGCAGCTGCTAGAGGACGGAGCTCAGAATGTCTGAAAAAATGCCCAGAGGCATTGAGCCTTTGACCCTTCAGCTTTGGGAGCATTTTTCCTATGCACTCCCTGCCTGCAGGGGGATCTCAGCGGACAAAAGATGACCCTTCCCATAGAGGATCCCCTTGGGCCTCTCCCCCCTGCCTGCCTCGCCCTCTGTCCACAGCCACAGCTCTCTTCAGCAGGGCAGAGCACAGTGGTCTCTTTTAATATATATTTAAAAGGTATTGATGCCTAAAGGGCCGGAGGGACCCATACACAGCCCTGCCCGGGAGGCTGGCATTTTCAGAGGTAAAGGCTTCTGTTTCCTTCTCTCCTAAAAGGTGAGAGCAGGAAGGGGCCTCAAAGGTCATTCTACCCAAACCCCCGAGGCCACAGAGGGAGGTTAAGTGTCACAGGATCACGCAGCCAAGGAGGGACAGAGTCCGCTCTGGGACCCTGGTCCTTCTTACTGATGCATCTTGCCAATTCAAGGACGTACCTATACTGAAGGTCAAGGTCTGGGGACAGGAGGTCTCAATGGCCTTTCCATCCATAAAGGATTAATTCCCATTGGCTTTTCTTTTTTCTCTCTAGTGTTTCAGCTCCACCTGGCAGCTGCCCCTTTCCCTGCTCCTGTGTCCTCTGAGCTGGCCTGCCCTTACCCACGGGCCCCCGCGCCACTGCTCTCGAGTTCACCTGGCCTGGCCTGAGCATTTCCTCGCAGCCTCAGACTTTGTCTTTCCCAGGGAAACAGAGTGAAATCATCTTGCAGCTTCTGCCTTCCCCAGAAGGGGGCCCTTTGTATGTGGATCAGCCCGGTGGCCTGGGTCTCTGGTCCCAGACGAATTCTTAGTATGGATTCCCTGCACCCTGACGTCCCGGTACCGCCTGCTGCTGCTGGGCGGTTCTCGCCCTCACTGCTATTTTTCTAGGCTGTGCACAGGGCCTGAAATATGACTGGTGCTCAGGCTGATTGTTGAGTGATAAGTGGATGCACACATAGACTCTGTTCCTTCCCTTGAGTCAGATTCGGGTCTCTTCTTGGGAACCCCAAGCCTGATCATGCAGTGACACGTGCATGACTGAGTGACCCATGTCAGTGGGATCTTAGGCCCTTTGTGCCACAGGGTCCCTTTCTCCAGGCCACATCCAGCCTTCATCTGGGGAGTACCCACCAATGCCAGGCACCCGCTAGGCCCTTTGTGCATGTTGTTGATTTTCTCAGCAGCCCCTGAGGTGGGCACCACTGTTTTTATTTTATAGGTTGGTTGAATGAAGATGCTAAGAGGTTAAAGAACTTTTTTTTTTTTTTAAGATTTTATTTATTTGACAGAGAGAGAGAGAGAGAGAGAGAGAGAGAGCGCGCACAAGCAGGGGGAGGGGCAGGCAGAGGAAGAGGGAGAAGCAGGCTGCCTGTCGAGCAAGGAGCCCTATGCGGGGCTTGATCCCAGGACTCCGGGATCACGACCCGAGCTGAGGGCAGACACCCAACCGACTGAGCCACCCAGGCGCCCCAGAGGTTAAGGAACTTTTAAGAGCCTTGCCTTAACTCGTCCCCAGCTCCCTCCCTTCCTTCCGTGGCTTTCTGTCGCCTGACCCTGACCGAAGCCTCGAGACAGCCCCACATTGTGCTGGTAACTGCCAACGGACGGTGTGTTCCACGGCTACGTCACAAGAGGTCTGGCTTTTTCACGTGCGTCCTTCTTGTCTGGAGGGGTAAACTGAGGCAAGCCACCGCACTTGGCGGATCCAGCCCTATCCGAGGACTGGGCTCTCTCGTCCCTCTTCCCAGGCGGGCAGCTGGGCTCTGGCAGGCGGGCCCAGGCACGACTGGGGCCCCTGCTGGAGCTAGCGCACCCCGAGGGCCATCGTGCAGCCGCTGCCCTGGACAAGTCTCAGCTCCCCTCACTTCCACCGCCCCCCCATCGTCTCATCGTAGCCAGAGCGTGGGTCGTGTCAGGAGTTTAGGTGCAGAACGTGTTGGAAGGGCGAAACCCAGATAATCGATAATCAATAATCAAACCCAGATAATCTGAAACCCAGATGATCAAGTCGTACCCCGCACTCCCTTCTGCTCCTCCCTCCCTCCCCTCCCCTGCCACCTCTTCTCGGAAGTTCCCTGA
>CM052815.1:78711298-78759628 GCA_028533885.1 Nasua narica
GATCCTGGCTTTGCTTCTGCTCAGGAGGTATCTTCACAGCCCGAGGACTAGAACAGGAAAGGGGGTAGAAGTGCCTTATGGGGTTCCCAGGAGGGGTGCAGAACGAGGACCCAAGGGAAGTAGATTTGGCTCAGGAATAAGGTAAAACCTTCTGGTATTTTTTGAAGAAAATCACTAGCACTTCCTGAGCACCTTCTGTATGCCAGACGTCGTGCTGGGTCTTCTCACATGTTCCCTCGTTTACAGCTGCCTCGGGAGTGGTCAAGGACATGGCCCAGGGAGCCAGATTCATGTCCTGGCCCTTCTACTAGTGTGTCACCTTGAGGGAGCCTCAGTTCACTCACAGGGTTGGTTGTTGGCAGATCTACTTAATACACACAAAGCATCTAGAACGTAATCGGTGCTCAATAATGTCAGCTTTCAGAAGGTGGGGAGGAAGAGGAGGAGGGGGAAGAGGAGGAAGGGAAGAGGTAACAACTGGGGCTGGATAACCAGCCAGTGGAGAGTCTGTGTGTAGAAGAGAGGAGAACGTCAGGTAGGATGCTGAGTGAATGAGTTCAAGTTCCTTCCAGGAATAAGATTCTCAGTACCCTCCCTGGATTTCAGTTTTCCCACCAATAAAATAGGTGAAATGAAAATAAATTATCATTTCTGGACCAATGCTGCTTCATTCTGTGGAATATTCTCCCCCTTGGGACGAGCAGGTGCGCCCAAGGACCACTGTCTCCGCTATTTGCACGGACGGCGGGCGACCTTCAGAAGGCACTGGCTGTGCGGACACAGCCCCTGGCAGGGGGCAGGGGGCAGGGGGCCTGGATCCCGATCCATCCCTTCAACTAAAGAACACCGGTTTTCAGCTAGTTACGGAAATTCTGGAAGTCTGAGATGATCATTCCTAGCTGCCCTCTCCACCTCTGAGAGCGATCCTTGGGGTAAGGGCGGAAATCACCAAGAACATCGTAAGTGTCTCAATACGGGATACCCACCGGGAAGCGGCATTAGCGGCTTCAGGATAAGAGCTGATCGTCTGGTGGAAACTCAGGAGCAGCGAACAGCTGGTGAGAAACTCCAGCCACCCCCGGGAAAAGGACTCCAGGAGGGCCTTCTGGCCCTTCCTACGCCCACTCCAGTCCTCTCTACCTCGGAAAAAGTCTGCTGCCTCCAGAAAGACAGGCCCAAGTTCCTATCCCGTCACCAACCTGCTGGGGACATTCTGTCGTGGCCTTATGAGCGCAGCTAGGCCGGGGAAGATGCTGGAAAGATGAAAAAGAACAACTGTGACAGGAGCGCCCCATCAGATTTCTTCCAGAGCTACCCCGTCATGCCTCTGAGAGCCCAAGACCCCAGCGAGACCCCCCAACTGGTGATGCGGGCAGCCCCACACGCTGGCAGGCCGGGCCCGGTGCACTGGAGGGGACGGGCGGGCAGGGCGGGGCTGCGGTGACCTCAAGGAGCCTCGTGTCCCCTGCGCACCAGCAATCCTCAAACTTTTCACCTCATGGGAGAGTCGCATCTGCGGTTCTGGCTTCCACCCCCGGCCCTCGCCTAGGTGGCCTCTGTGGGGGGAAAGGACAGGCCCGTGATCCAGGGCCCACTCAGGAGCCCTGAGGAGGGAGGCCTTTCACCGACTCCCCGGCAGTGTCAGTGGCTGCTCCCTCAGGGGTGCAAAGAAATCAGGTCAAGGAAAGACAAGCCACAGAGTGCAGGGAAGGTCCGTGCTCCCCCATGCCTGGCCTCCGGCCCTATGAGGTGAGGAACAGGACAGTGAGGGGTTGGAGGGGGAGCTAGGAAGCCAGGGGACAGTCGGTGCCTGTTTCACAGACACGCACGTGTGCGCACGCGTGCACACACCCTCACGGTCATACGGCAACTTCTGACCCCTTGTTTGAAATCAGACAGCCCGAGGGGCGCCTGGCTGGCTCAGTTGGTAGAACGCGTGACTGTCGATCTCAGGGTCGTGAGTTTGAGCCCCACATTGGGGAGAGAGTTTACATAATAAAAAGAAAAAAAAATTTTAAATCGGACCGCCTGGGTACAAATTCCAACTCTGCTTCTTCTGAGCTACGGGATTTTAGGCTAATGAATCATCTACCCCGAATCTCAGCCTCCCTGCCTGTGAAATGGGTGTAACGTACCCTAAGTAGTGCCTAAAATAATCATAGTACCGTAAACAGTATCCTCAAGTTTAAAGTCACCATGGGCATAAACTAAGATATGGAAAGCAGCTCGTGCTGTGTTTGGTACGTAATAGGCATCTGAAAAATATTAGCCATTATTATCGCCATCAGGGTTGTTGCTGTCAACTAATTCGTCCACTTACAAATCCTTACCGCGTGCCTACAACGTGAGCCTACCGCTAGACACAAAAACAGGGGCCGTCTCCCGGACCCCAGGGGCTCCCCTATAAGGGCCCTAGACAATTAAGGCTGTGTTCCTGGTCAGTGCCAGTTCGATTTTGTTTGGATGCCAAGATAGGACCAAGTGGATTACTGACATCTCTCCTTGCCTGCCCTCTCGATCCTGTGCAGGCGGCCACGACGCCTACCGAAGGGGACCCAGGCCAGGGAGCCACTGTCCACCTTGCAACTTGGACCACGTGACTTAACCAAACCAAGGCCCACGGGGCCGCACCCGATTCCCGTCGTCTCACCAGCCTGGCCAGGGACGGCATTCCGCAGTGGCTTACGAGCCGCACTGGGCGAGGAGAAACTCCGTTAAGATGAGAATGTAATCGTACTCGGAACGGCAACAACTGTGACCACTGACGGGGCGCTCGGTGCACCAGCTGAGGGTTCCCGTGGCCGCTGTCACGCTCCTCAGCTCCCGGCCGGACAGCTGCGAGGGCCGGCACTTGAATCCCGCACACTCTGAGCCAGCCGCGGCCGACCACGACACCCCCCCGCCCCCGCCCCGGGCCTCTGGCGGAAGGACAGGGGTGTCGCACTCCGGCCACCCGGAAAGAGTGCAGCCTCCGAAAGGTGACAGCCACCCTACACTGCCGAAACACGGTCTCCCCACTCAGGAGCCCGCGGGCTGGAGGGCAGCGGCGACCCCAGCGGCCTCGAGGTGAGCTTCTGTCCTCCACGGCTTCTTAAAATTTTCTTTTTTATTAAGTGTGCCTTGTAACCAGCCTCTCACTTACACATCTTAACCTCCTCTGGGCTATTGATTTCTCATTCTATTAAATCCTCTTCTTTAACTCTGGCCCTTAAACTCCCATTCTAAACATGTGTTTACTCCACAGCCACTCTCCCAGGCCGCCGCTGTGATGCCCTGCCCTGGGGGGGGGTCACCCCAGGATACCCCCCGAACCCCCTCCCTTACCAGAGAGCCTGCCCGAGACTCTAGCCCTGAGGTGGAGTGCGTCATATGACTGAGATTACAGAGATCACAAAGAGTAAACTGAGGCAGCAAGAAGTAGCCTGGATTCTGACGGGGGAGTCCCAGGACACCCCATTCCTGGACGCCGGCAGCCCCCATGCCTTCCTGTCCCCTCCTCGCTCACCACGTCCCACCAGGGATTTCTCTCAGTAACAAACATTTGTTAAACATGACTTGGGGCCCCTTTAATACGACAAATATTTATTTAGCGCCCGCTCAGAGCATGGCCCGGGGGGAGGGGGGTACTCCTGTGAGCAAAGCTGGAGGGAACCTTGGCTCAGGGGCCCCTGGAGGCGACAGACAGGGGACTAACGTCCAGCACAGGATTGCTCAGCCACTGTCCCAGAGCCCATAGGCCACTGAGGCTCCATCCCCAAATGCTCCCGGCGCCTGGGAACGCACTCCTCAGCTTTCCCTCAGGCCCGCTTCCCCTTCTGGCTTCCCTGTTTCCACGACATCACCATCCTGGGGAGCCTCCAGGGCTCCAGATCTCCAAGTTCTCAGCGACACTTTCTGCTCCCTCGTCTGCTGTTCCCAATCTGTCCGCACGTTCTGCTCTTCCTTGGAAATGCCACTCAGATGCACCCCCCCCGCTGCCGTCGCCCCCAGCCCTCACCCCTTTTGGGTGAGCCCTCACTCATCTGCCTGCCCAGGAGGCTCCATGCCCCCCCACACCCGATACAGCCAGCTGAACCTCTTCTCTTTGGCTTTCAAATTCCTCCTCTTGAATTTGTTAGTTCTGCCCTACACCTGCCCACCCTGACTGCCCGAAGACAGGACCCCTTCGTCCTGCCGCTCCCATCACCTGGCCCCCAGGCCACCCTTGTCCCCCACTCTGCCAGGGCAGCCCTCCCGCCCGCTAAGTCCTTCCCCGTCCTCACTGAGCTCCGGCCCCACTGACCGCCAGTGCCCATGGCGGCCGGAGCACAGCCACGTGCCCCTCTTTTCCCATGGAGGGGGGCGTCCTCCCACGCCTCCAAATCCCAAACCTGCTTGGCGGACCCTGCCTCGCTCAGGTGCCCCCAGCTAGCCCAGCCCTGCTTGTGTAAACGACTGAAGTATTGAGTTGTTCCAAGAAAACCTGTATCAAATCTTTTCATAAGGAGCCTCTCCCTCCCATCTTTAGGCCCACGTGTGGGGGGAAGGAAGCAGGGCTCTGGAGCGCTCCCTGGACCATGTCGGGGCTCAGAGGGGCTCCCTGTGGGCCCCTTTCCTCATCTGTAAATATGGAGGTGCTCGCAGGGGAGCTGGGGTGACTCTGAAATGAGCGGAGTGTGCAGTCGATACAGTGTTAAATTGATTCCCTCCTTCCTTCCACCATTTACCTGGGCTGGTACTGTGGCATAAATTGTTTTTTCACGTCAGATTTGTTAAATGTAAGGCATACCCTATTTTATGCAACCAAATGTTATAATCAAGCAACAACTATTTCCTCCACTCCTACTATAAGCAGGGGCCAACGTCTGGGTGTGGAAAGCCAGGGCCTGGAAGGACACTAACTTCAAGCACCAGGCGAAGGCCTCACCCCTCAAGGGACCTGCCTTGTGGGCGGGGAGATGAGCAGAGACGGGAGGGGGGGCAGCAAGAGCAGGCAGGAGATGGGAGCCAGAGGCACCCCAAGGAGGCAGCGTGAGAGGAGCCCGCCGGGTGGCCTTCCCGTTGATGAATCACGTTTCCCGGCCCAAAGACAGCCACGCTGCCGACAAGCCTCTCAGGCAGGTGAGGTGGTCCCCATTTTATAGGGGAGACGAGTGAGGCGGAGAGAGGTGAAGCAATTCGCTCAAAGTCACCCAGAGAGGGACACCAGGACAGGAAGGCAGACCTGCCCGTCACCCGGCCCCGAGTGAGAGTGGGCAGAGAGGGGGCCGAAGGTCAAGTCCAGAGGCATAAAGTGGGGCCACGGGTGGAGGGCCATAAACCCCAACTACCACACGGAACCGTGTCCAGGAGCTGCGGGGGCGGGGGTAGCACTGAGCCTCCTGAGACCTGGTCACCCATGATAAATGCCACCTTTCCGGGAAAGCAGGTGTGGCAGCAGGGTGCCTGGAATCAGAGCCCGGAGGCCACCCACGGAGGAGGCTGTGTCCCCACCGCCCCGGGGGCTGAGCCCTGAGCGTGAGGCAGGGGCAGTGCGAAAGGAAAGGTCAGGCCGGGCACCGAAGTGCCGGAAAGAACCGAGCGGCAAAGGCATCAGGTGCCCAGGAGTAAGGTCAGGGAGGCGGAGGAAGACAGAGCCGAGGGGTCTGCGGTTTCCGGACCAGGACCAGTGTCTCGGAGAACCTGGAACTCTGCGGGAGGCGGTCAGGAGGAAGTGCTGGTCCAGGGCGGGGCTGGCGAACGTCCCACGCTCCCCAGCAGGCTGGAGCCCCCAGTCTAGGAGCTGAGAATGCAGAGCCAAGAATTAGCCAGATCCAAGGCCTGGGGCAGGAGTGGGGACCACCAGCCAGCCCCCACGGGGAGGGGACAGTGTGGCGCTGACCCTGAAGAAGGTGGAGATGAACTGAAGCACGGGGTGGGGAGCGGGAGGGGCCAAGCAGCAGAGACCTTCACCAGCAACAAGTAGCAGGATCAGAGCACTGGGCCGGGAGTCCAAAGGCCTCCCATGCGGCCACAGAGCCTTGGGCAGGTCACCTAAGCTCTCCAGCCCTCAGAGCCTGGGGGACCAGTGGTCCCTCCTTAGCGGGCGATAGTGCAGATGAAATGCTCGTAGGGCCCTCGTAGAGATTAGATGAAGGAATTCTCCTAAAAAGCATTTGGAAAACTGCGGCGCTCGTCGCACACATAAGGGATTCGTACTCTGCAGAAGTAGCGGCAGAGGCTTTCTTCCCACACACTCCCTGCCACGGCCCGGCCCGCCCCTGCCCCCCACGCCTCTGCTTTTCCAGCAGCGTCTCCCCTTGCCCAGGACAGGTCCTCTGGCCCACCCTTCCATCTGGGTCTGGTTCAGACCTGCTCTCCAGGAGCCCCCCGCATCCCCTCGTGAGGGTCCCCGCCTCTCTCTCACTCTGCCAAAGTTCCCTCTCCGTCCTCGGGGAAAACCAAGCTGGAAAGCCAGACCCGGACACGGACCCAGTCTCTGGGAAGAACTTTTGGTGCTGATGAAAATGTCAGCCAATGATCAAGATGCCTGGGGGGGAGGAGGGGGAAAGGGGGAAAACAAAGAAAAACCAGAATGTCCTCCCCAGCGCCCCTCCACTCACTACCTACCCCCTCTTCCCCACCAGGCACTGCCAAGACCTCCGGGGACCGTCTCTGGTCTCAGGTGGCAGGTCCAGAGGAGGGCGGAGGGGACGGAGCTAGCCAGGCAGGCAGGAGGCTGGTGGGCAAGCCCGGGCCACAGCTCCCCACGGAAGGCTCACTCCGCAAGAAATGAACAAAATACGGAAAATTAAACAAACCCAGACACTGTAATGTGTGCATATTAGATTAACTCTCCAAAGGGTCGCGACCTTGAGGAACACATCCAGCCAGTGAGGAAAATAATAAACCTGATTAATGATGAGGCATGGGCTGCAGCTTCAGCAAATACGACCAGCCCGATGATGCCCAGTGGAGTTCCTGGGGCTTCCTTCCCCGGCTGGGGGTGGAGGGGGGAGCGAAGCCAGCTGACCTCCCCAGGCCCCTCCGGCCAGATCACAGGAGCGCAGATGCTCGGGGGGCAAAGTGGGACCACACTGCTTTCTCAGATGCCCACTGCCAACCCAGACAGCCTCTATCCCAGGGGATGCCAGCTGTTGGCAGGGGCTCCTGGAAGTGTCACTGTCACCCAGGTGACCCGCAGGGAGCTTAAGTGAAGCTAGCTCCCTGTTCCTGGCAGGGTTCAGGACTCTGGGCCAGCCCCCAGGACCACTGGGTCTGGTCTCGGAGGGGCCCCTGGGCCATCCCCAGAGCTCCCTTCTTCTTTCCAGACTACCCAGGCCCTTGGGAGACATGCCCAGGAGAGCCACTGGAGGGAGGCAGGGAGGTGGCACCTCGTGGCATCACCAGACCACAGCACCAGGAGGAAGATGGCAGCATAAAGTCGAGATGCCAAGAGCTGTTCAGCCAAAGGTCCAGCGGGGGAGAAGCTGGGGCCGCAGCGCCCCACCACTGCCAGGCGGGCCCGGGCCCGCCCAGCCCCCACCGCCGCCGCCCCCGCCCACTGGCCAACTCTCCCCGGGCTCCGGCTCCTCCTCTCTCACTTTCTTCAGCTCCAGGGAGCCAGGGAAAGAGGCACAGGTGCTCTCAGTGCCTTGAAACCCCTGTCCCAGCTGTCGCAAGCCGGCCCTCCACCCTGACCAGGTCTAAGCAGCTCACCGCTCTGCCAGTCCTCACCAGAGAGAATCTCAATCAGCTCCCCTCCCCCCTCCTCCTCAGCCCCCTCCCCCATCACACGCCCAAATGCAGGTCTCCAGAGTTTCTCCCTCACTTCCCACTCGGGTGAACTAGGGTGAGATGGGTGGGAGCCTTATTAGTCCAGGGAAAGAGGGTCATTTCTGATAGGACGCCGGTCCCCCGAAGCGAGCCCGGCGTGGAGGGGGGGGGGGGTGTGGTGGTGGCCGGAGTCCAGCGCAGGGGCAGGGGGGCAGCGGAGGCAGATGGCAGCGAGCAAAGGGGGAGGGGGCCTCGTGGGCTCCGGGGCTGCGCCGGGATGGGGCAGAGCAGCCGGGGCCGGGCGGGAAGCGGGGGTGACGGCGGCTGGGGGAGCGCGCCGGCGGCGGGCAGGGGCAGGCATCCCTGCAGGGGGCAGAGGCAGGGCGGGGAGTTGCACAGGGGAAGGGGAGGACCAGCGCGGGAGGATCGCGAGCCCGGGGAAGGGCTGCGGAGGGAGGGAGACGGGGATGGAGACTGGAGGAACTACAGGAGCGGAGCGATGTGGGTCCAGAGCCCGGGAGACGCAGGGATCCGAGAGCAGGGGACCGGCGGGCTGAAGGCGGGAGAGGGGAGGCAGGGCGCCGGGGAGGCGGTGGGGGCGGGGGGCAGGGAAGGGTGCGGGGCAGCGGCACCGGGGGGACGGAGAGGCAGAGACGTCAGAAGTCGGGGGGACGGGCGCGGGAGGGGGCGCGCGCGGGGCCCGCGCGGCCGGGACGCGAGGGGCGCGGGGGCCAGCCCAAGGGGCGGGCTGGGGGGCGCCGCGGCGGGCCCTGCCCTTACCTGGGCGGCTCCGCACTCCGGGGGCTGAGCTGGGGCCGGGCCGCCGGGCTGTTGTTTTCCGGTTTTCTCTGCTTCCGCAGCAGCCGCGGCGGCCCCAGCGCGATCCGCCGGCAGCTGAAGGCAGTCTGTGTCCGGCTGCGAGCGAGCGGCGAGCGGGCAGCGCGGGAGGAGCGCGGCTGAGGCGCGGGGCGCCGCCCGGCGGCCAGCGCCGGAACTGCGGCGGCCCGCGCACGCCGGCCGGGGGGGCGCCCCTTCGGGGCCGGGTGGCCTGGCAGCCCGCACGCCCCTGGTGCCGGCTCGGGGCCTCGCCCGCCTGGAACGCCCCGGAGCCGAGGCGCAGGAGGAGCGGGGCGGCGGCGGGGCCGGGCGGCCGGGGGCAAACTTGTCGCCGCCCCGGGGAGTAGGGGGACCGGGGCCGAGGCCGAGAGGGAGGCGCGGGGCCGGGGCGCGAGGGGCGCGCGCAGCCGGGCGGCCGCGGGACGAGGGGTGGGCGCCGTGGTGTAGCGCCCTCGAGGAGTGGGGGGGTGGGCACTCCGGCGCGGCCCGCACTCTCCACCGCCCCGCGCGAGGGGGCAGTCCGTCCCGGCCCCCGGAGTAACAGCCCGGCCGGCTTCGGCGGGCAAAGGGCGCCCCCTGGTGGGGCTTGGGGGAACCGCGCGACGGACGAGCGTGCCGGGTTGCCGGAGACTGCGGCCCCGCGGTGGCGAAAATGGGGAGCTGGAGGTTTCGTGCCGAGACGGAAAAGCGAATTGTACCAGGAAGTCAGAGAGACCCCGCGCCCGTCTAGTAGTTCCAGGGCGCTGTTTGATGAGTACAAACGTCTTGGGAGGAGCTGTCTCCACGTGATACGGATGAGGACCCCAAGGCCAGGAGAGGCGCACAGTCCAGCCCAGGGCCCCAAGTGAGCGAGGTAGCGAGAGGCAGGACCGGGAGGGCAACCAAGCTGTCTGACACGCAGTCGGTGACTGGTTTGCTACAGCGCAGCTACGCTCAGGAG
The DNA here is from genome assembly GCA_028533885.1 of Nasua narica. Classification (NCBI taxonomy): domain Eukaryota; kingdom Metazoa; phylum Chordata; class Mammalia; order Carnivora; family Procyonidae; genus Nasua; species Nasua narica. The sequence continues at coordinate 78,720,810 of CM052815.1, forward strand.
GAGGCTGAGGAAGGAGGTCCAAGGTCATGTAAAGTCCGCAAACATTAGTTCCTCGTTTCCACCACACACGTTGGCCTTGGGCTGACAACGGAACCGATCACAGAGCGCTCCCGTCCTCGTCCTCGGGGCTGCGGCCCCCACACCCACAACCCGCCGGGATCCTCCGTGAACACTTGGTCTCAGCCACAGCGGCTGGGTCTTCGGCTTGAAGGGACAGAATACCGGTTGGCATTGCACTCCCCATGGAGGGTTGGCCGCCGGCCCTTGCCACTTCCCTGCCATCCAGGCTGCAGGCAGCAATGTGGCTCACAACTTCCCATCCCCCACCCCCCCAGGCTGGCCGGGCACACGCTCCCTAGGGAGGACATTATTTAGCTCCGGCTGTGTACCGCTACAACAGCAGGTACCCACTATCTTTCCAATCACCTTCGCATCAACTTCTCAAAAAGTGTCCCAAAAATGGGACACTAGTCCCATTCCACAGAGGAGGAAGCCTGCAAAGCAAACCACAGGAGTGAATAGGATACACGGAACTAAGTTCTACTTCCAGCTCTAGTCCCTCAGGCTGGGCGTCAATTGCCATATGGACAGAAGGACTGCCTGGAGCCGAGCAGGAAGTACTAGAGGGGTCCCTGGGGTCCTGGGCCGGAGACTTCACGACCCTCTGCTTCCGTTTCCATGCCTCTAAACGCCAGAAAAGCAAGCTAACTAATCTCTAAAGTGACTTGCAACTGAGAAATGCCAAGCGTGGATCCGGGGCCCCTTTTCCAGGAAGGATACAAAATCAGCAAGACCATAGATGCTTAAGGGTTTGGGAGGAAAAACACTACGTGAAACTCTTCATCTTTATTCTTTTGCCTGGTGGGCTCATCCTATTAACCAAGGAGGTGGGAAGGCGCTTTTGACAAGATCAGAGAGATTGCTGATGGAGCTGAGGTGGCTTGGGCTGGGACCTAACGAGGGCCCGTTTCTCCCCTTCCTGCAAGGATGATTCTGCCCTGCCCCTCAGGCCTCTAGCTCCTAAAAGCAAGGGTCCCTTTACAACTCGGCAGGGCCAGAGAAGCCCACCGGCTGCCCCACCCTGGGGTTCTTCAACCCTCTCCTTTCTGCTCTCAGCCCATGGGCTGTCTTGAGTGCTCGCCGCCTGCTCTCCACTTTCTTTTCTCCTTAACGTCAGTGCCACTTGAACTTGATTCCAGAGCGGCTAAGTTCCCCAGCTCAGTTGGGGATGAGGATGGACTGTGGAGATCAGTCCAGACCATTTCGGGGATTCCCGAGGAGCTGGAAAAGCGGGCTCCCCAGCTAGAACTTCTCAACTGAAGCATCCCTCCCAGCCAGGGTTCGGTAGTGCCTGGGCACCATAGTGAAATCTCGTGGATCTGAGTTCTTTGGGGGCTGGAGTCAACGGGAAGGAGTCTGTTCTCCCGCATATATTGACAGCTCCTTTCTCCTTTGTATCTGCATCAGGCAGATCCACAAAGAATACATGATCTTAAATTTACTGATCGCCTTTTCCAAAGGTCTCTGTGAAGCCTTATCACAAGGGCCTAATGAACCCACTGCATCGGCAGGGCCAACTGAGGCCCCCAGTGACCGGGCGACTTGTGCACGCTTGACTTCATGGGACACGCCATCCCTGTGTCACCATCTCTTAGCAGCAGGCTCTAACAGATGTTTCTGCCTTTAGGTTGGCCCCTAACACTCCACAAATGGCTGCCCAAGGGATGGGTCTAAAACGAGCATGACCGCTTAGCACCCCAGCTGAAAACCTTTTCATGGCCTCACGTGGCCTCTGAGGTAACACTGCGTCCGACAGGCCTCAGCACAGCGGTCAGCTCACCCGTCTCCACCACTGCCTACCTCCTACTCCATCGATGCCCAGCTGCCCGCAACTGGTTCCCTGGTCCTCCCGTTTTATGCTTCTGTGACCCTTCTGTGAATGTTAACACACACACACACACACACACACACACACACACACACACACGGGCACCCAAAACTCAGTTTAGGAATCTCCTCCCCTAAGAAGTTGCTCCTTCCCTGCTCTCTGGCCCCTTCCCTGCAGAATTAATTACTCCCCTCCCTAGAATTCTCTTGCACTTACTAGAGCTTATGGTTACTTACTCGATTTATGTCTGCATGCTCTTAAAGACCACAGGTTTGTTCCCTGGATTTAATTTTAGCCTCTCCCTTCCTTGTATTTTCCTCAGGTATAACCACAGAGCAGAAGAGTCGTTCTTAAAATTTCCTACCACCTCTTTCCCAAAGATCCCTTTGAAGGTTAATCCCAAGTTCATAATGAGAGTACGGACTTAAAAAAAAAATCTATATTAACAGCAGAATGCTTGGGATTGTAGGTGCTCAGTAAATGTGCGAACGAATGAACCAGCAGGAAGTAGGGGTTAGTAAGGTCTGCCGTTCTGGCAAATCGAATTTGCTTCCATCCCTGGTCTCAGTGAGCCAGATGAGATTTCCTGACGGCAGTTATAAAACACTGGTCCCCGCTAAGCTCGAAGCCGTGACAGGCCTAAGCTGAACGTAGGCTTCAACGTGAGGGCCTTGCGGTTGAAGACAGCCAGAGCCTGACCGAACATCCTCATCGCCCCACGGTGTCAAATGCGGTGACCCCGCTGGAGGACCACACTCCAGCTCCGGGTTAAATGAAATAATTCTCTGTCCTTCTTGCCACCTGTTTAGGGGATATATGGTTCGTTCCTAAAGGAGAATGTCCGACAGAACCAGCTGAGAAGCAGAACTGAAATGAGAAAGAGCTGTTCTTTGATTTTACTTTGATTTTTACTCTTGCCTTAAAGGAGGCACTAAGCCATGGTTTTGCTTAGTATCCTTGTGGCCGAGTGTCGGCAAGGAGCAGGTATGTGCGCAGGTGGGTTTCGGTGTCCACAGCCCGCAGGCCCCTCGGCGGCACGGCGCTCAGCCTCACCGACTGAAGACTGTGTCTACGGCGAAAAAGGCCCATCTCCCCTTGACGACTGTGTTCTGACGCAGCTCCCTTCCCCCAACCTCTCTTCTCTCCATTTTATTTGTCTAGGCATACAGAACTCTGCTAACACTGAAATTACAGTGACAACTGGGGTCCTCCCTGATCAGAACTCCACGGCCTCTCCTGTATGCTCTGCTCCCAGCGTGAGAACCTCGCTCATCCCCACCCTGTGTCTCAGTTTCCATTTACTACTCTGCAGAGGAGATAAGCCATCATGGCAATTTGCTCTTCTTCCAGAAATCTTTGGTGCCTATTATGTGTCAGACCCTGGAGACGATAGAGACAGTAAGACAAATCCAGGGCTTGGCCTCCTGGGGTTCGGTCAAATAAAAAAATATCGTCTCTTGTCATAGTTCTGGTGCATTCTGATATTGGGTATTTTCTGTGTGATCTTTCCCATACAGTGACCTCCGTTGCATGGTCACGGTCTAGGCCGGCAGACTGGGGGCGGGTGGAGGCCAGCAGCAGGCCCCTGGGGCTTATGGCAAGTCCTGCGTGAAGGACCCCTGGGCAAAGACCTCTGCAAGAAAGGGATAAGCCCACTCAAGTCAAACTGGGCGAAGGGCTAAGCAACGACGAAGGAAGTTGTACGTTTTCTCACCCTTTCACTGTTGTCCTTCTCGATCTCCAGGAACAAGAGCGACCGGAGAAGTTCTACAGTTGAGTGGGAGGAAGAGTGAGGGAAGAGGAGGAATGGGGGGGTGCATGTTCTACCTGGGAGCGAAGTGCGGTCGCTTCAGCAGTGAGGGGACACGGGAGAGGGTCTGCCTTCGCAGGGCAGCCACCTGAGGACACAAGAATAAGATGCCAAGGGGTGTCCAGTCGATTGGGTGTCTGACTCTTGGTGACAGCCTAGGGCTTGATCTCAGAGTCCCGGGATGGAGCCCTGCATCTCGCTCTGTGTGCTCAGCGGGGAATCTGCTCGGGGTTTTCTCTCTCTCCCGCTTCCTCTGCCCCCTGCCTCTCTCTCTCTCGCTCTCAAATAAATAAAATCTTTAAAAAAATATGTAAGATGCCAAAAATAAGTAAATAAATAAATAAGATGTCACTTTCACATCGCCCCAGGTGGTTGGGGTTTGCAGCCCATCCAGAGAACACTTTTGTCTGCCCTGTGGCTTTAGGTCTTCCTATGAATTATTATGAAAAGGCCCCAGGATAGTGTAAAGATAAAAAAAATGTGTGTGCATATGTATGTGTATATATGTCTCTCTACAGGTAGCTAGATAGATGGATGTGTGTGCGTGTGCATTCCCAAATACATGTATATTTCAACAAAATGTTGGCCAGTTCTCATTTTCAGCTCAATAAAACAATAAATCAGCAGGCAGCTTCCATCTGCCAGGAATGATATTAGGCACTGAGGGGGACAGAAAGAAAAACTGGACATAGTTCCTACTTTCAAAAATTTATGTTCTCGTGCCTTTAATTTTCCCTTCTAAAGGAAAAGCTTTACATTTTATCTCATAGCAGTTTTTAGGAGCTTGTGCCCTCTGAAGGAATTCAGAATAGTAAAAAGAATAAGATAGTAGGATTTCTATTCACCCAGGACATATTTCTTACCACTCCTAGCTAAATGAGGGATGAGTTATGTTCGAGCACGGAACTGCGCGGTGGGCTATGGCCAAGTTTAAAGACAGAGAAGATGCTTACCCGCTAGTGGCTTTGTAGCAGAAGTTTTGTATTGGGTACTGCATGGTTTAACACTCAGTTGTTTACATCCTTACTCTTCCAGGTTCCAGGCAAACGTCTAAATTTAGAAGCATCCAGTTATCTTAATTTAAAAAAGACTAAAGGAAGATGTGGGAACTGTCTTGAAACACTGAAGATCTTTCCTATTTGCTCCACAGCCAGGACCAGTGGATAGACGTTATAGGCCAATTTTAGCTCAAATAAGAAGGAATTTATGAGTTGCCTCAGGAGATAATGAGCTCCCCAGCATTGGAAGTATACAAGCAGATGGATGGCCATCTGCCAGGATTGCCAGAGAAGGGATTCCAGCATCGGATTAGGAAGTTGAATGAGGTACCTTCCATCTCTAAATTCTTGGGTTCTCAGTCTGTCTCCTTGGCCCGAGGCAAAAAAAAGAAAAGAAAAGAAAAAAAAAGTCAATCTTTGGAGAAACGTAACTCCTGCTATTGAAAGTAAACACGTGCCTTATGTGTTTGGGTTTTTCTCTTTAGATGCATGGGCACTTTTCCTTAAATGCAGTGAAGATACTTAATATTAGAAAATGCACTAATCTCTTAAATGCTCTGTTGAAAAAATTAATATGATTGATACACTCAAGTGTTACTAGGTAAATAGCATTAATGGCCTTGTTAAAGAAGGAAATCTATTTACAAGACAGGACGATAGTTCCCAAATAAGACCAATCTGAATAGATGAACATCGTGCTTGTTTTTTAAATGACTTCTTAGAATGTGCACACATGCATACGCGGTCAGGAAGGAAAACAGGGAGTGGAGAAAAATGAAGAAGTATCTCAATATATCTACTGCTTTCATGCCTTGGAGTCAGACTGTACCACCTGCTAGAGGAAGGATGGTTTTCTTCGTGCATTTTCAAGCATTAAGCACTTGGGTGAAGCTCAGCATGGCACAGTGATACCCAGTTCTTTGGAATACAAATGGACTCCAAGTTATCCTTCCCTGCCCCCCCCCCCCATGAAGTGCTCTGCTTTTCAAATGCTAATTAGGGAGACTGTAGAGGTGATAGGGTTGGCTTCAAAACTTGGTGGGGAAAGAGAAACAGAGAAACTAGACTGAAAAAAAAAAAAGGCAAGAGCAGACACAAGCAAAAATACCTATACATAAATATTTAGACATTCAGTAACCAGAACCGAATGTAGGTCTTCTCTCTCCTAACCCCCAGAGACAAGGTCTGTATCTTCTCATGCTCCTACGGGGACCTGCTTCGTGCTAGAGTTGGATAAAAAAGCGGATGGGGGCAGAGGGTTTCGAGAAAGTTTGTCTCCTAACTTCCCGGTATGGGTTACTGTTGGGGTGACTTCAGTCCTCAGTGGGGTTTCCTGAACATTCTGCTCACTGGTTGCTGGGTGCCAGACCCTGTCCTAGGTGCTGGGGAGGCAGGTGTGAGGAGATGTGGTCCCCGCCCTCCGGAAGCCCCCCTCTCTCCTTCCGGTGAGGCAGGGAGAGGCCCTTCTGCAGGAGTCCCCCCCTTACCCGCAATCCTCAGCTCCACACTGCTGCCCCTGCACCCTACTCACGAAGACTAAAATAGAGGTCTCACATAGAAAGCCTTCTCAAGATACACACCTTTCAATTCTGTTATTATGTAGGTCCCTGGGCCATCTCCCTGCCACTCTGACAACTGACATTTGCACGCCACTTCCCAGTTCATAATGGGCTCTCGCTGCCGCTGCCATCAGAGATACGCATTTCTCACCCTAGCCCTGTGACTTGTGACGTTATCCCCATTTCAAAGATGGGAACATCACCCAGGTAGTAGTAAATGATGAGCCTTCAAGTTGGATCTTCTGATTTTTCAACCAGAAAATTCCCCTTCCCCTACATTTCCATCTTAATAAATCCTCTGCCATCCTGATGTAATACCTATTTTTATACATTCATTCATTTCTTTCTTCATTTATTCATTCATTTTTATGTTGGGTATGCTCCATGCCAGATGTGGGGCTTGAACTCACGACCCTGAGATCAAAAGTTGCTTGCTCCACAGACTGAGCCAGGCAGGCAGCCCCCGATGTAATACATATAGGAGCTGAGGAACAAAATGTTTAATGGAACAAAGCTATGTCACTTCTTGATTAAGTGAGCCGCAGTCCACACTTCTGCACCTTGTAACTGAGCCAAGCCACCCATTTTGCCTCGGGCCAAATGCAAAGATCAAAACGTTCTTTGTAGAATGGAAAACACTGGTAAGACCCAAACCCAAAATAGCTAGAAAATTCAACCAATCACTCGAAACAAGAGCAAAAATTAAATCTCACTTTTAGATCAATCTGACTTTGAAAGTATGTTCCAGTGTATTTTATTTATAGCTCTCTCCTTGTGCCTTGTTTTATATATGTCTCTCCCAGGGGCAGGGTCTAATATGTATTAATCTCATAGAGAATAATTGGAAAACATATCCTAGGATGACATACACTGTCCACTAGATATATTTTTTTAGTCATCAGCATTGAAATTAAACCCACAAGCATTCTACAGTCTTAATCCAGACAGAACTACACCATTCTTCGTGTGCAAATGAGCACATGGTTGACATTTAATGAATGTTAGATAAAATAGAAGCAGTACTTCAAAGTAACAATATCTGAAGAATCTCATTAAACACAAAGTAAGACAAACAAGCTACCATCACATGTCTGAATTTGCGTAGCTAGGCACCTCCCTCCCCCTACCCCCGACTATCACAAAAGACAGGGACCAGCTGGGATCTTACCCGACGAGCTGGACAGCATTTTCCACCCAACACCATGGTGAGCGACAGAAAAAAATAGACTCTTTTGTCCGGCTCTCTTCCCTAATTATACCTTGGGTCTAAATAAAGAAAATACAGCACATATAATCAGCAATAATTTGAAGTAAATGAAAAGCAACAAAGTGGAGGCTTTAATCCTATTATCAGGGGCAAGGGTCAGAGGAAATGGACAGATAGGAGCACCAAATGATCTACAATGGCAAGGAACAGGGAAGGAGATTCAAAGCCAGAGGAGGAGTCAAGAAATTAGGCTTGGTTTCCAAGTTCATTCCAAACCATTTGTTTGGCGGTTGAAGGAAGGAGGAAGCAAGGACTTCCCCAGCAGGCACACAGCTCATTAATATCCTAGCAAAACACTAACCTCAGATAATAAGAAATATTATGATGTCTCCGGAGAAGCGAAATTCAGATTTATTTTCCCGTCCGCAGAGTTCCATTTAATAGAGTATATTCAACCTAGCTGAATAGATACGGAGGAAGTTAAAACATTGATTAGGAAAAACAGTTCACACTACTGACATCTGGACACCAACTGACCAGTTCAAAAAGCAGGTGGGGACATTTTGGTTGTTTTGTTCCTCTGAAAGGAACCCTGGTGTCCATGGCTCCAGCCGCCCAGCATCGCGAGTGGGTTAGGGGTGGGGAGTAGAAAGCAGAGGGAATGAGAGGTGGGAGGGACGCCCCCTTGGTGCAAAGCTATTGAGGGCTTCTCCTATTGGGTTTATTACAGTGTTTTATGAAGCAATCCAAGAGATTAGTCATCTTCAGCTACCACCAGGGCTGCACTGGACTAATGTCATATAACAAATGGCTTGTAAAAGGTGTCCCAATCTTCTAGATGATTGAACCTAAATAAACTGTCTCCTGTGTAGGATTTTGGTGCCATATCATTTCGTCATTATTTGCCTGACCTTGGCCAAAACCAGGAGAAAAAGTCTGAGATCAGGATAAGAATCTAGGAAGCACGCATTCCTTTCACTCCCTTTCCAAACTAGGTTTGTTTCTATATTATAGTTACCAAAGAGCAGAGGGCTGTTAGGAAGGTTTGGTTCAATAAAGACTGCTCTCACTCTTAGTATCATTGGCATTTTGGGTCAGGGGGTGAAACGCTGAAACTAAATACAGAGCTCCCCTCGCATCTTGACAGGAGGTCACGCAGTCGTCCCCATCCAACAGCTCCTCAGATCTCCAGGCACACTGGGTGCGGGCCTCATGAAGGGGAAAACAAGCTTGCTAGCCAACTGACCTCATTGGTAGTCAAAGCATCGGTAGACCTTGTCAAGATTCTTAAAAAACAAGACCACTAACCAACCTTATGTTTTCACAGATTGTTCCAACAAAGTCATTGCTTCAACTTGGTGCTACAGGCTTTTTAGGCTACTGGATGATCAAAGACACATATGGAGTGATTGAGCTCTTGCTGGGATTTCATGTTGTAAAGGGCAGGCGAGAAGTAAGAAAAAAATTATTGCCATTGATCAAGCATTGACTATGTGCTAGGTACTACATGCTTACATTTGTTCCTTCTTTTTCTATGAGGTGTACAGACAGCGAGTTCTCTGTGACAGGAGCTGCTGAAGCATGTTTAAGGAATGTAAGTAAGGCACAGATGAAAGCCTTGAATCACTCACTGAGGGAACAAAGTAGACAATCTCTGAGGTACTTTTTTTCCCTTCCATTTTTTTTTAAAGATATAATTCACACACCATAGAATTCACCCCTTTTAAGTGTACCAGTCAATGGTCCTTTGTGTATTTCCATGGTTGTGTGTCACCATCATCGAATTCCAGAACATTTTGATCCCTCCATCCCTCATTTGTATTCTCCCATCTCCCAGCCTCTGGCAACCAGTAATCTGCTTTCTGTTTCTATGGAATCACCTATTTTAGAGATTTCATGAATCATACAATCTGGGGTATTCTGTAACTGGCTTCTTCACTTAGCGTGAAGTTCCCAAGGAACATCATGTGGTAGCATGGATCATTCCTGTTAACGGCTGGATAATCTTCCATTGTGTGGATGTGCCATTTTGTTAAATGGTACATCAGCGGGTGGACTCTGAAGTGCTTTCCACTCCAAGGTTTTGTGAAGGCAGGGCTCCTGTTCTCTCTCCAGCCAGGACACTAACATGTGGGACTCAGTTCAGTCTGGCTCCAGGAGCCCACTTGTAGCTTCTTGGCGGACGTGTCTCTTGATAGACCGCTGCCTGAACTCCATGTGGCAAATGGAACTAATTTCCCCTGAAAACCTCCCTCCTTCACGCTTCCCCACTTCTGTTAATGGCAACACTAATCTCTCAGGTGCACGAAACAGTCTCTTTTTTTTGAACTCCTTCTCCTGCACAGTAACTTACATGCCAACACCTGTACCCCTACCTCGACTACACCATTTCGCCCTATTCTGTCACTACCGATTTCAAGCGTCTTGTTGGCTATTTGCATAGCTTTCCCCTAGTTCCTTACCTACTACCTGTCCCCTTTCTACTCTGCTCAGTGTGATTCAGCTGCTGGATTTATTCTTTTTATGTTCAGCTATGTCCAAACCCATCCCGAGATCAAACAGCTGAAATGAAATGCAAATTTCTACCCCTTGGCCCAGTGTAAGTAACTTGCAATTTAGTGAGGGGGAAAGGCAGAAAGCGATAGTCATGCCCTTGTCTTCGCCATATGACAGTAAACACACCTTTCAGGGAAAAGCTATCGCCACAGCAGGGTCATAAGGAGAAGGCTTTGGTGGAAGCCAGGCCGCCTCTTGAATCCTAGCTATTCCACTAGGGATATCGGAAACACCACAAGCTTCAGTTATCTCATTTATTTAAAAAAATAATAATAATAATAAAGGAGAAAAACCGCTTACCTCTCAGGGCGCTCGTGAAGATGAGAGGTAATGCACGTAAAGGGACGGCACCTGCCAGATACTTCGTACACAGTGAACTGCTGCTACTACTTTCATCCTCGCCGCTGAGTCCTCCCTAAGATGTGGTACACTGCTCTGCTAAGTGGGTACCCAAATAAGCTTGTACTGCTAAGTGGCAATGTGGGGGGGGCTGGTGGAATACGGGGGAAACCACAACTGCGGGAAGAATCGGGCAAAGCGAATGGTGACTAGCGGTCACAGAAAGTGAAAAAAGGGAGCTTGGGAAGATGAGCAAGACGTGGACAGACAGATCCGTTCTAGGCTGGTGTCAGAGCAAAGGCAGGACCGCCTGGAGGCAAGGGGAGGGGGCAGGGAGGAGGCTAAGCCTGCCTGGAGGTGAAAGGTCACGGTGGGTGGGAGAGGGAAATCAAGTTGGCCAAATGAATCAAGGACATTTCAGAAACCAAGCAGAGTTCAATCTCCATACAGCAGTCCCCATAAAGCCGCTGTGGTTCTTGGGCAGGGAGGGGACATGAGGAAAGTTGTGGATTTGGGGGGAATGGGATAGGAAGCCAGCGGCATCACCGAAGAGCAGGAACCCCGGCTCATGCTGGTGTTTTAGAAATCCCGTGTACAAATGACCTCACCACGGTGGGAACAGAGCAGGAGTAAACCAGAAAGACACTTTGAAAGAAAGAAAAAGAATCACAGACCCTAGTAACAAATACTGTAAATGATCCTGACTTTTTGCCTCCTTCCCCTAAGGCCAACATTTTGGGGTTTTTCCCTCAAAACATCCTCAAACACTTTGCTTCTCCAATTCTTCTTTTTCTGAAACAAACAGGAATAAACTGGCCAATTAGTCAGTCAACCCTACGGTCACGGTTGCCAAGGTACTCTGACCCAGGATAGAAAGATTCCTGGTTATTTTAATCCGCCTACGAGTGCCCAGTCTTAATTGCAGTTCGGCTCTTCTCTGAAGAGATAGGAAGGAAAACGGTGAGAAAGTAAGTCAATCAATCATAACCCACATTTACAGCTCCAGAACCTTCCCCACACATTCCTATTAGAGTGCAGATACCCTCACAGGAAGCAAATATTAGGCTCCATATGTATCCCAGCCTAATGTCACTGACGGCCCAATCAAGTTAGACTTTATCTCAAAGAGGCCACTTTCCAAAAGGAGAAGAAAAAGGCCGAGAAAATCTAAGGCTTTTACTTTTCATAGGTGGCAAGGCCTAGGAACAGTTTTGTTGTGCCTCTTTCCCTTGCATTTGAGCTGTTTATAAATATTTGATTGCATGAAAGCTTCCAGGGTCTCCGGGACTTATTCTTGCTGGCTGGACTAGTTTTTCGGATGGTGCATTTGCAGGCTAAATAATCAATCCGGCTGCCTCATGTTCCGGGCACTCAACTTCCATGAATTCGCCAAGTTTCATGAACCTTTCGGAAGAGGCCATCCATCAAGACGGGAGCGGGAATGGAGGTAAGATCTGTCAGTCTCGTGCTCGCTTCGGCAGCACATATACTAAAACTAGAACGATACAGAGATTAGCGGGGCCCCCTGTGCTAGGATGACACGCAAATGTGAGAAGCGTTCCATGTAAAAAAAGAAAAAAAAAAGGACGTCAGTCTCTCCTCAGCCAATGCTCAAAAAGTGTCCTCTGAACCAGGAATGACAACATTCTTGTAAACTGGCAGTGAGATGGGGACAAAAGGAAAAATGTAAATGATGCCTCATCAGACGGAAGGTCATACTCAACAAGATGACTCCATCAAAAGAAGAGAGGCCAAAGAAGAAGAGGAGAAACAGAAACTTCCAGGGATAGACTTCAGCGGGTGACATGAAAATCCTCCTTTTGTTTGGAGAAATACGCAAGCCAGGGAAGGCTAGAGCTCACCTGGGCCTGCCCAGCCAGCCACTGCTAAGCTGTGCCCTGTGTTCCTGTGGCACCAACCTCACAGGCTGGCAGGACTGAAGGGACCGGAGGAGAGAGAATCATCACTGAATTTCCTCAGTAGAGGATGAGAAAGCAGCGGTCCCGATGACATAAATGCCTCACTCCTGGTTAGACAATGCGCTAAAGAGAGCAGAGAGTAGAAAGGACTTAAGTTTGGCCGGTCATGCTTGCTCGGTCTTATGAATGCCTCTCTCCCTGTGGATAGAAGGGGAAAACAGAGAAAACCCCAGAAACCCTGCCCCACATCGCCCTTCAGGCCACCATGTCTGGGCTACAGGCTTTGCGTTCTCCAGAAAAGGTCTCAAAGTATATGAACTTCCTATTCATATGTTCATATGAATATGAAAATCGCTTCTGCTCTTTATCGCAGTAGATATAGCAATATGTGCACTTTTAGGAAGATAAAGCACTAAGTCTCATTAAATGCAATTCAGTTTCCCATTAATTAAAAATGTAAGCAGCTCATATATTTTAAGAAAATAAGGATGTTTCCAAACTACCAAGATGTAGCTAAACTGGAAGATAAACCCTGGTACCAGCACATCGCAAACCGAAGAGGCTTTTAGCAAGATGAAAACCACTAGATACACGATTGTGAAATTTCTGGGACATCTACTATGACCCCACTCCCCCCGCCCCCTTATAACAGCAGCACCAAAGCAGCACGAGTCCACTATACAGGTTTCTTGAAACCAGGTTCTTGGGGCACCTGGGTGGCTCAGTCAGTTAAGAGTCTGACTTTGGCTCAGGTCATGATCTGGGATCCTGGATAGAGCCCCGCATTGGGCTCCCCACTGAGTGGGGTGTCTGCTTGGCCCTCTCCAACCCCGCTCCTCCCCTCCACTCATGCTTGCTCTCTCGAATAAATAAATACAATCTTAAAACAAAGTTCTTACTAAATCACTAAGTTTCTTTCTTTCTTTCCATTTAAAAGAACAACTAGGTTAAACAAGTATTTTATTAGAGGCTAGCAACTAAGTTTTAAAAAATGAACATACATTCTCTGCCTCCTTCTTTCTCTCCCACACATGCACGCGTGCATGCGCGCACACACACACACACACGTGAGCCTAGAGTTTGAACACACACAACCATTATAAAACATGAAATATAGCTGCATTAGTAAGACAGAGATTTACATATTTTGAATTCATTAATCATTTTTCACCTTTCCTGCTTGAAGTATTTAAATCCTAGAATAAAACACCACCACCAACTTCAGAGACACTGATTACCCAGGGGGTAATCGGCTCGGAGTCACGAAGCAAATGAGCAGAAGAGCTAGAACTGAATCCAATTATTCAGGCTCTTTTCATCACCCCGACAGTTCTGAGTATGCTCTGCAAGTCCTGGCGGTCCCCAACACTTTCGGGGATACAGGGAGTCATAACTATTTTCGCTCAACTACTAACTTGGAAATGTGTGTCCACCCCCATGAGACTTTTCCAATGAGATCAGTTGTCGGTATCAATACATGTGAGCCTTTGATTCTATATAAAGAAACGTGCCAACATTTGAAGGCCTGCCTACATAGTTCAGGAAGCCAGTATTTTCCAAATTACCGATACAGGATCCTACAAAATCCTGCGAGATAAACGATGCCATTCTTCACACACGGAAAGTATAAAATGGACTGGTGGATTTTAGTGTCACAAAGCATACAAATTTCATTGATGTGGCTTCACATTCCGCACTGCTGCTCTCTTTTAAGAAACTACCACTCGTCAAGTTTCAGTGTAGTATGAAAATATCCACAATCATCTGAAAAGGCTATTGAAGTACTTTTCCCTTTTTAAACTATGTGTCTGTGTGAGGCTGGGTTTTCTTCGTATACTTCAACCAAAACAACAGAGCACACCAGACTGCATGCAGAAGATACGAGAACCCAGTTGTCTTCTACTATGACAGACAATTAAAGGCATTTGAGGCTATAAAACACTCTTCTCACAAATAATTTTATGAGAAGATAAAAAATTTTATAATTTTATTTGTGGAAAATAAAATTTTTCATAAAAACATGTAATGGGTTTGATTATTTTTAAATGAATTTTTGTTTTAATTGGCTTTCTAATTTCTCATAATAAATTTTTTTAAAAAAGATTTATTTGGCAGAGAGAGACACAGAGAGAGAGGGAACACAAGCAGGGGGAGTGGGAGAGGGAGAAGCAGGCTTCCTGCCAGGGAGCCCAATGTGGGGCTCCAACCCAGACCTGAGCCGATGGCGGACACTTAACCACTGAGGCCCCCCGCCCGGACGCCTCTTCTTTTTCATTTCTGATAAGGTAAACGTCAATAGATACAACCCACAGGAACACAAGCTCCTCCAAGAGGCCCACAGTAATTTTTTAAGAGTATGAACTGATGGGGCACCTGGGTGGCTCAGTGAGTTAAAGCCTCTGCCTTTGGCTCAGGTCATGATCTCAGGGTCCTTGGATTGAGCCCCGCATCGGGCTCTCTGCTCAGCAGGGAGCCTGCTTCCCCCTCTCTGCCTGCCTCTCTGCCTACTTGTAATCTCTCTGTCAAATAAATAAAATCTTAAAAAAAAAGTATGAATTGATCCCGAGATCAAAAGGATTGAGCACTGCTGCCCTTCGTTTTAAATAATAGATGGCAGAAAAAACTTGACCTGTACAGATAATTCTTCAGAAAAATTTACAAATTACCAAGATGTACCCTAATTATTTTTTTTCCTTAAGGTTTTATTTATTTGACAGAGACAGTGAGAGAAGGAACACAAGGGGGAAGGGCAGAGGGAGAGGGAGAAGCAGACTTGCCACTGAGCAGGGGACTGGATACAGGGCTCAATCCCAGGACCCTGGGACCATGATCTGAGCTGATGGCAGGTGCTTAAACCAACTGAGCCACCCAGGTGCCCCCGACCCTGTGGTCCCACGAACAAAGAAAGGGATCCCCTGGAATAAAATGCTGTAAGTGAAGCCTTAAGTTATATGTTGGTCCAAAAGCACCCTAATCAAGTAAGAGGGAAAGACTTTAGACTAGAAAGAGAGCTCTACTTACCTTGAATGATTTCACACCAAGGCCTCGGCTGACGCTCAGGGACCGATGGGGTCTCACTAACAATAGGCGGCAAAAGCAAACACGCCCAGATGGCTAAAATCAGGCAAGCGCTTGCAGTGAGCAGGACGAATTATACCCTGACACGACAGAAAAGAAATGGGAAACACCTACAACTAGCTGTTTATCTGTAATGTTTTAGGACATTCGTCATAGTAGGAAGACACCGTGTTCAACGGAAAGGCAACCACGCATCAGGACCGATCCTCTTATCTTTCAAGTTGATTCTGAACCTTTGGCGAACCGGTCCTCTAGGCTGGAAGAGGGCAGCCAAAAGTGAAAGTAACTGTTCATACAGAGGCAGTGCTCCTCCCAGAAGACGGTCATCCAGGAGCAAGTGGCAATGGAGGAGGTATTCATTCCCCCCAGCTATGTTCATAAACACAACTGCAACTACCAATAGGTTAATTTTCACAGAGTATATTTGAATAGCCTTGATTTTTTAAAAGGCTTAACTAAAAAATCCTGTAAGATACGAAGCGTTTTTTGCTACACTTATCAGATCTACCGGCCAAATGTGTCCCTGAATGACTAAAAATTCAAATAGCATCCCAAGAATAAGTCAAATGATACCTCTATGTCAAAAGCCAAACTCAGCAAGCCTTCGGAGTTGAAATGGGATCCATAAAAAGCATGGAAATGTTGCTACTTTAGTTAGTCCAGCACTGGGGATAAGAATGATAATAAAGACATCAGATTTTCATTTAGGGTAGCAGTAAGCCAACGTTATTCTTAAGTGAACCATGAATCCCCCTGATTTATACACTTAAAAATGCTTAAAATGACAGATTTTACGTGCGTTTGTTTTACAATTTAAAAAAATACACCAAAAATCATTGAACTGTACACTTTAGTGGAGTGAATTGTATGATCTGTGCATTATGCCTCAATAAAGCTGCGGCAGGTGCAGCGACGCCCCAGCTGCTGGTGTCCTCATGGAAGCTCACATGTTAGAGGGCAGCTGGCCGGTGTCCCCAGTAAAGACACTCGCACGAGCAGGAAGATGGGGGACGGTCACTGCCAGTAAGATTAATCAAGGCCTCCTTGGTGCCTTAGCTTTTCCAATGTAACTTGTATAAGACAGATCAAGAAGAATATAAATAAAAAGTCACATCCTTGTTTCCTTTAAGCATATTTAATATTTGAGCTTTCATTTTCTATTTTCCCAGACCCCAGAAAACAGAAAGTTTTTAGATGACCAATATTTTGTTCCAGAAACATACAGCCTTATCAGCTAATTCATAAAAGAGCTATTTTACAAAGGTACACCTGGATAATTAGAACAATAAAGTCTTTTAGGCATTTCAAAATGTGATCAGTAAAAATACATGATTATTAATAAAGTTTTTTTTAAAGATAGTTCCAGATTTTTTTAAAAGTAATTTCTGTTAAAGAGTACATGATTGTATGGTGAACGAGGAAAATAAAATGTTCTAGTAGGAAGAGGCTTATTAAAAATAACCAATAGTGTGCACATTACAGTTATCACTTTTGCAGGACATTTGCTTAGCCGTTGGCACCTGGAAATGGCAGACAGGGCTTCCTTCTACGAGGTACATTTTTTTTATCTACCAGTTTATTATCAAAACCATCAGTACCAGTGGGGAAGGCATAAGGAACGAGGCAAAAGAAACTCTTCTCTTGAAGAAAGAACAATTTTGCAGATCACTGAAAAGGGGGTTGGACAGTCAGAAGAAAACAGGATTTACAAAACAAAAACTCTTAACAGTAGAGGGGGAAAAAACTAGCCAGCAGAAAGAGGACCAGGAGGTCCTGCCAAATTTTCTATTTTGGGGTCCCCTGTACACACTTCTCAGTGATGCCCTCTGTGACATATAGGGAAGGAAATACTGACCCAAGCTCTAGTAGCTCAAAATAACATCATATACCACCTTCAGAGAAGACAGTTTCCAGTTTGAAATACAGAAGCTCCATGTAATAAACCAAATTTACCAATATCACACACACACACACACACACACACACACACATACACACACACAAAGTATGCAAGTAAAAGCTCACAGGAAGCAGAATTATTTTACCTTCTAAAAAGAAAAAAAAAAAAGTTTTTCTCCTTTAATCACATTAGGTTCCCCCTTTCTCCTCCAAAATCAAAACAAAAAAAACTGTTTTAAAGAGACACATCCTTGGGGTGCCTGGCTGGCTCCGTCAGTAGAGCATGTGACTCCTGATCGTGGGGTTGTGGGCTTGAGTCCCATGTTGGGTGTGGAGGTTCCTTAAAAATAAAATCTTTTTAAAAAAATAAGATAAAGAGCCACATCCTTTCTAACGGTGGTTAGAAGCTGTTTTGGGGAAAGGGAAGCCAAAAAGCTAATGAAACATACCTTCATACGGTACAATATAATAAAGAGTTACACTTGAGCTTCTAAAAGCCAAGACAACTCGGGCAGTCCAAGTTAGCTGATTTTAAAGTATGCAAAATATATGGCTTCTAGGGTTGTAATCATGATTTTAAATGATAGCACTTTGGGGGCTTGCTGATTTGCCTTGATTAACTCTGTTCTCTGAAAAGGAAGGAGACACTCCAAATGTAATTTGTCACTTAATAGCAAAGAAGCCATTAGGCCCACAGAAGAGAGCGCGGGGTCGAAGCAGGCCACTTCCACGATTAAAGCCCAGCTCTGCTGCTCTGGGGAGTTTGCTTTATTCGCCACCCTGGGATCCAGCTTCTAGTCAAGTAACGTGGAGAACACAGCTCCGATGGTGGCCAGTGTCACTCCAACACAGGATGACTATCTAACCCCATCACCCTGAAGGGCACAGACGGTGTCAAAGTAAAGTGGATGTGATTATAAAGGCCAAAAGAAAGGGAGGGTGTGGGAGGCGAGGCTGGGAGGGAGGAGGGGAAAAGTTAGGCTGCTTAAAGATAAAAAAACACTGAAAACTGCGGAATCTTTTCAGACTTAAGACTTCGTTTTGGGGCTTCATTTAAAAATCCAGATATGAATTTATTTGGAAGTACTAGAGCTATGGTCAGAGTATTTTTCCAGTTAGCCCGGTTCCAAGCAGAGGTTTTATCGCAGGAAGAGAAAAACAAATTGTTGGTAAGGACAAGATCTGGCTGAACTAGAACAGGAACCTCAGGTTTCTTAAACGAGTGCTGGAGAATCACGTGACTACCCCGGACTGTCGGAACTTCAGGTGAAAGTTCTATTTTTTACCTTTCTCCTGATGAACTGCCAGCCGAGGACACTGGGCTCATGTGGCTCCAGGCCTGTTACCCTTTCGGCTGAGAGTGACTGCCTGTTTCCAGTAGCACGGGAGCATCCCGTTTCTACCTGTTTCTCTTAAGAGATACAGAAAGTTCGAGTCCCAAGCTTCACTTACAAGCTTCTGCTTCTAAAATTTTTACTCCCATTCTGATTCAACTGATAACTTAGTCTACAACACAAAAGGGTATTCTAATTTAGAGATGAGGTCCAACGACCCAAGCTGGGCTACTTAAAAATTTAGGTCGTGTTTGAAAAGGCAGGAAACAGGAATGTGGACACACGTGAGCTTGTTAAGTGGTAGTGGTGTTTATGAAAGTAGCAGGGAAGCCTTATCACTTGCGATGAGAGTGCAGGGGAAGAGTGAAACGACCTCCCGATTACCCACAGGGTTCAGAGGACACTACTGAAAGATACGAGCAGTGGAGGAACGCTTTGCGTATGAACCGAATTTAAAGATTTGACAAATGATTGAGTTCTAGTTGGCAAAAATACTCTAAAACATATATATACCCGATGCACAAAGAAAACCACAGAAAGCCAATATAGTCGAAGGAGTTCTCAAGTCACGATTCGGAAACATCGATCCTCTGTCGGGTGCTGCCACGCTAGAGTTCATTCTAGAGCAGGCAGTTAGCAACCCCTTGCCCACAGTTTCCAGTGTATGCTCTGGTCTGCAATTGTTAAGGTCAGTCACGCACCAGTGTGGAGAAAGCTCCGGCAGTGAAGTCAGAAGAAGTGCTTCCAGGGCTGCCGTGAGCAGCTCTGCCTTCTCCACCACGCCCCTCTCCACTCCGCTCGCGGCTCTCCTCTGAACGCAAAGAGCCCTTTGGCACCATCAGTGCAAAATTAATATTAGAGTCAAACCTCCAGGTACTAAAATTTTACTGGCCTTTTATTCAGCAGTACCCGTGGCTACTGAGAGCCATGGTTCAACTCAGTAGTGATTCAGTTAGCTAACCTTCCCAGACTCTTTTCCTCCCACTCCCGTCCCGCCCTTCCTCTGCACCCCCACCCGCAACCATCTGAAGCCTCTCCATTTGTTGGTTTTTCCTTCCTGCTCAATCTGCAGGGACAATTTTACACAAGTGCCCAAGTCTAATGTATAATTATAACAATGAAACAATACCAAGAATAACAAATTTATAGCCAAGAAAATAAAATTCGCTTTCCTCTCCCTCCCAAATCCCTACCCTCAACAGAAAAGAAGACAACAGAAGAAAACACACACCCATTTTCAAGTGCCTGCTGTTTAGTACACGGAGGAGTTTCTGTTAATTGGGGGTGGATCCCAGCTAAGAGGACAGGCGCTTGCCTGGGTGGGAGGAAGCCCACCTGACCCCCGCCCTCCGCACGCGGGGGCCGTGGGCATACTGCGCCTCTGAGGCGCCCCTCAAAGATGGCACCCACCGGACAGCAGAGGGCAAGGAATACAGTTTCGTGGAGGCTGGATGCTCCTCCCTTCCCCGGCTTACTTCCCCCTCTCCGCCTCTCGACCCAGCCTCCTGATACCTCATCCAGAACTCTTGGCTTCGGGAACAACTGACCCTTGGGTGTACTAAACACGAAGGGCTAAAACTCTCACTACTCAATTAAAACAAAACATGGCAAAATAAAAATTAAAATGTGCTTTCAAATACGGAATGAAGTCAAATAAATACATCTGATTTTTCTCTTTTTCTTAAGTCTAAGTAAAATTTCATATCCTACACCCAAAGCTCTATACATTTGGTTTTTGTTCTGAATCAAAATGAATTTCCGATAGTGAGGAGAGCAGAGTGAGAGAGTCAGGATGCCCTCCCTGACAGACTCGTGCAGCTGCCGGACTGGGAGGAACTAGTCCCGCTCTGGGCGCCCGGGCTCGCGGCCACCCCCGGGGGCTTCACAGGCAGACCCTCCGTCACACACTCTCCCTGCGTCCGCGGTGGAGCCAGGATGGGTGCCACAAGGCCAATGCTCAGAGTCCAACAACCTTCAGTCACCTCCAGGACACGCGGCTCTAACTTTTATCTGGGAAGAATAAAGATACACGGAGATCAAATTAAGAACCAACGAACGCTCCGAGAATACCTCTGACACCTGTGGGTCTCAGGATGTCTTTGTGGATCAGAAAGGGCTCCCTGGGAAACAGGGAAGCAGATGAGGACCAACCCATCTGCAGTCACCGGGAGACGGTGCTCTCCCGTCAGGACCGACGCCAAAGGACAGACATGAGCCTCCCTCACAGCAGCACTGGCAAACCTCAGGAATCTAGGATTCACCAGGCCCACCCCCCCCCTCTTTCCCTGCTCTTGCAAAGGTGGAGAGAGAGGGGGCGCGGGGGGCACAGAAACTGGCGACCGCAGCTCCTCGCAGGGCAGGAAGAGCCGAGTCAGCAGACAGCCTTTGCTTGATCTATGACGTTTGGAAACGAGCGGCTTTTTAAAGACAGGAAAGAAATGGAATCTCACCAGGTTTCCACTTTAAAGAATAATAAATCATTTCATTCGATGCACTGTTCAGGCAGAAGGACTTGAGAGTCGGGAAGCCGCAATTTTCACATACCTGAGTGCTTGTCTGTGAGGGCTGATCCGGCCAGCCTTTGGCAAAGCATGCTGTAACTTTCCTCCACCTTCTGTAAAATAAAACCCATAGGTTTGTCATTTGAACAACATCAGTTTTCTTTATGAAAACAGGAAGGCAAGCTTTCTCGCGTTACTGGTATATGCGTCTAGATTGGAACATTAACGTCATTAAGGATTTTGTTATTGGGGAGAAAAGTGAACTGGATTCCTTTCACCTGTCTCTCCCTTGAATGAGTAACTTAAAACTTTCTCCCGTACAGGTGATTCTCCTACCCGCCGAGTCACCCTGAAAATGGTCCCACAGGTGCCACGAGCTGTGTGAGAGCCGACCTGCCTACAGTGGCCTTCTACAGACCTCATTAGCCCCTGGGTGACCCCAACTACCATCACACGAAGAAGGGAAAACCTACCACGGGAAGTTCAAAGAAAACTAAGGGACACCAGTCTTTAGTTAAAAGGCTAAGAACACTTTTAACGTTGTCCCTAAAGCCTCGAACTAAATGAAGTCACGAAAACACGTTTGGGCTCTAACAGTTGTGTCCGCTGACGACAAACTTTAGGATAAAGTCCTTTTCTCAGAAATAACCACGGAAGTCAGTTTTGAAACAGCGGCCGGTACAGTGTCGACCTCAACTCTGATTCCCAAGCTGATTAGTGCCCAGCTCTCCAGATTGTGGGGGCCACCGGAGCCCACTCCTGTGTGTCAGAGCATCTGGGAAACTACCCACATCACCTAACAATTCACGGATAATTAATAAGTGAAAGCATTTCCCAGCCGAGACCCCTATAACGATGCAAGCCCCACCTATGTCACTGGCTTGCTGTTCACATTTTCTCAGGGAGGCCGGCCGATCATGCCACACGCATCTGGGTTCTTCCGCGGAGAACCCCACACAAGCATGCCGTCTATACGGTACTACGAGGTTTTCTGTTCTTATGATCTGCAACCAGATGCACCGTGATCTTGGCCTTTTATCCAAGTCTATTCACGGATAATGGTCAGAGAAAACAGCCAAGCTAGAACCTGAACGAGCTCGCTGGCATCAGCATTTCGGTCCTTCTCTACCTCCTCTCTGTGAAACTTGTTTCGTTACCCAAGCCGCAAGCGGGGGGAGGTCTGAGGTACCTTTAAATGTTCGAGGTCAGCCTCGATCTTACGAATGTACTCCATGATCTGGCTCTGGGAGTCTGCACAAGAGGGGGGACTCTGGATCTCAAAGCAGGAATCCTCCATGGCTCCCCAGCGCTGCTGGACCAGGAATTCCGGGGTGAACGGTGAAGCCGCGCCGTCGGAATGGGCACGCTGGGGAGAGTGCTGCTGCGGGCGCGCAGAGTCCGTGGAGGGGATGCCTGTCGTGGGTGGCGGGGGAAGCGAGGAGGCGAGCTCCTCGTCCGTGGAGCTCTCCTGCACCGCTTCGTAGCCCTCGAGAATCAGATAGTTTCCTATTGACAGACACGGAACAGCCTGATGAGCTTCGTGCTGCCAGCCTCGCATCAAGAAGCACAGACGAGGTGCTACGCTGACCACCTTACAAGCCGTGAGAGAGGGAGAAAAGCCCTAACTGCTCACTTCCCAGTTCAGTTTTAAGTCCATCAGAATCTTCTCATTTCAGGCTGAAGTGAAAGTTGGCAAACTTTCATGTAATTTCCAAATGATTTCAGATTAGTTAGCATCTTAAAAGCTGGAAACTACAAAGTCCCCGTATGGTCTTGCCACCGCGTCCCCAGACACAGGGCTCTCGCGCCTCATCTCCCGCCATCCTCCCCCTCCCCCTGCACTGGCACCCCCAGCTCTCTGCTGCACCCCCTGCTCCCAGACCCACTCAGCTCTGCTCCCATGCTACTCACAGAGGCCCTCTTCCCTGACCACCCTGTCTGCCCCTGGGTCTGACTTACGTTTCCTCTTAATTCTTCCTACCATCTGACATCTGTTGGTTTACTTATTTACCGTGACTCTTTCCTCACCAGCATTTAAGCTTCGCAAGCATAGTGGGTTGTTCTGTGTTTCAGTCAGTGCTGTAGCTCCCAGCACCCAGGATGGGGTCTGGCAGGGGGCAGACTCAGTAATTATTTACCGCAGGATAGAGTAAGGGCTACACACGCACGCACACGCACACGCACACGCAGAGGATAATGTGTAGATACCCAAACGACATCCGTCTCAGCACACAGCACAGACAAACAATAACAATTAAATCCAAGTTTAAATGTGAAAGAAACTTGCCTGAGATGCGCAAATTAACATCCTCTTCCTTCTTAACTGCTCCGTCACCTTCTGATGGATTATCATCACTGTGTGCTTCACGGGCATCAAAAAAGTGCTCTCCACTCTCATCAAGACTCCCTTCGGGCTCTGCAGGAGGCATCTCCGGGGTCCGAAGCATGTGGTCCATTACTAAAATGTTACGTGCCTGGCTATCTTGGAATGCCAGTACCACTGAATCCCGTGGAGTCGAAGATTCAGCTGAAGTCCGTGGACTGTAACAAGTGGCAATGTCACCAGTGCCAGTTCTAAAGGGCATCATCTGTCCTTCGCCAGGAGGATAGGCCTTGCTACTCTCAGAGTTCTGGGCTCCACCGTCTGTCTCCACCCCCGAAGACGCTGTCCTGTATCTTGGGAAGTGTGGCCAGTCTTCCTGGGTGCTCTTCTCAGTCAAACCCAGCTGTTGTACGAGCAACTGCTTCAGCAAGCCCACTGGAAGATTTAGGGAGAGAGGGGAAAAGCCACACATTCACAATGATAACCACAGACTGCCGGAATTAAATTAGTTTGTGGAGTTACCCGTTATTTCTAAGAGTAAGTACCTTTTTAGTAACGTAGAGTCAAAATATTAATTTTGTGTGATCATTTTTTTTGTTTTGCATTGAAAAATGAAATCAGGCACCATCCAGAGAAGATTTAATATTAAACGACACTTGGAAAGATGTAAGCCTTCTGAATGGGGAGGCACTCCTAAATGCTTGATACCATGCTTGCCTCTCTTTTCTCTTCCACATAACCTGAGTAATACCCCAAAGGTATTTCTTAAAAGGATGTTAAAAAGCTGTGTTATGCTAGAAAAGAAGCCCTTTAAGGTTTGCTTTTTCCAGAAGCAGACACTGTATACACAGGTGTTATTTTTTCTAATTTTATTAGAAACACAGAACATTTATTTTATCATTTATAATAACCCAAAGAATCTCCTTCAACGGTGAAGAAAATAAAGCTGTCCTGTAATGAGATTTATTTTCAATGATTTGGTAGGATGTACACTTTCAAAGGGTAAAAAAATGTTTATGAGTTTTTAAAAATGACCTTATGGAGGCACAGCTTCCTTAGGCTGTTGAAACGAGAAGCCACGCGGTTTTAGCGGGCAGCTGTGTGCTGTGAGGCCACTCGTACGATGACACAGTCACTGTGACAGTGTCAGTCAAACCAGCAGAAAGCATTCTGACTGCTCATTCAGGAGAATCGACAATAAATTAGATCTTCGAGAATGTGACCAATTCCCAACTTTGAACTCTTGCTTTAATTTCTTTCTCATTTCTTTTGACATACAGTCTCCACTAGTGTGTGGCCCTCTGGCCGTCCACTCCACCTGCACATCCTAAGAGATGCTGGGCATTCCCACGGCTCTCACACTCAAATCCAGCTCTTCCCCTACCCTCTCACCAAAGCTCCAGGCTTAAAACTCCAACCTCCTGCTCGTTACTTCCTCTAAAGTAGCCTGCCAGTTTTAAAACTGAGCCCATAATCTCTGGCAAATAAAAAAAGGAAAAAAAACCCAAAGTGTGGCAGTCCTTTCTGACTTTGACTTGTGATAAGAACATGGAAACCATCTAAATATTCCCTTTTCTTTACCCTTGCACCAAGTCGATTATTTTAAGTATTTGTTACCTCCTCGCTTGATTTTTATTCCCCTGATACCGTTCTAGTCCAGGCCTTTTCCGCCTCAAGCCCAGCCGACCACAGCGCCTTCACGCTAGCCAACCCCTCATGGCCTCCCCCCGTCCCAGCCCCTCCACCCTGTTCTCACTAGTCAAACTCTAGCTTCAAAACTTCAAATGCTTCTCGGCAGCTAGAGCAACCCTTCTCAGCCTTGCCCCGCCTCCAGGACACCTGCGAGATGGGACAGGCTCCCATTTGTGATTCTCAGCCAGGCTGAGGGGGGGAGCTAATAGAGTGGCAAGGGACAGGGTGGAGAGAACTGCAATCTCTAAATTACAAGAATATCTGTAGTTGGAAAAAATCCTCAAAGCATGTGCTATACCATCCTTTTTTTTTTTGAAAGAAAGAGCGAGTACGTGTGTGTGTGTGTGTGTGTGTGTGTGAGAGAGAGAGAGAGGAGCAAAGGAGAGAGGGAGAAAGAGAGAGAATCTGAAGGAGGCTCCATGCCCAGTGCAGAGCCTGATGCAGGACTCAACCTCACGACCCTGAGATGACGACCTGCGCTGAAATCACGAGTGGGACTCTCGACCGACTGAGCCACCCAGGTGTCCCATGTGCTGCGCCATCCTTAAAATCCGGAGGACTCAATGTGGCGTTTGGGGTTCACAGTGGCTGGCCTCAGCATCCCGTCCCAGCCTGCACTAATGCAGTCTGCTCGCTGCTCTCAGAGCACCCGCAGGGCCTCCTGCCTCGGTGCTTCTGGTCCTACCATGATTCTTACCTGCATATTCTCTACATACCTATCTGAGTCTTACCCATTCTTTAAGGCAATAATCACTCTCTCTCGTCTCCTGATGCTTCCCTCTCCCGTCACCACAACCAGATCAATTCTAACGCACCTGCACTGGTTACTTTAAAAAGTGGGAGGTTTTCTATCATCTTCCCAACTAGATGGTAAAATTCTTTATGGGAAAAGTCAGAGTTCCCACTTCTTTGGATTCTCCCTAAATGGCTGCACAGTCACAACCCTGGTACTTCCCAGGTACCTGTGTTAACTTATGAACAGAACTTACAGTTCCTTAGTGCATCCAGTGCCCACCGTTCTTCTGAGGCAGGCAAGTGTGGGTCTGGGACTGTGATTTGGTAACTTGCTCCAGCTTCCTGCAGAGTCCCGTCTGCATGCGTGTCCTTAGCAAACTGTCTCTCAGCCACAAAGAGATCATCTACCTCGGATTTCCCAGAGGTACCCAGTGAATGAGACTGAGGTTTTGACGATATTAAGGAAGACTCTAATCCCAAATCTCTGTCTGTCCAATGGAACAGAAAAAGCAGAACAGATCTTAAACAAAACTGTTAATTTATAACATGAAGCATTCAGGCAATACTTGGAACAAAATAACCACGTGAGGACAGAGATCACCGGCTGTTAGGTAAAATACACTCAGAGCAACGTAACCGGGGCACACACAAGGCTGTGAAAGTAAACAGCTGATGCGAGGATCTGCAGAAACCGAAAGACTTTGCTTCCTTGCATTTTCCTAAGTAATACACAGACTCCATTCTTCCAGGTTAACCTAACACATCAGTTTACCTGGACTCTGCAGGCCAGGGACCGAGATGCTGTGATGTTCCGCTTTTAATTTTGGAGCTGTTTCTTCATCGTTGTCGCCTCTGTGGAAGAAAAAAAAAATAATCTTTCAGCTTCGTGAGGAGCCTAAACATCACCGTGATGAAATGTAAGAATTATTCCTTCCTTTCCTGACCAAAACGCAGAGTCAGCGGTACTAGGAGGCGGAAGCACACTCACTCGCAAGGCGGTGACTGTGGCAGTGGGATGGGCTTTGCAGACTGTTCCTTCACCGAGGCAGCCATCCGGCAGATCAGGTCTTGCCAGCTGCAGGGAGTTTGAAAGGATCCAAAATCCAAAAGGGAGAGGAAAAAACATGCCCTTTAAATACACTCAGAAAGAAATAAAAACAAAAACAAACAAACCAGAAACCAAACCAAGCCGATCCAACAAAAAACCCTCCTTCCGCCAGAGAGTGTCTATATCTTGGCTCTATTAAGTAGGGATTATAAAAAACGCTGTACCTTAAAGAAAAACCCAACAAGCAACATTATGGATACACTGCGTGTAAAAAAACTTCACTTGACCCTTTTGAGAATTTTCCTTTAGAAAAGATACTTTCGACAGTATAGAATCAAAATAAGGGACATCAATCTAAAAAGGAACACATTTTTAGAAAAACATCTCGAAAAGAATATAGGGGAAGTGCTTATTTCAATATAGTTTTTGGTTTCCAGAGTACCATTACAAAAACCAAGTTAAGTTTATAGAATAACATATTCAGGATAATAAAAACTATTAGAGCAAGGTAGCTCTAGCTAATACATACACAGTCTTTTCGGAAACTGTCTGTGCCACCAGTTCATAAATTTGGGCTCCATTGTCTGACATGGAGATGACAAATAAAGCTTTGTTATCTGGAAGAAACAAGACAGAAATTACTCTAACACATTAATATGATCTACAGGCCATGAAGGATCTTCTAGAGGCCTGGTTTATTCCACACCTGAATCTGGGCAACGGTTAATGGGCTCACTTTGAAAAAATTCATCAAGCTACACATTTAAAATCTGTGCAACTTATTGTATGTTATATTGTATCTATTACACTTCAATAAAACCAAGATCATAAAAACTAGCACGGATTCCACGGTAACTTCAGAGAAACAAGGAGATGTCCATATATCTGAATTAAGGAACGCTATGATGTTTTTGCATTTATTTTGAATTGCCCTTTTGCTTAACAATTACTTAATAATATTCGATAAATACTGGAGTAAAGAGGTCATCAGTTTATCTTGCTGTCATAGAACTAACAAGTTTTAAAAGGATTCCACTATTCCTATGATTAATATATAATCTGCTAACTTAAATGGGTTTCGAAAATCCCAAACTACACGCATCTCTCCACTTTTGTTTGCTCTTTTAATCAAAAACCAAAAAGCACACAACTCTGAGGAAAGCCTTTTGATTGGGACTACCTCAGCTCGCCATCTTCCTGGGTGCCTGTCAATGATTTAAACAAGGAATAAAGACCAAAGGAGCACGCCGGAAATTTTCAAGTGCAGGAAACTGCTCAGCGAACCCAGGCTTCCCAAATAATTTGGGAGTATAAAGTCTTCATTTACTTTCTAAGCAGTAAATACATGTCATTGCATTTGTCTAAGAATATAAAGAAACCAAACACCAGCTATTTGAACAACACTGCCTATCTCGTGCAACTCAGGACGGACCCGAAGGTTACTGTCACTCCTCGGACAGACTTGCCTGTGGCCACTTGTCGAACCAACACTGTATTCAGCTTAATGACAGGGCTAAATGTGTGCTTGCTATCGGCGGTAGACGCCAGAATCTTGCTATGACATCTTAGCACCAGTCTGTCATCCTGCTTTTGTAACAGTACAAGAATGTCTTCCAGCAGCAATGTGTACAGATCTGGAAATCAAAATGGGGAGAAGGTGATTAGCACAGACTCTGAGATGCGTTTCATAAACTTTATAACAATTTGACAGAGAAGATTTATTTCTGTTAAACCTAACACATTTTAAACATTGACTTGCTATTGCCTTTTTTAGTTTCATTTTTTAATAATTCATTTTTATATTGTATCACACCAAAGTGTCAGTCTGTAACCGACAAGAAATAAAAAACAAACAAACAAACAAAACCCCTGTGATTCCTCCGCAGGGGGATTAGCTCATTAGAATACAAGAATGGAGACAGGACTGGAGACAGGACTGAATTATGACAAACTTTTCTGCTTCAGCCCTCAGTGAATATTTAACGTACTTCACCTAGAATAAAATAACAGAAGCAGATCTTCTGCAAAAATAACACAGGGCAGCACTGTTCACTGCTGTCGCTGAAACCCATAAACGGTGGGTAAACTCTTCTCTTTGGCCTGAAGGAACTTTACTTCCTCCACTCTCCCCAAAACTGACGGGCATTACACCTACCAATGGTTTTATCTCGATTCACCTTCCAGACCAATGGCCCTTCATGAATCATCTTCCTTTTTGTTAAATCCAAATTCTGCCAAAATAAGGAGAAGTACACACAAATTATTTCCAAGCACTAAGTGAGATGATATTCCAGAGAGTTTCTTTTCAAGAACTTCTTCACATTAAAAGAAGCTATTTACCTTCACTATCATTACTGGCATCCGCCACCTACTGCATATGGAATAAAGGTCAAGTTACAGTAAGCTGCATACAATTTCCTAAGTTAGAGGTATCTTGTAGAAAAACATTCAAGAGCACTGCCTTCTAAATCTCACACTAAATACATGATAATTGCGTATGAAAATGAAGCTGCAAACATCCAGCCAGTGGATTCGCAGCCTGCCCCCTAATTTTCCTATGAATAACTAGATGAGAATGATGTACAGCTTATCTATCTGTAAGAGGCCTGTGAGTGCCAGGCTCTAGTTCCAAACAAAGTTCTAAGGAATAATACTTATGAAAAAGTCCAAGCAGTACTTAACCTTGCTCCATATATTAGTAATGTACTTATTTTTTAAAAAGGTATATTTATTATTTGAGGGGAGAGGGGCAGCAGGCAAGGGAGAAAGAGAATTCCAAGTAGACTCCCCGCTGAGCACAGAGCCCCATGTGGAGCACAGGGCCCCACAGAGCCCTCGGGATCCTGCAATCACGACCTGAGTTGAAATCAAGAGTCAGATGCTTAACCGACTGAGCCAGCCAGGTGCCCCTAAAAACTAAGAATTTAGTCAGAGAATCATCTCTTAGTTTAGGCAGCTCTAGAAAAATCTCATTCTCTGGAAGTGAAGGGGCTGAGCATATTAAACATGCTTTTTGGTAAGCTGCTATATAAGATATAAAAGTCTAGTTTACTAGCCACCAAATAAATTTACCAAAACAACCGCCTACTGAAACAGTACAAGAAAGACTGAAAATACTAAGCAGCTCCCTCATACAAAAGCCT
The DNA here is from genome assembly GCA_028533885.1 of Nasua narica. NCBI lineage: Eukaryota > Metazoa > Chordata > Mammalia > Carnivora > Procyonidae > Nasua > Nasua narica. The sequence goes on from CM052815.1 coordinate 78,750,839, forward strand.
CACATGACAGAAATGGCAATTACAAAATACTTTACTATTATTCCTATAACGGTTTCAACATTTCTGCTTTTGAAGAGCCTCATGAAAAAATTATGTTTTACTCAATAATCTGGAAAGGTCCCAGAGTAAATACCCCTACTCTCATTCAAACTATAAAAACACAATAAAATTAAAAAGTTAATGTTCCTTAAGTCCCCTGCAAATTCCTGTTACAAAAAGTTAGTTTTACACAAAATATTCCTCTAATGAAAGACTAAAGTCATCTTCACATAGACCAGACACTGAAAAGGAAGAACAGAATCATAAATACAGACAACCTATAAGAACTTCTTCAGGTGATGGATGCCCCTCTGAGATGTTAATAATCTGCCAGGTCTTTAGTAAATTCTTTTTTATTTTTTTAAGTTACGATTAGACCATCTCTCACCCTGAGCTCTTCCACGTTTGGGTACTCTGACAACTTCAGATTGGAGGTATCCAGACGACGCTGATAGTCTTCTAAACGCTGAAAATTAAGACAAGGTGGAGCCAAGGTTACTGCTTTGGATATCAACGGTCTCCCTGTATCTAAGCCCAATCGATGTTTTTAACCTGCATTTTACAGAGCTCTCTGCAACACCAGACATGACTGACAGCTCTTTCTTTGTTTCTTTGAGACAGCGAGTGAGCGAGCACAAGGCAGGAGGAGCAGAGGGAGATGGAGAGAGAAACTCAAGCTGACTCTGCCCTGACCTTCGAGCTGCCAAGGGGCTAAACCCTGGGACCCTGAGATCATGACCTGAGCCGAAACCAAGAGTCGACACTCAACCAACTACACCCCCCAGGAGCCCTATGGCTCACTCTTTCTCAAACCACTTCTTTCCCTGGCTTTGGAGACTTCACACCCTCTTAGTCTTTCTCTTCCCTCTTTGGTTGTTCTTACTCAATCTGCTTTTCAAACTCAATGACCTTTAACTTAGCTTATGGTTATTTTTTGAATATGTAAGTATGGACATGGTACAAAATTTGAAAAGTAATACAAGGCACACAGTGAAAATGAAGTCTCCCTCCAATCCTAGCCTCTTACCTCTCAACCCCCAATTTTCTCAAAAAAAAAAACACCTAATACTCATTTCTTAGATAGCCTATGAGAAAAATTCTAAGCAAACAGAATACATGCATATGTAAGTACACTTGTGTCTGTCCATGTTGTGTGTATATATATCCTTTTAAAAAAAGATAGGGTAGCGTAATATATTAATACATGCACTACTCTTATGGCAACATGATCACATACACATCTGTGGGTGTGTATCTCATCAATATATCTTGGAGATTGCTCTATGTTAACACATATAGAGAGAACTCACTCTTTAAGTGGCTGTATGGTATTCAGTTCTGTGAATGAACTACAGTTTATCTAACTACACTTTATTGATGGGCATATAAATTACTTCCAGTCTTCTCCCATAACAAATAAATACTGGTCTTAAAACATGTATTTTTATAGATATGTGTAGATACACCTGTAAGATAAATTTCTAAAGAAACAACTATTAGAAAATGTGCATTTTCTTCAAGATCATAAAAATGTTCAAGTATACAGAAAAGTCTGAATGTGTAGAGTGAGCACTCACATACCACTTACACTCTGGTCCATACTTGATATATTTGTTTTTGTCATAGGTCTGTTCATTCCTCTAGCTATCCATCAATCCACCACATATTTTGAATGCATTTCAAAATAACTTACAAATGGAAGCACACTTTACCTTTAAATATTTTAGTGTGCATATATCATTCACAAGAGTTCGATATTTATTATCAGTTGTTTTTAAAGTAAAATTTACATACAGTGAAATGTATATATTTTAAGTGTACCTTTCCACAAGTCTTCACATATGCATGCGCCTGTGCAATCAAACTCCTAGCAAGACATGAGGTATCACTTCACCACAGAACGTCTCCTCATGCTTCTTCCTAGTTACTATCTGTCCCCACATGCCCAGTGACAACCACTTTTCTGACCTTTTTTCTCACCGATTAGTCTATTCTAGAAGTGCACAGAAATAAAACTATGTATATGTATATATATATATATATATGTATATATATATATACACATATGCACACTCTTGTCTGCTTTCACTCAGCATGTTTGTGAGATGCATCCATGTTGTATCAGTAGTTCATTCCCTTTTATTGCTGGAATTTATTATCCTAGTTTATGCCTGTAACTCATTTGGTTTATGCTAGAAACACACAAGTCTATGGGCACAGATCTCCATTTCTCCTGGGTAGATTACTAGGAACAAAATCACTGGGTCAAAAGGCCAAGGTATGAATATGTATATTTTTAATTTAGGTACATATTGTCAAAGGGCCCTCTGGGGATTTTTCATTTTACACTCCAAACCACACATCTGAATGTTCCTGATTTCCCACAGCCTCATCAACAGAGCTGTCGTCACACTCGGTTGCTAAGAAATTATATCCAGGTCCAGTGACTCCATTATGTCTACATATGCTCACAATCTTATGTTTTTCTCTTCGGCACAGTCCTCTTACAGGTGGATCTGTAGAGTGAAATGCATACTAGACATTTCCACCTCCTATCCCAAACCAAACTCTGCATCTGCCCCACAAATCTGGGGTTGCTTCCCTCAGGCCGTCCACCCAAACGTGCAAGCCAGAGACCTGGGACTTATACCTACCATCACGCCTGTCTTCAAATCCTTCTCTAAATCAGTCACCACGTCCTATCAGTTACCTTCTAAAGACTTCCCCAGTTCCTGCATCTCTTGAGCCACCACCACCTGTCCTGACAGGTGACAACAGACTAGACTGAGCTCTTTCACCCCTTTTCTATCGCCTGCAACCCATTCTCCACAGACTGGCGTGAGCGGTACTTACAAGGCAAAAAAATCGGAACATGCCACTCTGCTTAAATGTCTCTAATGAATTCTCACTGCTTTCAACATCAAAATATTTAACATTATCCACAGTAGGGCCCTGTATGACTTGGCCCTGACCTACTGGACCTCATTTCACACCACTCTGACTTTGCTTTTTAGGCACAATCCACACTGACCTAATCTTTCAGTTCCTCAAACAGGTCATGCTTCTTTTTTACCCCAGGACTTTTGTACATGCTGTTTCCTCCACTTATAGGGTTGCTCCCTTCCACATTCTTTTGATTTCCTTTCATTTTTCAGAGCTTGGCTTAAGTGTCCATTCCTGAAGGAAGCTTTCTCCAATGGCCACCACCTGACACCTTCAAACCAGGCTCGCCCACACCCCCTCACACTAATACATACTCCGAGCATCCCCAAATTCTCCTTCATAGCAGCTATCACAACTCACACAAAATACATGCACTAGAATCTGCTCAATACTTTCAATCCTGCTAGAAAATAAGCAGTGTGGGCACTTATTTTATTTATTTACTTAAGTACCCTATATTCTACACTCAGCATCCACTCAATATACAGTTCCTCTAGAAATATTTGTTGAATGGATAGATGAATGAGAGAGCAAACAAGTAGCTAGGGATGCTCAAAAAAGTCAAATACAAGTCTGATGTTCTACCACAAATTGGTCTGGACCCACCTACTATATGAATAGCTACCAAATGCCCCACCTGTCTATCATGTAATGGTAATTCAATTATTATTTCACAGATTCCAGGTAACACTAATACTCCCTATATCCCGTATCTTCTTGCTTTCCCCCCTCTTACCTGTTTGTTTTCTGCCTCCTTGACGGCCTGATTTACATAATTTAGGATCTGACGACAGTGATCTGCGGCTTTCTTCACCTTCTCCTTTTCCATTGGCCATTCTAAGCATGGTGGTGGTGGGGGGTTGGAATCCAGAATGTAAAATAAAAGAAATCAGAAAAGAACATAAATATAAATATATATGTAAATGAGATATCATTTTATGTCAACAGAAGAATATACTACGACCTTGAATATTTTTATACTGGGCTAAAATCTATGGCAGAATCTCAATTCAGATAATCTTTGGACAGATGAGACATCTTATGATAGTACATTAACACATAAATACTCATCTTTAAAAAGAAGCCATTGTATAAAATCCCAAGTTCAAGAAGCTATGCTTTAAATCGGGTATCAGACCCCCTATGTTACTCACTCTAGGGAGTGGGTCTCATTCACATTGTAACCTATATAAATGGGACCCTTCTCCTCCTAGAATCTCTCCTGAGTGCAGAGCCTACGTGATTACGTCCAGGGGACCTGTTAAGCAGTAATTTTTTAATGATAACACAATTCAAAATAACTCCAGAATAAGTTTCTTTGTGAATTTGAGGTTACATTACTTTATTTATTTTGAGAGAGAGATAGAAGGAGCACGCCAGCATGGGGGGCAGAGGGAGAGGGAGAAGCAGACTTTCTGAGCAGGGAGCCCAATGCAAGGGTCAATCCCAAGACCCCAGGATCATGATCTGAACTGAAGGCAGAGTCTTAACCAAGTGAGCCACCCACACGCCTCTTGAGATTACATTTAAGGAAAGAAAATAGATTACAGCATTTGTATCATTAAAAGATGAAATTCACCAAAATGTGTTGCGATTACACTGAGGCCTACAATATAAAGAATGCCCAAACTGGAATATTTAAAATTACAACCCTCTGAACAACAGTCTACCTATATTCAACAGGTATATTAAAAGTATAAAAATTAACATGTATGAATATTTTCAAATTCTCAGGTGTAAGAAACAGGAGTTTGATTGCATAAAATTACCAACGAGAACTGAGTATAAGAGCCTGAATCTCAACTGAGAAATTCGGCTTCATTTCCTGGTTCAAAACAGGAGAGCTGGGGTGCCACACACACTGGCCGGGCTTAGTGAAAGTACGTACACAGACACAGAGCATCTCTTCGCCCAGGATAAGACTTCTTCAAAGCAGACCTGACATACGCTATAGGAAGTACTGTACACAAAGTGCGCTTAGTCTGGAAAGTGCCAGGTAACCAATATTGCGCACTTGCGGAGCTAAATTGCTCTCTGTCACAACTACTTAATTCTGCTTCTTATAGGGAAAAAGCAGTCAGAGACAATTTATCAACCAATGAGCACGACTAGTTCCAAACTTTTTTACAAAAATAGGTGATAAGCCAGAATAGAATTGGCCCATGATTCGTAGTTTGCCAAATGCTGTATTTAATGTGCTTCTAATGGAGCACATTAAATCAAATAGCCTCATGAAGACTGGATTGGATCTTGTTAGAAAATGTTGCCAGACTCTGGAAATTGAACCCTTTGACAGCAGGATGCAGTGAGAGATTATTTAGCAGGACGTGGGGTTTTCTGTTTTGTTCCTCAGCTTTTTAATTTCAGTGAGAATGCTGTACCTGTGTATTTGGCAATATTATCCAGCAGAAGAGGGTACTTGGTAAGCCTCTGCATCTGGGTAGGAATGATATCCTTCAGCTGCAGACGACGACACAGAGGATTACTCTCAGCATCCTAAAATCAAAATAAGTGAATTTGTGATTCTTATTAGGACTACAGTAACTCGTCGTGTGCCATCTATTCATCACGGATGGGTCTACGACATCACCGTTCTGGTTATTAAATCGAGACTTAAAACAAGTGAGGCACACCATGGCCACACTATACTTCTGCTTTCTCTTTATTCACACCATGCGGGCAGGGAGCCTTTATCACTAAGCCACTGGCTTCTTTCTTATCTAAGCAAAAATTGAGAACATCCATAATCAACTCTAAGAACTGCTTGCTTTTGATAAAACAGTTCTATCTTCACATATTCATTTTCCTATGATTGGCATTCCTACCAAAACTTACTTGGCCATTCCAAGTAGGTACGACGAATCAGCAGGCTGGATGTACCCCAGCTCATCTCTAACAAGGGGTCTGCAAACTTCAGTAAAGTACCAGGCGCTAAATACTTGAGGCACCGTATGCCATACAGTCTCGGTCTCAACTACTCAGGTCTGCTGTTTTAGTACGAAGACAGCGCGTAAATGAATGAACGTGGCCGCGTGTAGTGAAGAGTTCTGAGATGGCCTTCTAGATTCCCACTCTCCAGTGGACACACCCCATATAATCACCTCCCCTACAGTGTGGACTGAACCTGTGAACATGATGGGTTATCACTCAGATGATTAGGTTACTATCAGTTAACTTTGTGTTGATCAAAAAGGAAGGTGTTTCCTAGGTGAGTCTAACTTAATCAGAGGAGCCCTCACAAGAAAGCTGCCATAGAGACACAATCCTTCTGGCCTGAAAGAAAGGAAACAAATGTCTTGTAAATTGCCTGCAGGGGCCACGAGAGAGAGATACGGGCATTCTTGAGGAGCTGAGAGCAGTTTCTAGCCAACGATGACAAGAAAACAGGGATCTCGTTTATACATTTACAAGGACATGAATTCTGTGAACCACCCAGGGAGCTTAGAAGAGGACCCCAAGTCTCAGAGAACTGCAGCTCCAGCTGACCCCTGCCTTTCAGTCTGCTGCAAGCATGAAGGGAGGACCCAGTCAAACAATATCTGTACCCCTAAACCACAAAAACTGTGACATAATACGTTTGCATTAGGTTGCTACGTTTGTGGTAATTTGTTCTACCACAGTAAAAATGTACTACACTGTGTTCCAATAAAACTCCACAAAACAGGCAAGAAGCTGGATAGGAACTGTGGGCCATAGTTTACTGACCCTTGATAAACACCAATGTATAGACCTCAATAAGCATGACTGCAGCACACTCTTCTCCGGGCTAGTTATGAGCCCATTCTCGTGTTCTGACCACATCACTGTTAACAGCTTACACAGGACATTTCCTGACAGTATCTTCACAGCAAGGTGGACTTCTCTGTCACGTATTTTAACCCTGACAGATAGTCTTTATTATTTACCACTCCAATATCACCTTTATACGCTCCAGGAATTTAAGAGCTAACATATGGCTTTAAAAAGGGTTAACATAATCCTTGTAAGAATCTTAGTCTTAGAATTTCCCCAGTTTATTCTCTATTTGATAAAAAAATTCATATATTTTTTTTCTTACATGACTCACTCTACTCACTTGCACAAAGGTCTGGAATCGAGAATCCTTTTTCTGACGAGACTTGATCATTTCCAGGGCGAAAGGCTGGTTACTGCAAAAGGTAGCAGCAGCATGCTTCAACTTGTCCTCCCCTGGTCCACTGAACTGTGCCGAGAATGCAAAGAACACAACAAAGAATGGCAGACTGAGCTTATCTAAGGCCAGGCAAAGTGAGAGACAAGCACAATACTTTCAATATTCCACTAAGTGCTCACAAGTGACAAGAAATGGAGACCTACATATCTCTGTGAACTATCAATGTTTCTCCATTGAAAAGGTCAGACGCTGACATATCCAGACCTTTTCTGATCACATTCCCATGTTTTCCTGCTCACAGCCTCCCACAACTTATTACCTTTCCAGTCTAGACCACTTCTAAATTAAACAGAAAGGTTAACACTGGGGGAATAGGAGACACAAGAGGCTTAAAGATTGAGATTAATATTTGATTTTCTTGGAGTCTGACAGCTTCACAAAAGTTACTAACTGCTCCAAGAAGAAAATCTATGGGATTCTAATTGATGCTTTATTGTATCATACTACAAATTTTCTGTTTCCGGGTCACCTGGGTGGCTCAGTCGGTTGAGTATCCAACTCTTGGTTTTGGGTCAGCTCATGATCCCAGGGTCCTGGGATCAAGATCCAAGTCAGGCTCCGTGCTCAGCACAGTGTCTGCTTAAGAGTCTCTCCCCCTACCCCTCATCCCACTCATGCCCTCTCTCTCTCAAAAAAGGATAGATAAATCTTTAAAAAAAATTTTCTGTTTCAAGTTGAGTAGTGTGCTACCAAGCCAAGAGAACTCAGTTACAATTTTCACTTCTATGCCGAGATCAAGAAACAAATGAGCCACACTATTACCAAGTAGCCGTAGAGTAATCTGAGTTTTTCAAGGAAGTTAAATCTCCTTAATAACAATAATGCCAGATGGGCCTGGAGAAGATGCTTTGGCAAGATGAGAGTGGACTGTGATTCCCTGATTTTTTCTGTGAGGCTGAGAGAAGATCTCCTATGGATTAGTAGATTCTCACCCATAATCTCAACATCAACAAAAGGAATAATATGAACATTGTTTTCGTCAACTTTCTAGGATTCAATCTTTTAAAAAGTTATCATTGTACAGTTAGCAAAATCTTGTGGCATTTCCTCAAGCAATCTGCATACTGAAGTAAGTTTCCATGGGCATATCTAAACAGCTCCTATTCAACCTGTGTTAACATTCTGAGAACTATGTCATATGCTTCACTATTACTCACAGCCTTAACTACAGTACTTTCTTTAAAGCTCTGGATCAAATCCACTTTCCCCTAGGAAAATTTTCTATACATCCCAGTGTGGGTCTCCCTGCTATATCTTCCCATAAGAACCTGCACTCTCTAGGGACGCCTGGGTGGCTCAGTTGGTTAAGCAACTGCCTTTGGCTCAGGTCATGATCCCAGCGTCTTGGGATCGAGTCCCGCATGGGGCTCCTTGCTCCGCAGGGAGCCTGCTCCTCTCTCTGCCTCTGCCTACCTCTCTGCCTGCTTGTGTTCTCTCTCTGTTAAATGAATAAATAAAATCTTTAAAAAAAAAAACCTGCACTCTCCCTTTCTTGTAACTCTTCTCACACTTGAAGAGACCAATGATTGTTTTCCCACTGGTTATAAGTGCCACCCAGGCAGGAGCCATGTCCGCTGTGACTGCCACAGTTTCCCCAGCACCGCGGAGAGTGTACA
>CM052815.1:78760128-78776149 GCA_028533885.1 Nasua narica
CCTCTTAAATTATCATTAAGAATCATAGAATCATTTGCGTTTTTTGAGTTGGAAAGCTCAAAGGTCATCTATCTAGTTCAATTTCTCTTCGTATAGAACAAGAGGCTAGCGGAAATTCTGAAGCAAACTCCAAAGCTCAGGAGCTCGTTTTAGTCTAATAAAACTCACTATATGTGAACAACAACAAAATCTAATTAAACTCACCATTAATTACTTCCTGTCTTTTGATCTCAGAAGGCTTTAGTCCCAGTAACACTTCTCGACTAACAAGCTGTTGCCAATTGGGCGGATCTGTCTCTAAGTCATTTTCAAACTGTTCATCCTCACTTTGACTTTCTCCAAAAGCTGTGCTGTCAAACCTGATGAAAAAAATGAGGAATTCTATTTGAGGACATCAGCTGGACAATGGGAAATAGCACAAGTTCTTAAATTACAGTAGATAAGTCATACTTCTGAAGTAGTGCTTCGTATAGGGCCGAAACATCACCGTCTCCTGCAAAATGACTTTCATGTGTTTTATCGACCTCTATAAATATCTTTTGAATGATTTGTGTTTATTAAGAATTTTCTTTTATACTATCTAACAGATTTGTGTTCATGTTTTCTTTTCCTTTAAAACTAGGATGTTTGAGAAAAAAGATATATTTTTTAAAATATGCCTCTATTGAAAGGATTACTCACTTTCGAAAGGGCTTTGGTGTCCCATGTTCAGTCACCCTAAAACAATGGAGAACAAAAGCGTCAACATGAAAACAAAATGGTAATCAAGAAATTTATGCCAAGGGACCCGAACGCAAAAAAAGACATACAGATGGCCAACAGACATAAGAAAAGATGTCCAGCATCGCTTATCATCAGGGAAATGCACATCAAAAGCACTCTGAGATATCCCCTTGTCGGAACGGCTAGTATCAAAAAGACAAGAAATAACAAGTGTTGGTCAGAATGTGGAGAGAGAGGAACCCATGTGCACTGGTGGAGGGAATGTAAATTGGTGCAGTCACTGTGGAAAACAGTATGGAGGTTCTTCAAAAAATTAAAAATAGAAATACCATACAATCTAGTAAGTCCACTACTGGATATTTATCCAGAGAAAACTAAAACACTAATTTTAAAAGATGTATGCACCCCTACATTTATTGCAGCATGATTCACAATAGCCAAGATGTGGAAGGAATCTAAGTGGGCATCAACAGATGAATAAAGATGTGGTATGTCTACAAAATGGAATATTACTCAGCCACAAAAAATATGCCATCTTGCCACTGTGACAACATGGATGGACCTACAGGATATTAGGCTAAGTGAAATAAGTCATGTAATTTATATGTGGAGTTTAAAAAAAATGAATAAAAAAAGCAGAAACAGATCCATAAATAGAAATAACAAACTGGTGGTTGCCAGAGAGGAGGGGGTGAGGAGACGGGCAGCATGCATGAAGGTGGTGGCAGGTATGGGCTTCTGGTTCATGTGTAAGGCAAGGGGATGCAAGGCACCACAGAGCGAATACAGTCACTGGTGTTTTAACAGTGTCATATGGTGACAGTGGCGACACCTGTGGCCAGCACAACATAACATCCAAACTCATCCAATCACTACATCCTATAGCTGAAACTAAGATAACACAGCATGTCAACTATACTTCAATTAAAAGGGATAAAGAAAAGAAAATTTATGCCAGGAATACTCAAAACTGGGTTAAATTACAGTGGCTAATAAATAATTCTGGATATTCTAATGATTTAATATAAATTAAAAACACTTCATACCTAATGTTTACTACCAGTCAGTTCTAGTACTTCCCCCCCCAAAAAAAACCCCACATGTGGGAAAAATGCTACCAAGTATGGCAATTGTATACAATGAAACAGGTGAAGCAGTTCTTAACCGCCCCGCCCCCAAAGATACCACCGAATTACCTCTCTACCTCCCATTCCTCCTCTTGCACTTGGTCTAAGGGAGGAGGTGGGAAATCAAAGACGGTATTGGGAGTCCGAGGGGTGCTATCTATGCAGTCTCCAGATGCTGGGGTTTCTCCAACTTGTTTTGATCCTGAGAAGACAAAATTTGGACACTCAGATGGTGTTAATGAAGATAATGATTCCCTAAAAAATCAGTCCCCAAAGAGAACTTCAATCTATCCACAGCCACATTCTTAAACAACTGCATGTTAGCGACAACCCAAATTCTAATATATAAAATTTTAAAATGCCCTAAAAAAAACCCCCAAACAAACCAAGAATATCCTTTTTAAGGAACTTCTAAAAAATCAACATACTGGGGTGCCTGCGTGCCTCAGTCAGTTAAGGCTCAGACTTAGTTTGGGTTCAGGTCATGATCTCAGGGTTGTGCGACTGAACCCCGAGTGGAGTTCTGCACTGGGTGTGGAGTCAGCTTGAGATTCCCTCCCTCCCCCTCCCCCTCCCCTCCTCCTCTATGTGCATGCACACTCTCGCTCTCAAATTAAATAAATTAATGAAAATCTTTAAACATCAGCGTATAACATGGAAACAACTCAGAAGAGCATAAGATGAGGAGAAACATTCTCTTCTGTCATCTTTTTCTATGCCCCGTGCCAACTTCATCTAAATTTTACTTATAATGGTGGTCTAATTTGAAATAATAACCTCACAGTTCTTTTTCTTGATCTACGATCTTTAGGTAGTATCTATTTCTTCCTCCTCTGAGGATTCTGCCCACTTATACTTCCCACTTTCACTTCCCCCCGTTTTTTCCCATCATTTAATAATATTACTATTACTAGTTGGGTTAATGCTTATTACCTAAGTTTAAACGATAGAATACGTCTATACGTGTTCCATCAAGGAGTTAGCACCTTAACTCTCTTCTATATCAAATTAGGCATTTAGTATTCTCATCCTTCCCTTTAATTGTGTTTCTTTCCGCCCACCTTTCATTTCTTTCCACTACTTTTACTTGTGTCATTAGGAGGACTTTTCACATTTCCAGGATCTGTGGCCACAACTAAATATTCTGTGCCTTGCCTATTTGGTTGATTCTAAAAGTCTAAAAACCCAGAGTGCCTACATTACTATTGCCAATCTACATACTGTCATACACGAAATACAACATACAATATATTACACATACATATTATTCCTGCCAGGTCAGGAGGTATGTTAGTTAGGATTATGTTTCCTTTTCTGCTGGTCCAATGATAAAACTCCTGGGTCACTTGAAATACAATGTTCATTCTATCAAGGTCAAATACTCTATCAGTTACTTCAAGATTATGCCACATTTTATTCTGTTTTACGTTTCTTCCTTTCCTCACTTTCCCTCCGTCCTCCTTTCCCTCCTTCCTTCCCTGTATGTGTGGCCACAGCTGGAGCCCTAAGTAATCTCCAATGGTATATTTTGTTTCACATTTAAATCATGACTTAACTTTCTTGAACAACTTTTTCTTAGCATTTCTAAACTACTTTATTGCTGTCAAAGCACTATCGTTTCATCAAGTCTCGGACTTCTTCATTTGCTACATCATACTACCAACTGCTTAAAAATCTCCCTTTTTCTTATCCCCGAGTCCTTGTGTTCCGATCTGGAGCAGTTGCCCCCTTGGACCTAACTATCGTCCAAGATCTGCCTGCCCTTCACCACTTCCCTGGGATGTTTCCACTATTTCCTGGACCCCATAACATTTTCTTCCTTCATTTTTCTCTCGTTTTGCTGCAGTGTATATCTTCAAATCATGTTCAAGGAAATGGTGGATTTCGGTTAACTTTTGAAACCTGGCATATCTGAAAATGTCTTTGTATCTTCGTTCATTTCTAATGGGTAATTTGGATGGACACAGAATTCTAAGTTCAATAATTTTCTTGCAGTAAGTTGCAGGGCCTGGCTTCCTTGTACTCTAGCCCCTGGTGTGATAACGAGAAACGTGATGCAGCATAATTCCCATTTTCCTTCCCTTCAAAGCTTTCAGGGCTATCTCTGGTGCATGGAAATTTCCGGAGACATTCTAGGTATGGCTCTTGTTCTTATTATTGTTATTATTCATCATAGGTGGTTCCCAGTCAACTTTCTGTCTGTAGATAAGTCTTCTTCCCTGTGAGATGGTTTCTTCTACCATTTCTCCAACTGCCTCTCCTCCATTTCCTCTACTGATGTGTCGTCAAAGAGACAGATGTCGGACCTTTCAAGCGGCTCGCTACATAATTCTTGTCTCTCCGATTTTTATCTCTTGACATTTCTGATATATGTTCTCAAATATTTCCTTGACTTTATTTTTAGGGACTTTTTTTTTTTTAACTCTTGGCAGCTGTGGTGGTTTGAAAATATGTGCACAAATTCTTTGCTACTCCTCCCTCCCTTCAGGGGTGGAGCCTAATTCCTCCCTGCTTGAGCTTGAGCTAGATTTAGGGGCTGCTTCTAACTTGCTGAAGTGAAAATGTGCACCCACAGAGACTAAGTCATTAAAGGTATGGGGGCTCCTTTCTTGCTCTCTCTTTTGGATCACTTTGGGGGAAGCTGGCTGCCGTGGCATCATGGAGCATTCGAGCAGTTCTATGGAGAAGCTCATCTAGTGAAGAGCCAAGGCCTCCAGGAAAGAGCTAAGCCCCTCTGCCACCACCCACCTGCAGAGTGCAGAAGCACGTCTCTGGCCCCAGCTGAGTTTTCGGATGACTGACTGACGTCTTGACTGCAACCACATGAGAGACCAAACTGCCCAGCTAATTAAGCTGCTCTTACATTCCTCATCCACCAAAAACGTGAACTAATAAGTGTTTTTTGGGTTAAGCTATGAAGTTTTGAGGTAGTTTATCAGAAAGCAGTTAGTAACAAATATAATAGTTATTGTATTGTGGTACTAGTTATATTAAATCATTTCTTTTTGGTCTCTGAATTTTTTTCATAGCATTATTATTCTTGTTTCATAGATATAATAATTTTTAAAATTTCCCATGTATGCTACCTAACTCAGAGGTTACTTTTTTAAGTTCTTGTCTTTTACCTAAATTATTATTTTCTGCTAGGTACAGTTTTTCTGCTTATTTTGTATTCTCTTTTTTATGTCATTAATAAGTTTGGCCTTATATATTATCTTAGGTCTTGATTCTAACAAGCAAATTTTGCCATGAGTGAGTCATACTATTCCTATCTGAGAATGCAAGACTGGGTAGCTGCTGTGGCTTTCCTTTGCAGCTGTATGAAGTCGCTCCATTTCAGCTGGGAGCTCTCTGGGCAGGGCGAGACCCTCGCATGTCTACTGTCAGGCTTCAGGCCCCCAAATGTTAGAACTCCAGGGCACTATACCGCGGAGGACTTACCTCTCCCGACACAATTCATTCAACTCCCTAAAAGAGAGCACGCTCATTTTCTTCGGGGTCATGTATGACAGACGGCTCATAGTCTACCATGCACAGATCAGGAACTGCTGACCTCATTGTTTTCATTACAGACCTTTCAATTAATTCATTATTTTCAGCTTTACTTCTTACTCATGTACTCCGTAAGTCAGGCCAACTTGGAGCCCAAAAGTCTCTCCGGGATTCTAATGGGCAGACTGGCTCCCACCTGGAACTCCCTGAACAAAATTATGGACTCCGGCTTCCTCTATTTGTTTTACCCTTCCAACCACTCTTGTCCACTTTTAATCTCTCCTGAATTTGTTGAAATCTCTTGCTTGTTGATAACATCTTCTCCTCCTCTACTTCCTTTCTCTGCATGTTTTTTATTTAGTTGCTATTGGTTACCTATCTGCCTTGTTTTTATTTCAATGAGAGTGGGAGCCATGAATTCAAGCATGTACTCAACCCAACATCTTCGGAATTCCATATAAGACAAAACCTCCAGATATTCCTATAAATGTCACCCCTCCTTTGCCTTAAATCCATGTCCCCCCGCCCCGCACCCGTTCTGCTACAGCCCTCTCAAACAGAATCAGATGTTTCCAACACACACTGTGTCCCTCAGGTAGAGATGAGATAGATACCCTTCTTCCTCAATACTACTCTTAGACCATTATCTCGCCTTCTTATAAAATCCCTTGCTGCACTGAGGCTCTCACTTCTAGGTATTACCACATGCTCTCCCTCCCCGCGACAATCACCTAGCAATACTGAACCTCTGGCTGCTGGCTCATGGTTTTCCTCTCCTTGCTAGTATCACAGGAGGTGACCTCAAAACCCGGGGATGTTCAGGTATTTCAACTCCTAGCTTCTTGGTTCCTTGCTTTCTTCATCTCTAGTAACTTTACCTAGGCCTCTTCAGGGACCACTCCCACAGCTTTATCCTTGACCTTATCGTACCGGAAATTGAACTGCTTCCAAAATCACTAATATAGAGAAGCATTCCCTTCTCCAAATAAAATCACTGATTCTCCCAGCTCACTTGCTTAAGAAATCCACTAAAACAAGCATGAAGAAATACGGTAATAAGCTCTTTTCTCAATGATCTATAATTACTTCATGTCTTTCTCTACTCTTCATGTCCCCTTGCCCTTCTCACAAAGTCTTCCCTCTCTGCTAATAACCTTGCCCTTCACACACAGTCTGCCTTTCACAGTCTGCCGCTCGCCTTCTCAAAACTTTGTCCTATTAGTTTTATACAGTCTATCACCTGCATCTTCAATCTCTTTCTCTCTCCATTACTGAATCTGGCACAATTCTGATTTTTATTTATGTGACTATCCCCCCATGAGACTAAGCAGCGCAGGGCAAGAATCTCTGTATAATTACTGTGTGCTGACATCTGACACAAAGCTAATGCCTGACAGAGAGCTCAGTCAATATTTCTGAATTGATGAAAACTCAAAATTATTCGGCACGGATTTATCACTGGTTATGGAACATTAAAATGTTAAATTAAATTAAATTGGGATTCTTGATTAAAATAATGTGCCACTCGGTTTCTCACTGGATGTGGTTGTTGTAAAATCTCGATACTTAGTTAAGTCACACTGCAGCACGAGCTCACCTGTATCGTTCTCTTTTCCTCCTTCCTGGGGAAGAGCGGCCCCTGTTGCCACAGAGGACATGGAATTGGCTGGCAGGTATCCGACGTCTGTTCCTTCGCCTGCTAGCCCGCTCTGGCGCAACTTAGCGGGGTCCTGAGGCTCAGGACTCACAGAGGAGGGTGTGGACAAGTGCTTCGGGTGCCGCTGTTTCTGCAGCTCCATGGCTCTGCCAACTGAACAGAAAGCAAGGGTTAACAACTTATGTCGCAAGAAAGCTAAAAAAGAAAAGAAAAGGAAAAAAAAAGATGATGTAAAGGATCTAAAAAGACATCTGGAACATGGTGGGCCCCAGGAAAATATGGATTATTGCTGAGTGAGGGATAGAGAGATAGGAAGAAATGGCAGAAGAAAGGAAGGCGAGAGAAAAAGAGAGATAGAGCAAAAGCAAGGAAGGGAAGAAAAGAAAAGGGAAGAGGAAGGAAGAAAGGGAAAGAAAGAGAGGAAGGCAGGGGAAGGTGGAGGAGGGCTGGAGAGAGGGGAGGAGAAGGTAGAAGATGAGGGGGAAAGACAGGAGGGAGAAAAGGAGATGAGAGCAATGGTCGGGGCGGGAATGCTGAGAGACAGGCACACTGAACCGCGCTCACTTGTGAGAGTGAGGGTGAAGCACGTTAGCTCTATGAGCTCAGGGCAAGGGCTCCACACCCACCCCCCAACACTCGCAGATTCATCAGCACGATATGCTTCAGAGACTATGGAGATTGCTCACAGCCTACTCACTACCCCTGCTCACGTCAGGAACAAGAGGCGAAACACACTCATGTCATCATTGCCCACATCACTGCACACTCTCATGCAGCTCTGGAAATCCCTGATCCTAAAACTCTTCGCTCCCTCATTCCTAAGCCCTTCTACATCCCTTGAAACTCATGGTCGGTATCTGTGAGGTACTCCATCTCCTCAACCTCTTCTCTAAGAATTTCCTTCATCTTCTCCGTGTTTCTCAACAAGGGGTACTACTGGAATCTGACTGAGAATTCCCCATGGCGTGCAACATCCACTGTCACTGCACCCCAATACCACCCCCACTCTGACCTGGCCAGTATTTTCAAACATGGTGCTGCCTAGTCAAAGACCTGACCTGATTTCCCTCCCTGAGGTATCAGCCTCCCTATTTCTCCCCCAGATCAGTGGGCTGATCGCTCTCCGTAGGCCTGAGCAGGGAGGGAGGTCAGGAAATAAAGCACAATGGAGAGGTGGGAAAATTGCAGAAGTATGGAGAGGGAGTAATATGTATATAGAAAGACGAAACAAAGAATGGTGGAGAAATCTGTGCATGCTTTGTTTTTTTTTTTTAATTTAACAAATAGAAGCTGAATACAAACAAAATCAGAATAGGTAAGTAAATTATGGACAACTGCTAGGATGCTGCCACGAAAGATGTTTAAGATAATTATAGAGCCACATGGGGGTAATTAGTTCAGAAATAACCTCAAATGCAAGGGACACTGGAAGCTCAGTGGAATCACTTCAAGAACACCTTTCTCCACCAATTCATTCTAGCTAACTTAGCCTCTACAGGGAAGACGGCAGGGGCTGGTGAGAATGCTGCTTTTCCAACTTAACATACTTGCACTGTTGTCATGACGGCTCGGTCTCCTCGGGGGTCCCAGGATGCTGGGGAATCCTCTGCGCTTCCCTTTTTCTTCGCCTTCTCGATCTTTCTTCATACTCTGCTAGAGTTGAGGTGCAATCAGAGAGGTAAGAAATACATAACAGAGTAGATTTGTGGCTTTCAAACACACAAATGCAATTCTAATGAGCAGCTGGAAGAACTGGTTAAATGGGAGGGAAGAACACACACACACAGCGCTTGGGAGAGGCCGGGGTGCACACACGTCAAACTCAAGAGGTCTTTTCAACCCCTTTAGAGCAGGCGATTTTGGAAAATCAAGAGGTAGTTTTATAACACATCCACTGGGAGCTGGATCCAAGCAATTCACTCATCCGTCAAACGAGTACTTAATAAGCTCTCAATGTGTGAGGGCACTGCGCTCAAAGCT
Organism: Nasua narica; assembly: GCA_028533885.1. Lineage (NCBI taxonomy): Eukaryota > Metazoa > Chordata > Mammalia > Carnivora > Procyonidae > Nasua > Nasua narica. The sequence continues at coordinate 78,769,108 of CM052815.1, forward strand.
GGGGAGACGATGAAGGAGGCCTCACCCTCACAGAGCTCCAGAGCCTCACAAAAAGTAAACAGACGCATCCATAATGACACACTGTGACAGGTGCCATACAAGGAAAGACGAAGGCCGTGACAGGGTGGGGATGGTACTCTGTATAAAGTGCCAGCTGCACCCCTCACACGTTTCACCATTACTTCACGTGCCGGGATTTCCCGCTAGATGTCTGAGTTTCTTTTTCTTTCTTTCTTTTTGTTTTTAAAGATTTTATTTATTTATTTGACACACACAGAGAGAGAGAGAGACAGTGAGAGTGAGAACACAAGCAGGGGGAGTGGGAGAGGAAGACGCAGGCTTCCTGCTGAGCAGGGAACCTGATGTGGGGCTCGATCTCAGGACCCTGGGATCGGGACCAGAGCTGAAGGTAGTTGCTTAATGACTGAACTACCCCATTTTCTGAGTTTCTTGAGAACAGGGGCCATATCACACACCAATCAGCAGGCCTAGCACTAGCCTGCTGAAATAGTAAGGACTAAGTAAGAAGGAAAGCACTGCAGCCTGGGTCAAGAAGCATGGAGACCTGGACACATTATTATCCGGTCTTACCTTGATTTTTGGAAGAAATCCAATCCGACCCCGCTTGTGCTCCAAATTTCGAGGTTCTTTCACTTTTACCCCCAAATGCTTCATGTACATAAGGATAACATACTGCATTGTTGAACTGGAGGAAAAGGACAAAGTCAAATAAGAGTTCTGAGAAGGGAGGGTGAACAGAATGAAGATATCAAATGGCTTTAAAAACCCCAATGCTGGAATCCTTAGAATTCATTCATCAAGTAAAAACTAAGGAAGTTATGTCTTCGTTGTAAATAGAAAAGGATTTTACTCAAGACACTGAATATTAGTCAAATAAAATTGAAGCCACTAGAGGGAGACAGTCTGAATTTTGAAGTTAAAAGAAAGAAATCCTAATTTCAGACTGAAAGGAGAAAAGATGGTTTCTTTCTTTTTTTTTTTTTTTTTTTTCATAAAATTCTAGAGGGGGAAAAACCCAGTTTTATTACCTCTTATCTTCTTCTACAGCCTGAGCAGTCATCCTAAAAATAAAAATATTTCAAAATTAAATATTGACATTTAATGAAAGAATTGCTACTAATTAACTCAGATACCTGAAACGACAACGGAACAGCACTGGATGCGTTGGGCCACCCTCAATCTCTATCACCTGGCATAAAACACCAGAAGACCTCAAACCCCCACAAGGGACCACAGGCTCTTCTCACTCAGGTCATCAACTGTCAATATTCTCTGGCCTGAAATAATTTCAGAGCCTATGAACGGAAACCACTGAAAGTGCTGAACTTGTTTTTGATCAGTTGCAAATTCTATAGTTACTCATTTTACCACTACCCAGAAAAAGAAACACAAGAACTTTTCTAAAACACTGGCAAAAATTAAAACATTAAAACCCCAGTACATAGCTCCACATACACACCTGACGCCCCTTCTAAACCTGCTCAGACTGTGCTCTAAGCAGCATGAGCATCTCAGGAGAGAGGCCACGTCCGCGTCCACTTCTATTACTTACAACACTTCTTCAATTTTGGCAACGATCTGTTCCGCACATGCCCGTTCCTTCTCCAAAGTTACCCGGTCCTTGTCCCGCTCCGCGTCGAGTTTAGTCAGTTCGCTTTCGGCCAAGGTCAGCCCCATGCTACGCTTCTGCCTGAAGGGAACAGGACAAACTTCCTGAGGTAGCCTGGAGAAGAATGCTCTCCCTCTGGAGATGCTTCATCAGAGTTTCCATAGCTATGTGTTTCTAGCAACAGGCAAAATGTCACAGCTTTCTATTTTGGGGCCCCTGTCACCCCAGACACCAGAGAAAAGGAATTCGAGGGCGATCGCTGCACAGAACATGCATCCTGAGGGAGCACACTTGGCCTAGAAGAGCAGCGAGCTCAAATCCTGAAAGCCTACGGAATGGGGACTATGCACTCAGCACCACTCCCTGACTCCACGTGTTCATTTATGTTTTAATCACAGTGATAAGGACTACCTGCTAGGCCAAGGACTTAAAGTGTAACCTTTTCCCACCTTAAAAAAAAAAAAATTCAGAATGACCATATTGGCTTATATCACCCACCAAACTTACCGAAAATCTTCCAAGTGCCTCTGAACTTCTGGGTGGACTCTTTCCTGCATAGTTTGGACGTAGTGGCGGTGTAGATCCTCAGGTATAAGCTCAGGTCTTCTTTTTTCTGCATAAAGAAACGGCAAGGAGTTATGTGGTTTAAAATTATATTCTGTGCATTACAATTGGCAACATATCGATGCTATTTGGTGCAAACTTGGAGTAGGACACAGAGAAGGTCGTCACCGCATTTTATGTATTTTACCCCACAATGCAGATTTCATACACTATCCTCTAAATGCATTACAGACTCTTTCTGTTGTGATTCAGATGCCCTACTGGTCATCACATGATTGATAAAACCTTTAGAGATGAGCTGAGCTACAACTCTACCGAGATGTAATTCTCCAGGATATAGACGCTCCACACTTACCGAGATCTACTGATATTTCATCAGGCACAGAAACTTTCAAGTGCTGAAACAAAAATGAAAACAAAAAGTCAAATACCACTAAGGACTTTCCAAGATGTATGTATCACTACTCGTATAGAGTGAAGAGATACGACCTGGAGAGCTATATTTGCAACCACATTCGGGTATAAGTTCACTTATCCCATCCAAATATCACAGCTCTAGAAGGTCCCACTGTTTAAACTTGAAAATAAGCCCTTTCCCCAAGGATCATGCTATATGGGAAATATCTGTGGTCACTGGTTAATACACTCAGTTATACGTCATTTGAATCAATACAGCTAAAGCCTAAACTGTGTGTATATTGCATGAAAAATGTAGTCATATATAACCATGACTTTTTTTTTTTTTTGCTATATTTGAGACTATTGCCCACATACTGCCAGTAATTTCCTACTAAAGTTAAAGAACCTTCACAACATTCACGCCCCAATGAGGAGGGATTGGATGTCCATGTTGAGGCTTTGGAGTATTAAATTGCCAATAACCATCTGTACTTTTTACTGTTGAGCCAACTAAGGTAACTGAGTCATAATTAACTTCTACTTAGCTAGGATTTTCCCCATAATAACTGCAGTTTCTGGTCCCATTACCACATAGTTGTCTTTTCTAGCTCGTCAATCTTGGAAATGTCTTGGGGGAAAAAACTTATTTTGCATTTAGAGAAATAATCTTAACCTCTTTGTGCTTACTCTGTATTGTATATCTACTTAAGTCATCTATTCCAGAATTTAAACAATTCTCATAAGATCTAAAGCATTACATTCGAAAATAAGTCATTGCTGAAAATTACAAGATCTCTAATATTTGTCTGAAGAACAGTGAAATAGATGTCAAATCTTTCTCTTTAACTGAAGTTGCCACATAGTAGCTCAAATCAACCATCCTAGAGGGGCACCTGGGTGGCTCAGTGGGTTAAAGCCTCTGCCTTCATCTCAGGTCACGATCTCAGGGTCCTGGGATCGAGCCCCACGTCAGGCTCTCTGCTCAGCGGGGAGCCTGCTTCCCCCTCTCCCTCTGCCTGCCTCTCTGTGCCTACTTGTCTCTCTCTCTCTCTCTCTGTCAAATAAATAAAATCTAAAAAAAAAAAAAATCAACCACCCTAGAAATACTGCTAGCACAAATGCAAAAAAGGATTTATATGCTTGTTTCTGTATTTATATGAAATAAATATCACTTGTGGTATAAAAGAATAATTAGCAAATAAATCTATTGGAGTTCTTACACTTTAATGTTGATAAATTTAATACAGATCAGGAGCAGCAAAATAAAGATCTGACTTAGCTTGGAGCTCTTAAGAAATGTGAAATTAACTCCTGGGGATTTACCCAAAGTAAATGAAAACACTGATTCAAAAAGATATATACAGCCCATGTTTATTGCAGCATTATTTACAACAGCCAAATACAGAAGAAACAACCTAAGTGTCCATCGACAGATGAATGAATAAAGATGTGGCAGATACACATAATGGAATATTATTCAGCCATAAAAAAATGACGACATCTAGCCATTCACAACAACATGGATAGACCAAGTGGGTATTATGCTAAGGAAAATGGTCCAGCCAGGGAAGACAAATACATTATGATTTCACTTACACGTGGAATCGAAAAACTAAAACCCATGAGCAAACAAATACACAAAAAGAATAGACATGGACTCATCAATACAGAGTAGACTGCGGCTGCCAGACGGTAACGGGGGTAGAAGGTAGGAGAAATGAACAGTGGGGAGTAAGAAGTACGTATGTGCAATTATAAAATAAATAAGTCACAGAGCACAACACCCACTCGCGATAAAAACCCTCCACAAGGCAGGTCTAGAGGGAACATACCTCAGCAGAACAAAGGCTGTATCTGAAAACCCACAGCTAACATCAGACTCAACGGGGAAAAACTGAGAGCCTTCCCCTAAGGGCAGGAACAGGACAGGGATGTTCACTCTCACCGCTTCCATTCAACATAGTATTGCAGCCCTAACCACAGCAAGCAGACAACAAAAAGAAATAAGGGCATCCAAATCGGAAAGGAAGAAGTAAGACTTTCACTATTTGCAGATGACATGATATACCATATACAGAAAACCCAAAGACTCCACCAAAAACTGCTGGAACTGATGAACGAATTCAGTAAAGTTGCAGGATACAAAACCAAATCTGTATTGTATACCTACTTAAGTCATCTCCTTACTATGTTGCATTTACATATGCTAATAATGAAATAGCAGAAAGAGAAATTGTGAAAAGAATCCCATTTACAATTGCACCACGAATAATAAGATACCTAGGAATAAGCCTAACCAAAGACGGGAAAGACTTATACTCTGAAAACTATTGAAAAACTGAAGATGACATAAAGAAATGGAAACACATTCCACGCTCAAAGATTAGAAGAACAAATACTGTTAAAATGTCTATATTACCCAAAGCAAAGTATACATTAAATCCTATCCCAATCAAAACACCAACAGCATCTTTCACAGACCTAGAACAAACAATTCTAAAATTTGTATGGAACCACGAAAGACCTGAGCAGCCAAAGCAATCTTGAAAAAGCAAAGCAAAGCTGCAGGCATCACAATTCCAGACTTCAAGTGATATTACAAAGCTATAGTGATCAGAACAATATGGTACTGATACAAAAGCAGACACACAGATCAATGAAGCAGAACGGAAAATACAAAAATAAATCCACAACTATATGGCTAACCAATCTTTGACAAAGCAGGAAAGAATATCCAACGGGAAAAGGACTCTTCAATAAATGGTATTGAGAAAACTGGACAGCCAATGCAAAAGAATGAAACTGGACTGCTTTCTTACACCATACACAAAAGTAAATACAAACCATTTTAAAGATCTAAATGTGAGGCCTGAAGCCATAAAAATACTAAAAGAGATCATAAGCAGTAACCTCTTTGACATTGGCTGTAGCAATCTTTTTCTAGATGGCAAGGGAAACAAAAGCAAAAAATAAACTACTGGGACTACATCAAAATAAAAAGTTCTGCACAGCAAAGGAAATGATAAAACTTAAAGGCAACCTACGGACTTGGAGAAGGTTATTTGCAAATGACATATCTGATAAAGAGTTAGTATCCAAAATATTAAAGAACTTCTAAAACTCAACGCCCAAAAAACAATCTAATTTGAAGATGGGCAGAAGACGTGAACAGACATTTCTCCAAAGAAGACATACAGAAGGCCAACAAACACATGAAAAGACACTCAGCATCACTTACCATCACAGAAATGCAAATCAAAACCACCATGAGATATCACCTCACACCTGTCAGAATGGCTAAAATCGACAACACAAGAAACAAAAGGTGTTGGCAAGGTGTAGAGAAAAAGGAACCCGCTGGCACTGTTGGTGGGAATGCAAACTGCTTTAGGTCACTCTGGAAAACAGTATGGAGGTTCCTTAAAAAGTTAAAAATAGAGCTAGCCTACAATCCAGCAGTCACACTACTGGGTATTTACCCAAGAATACAAAAACACTAGTTCGAAGGCATACAAGCACCCCTATTTTTATAGCAACATTATGTACAATAGCCAAGATATGGAAGCAGCCCAAGTGTCCATTGATTGATGAATGGCTAAAGAAGATGGTGCATATACAGATAGCGAAAATTACTCAGCCATAAAAAAGAAATGAAATCTTGCCATTTGCAATGACATGGATGGAGTGAGAGAGTATAACGCTAAGTGAAGTCAGTCAGAGAAAGACAAATACCGTATGATTTCACACATAAAACAAATGAGCAATGGGAAAAAAGAGAGAGAGACAAACCAAGAAACAGACTCTTAATTATAGAGAACAAACTGATAGTTACCAGAGGGAGTGGGGTGGGGGTTGGGTTAAATAGGAGATGGGGATTAAAGAGGGCACTTGCGATGAACACTGGGTGATGTATGGAATTGCTAAATCACTAATACTTACACTTGAAACTAACACAATACTGTATATTAATGAACTGGAATTAAAACAAAAGCTTATGAGAAAAATAAGTCATGGGGATGAGAAGTACAGCACAGGAAACACAGTCAATAATACTGCAATAACTTTATATAGTGACAGATAACTATACTTTTCATGGTGAGCATGATATAATGTATGTAATTGTTGAATTACTATGTTATACACCTGAAACTAACATAATACTGAATGTCAAGGGTACTCCAATTTTTAAAAAAAGGAATATAAAAGTCAAACATATTTCAGGATACTGTCATTTTTTCATGGAAGTAAATTATCTTAACAAGTATAATGTGTGATATTTTAAACAATGGCAGTATAATCAGAACCCTAATGAATTCACTTAAAAAATATCTGAGTGATCAGTCTGTACCAGGATCTATTCAGTGTTGGAAAAACAGCAATGAACAAACAGAACAAAAATATCTGCCCTCACGGGAGCTTTACATTCAGGGCAGAAGAGCAGGGTTAGGG
>CM052815.1:78776249-78935990 GCA_028533885.1 Nasua narica
AAGAGTGGAGCCGAATTGTTTCTCTGTTTGTCAGTTTTAGGTAAACTCACAATGTTTGCATGCTAATATGAACGATAGCGCAGACAAAAAACGGCTGACGCCGGAGGGAAGGATGACAAATGCTCGGGTCCCGTAGCTGAGCAAGCAGAAGGAAATACAACCCAGGTGACCCGGGGGGAAGGGCAGGCCTTGGAGAAAGAAGGCAGGCTCTCCACGGCCTCAGGAGAAAGGCCAGAGCATAGAGGATGATGAAGGAGGGGATATATGTGGTAGAGGTTCTTCTGCAGATCAAATTTCTCACAGAAACTGCAAGGTCCTCTGCTGAGAAGCTACAGGAGAGGAAGTGATGAGGTTTCAGGAGAGGGAAGGTGGGCGACAGTCATCAAAAAGAAGTGAAACCGGGGCGCCTGGGTGGCTCAGTGGGTTAAAGCCTCTGCCTTTGGCTCAGGTCATGATCTCAGGGTCCTGGGATCGAGCCCCGCATCGGGCTCTCTGCTCAGCAGGGAGCCTGCTTCCTTCTCTCTCTGCCTGCCTCTCTGCCTACTTGTGATTTCTCTCTCTCTGTCAAATAAATAAATAAAATCTTTAAAAAAAAAAAAAAAAGTGAAACCGTGGAAGGCCCAGGGAGCACTAAGGGTTGTGACTTACCCTATGGCAAGGCTAAGAATAATAACGCTCATTAGTTTAAAAATCTTATAAAAATGTCTAGTGGTAAAAAGAAAAAACACTATTATCATTTATGTAAGATCTTTTCTACCACTTTTTAGTTAAACTTGTGCCTCCGAACTTCGAAGAGGTCAACCAGAGTTCATTATGCAAGTATTAACCTTTGGATCCTAATACATTTGTATGCATATCATTTGTGTTCTCTTTTGCACTCTCTTAATTACGCACATGTATAAACCCCGATATATATATGTACCCCCTAACGCCTACTATGAGAATTTGTAGCCTGCAGCTCATTTGGAAATGATGAAAATAATGGTCAAGAGTAATCAGTAACTAAGAGACAGTACAAACATCAGAAAGTCCAAAACAATAAAGTCCAAAACCAGGGGAAGGAAGACTGGAAGTAGGACTCCAATAACTCAATGTACCACAGCAAAGATTATATATTAATTGGTAACTTACTGCAGATCGATCCAGGAAGAACTGATGAAACTCAAGGAAGACACGACGAGTCTCCTTGGAATTGGTCTGCTTATATAGGTCTGAATAGAGATAACAGAGCTGTAGTAGAGGAAGAAATGGAAAAGAGAGAAAAAGGGAGAAATCATGAAAAATGTCATCTGTTAGATCTTCGCCAAGCATGAAAGTTTCCAACCAGTAGGCCACTACAAGGAATGTCAACATCCCCATGTTTTTTAAAAATATACGTTTTTTAAAAAATACGTTAATTGCATCTTAACTATCTTCTGTATCTATTCTGATATGTTTAGAAACTCATCTTGCAGGAGTGAGAGATTTTATGGTATGAGAATCAGTGTTAGAACTCTGCACTGGCTAAACGCTCAAACACGTTACCAGGGTCGCAGGGTCAAACTGTGAGACCACGTGGTGTAAGAAAACAGCCAGGTGAGCAGGGCGCGATTTCAGCAGTTCGATGCTCTGGAAACAGCTGCACTGCCCATTGATCTAGAAGAGGAAGTACCAAGACATCAAGAACTCCGCCACACTGTGCAAAATGTAAGGTTAAGCTCGGTTAAACACAACTACCCAAATTTCACTTTGACCTACCCTAAAACATTCAGGATTTTAAAAATTCCACGGGAATGTATTAGCACACAGGCTTATGGAATCTCTTCCCTTAAAATTAATAACCTCTTAGAAACAGGTTGGAAGAGAGACTACCTTAGGAGAGTGCAAGTTTAGAAGATGATGATGGACAGAGGAGCTCAGATGTCGACATATCAGGATGCCAAAACAGCATGAACAACACTTCCAACAATGAAACGGGAGGCTTTCTGCCTCCTAATGAAAGAGACGTCTTCCTTTTCTTTTGGGCTAAATGTGAGACCTGAAGATCATGCAGAAATGGTGGTACGACAATGGAGATGTATAATTTTAGGCAAGATGACTCTGAGAAGAACTCTATGCTCCCTAACTACACCAAACACAGAAAACTACTAGGTAAACCTAAAGTACCCTCGAATCACAATTTCCATTTAATTTCTCACATCTCTAAATAAATTAGAGAAGAAAGTTAATCTAAACAAATAATACCAATTCTTCACAATCTCTTTCAGAAAATTCAAGAAGAGAGAACACTTCTCAGGTCATTTTAAAAGGCCAGCATTAGGGGCACTCGGGTGGTTCAGTTGGTTAAGTGTCTGACTCTTGATTTCAGCTCAAGCCATGATCTCAGGGTGATGGGATCAAGCCCAGCATCTGTCCCTCTGCTGGGGGGTGGGGGGGAGGATGTCTACTTGGGATGCTCTCTCTCCCTCTTCCTGTGACCCTCCCCCCACTCTCTCTTTTTCTAAATAAATAAATGAAATCTAAAAAAAAAGGGGGCCAGCATTACCCAAATATCAAAACCAAAGACAGTATAAAAAAAGAAAATGACAAACCAATATCCCCCATAAAAAACAATGTGAAAATCATCACCAAATAATAGCAAATTGACTCCAACAATATATACAAAGGAAGATACATTAAGACCAACTGTGGTTTATTCCAGGGATGCAAAGCTAGTTCAACATGCTAATATCAATCAATGTAATTTACCATGTTAAGAGACTAAATTAAAAAAAAAGAACCCACATGATCGTCTCAATCATCCAACAAAGTTCAACATCCATTCATGACAAAAACTCTCAACAACCAGAAATAGAAGTAAACTTCCATAACCTAATAAAAAAGTACCTACAAAATACCTATCACTAACATCTCACTTAATGATGAAAGACTAAATATCTTTCTCTCCAAGGTCAGAAATTAGACAAGAATGCCCTGTCTCACCACTCCAATTCAGTCTCACAATGGAAGTCCTAACTAGTGCAGTAAAGGTAAGAACAAGAAATAAAAGATAAATAGATTGGAAACGAATAAGTAAACAAATAAATACGGTTGTCTATGTACAAAATCCCAAAGAGTTATTGTAAAAAGCCGCCAGAAATAGTAAGTGACTTTATTATTTATTAGCAAGACCAAGGGATACAAGGATAAGAATCAAGCCATACTCCTATACAGCATCAATAAACAACTGGAATTTTAAATCAAAAGAATATATATTTACAATTACACTCCCCTCTCCCAAAATGCAGTACTTAAGTGTAAGTCAATCACTCCTTATCACCTTTAAAAGCAAAGTCATTTCTACTGGTCAAAGTTAAAATAAACAATCCAAACAATTACACAATTAATCTTAGTTCTAATACACGACTTCAATCTTTACAAAGAGAATTCCAATCTCCAAAAAGCATCCATTTTCACAACAAATCAAACACACTGAAGAATTAGCAATTTGTGTTTTAGAAAAAAATGTCATCACCTGCTCATGTTCCGTGCCAAAATCATCATCCTCTGCTCCAATAATATGAGGCGCTATACGGGGAGTGGGACTCCCGATGAGTGACTGAGTATCCTAGTAACATTTAGAGAAAAAGAACAGAAAAATTATCTGTTGGTCAAATCAGAGAAATAATGAAGCCAAATCATCAAAAGGAAATGGTTCACTAAAACTGATTCCTTTTTATTTACTTTCTTTAAGTGCTTTACTTTCAAAGAGTGGTTCTCAAATTTTCAAGACAATGAATCACTTTAGCAAAGAAAACCACAACAGTATCGACTATTTCTTGGAGGGAAAAAAAACATTTCCTCTGGAAATAATTAATACCTTTTGCTCACGACACTCTTGGATATCTGATTCTAATCACTCTGTGTGTACTCCATTCATTTCATATAAACCTTGTCATGGGCAGAAAGTTGGCTTAGGTAAATAATTACAATTCTAAAGAGGCAGAGTAAGAAAAGTAAAAGAAGACCCCAGGACAAAGGAAAAACGAGAGTAGAAATGATAAGATGAAGTGAGGAGAGAGGTTAATACAAAGACTTCTATTAACATTGCATAATTGCAAGCTGTCCCTGAACCCTGTTTTTGCCCTTTCAATTCATTTTCATAAGGCCATAATGCAGGGTTTCTCCACTTTGGCACTGTTGACATTTTGGGCCGGACAATTCTTTGTTGTGGGGGCCGTCCTGTGCATTGTACCATGTTGAGCAGCATCCTGGGTCTCTACCACCCACTCCATGCCAGCGGCAGCCTCCCTGGTCGGGACAATCAAAAATGTTTCCATACACCGCCAAATGCTCCCGAGGGACAAAATCACTCCTGGTTGAAAACCTCTGGCATAATGCAACAAAATTTTCAAGTAATCACACAAAATTAAAATCATTTTGTACAGAAACAAAGAACCAAAATTGAAAACATAAATTGTAGGTTGGCAGATCTCCCTTCCATGCAATAGCTCATCCATCTGTCAGCTCGCTTACAAAGTTGGATTTAGCATGAAAAAGGCAGTGTATCGGGGCGCCTGGGTGGCTCAGTGGGTTAAAGCCTCTGCCTTCGGCTCAGGTCATGGTCTTGGGGTCCTGGGCTCTCTGCTCAGCAGGGAGCCTGCTTCCCCCTCTCCCTCTGCCTGCCTCTCTGCCTACTTGTGATCTCTCTCTCTCTCTCTTTTTGTCAGATAAAAAAAGAAAAGAAAAAGGCAGTGTAAGGACATTAATGTATAATGTAAAAAATATGGGATGGCTGAACATCACAAATACTAAAATCAAAGGCCATGCAGTATGAAGAGAAATAAAAATTTGGGAAGATCTACGGAAAGAATGAGTTCGGCTCAAACCTGACAGCAGGTAATGCAAGATGGGGGGCTGAGCAAGGAGAGTGGGGCTATCCTGATTCGGGGGTCATGTGTGGAGTAGTTATAGATGGAGCTGTGCACACGGATCCAGCAGCTGGATTCTGTTTATCCGTGTGGATATCCGGGTTTATCCGTGTGGATCCGTGCGGACCACAGCTCCGCAGCTGTGGTCTCCCCTCCTTAGGTGTGCTGCAGGTCTTTGTATCTGCATCTTCTAAACTCAATTCTGCCTTTTTTACTACTTGTTTCTTGAACCCCAAGGCTCTGGTCATTTTTTTTAGAAAATGGTAAAGCAAGAGAAACGTGTTTAGCGTGGTTCTCAGACAACTTTTGATTTTATGGTTGTTTTGGTGTCTCTGATTTTTCAACAGTCCTTACATGTTGCTAATAATTGATGGGTCATGATATGCTGTTAAATCTTTTACTATAAAACTTGATACAAATCTAATTAAAAAACAAAATCAGAATGCTGAAAAGTATTCACTTAAGAATATGCGAAATCCAGCAATTCCACTTCTGAATAAATACCCAAAAAAACTAAAAGAACCTAAACGGATACTTGTATGCCCGTGGTCATAGTGGCATTATTCACAACAGCCCAAAGGTGGAGACAACCCAGGTATTCACCGACAGAGGAATGGGTAAGCAAAACATTGTCTATACATGCAATGGGTAATTATTCAGCCTTAAAAAAGAAGGAAATTCTGACACAAGCTACGACATGGGTGAACCTTGAGGACATGATGCTAAGTGAAATAAGCCAGTCACAAAAGGACAAACACATATGAAGCTTCTCAAATAAGGTCCCCAAAGTCGTCAAAATTAGAGTAAAATGGTGGTTGCCCAGTGCTGAAGATAGAGGGGAGGCAGTGCTGACTGGCTACTGAGTTTGAGTTGGGAAGAGGAGAAAGCTCTGGAGACAGATAAGACGATGCTGTACAACAGTGACAATCTAACTTAATGACAATGACCTGTATACTCAAAAACTATTAAAATGATAAATTTTGTTATGTATGTTTTATGACAATAAAATAACATTAAACCACCTAATAATGGCAAACAACTACCATGAAGTAGCTCCTCTCCATTTACCAAATCTTTATTAGTAAGTTTAAGCTTTTTCTCTCCTAACCCACAAATATCAGGTGTGTTTGCCACTGAAGTAGAAGGAAAGCTACAGAAAACACTACTATTTCATGGATTTCATACTCACAGTGTCCTGAATCACTTCACTTTTCTCTGGGTTTTCCTCAAGATAAATCCTCTCCTTCAGGGCACTCTTGGGACTCTTAAAAAAAAAAGACATTCAGTTCATTTCAATAGGCTCACCAAAAAGGGATAAGGAAAAATAGTGTGAAAAAATAAGGTTCTGAATTTCACATTTGTACTTGAAACCACTGAATATCTTTCATATAATACCTGGCTCTACTATTTCTTTTCCTGACTTTGGCAAGACACGTACTCCCTCAGCTGTTTTAGCTTTATGCCGATAAACAGCATCACACTAAGGGAACAGTTGTACTGTGTCTCCAGGCCTGCAGGCTAATTTCTACAAAGTAACCCTAACCAGATTTATTACGTACCTCCAACTCATTATGTCAAAGTCAAACTCTGTCTTTTAACTCCCTCTGTCCCCAACTCTTCTTTCTATGCAAGTTAAAAGGATTCTGGCCTAGTTATATGAATAAAATTAAGCTTCTGCCTATGTTTCTGTATCATGTCAAAGTGATTTGTGGATTCTTATAAAATTTGCATGGTACGTTTGGGGTGTCCTAATATAAAACAGAAACAATACGATGTGCAGAACTTCAATTCTGGACGGCGAGGAACACCGCAAAGCAAGGGAGCCATTGTTCAGAGCAGCTGAAAATGAGGTACAAGGGATTTCTATGTGAACGCCAACAGGGAAGAGGCATGCTGTTTATACATGTACCAAGACAGCACAAGATAAAGACAACAGCAGCTTCAAATATAAACCCCACCTTGGAGAAATGGAGGACTTTGGGTCTTGGACAAGAGATATAGAAGAGAAAGCTAGAATAATCCTGTCACACCAAAAAAGTGAGAAAGCTACCAAAGTTACCGGGATGTCATGTTAAAAGAATACTGAAGAGAACTCAGAAGGGCTCCCACTGCTCAAAAGAGCGAGAGTTTCAGCAACAAAAAGTAATGACTGCAATGGACTAAAACACAAGAAGCAAATATGTTAAAGTCTACGAATTCAAAATATCACACATATGCATGTGTGCATACACAACCCCCCCACCCCCCGCATTAGTGACTGTTAGATTTTGTTAGGGTACTGACTCCTCTGGAAACAGATACATGGAGGGATAAGAATCAAGTATTTAGGGGCGCCTGGGTGGCTCAGTGGGTTAAAGCCACTGCCTTCGGCTCAGGTCATGATCTCAGGGTCCTGGGATCGAGCCCTGTTTCAGGCTCTCTGCTCAGTGGGGAGCCTGCTTCTCTGCCTACTTGTGATCTTTCTGTCAAAAAAAAAAAAAAAAAAAAGAATCAAGTATTTATCTTGCATTTCCTGTATAAGCTATATTTTAGGGTAACCTCAAAGCTAGTAAGAGAAAATTCTTCTTTGTAAAATAATTCCACTAGTAAATACAGAAGGAATGACAAAATTGTAGTGTCCTCCTTTTGAAACCACTAATTAAATAATGGATGCAAGCATTTTGATCATCAATGACTGGTAAGAACATTACATAAAAGCTTAATGGAAAAGATGATTATCAAGGAACCACGCTGACATCACCTGGACACCTTAAACAAACCTACAGTCACAGAAAGACAAGCGGACATCCACCCCCTGATGTGATGCAGCAGGATGTACACAGTCCCACCCGTGAATTGTTCTTGCCGAACAACAGCTCTTAATCTGATCAAGACTCTAGATCTCACTAACAGCTTTCAGGAAATATATAGAGATGAGCACATTAAACCACACCATGAAAATACAGTTACAATGTGAGTTTGTTTAACGGGGCATATTACCCAGTTTCTGTCACAAAAAAATAGCAAAGAAAAAAAAGAGGAGGTAACAAATTAAAAGACTTATAAACCAAAGGCTGAAGACCTTGACTAGATCCAGACTCAGAGAAACCAACTGCAGAAAGATCATTATGAGACAATTAGGATAATCAAATTGCATACTAAGAAATCTGATTTTATGATAACGTTATTATGGCTGTATTTTTGAAAAAGCCTTCTTTTCTCTTAAAGACACAGATTAATGAAATAATGTCTTGGATTTACTTGAAAATACTCCGGTATTTACAGGGTGTGAAGAATGGGGGGCACAGACAAAACAAGTCTGAGTGCTTGTTGATGCCTTCCGAGGCTGGGTGATCAGGTACATGGGAGGGTTGTTATGCTAGTCTCTAGTTTTGGATAGGTTTAAGATTTTTCCACAATCAGTTTTTAAGAACATCAGCCACAAATTCACAAGAATCAGAGAGGCAGATGCTCTAGATTTTAGATGATGATTTGTGATGAACCTGCTTCTGTTGTGAGAACTGGATGTGTGGGTATTCTTCAAAGCCTTCTCTGAGGGGAGCATAAGCAGGGAACTTTACAGTAATAATGATATCACAAACATTACAAGAAGATTATTTTATAAAAGTGAGCAGAAAATGGGGGAAAAATTAAAGGCAATGACTGAAAAGACAGGGAGACTGATGTCCCTCTGGTCTTAATATAGTACACATGGAAGAAACGTGGAGATCCACAAGCTAAAAGCAGCACATCTTTAGCTTCAAACAGACGCTTGTAGGAATTAAACTAGTCTGCCATGCGTTCGGTGAATATCCTAGCCTGCACTGTATCATCTCTCATCTGGATTTCCACAACACCCTTTTACTATTTACCTGGCTTCAGTCTCCTATCTATAAAATGGTGATACTACTTTAATATTATTGGGAGAATTTAAAAGGGTATCTGCACAGCATCAGGCACAACTGGTGATACAAAGGAGGTGGTCGATAAATGTTAACTATTGATAGGCCATTCAGCACACAGTTGTTAAGGGCCTATTAAGCCAAGCAGTCTTCTGTTCTTACAGATCTCCCTGTCTCTTTATTCTAATTCATTTCTACACTGACATGTTTCTGAGTGTGCTTCTCCTCTGCACGTAAGATAAAGCCCAAACTCTCATTCATTCTGTTGTTTACTCCAATACTTATTAAACACCAATTATATCTCCAACAGTCTGAAGTCACTGGAATGCCTATTTCTACTTTGCCAATTCACTCTGTATTTCATAAAGTTCTATTTCTAAGCCACACAATTTATTGCAACAGTCCTCTAAATACAGGATAAAATTCAAATTTTTCTTCTGTACCATTTATTGTGAATTCCTAATTGTAGGATCTGCCAGGCTTTGGAGACCTAAAGTCAAATAAGACTGTCCCTGTCCTCTTAACAAACTATCTAATGGTAGAGACAAAAACAGAGAGAAGGAGCACCAAATCTAAAAGGAGAAGACAAAAAGGATCCCTAAAAACAAGTGAGTCAAAATTGACTAAGTGTTTTTTTCTTGAGTCAAAATTGAAAATTCTCATTAAAACCTTTAGCCCATCCAATCATAAGACAGCATTATCAGCAATCCCCCCTAAAAAATCCTCAAATTTTCCTTGAATGAAGTTCTGAGTCATTGGGCCTACGCCTCAAAAGGTGGCCTGAATGATGGCTTTAACCAGTGGCTTTCCAATTTTTTTTTACCACGACCTCCAATAAGAAATTTTACATTGTCAACCAGCATGTGAACACACGCAGGTGCTTCCATGTGTGTATCTAACAAAAGTCACAAGAAGTAGCACTTACCTTATCTACATCTTGCAAAGAACTATTTCCTATTCTTTTCTTTTTTTTAATGCTAGTCCCAACCCACTAAATTGATTGCATGATCCACAGTTGCAAAACCCTGGTTTAGACTATTTTTTCATCACTTTTAAAGAGGGTGATCTATTTTTAAGTCATCATTCCTATCACTGCATACTACTTCCAAGGGATTGTTGAGTAAGCGACAGTGAACTTAGCTGGTTGAGTATTCATATGACTATGGTGGTACATCATAATCAACTTGAAATGTTTTCTTATGATCTTCCTAACAAATAGCCATCTTCATCTGGCAATTTGGGGGTTAATCAAGAAAGTGTTACTAAACAAGGGCTATTAACTCAGGTCTATCTAACAGGACTAAGGCTTTTCCTCTTTGTAATGGCAAAGTGCCCCATGATTCAAGACTGAGTCACTCTCACCACAGATGGAATATTAACATGCTCTTAAAGATATCAACAGTCGGCCTCTTGGTTCAGTAAAAAAAAACACTAGCATTATTAACTTCTCAACTCACAAATAAGAGGCCTGCTGGGAAATTCCACCTCCTCAAAAGAAACAGTAGGCAATGTGTATCGAAGGGAAAAAGTGAACTCTGGAATTAAAAGCTCATAGACAATACTGTCCAGAATCTCGCTCATCAAGTTGCTATGTGAAAGGTGGTAGTGACAGAAAGTAAGTAAAAGAGAACACCTCTAATTTATATAACTCAAAATCAAATATGGAAAGGAGCTGTGAAGAAGAAAACAGGATCAAGATGTAGAACACTTACGTCTGCGCTGTCACCACTGGGCCGAGGGGCGTCTCCACTGTCAATTCTGCCTAGTCCGTCACCAGGATCGGCTTCTACCTCACTGACTGGCAGCGGGTCACCTAAAGGCTTGGAGGATGTAACTACAGCTCCATCCTAAAATGGATCAGACACACGGACACACACCAACACAACAACAACAAATTCATTACTGACTGCATAAAGAAACAGACTCACACTGTCATCTAAATGGAGACTGGTCAAAGTTGGCCAGTTTGATATGATCAAGAATGCTTAAACCTCTAAAAATTTAAAGCATAACTAACTACTGATTCTGTGGTTCTAAAATGGCACGATCTTAAAGACAGGGAAAGTGCTATTTTAGCAAGGAAAAAAGTTCAAACTTCTGAATAGAGCAAAATATAAAATAGCTGGTTAAATGATATAATTCATATTTCCTGCCCATTATAGTAAAGATTATTACACTATAACTTCTGGTTAACTGCCTCCCAACACTTTAGAATTTCAATAAATTGCCAATTCAGGGACGCAGTGCTATAACATAATACAGGCTTTTAGGCCAGGAACCACGTTTTTATTGTTTGAACAGAAGAATGTCATCTTTGCTCAGTAGTTATAACAACATAAAACTGTCAACATTACTGAGGCATAATATTCAAAATTTCATATAGCTAATGGGATTGAAAGTAATGAAAAAACCTAAATACTGTGTAAGTGAAAGTACACTGAACCAGGAAGTGAGAAGACCGTGCAGCTGTGTGACCTTGGCTAAGTCATTTATCCTGTTTGGGCCCTAATTTTCTCAACCGCATGATTTTTTGACTTTAAAACAAGCCGATGAGGCTACATGATCTCAAAGAATCCTTTGAGTTCTATGAAACTGTGGCTTTCATCACAGACTCAGGGAGGATAAATCAACAGCTTTTACTCATTTCAAATGGTATAGGAATATGTCCATTTTGCTTTAAGATGAGATACAAGGAGCTTTTCATATCCTTAACCTGAATATTACAGAATGGAAATCTGGTTGAGCTATTGTTTCTAATAAGACATCTTATCCATAACTTACACCTGTATAAGAAATTCTATTTAAATCTAGTTCAAAATTTCAGTGAAAAATGTAGTCGTTAAGAATATGAAAGTGCTCTGAACTCATCGGACTGGGTCTAAATTCCAGTTCCATTGCTTTTAAGTTATATGACTTCAGACAGATTATTTAATATCTCTAAATTTCTCTAACTGCATATGTAAAATGGGGGCCAACAACAGTAGTGTCTAATCTTGGGGAGTTGGTGTGAAGATTAGTGAGGAAATACTTGTCTCTGTATTTAGCACAATGCCTGCCATTTTACAAAATCTTACGTTCCTACTTAAAAACATAACTGCCATTCTCTTTGAAAAATGGAAGAATGAGCCTCGAAATGTAAACATATGTATCCAAATACATTTTAGTAGTTTGTCACCTCAAAGCAAAAGCACTCCATTCTTTTTAAAATTATTGTGGAACAAAGAAACATATCATGAGCAAGCAAAGAATCACAAGCCCACATTTCTTTTAGCTAATCATTATTTCTGTAACATGCTACACAGGACATCCTCTTGGCCTCTGCTAATGCTAGAAAAAAATAACTTTTAAAAAAGGCAACTGCAACATTCTTTAACACATTCCCAGAAGAAAAAACTCCTGCAAAGAGTTGGGTAGCACTTTTAACAATGATGCTACCTGAGCAGAGCCTGTGGCTTTGGATAACTGCTCTTGCAGCTGAGGAATGTGTTTCTTGGCCTCTTGGATCTCTTTTAGCAATCTTTGGGCAGGTGTTCGGTTGTAATCTTCCTGCAATAACTGAAAAGTTATAAAAATATTTTGAGAATTAATTACTTATGTCAAGAAAATATAGGAGAAGTCCATTCTTAATAAAAAAGCGGATGGCACTGATTACAATACTGCTTGGCTGTGATTACGACAAATCCAATTCAACTCGGCCCACTCACATTTTCACTGGCCTGTACACAGCCCCATTTCTAATTCAGTACCTGTAGCCGTTCCTGTTCTTTCTGTAACATTTTTCTCAGAATTTCTACTTTCTGGTTATGAACCACATTGTTTTCCTCCTAGAAAAGAGATAAAAAAAAAAACAAACAAACCACCACCAACAACCAACCAACCAATACAGGGCAAGTGAAGCTAAAATAAACAGCAGTTACAAAGACAGGCTGTGAGACACAACACTCAAAGTTGGAAGGTTACAGGGAGATTTCAGCCCTACTACTTCACTTTTACTAAATGCGGTTCAAGAACACATTAAATAATGATATTAGCTGGAGAAATGAAGTCGCCTTAGTACAAGAATATCTTCCACTGTCCGACCTTCGGATCTGTACTGTCTGTCCCCATGCATGACTCAAATTCCCAGTACTTCCTGCCTGAAATATTAAGACAGCTCCCTAACTCCTCTCTACCATCTCTCCTAAGAAGTTTCACAATCCTGTAATATTTGATCTAATTAGCTTTCCTCAAATCCTGCTACGATCACATCATTCTTCACCCCCCCGCCCCACCTCCCCACAAATTTTAATGGATGCTTACTGCCTCTCCAGTTACATGTAAATTAGCTTGGTAGCTGTGATTTTTTAAAAATAAATCGTCTTACTTTTTTCAAGCCTCATCTCCCACTACCTAAATCCTTAACAGGCACCAGCCAACCAAACTTCTCCCAGATACTTGGTGCGTTCTTGGCTCTTTCTCTTTTTTTATTCTACTTCTTTTACCTGGGCTCCTTTCCTCCCCATAGCCACCACTTAAATGCTACTTGTTTTTCAAGGCTCAATTCAAATAATAGCTTTCCATAAAGTCCTTCCTTACTACAACCGGATGTGCTTCCTCCCTCCTCTGAATTGTCACAGAGCTTAATATTTCTCCCCCCATAATTTCTACATTCTGCCTTGGTATTATAATTACTCATATACTCTTGATTCTATCTCAAACCACAAGGGTTTCAGTATCTACTGTAGGCCAACTGGGGACACAATAATAAATAAACAAACAAACAAACTTCTGTCCTCTTCAAGTATATACTCTAAGATAACCAAAGACCTCGAACATAGGGTATCTTAATTATATTTTTGTGAATGGCACCCTGTTTTGTATATGGCAGATGTTAAACATTTCTCAATTCAATCTGCTATCCCAATACTCTAATCATTTCAAATTATTATGTTAATTTTTTTATATTTGGAAGCAATTTTCCAGTATCTTGAACTTAAATTTATGCAAAACTCTTATAAAGTAAAGGCATCATTATAAACTGGGTGTTTAAAAGAAGTTTTCCCCCTCTTACCCCCATGAGCACAGGACTAGTAATTCTCTCCATGTTCCCAGATGCTCCAGGTGAATGAGGGGATGTCATGATGGGAGACATATGTCCAATGACTGATGGCTCTACTTCAGAATCGGCAAGTGGAATCTGGGGCGACCCAGGTGGGCGTCCCTGAACAGTGAGAGCTACATAGGAACCAGCTTGTGGCGGGGAGAGAGAGGAAGGAAAAAATAACACTGTCAAAAACTTGTTTACAGCATCTCTCTACTTCCTCTTTGACAGTTCTCTAAGATCGAGTTATGTGAGCAAGTCTGATCATCTGCTAACCATTGCTCCACAGAAAAAGAATCCAACTTGTCGTTTTTTTATGACTCTCCTAAAAATCTAAAAGAACAATGCCATTTTCAGATAGCAGATTACTACTCATAAGATCAGATATTATATGAAGGCAAATAAAATTTATAATCCGAAGAACCATTTTTAATTTAGGGAAGGGTGGGTTAACAGCAACCATCTACTAGTGGTTATGTTCAATTGATTTCTTTAATGTAAATTTAAGAAATCATCCTATTTTGAGATGATATTAATTAGGCAGGGTTTAACTAATTTTCTGGAATATCATGATGCAATTTTAAGTTAACTTTCAAAAATGAGTAGGACAAAAAATATCCCACGAAAATTGGAGAAGAACACGCAATAAATGAGTACTGAGTTATTTTTAAAATGTGGGGAAGACAGAACTTCACTAGCCATACTACAAGAGGAAGAAAGTCCAGAAAGCAAAACCAACCCTGACCAGAAAGCCTCGACAATTTATCTAGCATCGAGAAGAGACTTTCCAAATCAATGCTATTTCTAGATAACTGACCTCTGAATGACAAATTCTTCCTCTAAGACTTTTCAGTAGAACTTCTAAATATGTTTATTTCACACTTTTTTCCCTATTTAATCACCCATGGGACTCACTGTCAATTATTTCAGTGTTTGAGGTTCTAAAAGCCTTTTTTTTTTTTTTACACTTAGTGGTCACAAGTGCTATGATTTTGGGGTCTTTTAAAGACAAACTTTTTAAGGTTTTTCAATTGTATTTCTTTTTATTTTATAAGAGACTTTTTTTTTTAAAGATTTTATTTATTTATTTGTCAGAGGGAGAGAGCACAAGCAGGCAGAGGCAGAGAGAGAGAAGCAGGCTCCCCACAGAGCAAGGAGCCTGATGTGGGACTCAATCCCAGGACCCTGGAATCATGACCTGAGCCGAAGGCAGCCGCTTAACCGACTAAGCCACCCAGGTGTCCCCAACTGTATTTCTGTCAGAAAGTCATCTATTATACCTTACTGACTTATCTATCTATCTATATAGATATATACACATATATATACATATATATAAAACTGTATACACATATATATAAAACTGTACCTATTTACTTTATAAATAGAAAGCATATATTTGGGCCATATATATATATATATATATATATTTATCTGGGCCATTTATATATATATATATATGGGCCATTTATATATATATAAAACTATACCTATTTATTTGCCTCCACTAGCTTCCTGTTTCCTCCCTTCTCTTCTTCAGCTATGTCCAGGGTATGCAATACAGAGTAGGGCATGAGGAACCAGTACAAGTAGAGTACACAGGTGTGAGGCACTGCAAATGTTTTGCGGTTACTTTAAATTTTTAGCCAGACTCTCAGTTGCGGATAAGTCATCTTATCTGCTATAGTGCTAGGATCTACTTTTTGAGTAAAATTTACACTGGAATAAGTAAAATATATAACCTAAAAAGCTAAAGAAATAATCTTACCTTTTATACTCTGCAATAGTTATCAGGCATATATTTATTTATAATCATAAACCATCATATTTATGTAGCACATAAAAATGTGTAAAACACAATCTCCTTACATAAATAATCAAACTGATTCAAGAGCAGGGGTCTATTTTGATCATCCCATTTCTTTTTAAAAAGTACGAAAGTGAAGAACTATGAGATTGTAGGGACTGTTTAGAGCCCTGGAAAAAGGGAAAAGCCCTCTGATGAAAGGTAAAAAGGATTCAGGGATTGCTTTAGTTAAAAGGAAAGATGGCTAAGAAGGAATTCAGTTTATTAAATTTATTCTAAAGATGTCCACTCTATAAAACAAAAATAGGATTAAATAAAATAGTAGTGTTTCTGCTTGGCTATAAGTAACTATTTCTTATTTGTAGTCGACCAGGGAAGAGTTTGATGCAGAAGATTCTGAATTCTTAACCCTGGAGATTTCCAAGAGATCACTACCCTGGATTTTATTCAATGATTTACTGATCTGAAGAAACATGATTATGCTAGATGATTTTTAAAGTTCCATTTCAGTTCATCTGGGCCATTCCATCTGAATTCTCAATCTCTTCCCCTTCAGAGGACTCATGCATTTCTTTCAAATATCTGCTTTCTATTTTACCAAGAGTGACAAGGATATTATAATCAGCCACATACATGAAGTGGACTAAAGATAGTTATTAGTAAATTAAAAATTTTCACCTCAGACTTTCCTTTAATGCAGAGTTAAAGCAAACTCCAGCCAAGAGACTAAATCCAGGGACGCCTGGGTGGCTCAGTTGGTTAAGCAACTGCCTTTGGCTCAGGTCATGATCCCAGCGTCTTGGGATCGAGACCCGCATCGGGCTCCTTGCTCCGCAGGGAGCCTGCTCCTCTCTCTGCCTCTGCCTGCTTCTCTGCCTGCTTGTGTTCTCCCTCTGTTAAATGAATAAATAAAATCTTTAAAAAAAAAAAAAAAGACTAAATCCAGCCCACAGATTGTTTTGACAAAATAAAGTTTTATTGAAATACAACCACACCCATTCCTTTACATACTGCCTATCGCTGCTTTTGTGCTACAAAGAGAAAAAGAGTAGTAGACCATGGGGCCCGAAAATATTTACTATCTGGCTTATTACATAAGTTTTCTGATCCTTGCTTTAAGGGATTCAGAAACCAATTAAAACTGAGAATAACATTCACATACATTTGATTAGCTTCACCACTTCCAAATGGTTTGAATGAGTCACCAGAGTTCCATTCACCTGTAAGAAAATGATAATAGCATGTCAGATACATTCCATTAAGAATGGATATATTGACTTTAGGAATTATTATACATAATACAACCATTATAACATAACAGTACTGAGAGCTATATTATAATATGTATATATTTGGTTCAATATTCACTTTTATTGCTATTCTATAAGGTATACTCTCTGCAACAAAATGAACTTGAATCCAAAGCAAGGCCTTGACTTAAACAACATCATGACTTACCATGAGAAATGATGAAAGATACCACGCAACAGGTTTTACAAGTCCTTCACAGTGAAGGGCTCTTGCAAACAAAAAAGACCTCTTAGTAAATTCACTGATTTGTCAAAATCATATTTTTTAAAAGATTAAAAAAATAAACAATATTTCCGCAACGTGCACTATTTCCACAATATGCAATTACCTCAAGTCTTCCAACTGTGACCTAATCTTTACAAAGAAAATTAATTTTCAGTTAGGCTAACTGTAGAAAATGTTATCCAAAGTCTCCACTAAGCCAAATTAAGAAAAAAATATCAAACATGGAACCTAAGTTATTTTTCTTGTTGCAAGTAATACTAATTTTTACAAGTTCAAATATATCAGTGTCCAAAGTAGCAGTAAAAGTATACTAATCATGCCCATCAGAGATGATCACTGTTACACACACAGTTGAATCTGACACACTATTCTAGCATATACACACCAGATACACAAACACACACATACATACATTACAACTGCCTTTTTTCTGCAGATACTTTTTTGTTGCATGTGGTTATCTTTCAATATAGATACACACACAGACCTAATCCATTCTTTTTAACAGCTGTAGACGAAATGTAATTTCTTTCTCTAGCCCTACATTTATGTACATTTGCACTGTCTACAAATTTTTTTTAAAGATTTATTTATTCATTTGAGAGAGAGAGAGAGTGAGTGCAGGAGGTAGGGGCAGAGGAAGAGGGAGACAGAATCTTCTTAAGCAGACTCCACGCTGAGCGCGGAGCTCAGTTGGGCTTGATCCCATGACCAAGATCACAACTTGGGCCAAAACCAAGTCAGATGCTTAACCAACTGTGCCACCCAGGCACCCCTACACAGTTTTAAAAAAAGTATATCATTTGATACATATTCACAAATTTATACCCAAATAGATTCTACCCAATTTAAACTCATAAGTTTATAAGAGTACCCATTTTGCCATATGCAAACTATGCCAAAGGTATATTATCAATAATGTTTAAAATTTCTGACAACCAAATATATTTTTACCTATTATTTTATTTTATTTTTTAGAGAGGGAGAGAGAAAAGGGGAAGAGGAGAAGAGGGAGAGAGAGAATCTTAAGCAGGCTCCATGCCATGCAGAGCCCACAGTGGGGCTCAATCTCACAACCCGGAAATTATGACCTGAACCGAAATCAAGAGTCAGACATTTAATCAACTGAGCCACCCAGAACCCTCTTCACCTATAATTTTAATTTCAATTTCTTTGTTATAAGTGAGATGAGACATATCCTCCTTAATATATTATTTATTTCAATTACTTTGGGGAACTGCCTGATAAAATTCTTTGCCTTTTTTTCTATTAGGTTATTTATTTATTCTCTTAGGAATCTAAAAGTGCTCTTTACAAATAAGGTATTCTACTCTATAGTAAGTTTCAAATACTTTTTTTCAGATAGTTGCTTGTATATACATTCATGGTGCCTTTTCCTATATAATAATTCAATTTTTTAAGTATTCAAATTACTCAACTGTCTAAATAATGACTGACCAATCCACTCTTCTCGCACTGGTCAGAATTCGAGGCCTGTTTCTGGACTGATATGCCTATATCTAGACCAGAATAACTTGCTTTGAATTAATCCCTACCACCTCATCTCACACAATACTCATATACATAACTTCTTTTTTAAGCTATTCTTATACCTCTGTAAAATTCATTTGGAAGACTCATCAGTTTGACAAATAATGACACATCTCTCCAGTCGTATTAATATATTTTGATGAGACTTTCTTACTAACAGATTAGTTTGGAGAGAATTGATTTTTATCACGGTGAGTTACTTTCCTATCTAAGAACACACATGATTGCATTTATTCATGCCTTTTATTATGCCCTTCAGTAAAGAGTAATATTAATTTTAAAATAAATATTTTTTATAGTCAACAAAAATATATCATATATAATGCATTGCTTTTTATAAAAATTCAAGTGAAAAAAATCAAATATGGTTAATATATGCTGTTTTTAAATCTACCATAAATTCCATAATAGTCTTTTCCTTACCTTGATGATTCGATCACCTGTCTGTACCCCAGCCCGCATGGCTGCTCCATCTATAAAAGAAATTAATTACTTAAAATACAATTCATTTGCATGTACTGATACTTTTCTTAAAAGAGAGGGAGAATAACCCAATGGTTAAAAACATGTTCCTCTGCCACTCACTAGTTGTGTGATCATGGATTGGTTTTATGGGGTTTTTTTTTTCACTCTAAGCCTCAACATCACCTGTAAAATGGGGATAAAAAATACCTACCTCAAATTACAGCATCCAACATAAAGTATTCAACATATGATAATAGAACATGTTATTATTGTCATTTTGTGAAAAGTGAGTGTTTCGGAACACATAACCATTTCTTGAATCTGGTCTAACAATTATCTCTGGTGCCATGAAGAAATAAAATTCCACAAACTTCTCTAAGTGATGATGTACAAAGCAACATGAACAAGGAGTCATATAGTTTCTAAAACTTTATAAAAAGGCTGTTTTCTTTCTAGTACATACAAAGAGAATCAATTGGGGTGAATTCATGCCTCTAACTAGGACACTAAAGACCAATTTAACACAACAGACCATATGACCTGGCAATGTATGTGGCTATTTTATTCTGGGCAATAGACATTAAGCTTTCTCTTCTTATTCTGTTTGCTCCCAAGTAACAAGACCGTTTTAAAAAATGCCTTGCCTTCTTTGACAGACTGTACGAAGACTGGATTGTCTCCACTGACCGTCAGCCCAAATCCATTGTCATCCTTCTGGATGATCACACAGCGCTGAACAAGACCTGCACAAGAACCACGGGAGAAAGAGAGAAGAGAACATGGGAGAGAAAAAGACATAATTACATATTAGTAATGAACTGTAACGAACTATATTCTATCTGGAGAAACACAAGGTGGCACGTGAAACCGGTATCACAAACCAGAGTACTAACCCCATAAACAAAACAAATACGAGAACATCACAACAACTCGTGTATTGGCTTCTCACTGGAGAGGTAGAGTAGAATTGCTCAGAGATTAAAAACAGCTATGGCAAAGTGGAAAAGATGAAGTATTAGAGAGGAGACAGAAGGAAGGCCTATTCACATGTCTGCTATTTGTAACATGAAATCCTCCCCATTGCCCTGTGTTCTGTACTCTAACTGGTGTTTAAACCCTAGAAAATCAAACATTTTGGGACATCAGGCTAGAAGCATCCCATGGTAAACCCCAGAGAAATCCCATCTCACTCTCAGAAAAACAGACTATCCAAAGAAAGGAGGTGCTTGCAGAGCACGGCACCTCTTCTTCCTAAAGAGAGAAAGAACAAGTTCAAAGAGAAGAATGACCTGGGCTCATAGAAAAAATAAACAGAAAGGAGAAAAAAGTAGAAGAGATAAAGAATCTTTGAGCTCAACCAATTTGTTTCTTTCACATACTTACCTGATTCCTACAGGAGAATCTGTTTTCCTTCTAGCAAACAGCAAACAAAAGTAGTCAAGGCAAGGTGAAAGAAAGAGGACCGCAACCAAAGGAACAGGAATGTCCCATCACAGAACCCTGATTAGTACCCAGGGCTGTTTGATCACAGACCAAAATCTGAAAATTCTGAACTCTCTGTTAGCCAGAGATTAATACTTTCAGCTTTGCAGAATCCAAGTGTTTCATCAAAATCAATATATAAAACATGTAAAATAATGCAAGTATACTGATGTTCAGAAAATAAAAATTTCTTCAAAATAAGGATTTTTACACAAAGAGCATGACCTTTTAAATAAGTCTGATGTACAAAACGAAGGATCTTGTTAAAGACTGCATATTAATGAACACATGTATTTCTTGCTGTTAATGAAATGTCACAAGTATGTGAGCCTACTACACATGAAAGCCTGGAATAAGTGGATCACAGTACAGAAAACGCAAACCATAACCCTTCACAAAAAATCAACTTAAAGCAAATCATGGACCTAAACACAGAGGCTACAACTTTTCATAAGAAAATACAGGAGAAAATCATCAAGACCCTAGGGTAGGCAGACATCTTTTAGGATGCAAAATGCACCAACCATAAAAGAAAAAAACTAGGAAACTGGACTCAAAATTTTAAATATCTGCTCTTCTAAAGACACGGATAAGAAAATGAAAAGACAAGGCACAGAGTGGGAGAAAACATTCATGATACAAGTATCTGATAAAGGACTTGTATCTAGATTATATTTAAAAAACAACTCTATAATTCAATAATGGGGGACTCGTTTTAAAAAGAACAAAAGACTTTAATAAACGTAGTACAAAGAAACACACCTCAATGGCCAAAAAGCATATCCAAAGGGGCTCAACACCCGCTGTCATCAGGAAAATGCAAACTAAAACCACAGTGAGAAACCACTGTACACTAACTTGATTGGCTAAAAATAAAAAGACTGATAATACCAAATGGTGACAAGGATGTGGAGCAACTGGGACTCTCACGCATTGCTGGTGGGAGTGTAAAATGGTACGAACACTTTGTAAAGCAGGTTAGAAAATTCTTATAAAGGTAAGGACACATTTATATATGACTCAGCAATTGAGAATGAAAACTCATGTCCACATAAAGACTGGTTCACAAAGAGTCATGGCAGTTTTGTTCCTAAGAGCCAAAAATTAGAAACTCTAATGTCTATCAACAGATGAATGGATAAACAAACTGTTACATATCGATTATAATAAAATACTACTTAGCAAGGACAAAAAAAGGAATAACTCATACATGCAACAAACATGGATGAATCACAGAAACATCATGCTAAGCAAAAGAAAGCAGATACAAAAGAGAATACATACTATATGATTCCAGGGGAGAACAGGCAAAACTAAAGGATAGTAACAAAAAGCAGGTTAGTGCCTAGGGACACAGCGGGGAGGAAGAGTGAGAATGACCACAAAGAGACATGAAGGAACTTTCTGGGGTGATGGAAATGTTCTATATCTTAATTAAGGTAATGGTTATATGAGTGCATTCCTTTGTCAAAACTCATCCAACTGTATATTTAAAAGGACTTGGCTTTGGCTCAGGTCATGATCTCGGGATTGTGAGATCAAGCCCCATGTCGGACCCATGTTCTGTGGGGAACTGCTCAAGATTCTCTCTCCCTCTGCTCCCCCACCCCGTTCGTGCTCCACATTTGTGTATTTCACTTGTATATAATATATATTAAGTATTTAGCTTAATGCCTGACACAAATAAGGACTCATAAATGTTAAGTATTTTATTATGATTAGAACTACAATGCCCTTGGATTTTCCTGCTCAGGAATATATTACTCATCTATGTATTCCATCAATTAAAAAAATCAATTAAAAACACTTTTATGTTGGGGCACCTGGGTGGCTCAGTTGGTTAAGCGACTGCCTTCGGCTCAGGTCATGATCCCGGAGTCCCGGGATCGAGTCCCATATCGGACTCCCGGCTCTGCGGGAAGTCTGCTTCTCCCTCTGACCTTCTCTCCTCTCATTCTCAGTCTCTCTCTCTAATAAATAAATAAAAAATTTAAAAAAAAAAAACAACACTTTTATGTTAAACTCCTATCATTAATGCAAATGCTCCTTAAAAGGATCAAGCCTCATTTATGT
The DNA here is from genome assembly GCA_028533885.1 of Nasua narica. Lineage (NCBI taxonomy): Eukaryota > Metazoa > Chordata > Mammalia > Carnivora > Procyonidae > Nasua > Nasua narica. The sequence continues at coordinate 78,799,014 of CM052815.1, forward strand.
CTTTGTCTAAATTTTGTTTTAACAAACAAGCAAATTAGTTTTGGATGGGGAAGGAACAAACAAAGGAAATATTACGGAGCAGGGCTTCCGCTAAGAAGGCTTTAGAATACAGGAGGTAGCAAGAAGGCCTGAAGAAATAAATCAACTTCTCTTGTAAGCTTTTCCTAACTATCCAGACCAGGTTAGGTACCCCCCTCAGATGGTGCCCTCTATTTCCTCCCCTAGTATCATTATCACTCCCAAATTACACCTTTTTTTTAATGCACTGACTAGATTATATGCTTCAAGAATGTAGGGGCTCCCTTCTTGTTTACAATCTTATTTCAGGAACTGGCAATGTTCAGACACAGAAGGAAATTTTTTTAATTGCTCATGAATTAATAAAAATTAGAAAAGTTGGAGGGTCTGGAGATGGCTGGAAGCTCAGAGAGGGAGATTATTGACACACAGTCAATTATAGCAACTATGCCCAGGGTCATAACATACTGCTAAAAATTGAGTAAATGTAGTAGGATTGCTTCAGAATACTGCAAACCTGTTTTCTACGATTCAAAATTGTCCAGCCTGGTAACTTTCCCTTTTAATTCTACATCAAAAGGAGATGAGGAACAAAAGATAAGAAAACAGAAAAAGAGCTGTGTGCATATCCTATTCATCTTTCTCCTCTCCCCAAGACAAAACTACTGCAAGTCTGTGCCCTCTAAGAACTTAAAATCTTGGCAGGAAACGACAACGGAGACATAGGGAAACAATGACAATGTCTAATGAAGAATCAGAGTATAGGACAAATAACAGGCCCCATATGTTTTATAAAGGAAGGGAAAGTTAAAAGCGGAGCCCTAACTCCAAAATAGCCACTTTCACATTTCATTAATTAAAACCAACCAACACCTTCCATCATTTTTATTTTTTCTGGTTTTTACACACACATATAGCCCATGGTTTGTTGGTTGGTTGGTTTTAGTAAATCACTTACTGTCTGTTAGAATTATCACACAATGTGTTTACCTCCGAATATGAGTTTTTATAAGGTCACAAATCATTTTAATGTAAGCTGCCTCCAAGCACAGTGTGTGAAGACAGGCAGAGAGGGCCCAATAAGTAAGACAGTGATGATGCTCAACCTTCCCTGAAACTTGGTCATGGTAATACTTCTTCATTCTCATTGTTCTTAGTGCCATAGAATACAATACTCTACTTTTTAAGGGCACATGGAGTATTAGTAAACAAGTACACATCTCATGAACTTATCAAAATGTGTTAAGATTCTTCTTTTGTGCTAGACTGTGAACTCCTAAAAAAGCAGGTACAGATCCTATTATCTTTATATCTCTAGCCCTTGTCATTGGGCCTGGCATGTAATAGGTAATCAATGAATATTTACAAAGTAAATTTGAATTTATTTTAGATACAGGAAATTTTAAATCATATCCAATCCCTTTTTAGGAAAAAGTAAAATCATGACCCTGAAAACCATGCAAAGTAGAGAAATACTTTTAGAAGGACACTAACCTCCTGCTCCACCTAAATTCTAACTGAAACAATTTGTTTTCCCACCTACCCTAAAATAACATCTCTAGTTACAAATACATTTTTTATTTCCTGTCTGTTAAGAATTATGCTATTTCACCTGGAAGCTGATAATAGATCTCATGCTTCATATCATCAGTGAAGTAAAAATGTTCTATAAAATTTATATAAATACTATCCTTTCCTAAATTTTATTTTTTCTTTATAACAAAGGACATTTCTTTTTCTTGTTATGACAGTGTGGTATTTGAAACCAACAAAAAATGACTATTTCTTACTCAAAAGATAATTACCAAGGATGGTATTTTTGAAAGTGAAAAAAATTAAGCCTTTGTAAGGCTTTGGAGTGGGGAGGGGAAGAAGTCATAAAAAGGTACTCTGAAAAAGAGGCGAAAGTACTCTCAGATTTCACTGTAATACACTCCTGGAAAAAAGCAACAACAATAGTACCAAACAGCAAGTTATGGAAAACGGAGTGTTAAGTATGCAAGGCAACATGCCGAACCTTCCATACTGCGTTTACTCTAGTGAAAGCACGCTAGTCTTTTTTCGCCTTTCATTTTATTACATGACCAAACCTCTCTAAGTCTCACCTCTCAAGAATTAGCTTCAGGGAAGGGTGTGGAGAAAGACCATGTGCAACCTCATAAAAACAGCTCATTTTTAAACTGCTGCCAGACATACATGTTTTATGAGTAAGACCTCAGATAATCCTTTGATTAAGAAGCTTCTGGATTCTAAATGCACAATGCTGCCAGCAAGAGGAAGCTTTAACTTCCAAGTATGCTGATTTCATTCTATTAGACTAAGTTACGTTTTCTTCTATCTTGAAATTTTTCTAAAGAGAAGAAAAATCCCATCAAGATGGGTCAACATCGTGTGCTATCAGTTCTCCTTATTAAAATACTTCATTCTGACATCAATATTTGCTCATTCAAAACACATTAAATGAGTGCCTCCACTGTTGCAGGCATTATGGGAGATGCAAAGACGGGCACATGGACAGAAGCACAAATAACCAGATACAAAGCAGGATGATCAAAGGTTAGACCACAGAGGAGCGGGGAAAACCCAGGAAAGCCCTGTGTTGGAGGCAGTGTTTGACCTGGGCCTTACAGAATGGAGAGCTACATGAGATAAATCATTCAAGACAATGGGAATGGCATGAGCAAAGAAAGAATACCAAGACATATTTGGAGAGGGAAAATTTAGAGGAGACGCTGGTACCTTTAAGTAAATGGTAGTAGAAGTAACAGGTGGATTAAGGCAGAATGATAAACTGGAAACAAATTACAGCATATCTTAATTAACTATGTGTACTTTCCTAGTAAGTGAATGACCAAATCCTTACTTTAATCATATTAATCTAACAGAGAGAGTGGAAATGAGAAAAGGAAATGAATCAATGTGAAATCGAAGTGAAAAAAAGTTATGAGTCTCTGCAAACAGTCTTATGATGTGATGGAAAACTGGACAAAACCAAAGAGTGAGCGATGAAAGATAAAGTGATGGTAGAATCCACAGGACCTGGCCAACTCTTGACTCCCAAAGACAGCGGAAAGGGAGCAGTCAAAGATAACTTTAAGAAAACGACACTAGGTGAGTGTCAGAATGATAGTGCCATGGAAAGAAGCAGGGGAATCATGAAGAAGATTGATTTCTAGCCACAGGAAACAAGGATGAATTGCACATTGGTCATTCTGAATTTGAAAGATGGTCAGGGTGAAAGCATTCAGTAAACAGAAGTATAAGACTGGACACAGGAGGAAAGACCAAGGACAGAGAAACGCAGGCCACGGGCACATCTATAAAAGGGAAAAAGCAATCAAGTAAAGGAAAGACAAACAATTGCAGAGAGAAAAGAACCAGATTAATGTATTATTACAAAAACAAACAAACAAAAAAGGGTATCAGCATTGCCAATTTGTTCAGAGGAAGGTGAGAACTGAGAAAAGGTTCACAGATTTTCAACTAAGATCTTTTGGTTCACCTTCCAGATACGTGTTCAGAAGTCAGACTTCAAGAGGTTAGGAAGTGAGTGACTTATGAGGACACAGAAGGTTCATGTTGTAGAGTGTTCTCTGCCAGGCTGAAGAAGAAAGCAGAAAGAATAACTTGGGGACTTTTACCTTTATACATTCGAGAAGGCTGAACTTTAAAAAAGTAAGAATTTTTAAAAAATACATTCTGAAAGGCACCTGGTGGCTCAGTTGGTTGAGCGTCTGCCTTTGACTCAGGTCCCAGCCCTGGGACTGAGCTCCATGTCAGACTCCCCTGCTCAGCGGGGAGTCGGCTTCTCCCTCTGCTCCCCACCCCGCTCATAATCTTTCTCTCTCTCATGCTTGCGCTCTCTCCTCAAATAAATAAATAAAATCTTAAAAAAAAAAAAAAATCCACTCTGAAGTAGCCAACCAGGACAGTTCAAGTACTAACAGTCTGCTTCTGTTACGGACTATTGTCTGTGTCTCCCCCTCCCTCCCAATTCATATGCTGAGTTCTAACCCCTAATATGAAATGGTATTTGGAGATGTGGCTTTTGGCAGGTAATTAGAATTAGATGAGATCATAAGAGTAGGGTCCTCATGATGGGATTAGTGTTCTTTTAAGAGACACCAGGGAGACTGTTCTCTCTTTACCTATGCTTGCACCAAAGGACCATGAGAGCACAAAGCAAAACCATGGCTGTCTGTGAGTCAGAGCTCCCACCGGAACCCGGTACCCTGATCTCATACTTCTAGCCTCTAAAAGTGAGAGAAAATACATTTCTGTTATTTAAGCCAAGTCTCTGGTATTTTGTTATAGCAGCCCCACTAGATTATGATAGTTTCAGAAAGATATGGCCTACTTTTTTCCGATATGGCTTACTTCTTTCTATGTAATCCTATCAGCTAGAATCTCTTCATGACGCCAAGACAGAAGGCAGGAAGAGGAGGCTGTCAAACTCTAAATTCCCTCACTAACTCTCTCATATCCCACAAAAGTCCACAAAATTTCTCCATTATGATATTCATGAGAAAAATGAAAAATTAAGTATAATCAAAACTTCTGCTCAGAAACATGATCTGCACATGATCAACAGACTCTAAAAGGTTTCTCCGAAAGAGGGAGAAATAAGGAGAAACGGAATAAATACTGACCTACTGCACCAGGCAGAAACTTAACAAAAGTCAATACGAAACAAAAGCTTAGTTTTCTTTTAAAATGAGCATATTTATCTCACCAAAACAGCTCTAAAAATGGCTAAGAGAGCTCAAAATAAATAAATTGTTAAGTGAAGAACTAGCATTTGTCGAAGTATCGAGCTAATGAATTCTACCCCGAGACAGTGTAAAATCTCTCAAAACTTAGAAGTAGGCTCGTTAAGAGATCCTACACTAAGGCAATGTTAGCAGTTGGTATGACTCTACTCAATCATATCCCATTATTTCCAAGCTTTTCTTGACAGCCCCCCCCCCCCCCCGCCCGGAGATTCTTTTCCATCTATGCCAACAGCACAACGTCTGAGGAAGTCTATTCACACAGGTGATAAAATATTTGTAATGTCAGAGAGATTTAAGTTAGCACACTCACTCTGTTCTGATCAAGTCATCCCTTTTACAAGTGCTGTTTAAGGACCCATGGCTCAGTTCCTTCCAAAAAAGGTATTTCGAGGGTTTTTTAGAAACAAACATACAAAGAAGCCACACCTTATTTCCCTATTACCACTAAAATGTTTCTATTACTCACAAGCGAATGGCATGTCTGAACTAGCGTTAATATTCCTATCACTGAAATATTAACATCCAAATCAAACAGCAAGCCTTTGCATACATACCTATCATCCTATTATCCAAAGCAAACATCCTAGCATCCAAAGCAAATACCAAGCTTTTGCATACATACCACAGATCTAGGAAAGTGGTGGGGGAGGTGAAATACAACATTGCAAAGGCTACTAGAAAAGAAGGGAGCCAATAAAGACAGTCTTCACATTCCTAAGGAGAGAATAAACCATAGGAAGCTCTTTATATAGAACAGAAAGACCGAGTCTTGAGAAATTTGGAAGCTATTTTTGACTTAGGAGGAGCCAAATACTTTGGAAGGAAGAAAAAACATACACTTGCCATGCCATACAGCATGGCACACATTTCGTCTTGAACTACTGTAAAAAGTTTCACTACACACAAAAAGGCATTCGTCACAAAAACCAAAGCACTGTATTTATCGAACACAGAAGCATTAACTGGTTTAAAAACAAACACCAAGGCCTCATAATATTAAAAAGTATGTGAATATTATGGGTTCAAATGTCAGGAGATATAAATTATAAAATGTCTTAAGGGGAGGGTGGAGCACTTTCATATATATATATATATATATATATATTTTTCTTTTCATGTATGTCAGGCTAGGAAACAGCTATATCTGGGGAAACTTCCATATGACAGACTTCTGGCTCTTTCAGAGAAGACCTGATTTTTCTTTGAGGCCAAATTTGGAATCTTCTTAAAAAGAAATAACTTATTAGTCTTTCAGAGATTATTTTAAAAGTTCGGGTTCCAAGAAGTGCTTCTTCTATTCACTTTTCCCAAAGCACTACTCGGATGCCAAAACAAGAGGAGAGGGCAGGTGAAACTGTGCAGAGGAAAGGAAAAAACATGTATGAACCTCACAGACATGGTTTATATTATCTTTGGAAGACAGGACACAGCCTAGAAATATTAGTGCTTCAATTATCTGTTGCAGAAGTTAACCACTCAGATTAAACCTGCTCTTTGTGAAAATTATTTTTAAAAGGTGTTATTCTGACATTTTCCCACTCAGAATAAGCTTTAGGGAAACTTATGAAAAGCATAAACAAATTCTTCCAGTCATAGAAATAAAATACTTAAGGTATTTTTGCTGTTGTGGATAAATCATACACGAACAGCATTTCCAGATGATGAGGCCAATAAAAAGAAACAAAAAAAAAATCAAATAAAAATTCGGAAGAACTGGTAATACCTCTAAGTCACACCAGTGCTATGCTTACAGGGAAAGACTGGTGTCATGAAATTCTACATGATCCAAACTCGGCAAATGGGACATGGGAAGAAGATGCCAAGAATTCAAAGCCCACCCCTGTTAAGTGGAGGAGAGGAGCCCAACTCAAAAATATCAGACATCATCACTTTCCCATCATACACAAGATGAAAGAGAAGATGGGTCATGTGGCCTACTCTTACTCTACAATGTTAGTTTCTAGCAACCTTAAGCTTCCCAGTGGCAGCCACATTAAAACCCCAGGCTCCCTTTCCCTGCAGTAGGTCATGCCATGCAGAGCAGACACAAGGAAGGCTGAAGTTATTTAAAAAAAAAAAAAAGGAAACAGCATGAAGCAAGCTCCGAAGGTGCAAGGCTGAATTGGCTACATTAGCTTACCATATATTTCGGATCTACTCTCCTCTGAACTAGACTTTGTCTTCTTGGAGGAGCTATCTGCACAAGAGCGGGAGAAAAGGAGAGAGATATAGAAAATATGGAGACCAATGTAAGGGGAAAAATTCATGGGGGAAAAAAAGAATGAATCATGATCAAGTTAAATCGTGCAAACACAAAGTATGAACATCACAGGTGATAGCACTTAGAACAGTCACGAACAGCACGAATAATGACATATTTTAAAGATTTACTGAAGAAAAGAGAGTGCAATAAAAATATGTTCAAACAAAACAACACATGAATAGTCTACAAAATATATCATCTGCCAATCATAGAGATGACAAAAGCACTAAAAGCTGTAATAATCTCATTTTGAAGCACTTCATATCACTGTACTAAACCTGTCTTCAGAGATGGGCACACCACAGAGGACAATACAGAGTAAGTCAATCTAACAAGACTCTAATGTTTATATGAACACAGGGCAGATACTCATTAGCAAGAATAATAACTAATCATATTAATAAGAGCCTCTGAGCCCCATGATGTCAAAATTAGGTGTCAGAAATAAAAAATTATCTTTTAATGGAGATCTAGAAGTTGTACCCCACCACGAAAGCCTAAATAAATTGATGATCGGGATTTCATTTTTACCTACGACCCAAGATGCAGGTAAATTATTAGCTATTCACTTCCTATTCTTCCCTTCCTGAATAATATTTATAATTTTTTTTCAAAATAACGGTTTACAGTGAAAGTATAAAACATCTGAGTTGGATACAAAAAATATACTCTATTAAAAACTCTATTTCTAAACAAAAATATCTAAAAAAGATACATTTATGTATTCATGACCTTAGCAATTACCTACTTTACTCTTTTGTCAGAGGAACATACAACTGAGTAAAATAATATGTACACAAAAAACACTTATCAGTTTCAAATGACAAAAGCAAAATTATCCAGCATTTTTTATGAATTAAATACTGACTGACTTTATAAGGAAAAAGCAAAAGTCCATATTGTAGAACAGGAGTTCAATCTATTTGTATAAAATTAAGAATACAGACAGTCAGAAGTTCACTAGCATGAAAACCTTAGAAAAGATCAACATTACTTAAATGACTCTCTGCACTCAGAATATTTTTGAAGAAAAAGGGATCTCTATTCATTTGCTACTCTAAAATTAGACAGTCAATAATCTCTGAAGTTGGATTTTATATAATACTCCAACTTACTATGATCACACATGAATTTTTAAATGACTACAGAAATCTGCAGTTATTAGAGCTTTGGTTTTATGAGATACTACCAATCACACTTAGGATTTATTTGAATACTAAGTCCTTGGTCTGACTAGAATTTCCAATTACGATAAATAACTATTTTTATTATAATCACTATTTTTAAATAAAATAAGATAAAATGCACTCTGCAATGATGCTTCCATAGTGGAATCCATAGTGTTGAATGTTGAAAATGCTTGCATTCTTCCCGAAAGCACAGGTTTTATATATATTATTGAAGAGGAAGGAAGAGCCGAAAACAGATCAAACAAGAACTCCTGGGTGTTTTAGGTTGTTATGTAGCTTATTAAGCCGAATTACTCTGAACTAAACTACATTCAATATTCTTTGGAAGAACAAACAGTGTTTTACCTGTAGGATCAAAATCATGTGATGCACTGCGCTCAACTTTCTGCTTCTTATCTGTTGGTGACTCTCGATTCAAAATACTCCCGTGCCTAAATTAAAGCAAAGCAGTCAAATATTTACTACAAGCAAACCAAGAGAATAAAAACTTAATTTAATTGCAAGTGTGTCTTACAAAGAGAATCCAAGTAATCAGTTTACCTTATAAATCCTCATAAAGCTAACATATTTTTCAAGAAGTTTTAAATTCAGTCTATGCTATGTGTAGTAAATAATCTAGTTATTTGGTTATAAAAAGTGCTTAAAAATAATAAAAGTAGTATTTAGTATTAAGTCTATTTTATTCTTAGAAATACCTTAGAAATAACACTTAGTATTAAAATCTATTTTATTCTTAGAAAGAACTTAAATTCGGGATGCCTGGGTGGCTCAGTTGGTTAAGCATCTGCCTCAGGTCATGATCCCAGGGTCCTGGGATTAAGTCCTGCATCCAGCTCCTTGCTCCGCAGGGAGCCTGCTTCTCCATCTGCCTGCCGGCTTGTACTCTCTCTCTCTGACAAATAAATAAAAATCTTTAAAAATAAAGTAAAATAACTTAAATTTTTTCAGTGGCTTTCACAGGTTACTATGACTTCCACTGAACAGGTAAGAAAACAGTGTCTGAAAGTAATTCAGCATTTCCCTGACCTGACCCTACATATACTATGGTCAGGTTCAAAATCACTGTGTAAATGTAGCATGTTGAGAATAATTAAAAAAAAAAAAAAAAAAAAAACGAACGAAAGAAAGAAAGGAAGGGAAAGGAAGGGAAAGGAAAAGAAAGGAAAAGAAAAGAAAAGAGAAAAATCTTAAGCAAGCCTCACTAGAGTTCTAGCTACAGAAGTCAGGCAGGCCCAGATGACACTAGAATTATTATTTTTCCTATGGCCTACCCTAATTATACTGATCAGATAATAGCAGGGCAGCAAATAAGACCCTCACTGTAATACATACGCTACTAATTAACAGAAATGCCAAGATTAGCATTGGTATCCTAGACCATGCTGTCACTAAAATGATAAAAGTAATAACATAATTAGGAATGATATACTACCTACATTCTAAATAATATTCATGACAACTAGGATGAGAGAGCAGTGAGAATAAGCACTGAGGAAAAGGCATTTAATCCCAGGATCTGAATACATATGGAGATATGGCTATGAGCACAGGCATATTTGAACATTTTGCATTTTTTCCTTTACTGTCTTAAAGTAATTAAGACTGATTCAGTTTGCCAAAGTTCATTAACTAAAGGCAGTTGTATTACCCAAGTGATAAAATACATCAAAAACTGGCAAGCCATTTACACTCCCCAAGCTACTCACAACTGAAAACAGTCACAATAGATTTTAAAATTAAATCTCTTCATAGGGAGTGACCTTAACTATCAATTTGAACAAACTTTTAAAATGCTTATATTAAAAACACTGAAAATGTTATCAAAACAATGCTGTCTTCCAGAAAAAATATGCAACACGTTATATTTTAAATTTGTAAAACATTTTGATATTTAAACTACTTAAATCCACATTTTCAAAAGCCACAAAAATCTGCCATGATTTCAAAGGAATGCTTCTAATTAAGATCTAACCTAAGCGTATGAAGGGCAACTGAACTTACCTTATAGGTTTTTTGAGGGGAAACCTGAAACAAAGAAGAAAAAAAAAGGAAAGACGTAGTTATTTCACTTATAAGATGTTACTAAATTTATTCATTCTACTAAATCAGAATAAGAGATTTAAATCTTATGCAACTTTCCCAAAGCAAGATTCAACAAACAGGTGGAGTAAAAAGCTGGATGCTATTTTTTAATAACTACTTTGTTAAATTTTAAATTGCAGGTGCATTTACCATGAGCTGCCACTGAGTATGGGTTCTCTTTTTAAAAATCTAAATGCGAATAGCAACAGCTAAATTTACTGAGAGCTTACTAGATGCTAAGCACTAAACTGTTGACAAGTGCTATCTCATTTAACCCTAAAAAAAATCTATAAAGATATTATTTCCATTTTACAGATTTTAAAAAACTAAGGCAAAGAGAAATATCTTGCCATTAAAATGTTATATTTAGTTTCCCTAGCAAGGAAAGTTTCTTCCTGTCCATCACCTCTCCCCATTCCCCAAGACATCTGGGTGGTGATTACTGCTCTACTGATCTACTACCCTTTGATCATAATTAAATCACAATTCTCATTTATTTTGGCATTTGTAACAGAAATCTACAGAAAATATCATTGCAGTACTACCAGTTACTAAGACTATGTTCCAAAAGTAGAAAACAAAGGGTACATCTTTTCTTTCTTCCATTCTATAAGCTATTAAGAACTCCTGCATTTCCTCCTGGTTGCATTTTTTGAAAGAAATAGTACTGGAGGCTTCTTGATAAGAATTTGATGTTACACATAAGCACTACGTCTACAAGTGTTTACGGATTTCCTCCCGTTCCCCTTTTCAGATCTGTTATTTCAGAAATTACCTCAACCCATGACATTTTATGTAAAGATTATTTAGCCTGGGTAACAAGAGCGGAATTTATCAAGAATATCAATAAAATTGTTTTTTTAAAAAAAAGGTTATTAATAACATAGTAAGAAACAAACATAAAACAATGATACTTAAATGACTATTTTATTTGTCATGGAGATAGTTTAGTTTAAAAATAAAACCTCTAAAGTACAAGTTGAATTACAATTTCCTTTAACTCCTATATAAACCAGAATTGATCCAAAGAAAAATACAAAGAATCTAAAAACTTCCACAAGTGCATGTTAACTCACAACAAAGTTAGGGATAAGAAGGAAAAGAGGTTCTGGGATAAGAGTAAACTGCTCTAGAGAATAGACCGATTACAAAAGATCACCAAATTTTCAGAAATAGGAAGTCCATCCTTACTTGTTAGGGGAGTGTGGGGAGGCGGGAATATGTTTTTTTAATTTAGAAATGAACATAGGAGCTGGCAGAAAAGAATTCCCAACTGAGTTTCTACAAAGGATAATACCTGCAGTTAGCAACCTTAGCCACTCTTCCTGATAGCCATTATAAAAACTCCTACCCCAAAACAATGCTGCTTGCGTCAGGGACTGCAACATCCAGGGAGATTCTGGTAAAGAATCCCGGAAGTTCCCAGACTACTGATTGTAAACCGGCTTCCTGAGCTGCTTTCTCTTATGAGGGAATGGAAAAGGAGGGGAAGGAGGAGGATAAAAATGGAATGAAAAGATGAAGAACAAGGACTAACTACTATACAGTAAAATTTACTTAACATAACCTACTTAAACACTTACTTACTTAACATAAACCTACATTCTTAAAGTACAGGTCAAGAGCCTCTCAAACAAAAATTTTTAATTCCAGTACTTTTTCTCTAATGACCAAGTTCCACAATTACCCCAACACTAGGCTGAAGAAACCATTCTGGTACACAAAATCATCTTTTTTCAAGTCCCTATCCATTCTGTAACTCAATCATACAATTGTGACAACCTCCTCTGGTTAGCTATCTGTGGAAAAGAGCCGTAGCTGAATGCTGAATTATGCTGGAAGTGCTTAATAAATTATATCTGGCTTTCAAAAATATCATATTGATGACATGGACATTTAGCCAACAATGAACATGTTTGTGCATATTTACATATGTATGTATTTTTCCAGATGTGAGACGAAGTCCAAGTATGAATATGAAGAACCATAATTTAAAAAGGAAAGCACTGTCAGAAATTACAGCCATTGGGATAAGATAATGCCCTTACGTTCGATTACGTATACTAAGCATACTTGAATGCCACAAATCCTAACCAAGAGCCTTAAAGGTCACAATCATATTTATTCACTTGACCCAGGATGCCTTTTTCTTATAAGTCCTGAGCTCTAATATTAAAGCCCTAGGTAGCAATCAATAGAAGCCTCCTCAAAGTTTTTATTTTCATATTCCTCCCAATATGTTTTACAGTAAAGGGAGTTGTGATTTGGTAATTAAATAACTCTAAGCCAATAAATAATATTTACATTAGTAAAACTTCCAGTTTTAGCCAGTTTTAACTACACACACATAAACACACACACACACACACATTTAACCATAAAATACATACATACATATATATATGATTCTCTAATTGCGATATCTCTTTAAGACTGTTAAATAGAATATCTTCTAGATTAAAAACATTACAAACAATCATTAAAGTTTTTGTTAACACATATTTGCTTATAATATATAGCCTATTAGAAGTCATTTTTTTCTTTTATAGATGATTTTTTATGAGAAGAGAGCTAGCCTTTGATATTACTCCTGAAAGTGTCCTGAAAGAAAAAAATAGAAATACCACACTTAAACCTTAATTCCTATCCTCTCTCTCTCCTTGAAGGTATTAGATGTTTTTTTCTCGGGTTTAGTTATGATGAAGAGTTTGGGACTCTGGATGGTTCTTCATAAGGGATGACTGAAATGAGGAAAGTTAAGTTCAGGATATTTTACCTACACAGGATAGTGGGCAAGTTTTCATTAGCAAACAATGTTAGCTACTAAATTTAGAATTCTCAATAATTCCATTGTAAGATACATCCTGATCTTAGCAATGTTAAAAGGCAGGATGAAAAGCCCATGCACCTTGGAATCAATGAAATATAGCACTAGCTTACTGGAATTCACGCCAGTGAGGAGAGTTTCTAGACAAAGAACTCTGAAAAACAGACTGCAGTTAAGAGAAGTCTAAGGCTCGGGGTGCCTGGGTGGCTCAGTGGGTTAAGCCTCTGCCTTCGGCTCAGGTCATAATCTCAGGGTCCTGGGATAGAGCCCCGCATCGGGCTCTCTGCTCGGCGGGGAGCCTGTTTCCCCCTCTCTCTCTGCCTGCCTTTCTGCCTACTTGTGATGTCTCTCTCTCTGTCAAATAAATAAGTAAAATCTTTAAAAAAAAAAGAGAGAGAGAGAGAGAGAAGTCTAAGGCTCAATCCTCATGAAATGATGACAAACATCAATGCAAAAAATACAGCATTCCAAAACTGTTACAGTCAATGAAAACTGCACATGATCTCAAGGCCTCACAGACAGGGGCTCCTCAGGAAAAAAATAACGAGGTTCATATTCTAGTTTTGCAATTTAAAAAGTGCTTTTACACTTGTACAAGGTGCTCAGGTTCTCTAACAATCTTCTAGAAAATAGTGGTTATAGTAGTTCCTACTTTACAAATTTGTTTTGAGAATCAGAAAATGCAAAGCATTAAATGAGAAGCACTGTCTAGCACTTAATAACCATTTAATTATTGTTAACTGTTAATCAGAACAAAAATAAAATCTGAACTTTAGAGCCTTAACTTCAAATTAAACAGAAAAGAAAAATAAATTTAAAAACTAACGATATTCAAATAGGTTTTTAGCTCTGTGAAATCCACAGAAATGCATAATTCAAAGCCAATGATCAAACTATAGGTTTAACTTGCCAAGTCATATAAAATTAACGTCAATACTCAAGTTAACAAACTTTCCAGATGCTGCAGGGTAAGAGAAAAGATCAGGTTACAACCAAAATTTTTCATTTTCCTAGCAAGTAGGGTCAGAGATTTTTTTTTAAGCCCATGAAACTGTGTTGACCATACCTGCCACTTAGCAAAAGAGTCCATTATTTCCGCATTTCCTTTAAAGTACCAAGAATGATTAAGGCATTCTGTGTCCTGGACATAAATCAAGATTTTTATTCATCTATTTCTACAAAATAATTTAAATATCCTGAAGTACAACACTAAAATTTGAAATTACTCCAACATGAATACGAACCAGCTAGCTCTAGTATTGTATCATTTTTCATAAAATAACAAACAAAACAGCTAAAAAGGCATTTAAGTACCCTTAAGTATAGGGATTTAGAACATACTGCTGACTTCAGCTACACTGTTAATTCAATCTTTAGATCTCTGGACGGTAAGATTCATAGAACCAAAAGTAGTAATGACCACTAACACTCCTAGCTCTCCAAAAAACACCAGTCATAAATCCTTTCATCACCAACAATTTATAACGGGTCTAGCTTAGACTCACTAAAAGAACTAAAAATTACAGAAAAAGAAAAAAAAATCCAAAAACTATCTACATTGTGCCTTTTTATTAGGATATAGATCTAAAGCATGAAAAGTTGTCAGCAGAGCTGGCAATAAACATTAGTTATATCAGAAAGACTCAAACAGAAGCTACAGCTGACAGGATGACTCATGGAGAATTTTCATGGTGATGTTAGTTTTAAACCTCTGGACCTTGCAATACAAAACCACAGAAGGAAGGACCACGGAGCTCAGTTCTGGTGTAAAATCCAAAAATGATTCACTAGAATATAATGTAAGACGATCTCAAATTAACTTCTTAAATATAGCTTAGGATACTGCCACTTTTACTGAAGAACTTAACACATGACGACCCTTAGTAAGTCTTTCCTAGACATACTTTGACAAATCAAACAGTAAAGTCTAAATTACTTTAATTGCCTCTGCCAGATATTATAAGTCAGATATTGGTTGTTTCTGAACGGGGGGGGGGGTGGGCAGGGGGGGAGTAATTCACAATGAAAATAACATCTTTATTACAGGCTCTTTTTTCCTCATGGACAATCTGAAAGAGTATTACTTTCAGGAATATCTCTTGTAAGGTTACCAAATAACTCTCCTTCGAGATCATGAGTATCATCATTAACTTATACAGTGCCTTTTTAGACTTCCAATTATTCACTTCAAAAAACCAAGCAAAGGGAACTGCCAGAAAAAAGTATGAGAACCTCAAACTACTTAGTATCTTCATTCCATTTAACACCATTCAAACTATCAAACCCATGCTTATATGAGATATCAACATCATTAAACAAATATAAACAATAAACAAACTGGACTCTACAGAATAATCTCAAAATTGACAAAATAATGACGATACATCATTTTCATTTGATAGGGATTTAAGTCTTTAACAAAATTTTTTATTTAAATTCAATTTCAGGGGCACCTGGGTGGCTCAGTGGGTTAAAAGCCTTTGCCTTCGGCTCAGGTCATGATCTCAGGGTCCTGAGATCGAGCCCCGCATCGGGCTCTCTGCTCAGCAGGGAGCCTGCTTCCTCCTCTCTGTCTGCTTCTCTGCCTGCCTCTGATCTCTCTCTCTCTCTCTCTGTCAAATAAATAAATAAGATCTAGAAAAATAAATTAATACATATACTATATTATTAGTTTCTGAGGTAGAATTTAGTGATTCATCAGTTGCATATAATACCCAGTGCTCATTACTTCAAGTGACCTCCTTAATGCCCATCACTCAGTTACCCCATTCTCCTACCTACCTCCCCTTCAGCAACCGTCGGTTTGTTTCCTAGAGTTAGGCGTCTCTTATGGTTTGCCTCCCTCTCTGTTTTCATCTCATTTTATTTTTCCTTCCCTTCCCCATGTTCCTCTGTTTTGTTTCCTAAGTTGCACGTATGAGTGAAATCACTGTGGTATTTGTCTTTCTCTGACTGATTTATTTTGCTTATTAGCAGATAAGGATTTAAACCTTAATCTTACTTCACAATTCCCAATTCCAGAATTTGTTTGGAGAAGTGGTTCAAGACAACACTGTAGGATGATCGTAAACTCATCTCTTCCCATGGACACAAAAATTTGACAGCTAAAATACAACAATTTCCTCAGAACAAGTTCTGAAAACTAGATGAACAGTGCCTCCGCAACAGATGATCAAAGGGCCACATTGCAACAGGTAGGGGAGGCAGAGACATGCTCTTGCCAAAACCCCACCCCAAGCACAGTGACCCACAATCGGAAGGGATCTCAAAAAATATGGAACTTTTGCCAGGGGAGCAAGGGGGTTTGTGCCCCACCTCAAGCACCTCAACCTCTGGGTCATGCACCCGAGAGATGAGTCCCCGAAACCTAAAATAAACAGGGATTAGGTCCAGGAGAACCACAGAAATGTAGGGAATTGAGAACCTACTCCTAAAAGGTTTGCAGGCTGACTCACTTGCCCTGAGACCCAATCCAAAAGCAGCAGTCTGAAAAGCTCCTAGACCAAATGTGAAGGAAACCCAAATACTGATCTCAAAGCAACTGCCAGAGTGGCAGGAACCTGTTGGGACTCTCTCCAAAAACAGAAACATTGGAAAGTACCATTTTTGTGATCACTTTCTACCTTGCTAATGCTATCTTGCTAATTTTTACAATTCCCCCGCTAACCTGCTAGCACAGGTTGGTCCCCCACTTCAGTGCCTAACCATGCCGCAGCCAGGCAACACCCCGTCCAGTCCTGGCTCCACCATCCCAGCCCCACCACAGCCAGCAGGCACGTGCAGCACACACAGGCGATGCTCCTTGAGAGCCTGGCTCTGGTGACCAGGGAGACAGCACTTCTGGGTCCCATGGGTCATCTCCTACAGAAGGCCACACCTTCAAGACTCAGAGAGGTTTTGCCTAATACATGAAAACAAACACAGGGACTCAGGCAAAATGAGGAGACGGGAATAGGTGGCAAACAAAAGTACAAGACAAAACTTTAGAAAAAGTCCTCAATGAAACAGAGATGAGTAATCCACCTGTTAAAGAGTTCAAAGTAACAGTCATAAAGATGGTCACCAAGCTTGGGAGAAGAAGAGATAAACACAGTGAATACAGAGAACGTCAACAAAGAGAAAATATAAGAAGTACCAAAAAGGAGTCACAAAGCAGAAGAATACAGTAACTGAACTATAAAAAAATACACTAGAGGGGTTCGACAGATGAAACAGAACAATCAGTGAGTTACAAGACAAAGCAATATAACTCACCAAAGAAGGCAGAGGGAATAAATAAATAAATGGAAAAGAAAAGAAACTTTTAGAAAATAAAGATATGTTACAGGACATACAGGATAACATCAAGTGGAATAATACTCCCATTATGGGGGTCCCAGAAGAAAAAGAGAGAGATAAAGGGGAAGAAAACGTATTTGAAGAAATAATGGCTGAAAACTTCACTAACCCAGGAAAAGAAACAGACATCCACATCCAGAAAGCACGGAGAGTTCTACACAAAACAAACCCCAGAAATCCACACCAAGAAACATTACAATTAAAATGTCAGAAGTTAAAAGATAAAAAGAGAATCTGAAAAGCAGCAAGAGCAAAAAAATTTGTTATGTACAAGGGAAACCCCAAAGGCTATCAGATTTTTCAGCAGAAACCTCGGGCCAGAAGAGTGGAATGACATACTCAAAGAACTAAAAGGAAAAAACCTCCAACCAAGAATATGCTGGGGGGGGGGGTGCGGAATACTATACTGGCAATGTTATTATTCAAAATAGAAGAAGAGATAAAGAATTTTTCAGATAAGTAAAAGCTAAAGGAGTCCACCATCACTAAACTGTCCTTAAAAAAAAAAGTTAAAAAAAGGACTTCTTTAAGCAAAAAAGCAATGACACGAATCATCATCACTAAATTGTCCTTTTTTTTTTTTTAAAGATTTTATTTATTTGACAGAGAGAGATCACAAGTAGGCAGAGAGGCAGGCAGAGGGAGAGGGGGAAGCAGGCTCCCTGCCGAGCAGAGAGCCCAATGCAGGGCTCGATCCCAGGACCCTGAGATCATGACCTGAGCCAAAGGCAGAGGCCTTAACCCACTGAGCCACCCAGGTGCCCCCACTAAATTGTCCTTAAAAAATGTTTAAAAAGGATTTCTTTAAGCAAAAAAGCAATACAAGAAAACATGAAAGCAAAAATCTCACTGAAAAAGGTAATATATGTAGTTAAGGTAGTGGATTAGTCATTTATAAAGCTAGTATGAAAGTCAAAAGGCAAAAGTAGTAAAACTATAACTACAATAATTCATTAAGAACTGTAAGTTTTTGTTTTATGGTAAGGTTCATAAATAACATCTATGTATTTACCAGTCTATTTTAAGTTGATGTCAGCTTAAATTTGAGTACATTCTAAAACTACATTTTTACACTTCCCATGTTTTATTTTTGATGTCACATAAGATAAAAAGCTGTGATGCATTTGTGAACCTCGCAGTAACCACGAAGCAAAAATTTATAGTAAATACACAAAAGAAAATGAATACAAATCTGTACATAATACTAAAGAAGGTGATAACCAAGCCACAAGGGAAGAGAAAAGAAGAAAGAAACAGAGAGGGACTACGAAAATAGCCAGAAAACAATAAAATGGCAGTAAGTACATACCTATCAATAATTACTTTAAATGTAAATGGACTAAATTCCCCAAAAAGTACAGAGTGGTTGAATGGATTAAAAAAACAAGATTCATATATATGCTGCCTACAAGAGAATTATTTCAAAAGTAACACAGAGACTGAAAGTAAAGGGAAGGAAAAACATATTCCATGCAAATGTGAACCAAAAGAAAGTTGATGTAGCTCTGCTTGTAACAGACAAAATAAACTTCAAAATAAAGACTCTCAGGCACCCAGGTGGCTCATTTGGTTAGGTGTCTGCCTCTGGGCTGGAGTCATGACTCTCAGCAGGGAGTCTGCCTCTTCCTCTCCCTCTGCCCCTCCCTTCAATTGTGCGTGCTCTCTCTCTCTCAAATAAATAAAATCTTAAAAAAAAAAATAAGTTAAGAAAAGCATTACATAATGATAAAAGGGTCAATCCAGCAAGAAGATATAACATTTATAAATATATATGCACCCAACATAGGAACACCAAAATAAATATTGATAGACCTAAAGAAAGAAACTGACAACAATACAATAGTAGACATCTATAGATGAATCATCCATACAGAAAATCAACAAGAAAACACTGACTTTAAACAACCCATTAAACCAGATGTTCATAATAGATATATATGGAACATTCCATCCAAAAGCAACAGAATACACATTCTTCTCAAGTGCACATAGAACATTCTCTAGGACAGATCACATGTTAAGACACAAAACAATTTTCAATAAATTAAAGAAGACTGAAATCCCATCAAGCACCTTGTCCCACCCCAATGTTATTAAACTAGAAGTCGATTACAAGAAGAAAATGAGAAAACACAAAAATATGGAGATTAAACATGCTACCAAACAACCACAGGGTCATCAGAGAAACCTGAGCAAAATAATGTCTAGAGACAACTGCAAATAGAAATACAATGACATACAACAATTATTGGGAGACAGAAAAAGCAATTAGTAAGAAAGCAATTCATAGCAAGGCAGGCATACTTCAAGAAACAGAATAGGGGCATCTGGGTAGCTCAGTTGGTTAAGCAGTCGACTCTTGGTTTCAGCTCAGGTCATGATCTCTGGGTCCTGGAATCCAGCCTTGTTTGTGTCAGGCTCATGCTCAGCAGGGAGTCTGCTTGAGGATTCATTCTCTCTCTCCCACACCTCCTCTCTCTCCTCTCCCAACTCATGTGCACATGCACAGGCACTCTTTCTCTCTCTCAAATAAATATTTATATAAAGATTTTATAGGGATGCCTGGGTGCCTCACTAGTTAAACGTCTGCCTTCGGCTCAGGTCATGATCCCAGGGTCCTGATATCGAGTCCCACATTGGGCTCCCTGCTCAGCCAGGAGTCTGCTTCTCCCTCTGCCTGCTGCTCTCCCTACTTGTGCACACACACACACACTCTCTCTGTGACAAATAAATAAAATCTTAAAAAAAAAAGATTTTATATAAAATACATTAAGATTGAATGTTTAAATTTTATAAACTGAAGCATGAACTGTGCAAAATTTGTTAGGACAAGCTGCTTTCTGCAGATTTGCCAAAGGATACAACTGTACTTCTGAAAAAGTAGAAAGTCTCAGCTTTCTCACCTTTTGTATTGAGGTGTCATTGAGACGAACTCCACCATTAATCTGAATTTGAGAATTTTATGAAAATGTAAAATTAAAATATAAAATTTCAAATAACATTGTATCTTCTATGATATAAAAAAAGTTCTACTCAAAATGTAAGTTCTTAGGAATCACTTCAAAGAATATATTTGATATATTTGCAGTTTGCATTTTTACTAAAGAAAAAACCAAAAACATCCATAACAATAGAATCCATAGCAAGGAATACCAATTCAACAAGAAAACAAATTACAATGCATTTATCTTAAATGTTCCTAAACATTTCTTTCCAAATGCCAACACAATTACAAGAAGAGGAATCCTATTTTGAAAATCTTAGGAGAAGGAAAAAACAGTCAGAATTACACTAACACCCAAATCACTGAGTATTATACATGAGCTCTGATTATATTCAGGTATTGTACTTGGTATACACTCAGTCCTTGAATACAAAGAAGGCTAATTCTCTATCATATCTATACCACAAAGCCGAATAGAGAAGGATTTGCCAAAAAAAATAGGGAGTCAGAGAAGTATAAACCTAATTCCCATATACACTAAAAATGTTCACAATTTCCTTGAACTAAACGTACATAGGCCTATTTCTTATAAACAAATAAAAACCTCATATACTTTCCTGAAGAACTCTATGAGAATAAGGATTGTTCACATTCCATGTTTTCTACTTATAATTTTTTAAATTATGTAAGAAACACGTTATGAGTATTTTAATTACATATTATTAAATTTATATGTCATACTTCTTGTTGGTGAAATATTTCCATAAATAAATAAAACAGGCTATATAAATATAAAATATAAGATAAGACTAATAAAAAAACTGATCATAGCCAAAATCATTACAATTAAATCTTCTATATAACACACATTCCACATTCATTAAAGTATCTTATTTTCTTCTAAGGAAATTACTTTTCATTAAAACTATTTTTACTAGCTATGTATATAATTAATGTTATAATGCAATTTTTGGCTTTAAACTAGAGACTTTTCTTCACAAACGCTTTGGTTCTGGCATCAAATATTAACAATTCTTCAATTCCTCTTAACTATCCACTTAGTTTATCATGAAAACACATTCTCTCTCTCTCTCTTTTTTAATATTTTATTTATTTATTCGAGAGAGAGAGAGCCTGAGTGAGGGTAGGGGTAGAAGGAGAGGGAGAAGCACACTCCCTGCAGAGCAGGGAGTCTGATACAGGGCTCAACCCCAGGACCCCAGGATCACGACCTGAGCCAAAGGTAGATACCCAACTGACTGAGCCAGCCAGGTGCCCCTTAAATCACATTTTCTACACCAGTACAAGGGAAAAAAGACCTCTGATTCTGAGGGGAAAAGGTGAGAAAATTAGTTCTATACATGCTATTCCACACTTTTTTCTACAAGAGTTTTTCTTGGCCCCAAACCATAGAATTAGAGTATGGGGTACACTCCTCTATCAGTCTCAATGGCTCACCAGAGCACTAAATTTGGAAACATGGAGAAAAGTGTGTTTTAAACATTTTGACATTCCTCTTACGTCACTCCAGAATTGGGAATCACTGCTTTACAAAGTTCAGGTCATTTTTAATTCACTGACATTGTTCTATTTTCTCCCTTAGATGCTAAAAATGTGACTTATCCTTATATACTTTTAACACGTAAGACTACGGATGCTAATTTCTAAATAGATCTACGTTACTAATACTATTTTTATAAATTTTCAAGACAATTCTTCTCCCTCAAGGGACTGAGGAATGAGACCGTTATCCTTCCAGAAGTGTCAAGTTTCCTATAAAGCAACAGTTTTCTACTTTTTAACATAAAGAAATATCTTCTCGGGGTGCCTGGGTGGCTCAGTTAAGCATCTGCCTTCAACTCAGGTCATGATCCCAGGGTCCTGGGATTGAACCCCACATCGGGCTCCCTGCTCAGTAGAGGAGTCCACTCCTCTCTCTCCTTCTGCCCCTCTCCTGCTGGTGCATATGCTCTCTCTCTCTCTCTCTCAAATAAATACTTTTTTAAACACATGTATGTATGTAAGCTGTGTATATATATACATATATACATACATACACTATGTAAGTGTGTATTCATGTACATGTACATATACATACGTGTGTGTTTTATATGTTTTTATACATATAAAATAGTTATATAAACATATGTTTGTATATTGGTAGAATTTATAAAATTTTAAACCATATTTCATCAAAATTGTTAACTTTATTGGCATAAAGCTATTCATAATATTCCCTTATGAAACTTTTAATATCTGTAGAATTTGTAGAATCTGTAGAATCTGTAGTGATGTCACTTCTTTCATTCCTGAGAATGGTAATGTTTGTCTTCCCTAATTTTATTCCTGATCAGCCTGGCTGGAGTTTTAACAATTTTATCATTATTCTCGAAAGAACCAGCTTTTGCTTTCATTGATTTTTTCAATTGTTTTTCCGTGTCTACTGCATTGACTCCTACTCTGATCTTTATCATTTTTCTTCTGCTTACTTTGGTTTTAATTTGCTCTTATTCTAGTTTCTTAAAATAGAAACTGATGTCATTGGCTTTGGATTTTTCTTCTTTTCTAAAAGGTGTTTAATGTTTTTTAAGTAATGGCTTAGTGGCACCCTGCAAATTCTGATAAATTGTTTTTATTTTCATTCAGTACAAAATAACTTCCCATTTCCCTTTTGATATCTTTTTTGGACCTCAGGTAATTCAGAAGTGTGTTGTTTACTTTCTAAATATTTGGAGATTTTCCATAGATCTTTCTTTTACTGATTTCTAATTTAATTTCACTGTGGTCAGAGAACAAATTTTATATGACTTGATCCATTGAAAAAAAAAGATATTATTTATTTATTTGAGAGAGAAAGAGAGCATGCAAGGGGAGGAGGAGCAGGGGGGAGGGAACAAGAACCTAAGATAAGACTCTTCGCTCAGCATGGAGCCAGATCCAGGTCTTGATCCCACAACTGAAAGCTCAGGACCTGAGCTGAAACCAAATTGGATGTTCAACCCATGAGCTGAAACCAAGTCAGATGTTCAATCCAGTGAGCCACCCAGGCCCCCCGACTTGATCCTTTTATTTAAGCTTATTTATGGCCCATAATATGGCCTATCTTAATAAATATTCCACATATACTTGCCAAAAAAAACCATACTTGTACTATGTTGTTGGATATAATATTCTATAAATGCAATTAGATTAAATTGGTCAATAGTGTTAAGTATTCTATACCCTTACTGATTTTCTACTTCTTTCAATTATTGAGAGATACTGAACTCACTAGTAATAACTGTGAATTTGTCTATTTGTCCTTGCAGTCATATCAGTTTTTCTTTCACAAAAATGTAAAGCTCAGTTATTAGGTATATAAAAGTTTAGAACTGTTATGTCTTTTTACTTGATGCTTTTATCATTATGTAATGACTTTTTTTAAGCCCTAATATTTTTGTTCTGAAGCTTACTTTATCTGATATTAATGTATCACTCTAGCTTTCCTTTGAGTAATACTAGCATGGCATATCTTCTTTTAAACTATATGTCTTTATGTTTAAGGTGTGTTTCTTGTAGCATATAGGTGGGCTTTGCTGTTTTATCCAACGTGATAATCTCTGCCTTTAAGTGGGGTGTTTAGACCATTTTCCTTTAATGTGATTATTGATATGTATAGGTTTAAGTCTATCATCTTGTGATTTACTTTTTGTCTCATCTGTTCTTTGTTTCCCCTTTTCACATTTTCCGCTTTAGTTTGGATTAAATTATTTTAATCAACTGATTTTTTTAAATAATTTTAATACTCTGTTAACTTGTCTCTCTCACTAGAGTTTAAGTTATCTGAAGGTGAGCACCATGTTTTATCTGATTTTTTATACTATTTTACTGGTATAGTGCTGAGCATATACTAGACAATTCAATACATATTTACTAAATAAATTCATTCATTCAAAATGCTTTTATTTAGAATTAAGGAAGACACAAGTGATTCCTAATCCAGACCACAATCCTCCTTTTAACCCCAATTTTATTTGGTTATCTACCACTTTTCCTCAGAGCTTGATGATTCAAGGGAAGCAGACTCCACTTGCAGCCAACAGAGATGAGCCTTTTAAAATACACTGAATGGGGACGCCTGGGTGGCGCAGTTGGTTGGGAAACTGCCTTTGGCTCAGGTCATGATCCCGGCATCTTGGGATCGAGTCCCGCATCGGGCTCCTTGCTCTGCAGGGAACCTGCTCCTCTCTCTGCTTCTGCCTGCCTCTCTGCCTGCTTGTGTTCTCTCTCTGTTAATGAATAAATAAAAATCTTAAAAAAAAAAAAAAAGAAATTAAAATACACTGAACGTTAAGTCCACTGTTGAGTAAGTGATTGGTTCAGAAAGAGACAAGGAGAATAGAAACCAAGTTTGCTAAAAGCATCTGTGAAAGTATTTTCTTACTCTTAAGAAAGAACATGAAACTTCTTTTCCTCTCTCCCACTGGACAGGATGAGGAAGCAAGCAGCCCTGACTGCTATTTAGCATCCATCATTAAGAACTAGTTTAAGATGAAGCTGACACTGATGGCAAGAGCGGAAAATTGGAAAGAACCTGGGCTCTTGACCCAGGTAAGCCACTAGATCAAAAATCCCTGAACCCTATCTCTGGACTTCTTTTTATGTGAGCCAGTAAATGTCCTTACTACTTAGCTTTCCTTTTATAGGCCACCAAAAACACACTAAGTTACATAAAGAGCAATCAGTGCTCTAGTCACTAGAGGTTACATCGAAGAACAGATAAAGCCTCAGCTCTCAAGAAGCTTACATGCTACAAGAAGACAGACTAGACAAACAACTGTACCAAATTATTTCAGATAGCAATAAGTGCCAAGAGGAAAATAAGAGATATATGACTGGGACTAATTGGGTTAATTTTGTTTATTCACAGAAGACTTCTAGGGCATTTGAGCTGAGACCTAAATGAGGTGAAGGAGCCAGCCATGAGAAGATCTACGGCCAGAGAATTATAGGCAAAGGTAATAGTAGGACCAAGGTCACAACAGAGAAAAAGCTTACTAATTTGAGAAATACGAAGTCCACTGTGGCTTAAGCATAGAAAATGACCAAGAGAGTAGTAAGGAGATGAAATTAACAGATATAGAGAGGGACCAGATAATGTAAGAATGTGAGCCATGTCAATGAATTCAGATTTTATTCAAAGTACAATGAAAATAGGAGGGTTTTAATGGATGACCTAATTGATGTTTTAAAGGAACATTCTGATGAATGAATAAACCTTCATATGTCACAGAACTGAACAGCAAGAAAGTCGAATTCAGTCTGTTTACAATAACTGTATTCTGCCCAAACATCAAATACCTAAGAAGTACCTAATATATGAAGAACACTACACAAACTTTATAATGTTGCTATATTCTGTCCCCACCATGTATGAATTCCACATTATCTCAAAGTTAGATTTTAATTTTTAAAAAGAATAAAATGAGGATAAGGAGAGAGGCTGCTAAATTATCATTTCTATCCTAATTGCTCTAGATCATGTCTGAAACTCATAGATGTCATTTTTTTTTTTAAACCATAACACGACTGAGAGGCATCTGGTAAACTTAGAACTCTAGTTCAGCCATTTAGTGTCTGCCCAGGCAAGTGTTTCAGTCCCGTTCTAACACAAGTATTTGGATTTTTCCAAGAGCTGATGTCAGGGCTTTTCACAGAGACAGAACAGCATTTACAGGCCAAAGAAGGAAAAAGGGTTTCCCCAGCAGCTATGCTCAATGTGGCCTTTGTACTGTTCCACTGCTAACGGCAGGAAGACCCCGCTAGATAAAGCTATTTAGTTCCTGAAAAAAATTCTACCCTGGGAGGGAGAAGGAGGATGAATGGCCAGATTCCCCATTAAGGGAAACCAGCTTAGTTTTCTATCAGTACTCAAATCCAAATTTAAATGAGCTCATCATTAGAACAAAGGTTTCTGAATTCTTATGAGGAAAAAACATTCTACTCAACTTGTATTTAAAGAGGAGATGAGCTGATATTTAAAGAGATGAACTGGCTGGAAATAATTGTAAATTAGAGAGGTGAAGAATAACAGTAAGCTGTTGCATATTTCCTAGGGTTGGACTCCCTGAAAAATACTCATTTGGAAAGAATGATTAGTTGAGAAACACTCAATACCTTCAAGTTACACTGGGTAGTTACAAATTATGCTAGACAAACTGCTCCAAATATATGTCCTCCATTATTCATAAGAATAATGATTAACAGTTAAAACCATGATAACAGCTAAACTTTACTTGACTAGTTCCACTAAAGTTCTTTAAGAACTAGTCTCTGCATTAAGTACTTTACATATATTAATTTAATTCTAACAATAATTCTAACCAAAAAATACCATTTTTAACCTCATTTTATACCAGAAAAATGTGAGGTTCAAAGAGGCAAAAGTAACGTATACAAGTTACATAACCAGTAGACGGAGGACCTTTGATTCAAACCTTCATGGTCCAGAGTCTCTGTTCTCAACCTCTAAACTACTGCATTACAACAAAACATTATCTTCCCTTTGTATAGCTTTTTAGAGTTAACCAAAAGTCTTCACATGAGTGAGAATCAGAAAATTAGATCTGGTATAACTACAAAATATTAAGCTAGAAAGGTATTCATACCTTTATATAATTGCAGGCAAAGATAAGCCAACATAAACTGGTTACAAAATAAGTCCCAATCCTATAGAATCTGCATCTCCAAATCCCAAAGCTGAGTGGAGAATTCAGTTAACATATACGTGCCATGCAGGCAACTCGCCAGCTATATACATCATAAAGGAAACCTGTTTCCACCTGAATATGCTTCTTCAAGGCAACACTCTCACAAACCACTGGCAGTTTCAATAAATATGCAAAACTCCAGGTAAAGATGAAAGATATTAATAATATTATTCTAGCAGCTTCCTCAAAACTAAAAGCAAAAATAGAAGAGAAAACAAAATCCATCTTCTACGAAAGGACATGATTATAACCTTAAACCATTAACTACAAAACATACTTGCCAAATCTACTACATTTCAGATCTATACCAAAAAATTTTTGGTAGACCTGAACAGGAAACCAATTTCTTGAAACATAAGGATCACAGATCTGAAATGAAGATCTACCTGTCTGTCCTATGATTAGGAAGTCAATATCCAGTGTAGGGATAGATCAAGGGAGTCAGGGACCCTACAGAGACCCAGGACAGCAGAAGGAAGTAAAATTAAAAAATGAAAACATGCTGACACATTCCTAGGCTTATGACACCGCGGGAAGCAAAGTGGAGACAATGAGGGAAAGTCAGAGCATGAGAACACAACACGGAGAACCTGTGACCTCAAGAACATCGCCGTGAACCACACAGACCTTCTGAACAGACAGAAAAGAACAGTAAGCAACAGAAAAATGGAATAGTTAATAATAACAGCTAATACTGACTGTGCATATAACATATGCCAGTAACTGTTGTAACTATATTACATATATTAAGTCACTTAATCCTCAGTAAATACTATTATTATCCCTGTTTTATAGATGAACAAACTAAGGCACAGAAAGATTAAGAAATTTGCCCAAGTCAATTAGTAAGCAGAGAAGCTGAAAGATGAACCCAGGCCTTAACAGTTGTTGTTGTTGTTTTTTAAAGATTTTATTTATTTATTTGACAGAGAGCAAGCGAGATAGCGAGAGCAGGAACACAAGCAGAGGGAATGGGAGAAGGAGAAGCAGGCTTCTCGCAGAGGAGGGAGCCTGATACAGGGCTCGATCCCAGGATCCTAGGATCATGACCTGAGCCGAAGGCAGACGCTTAATGACTGAGCCACCCAGGCGCCCCAGTGAGGCCTTACAGTTCTTATTCTTAATTACTATGCTTTATATAAGGAAAAATAATATTCAAAAATAGAACAGAAAAATTCCCCCAAAATACAAAATAAGTGAATTCTGAACAACACACCATACTATAAAAACAGACACAAAATAATCCACACTAATACATACATTGCTAAAGTTATGAAACTATAAGGTTTTTACATAAAAAGTTATAGGACAAGAGCATTTTTCACAGAACTAAAACAAAAAAAAATCCTAAAATTTGTATGGAACCACAAAAGACCCTGAATAGCTAAAGCAATCTTGAAAAAGCAAAGGCATCACAATTCTAGACTTCAAGATACATTACAAAGCTATAGTATAAAAATAGTATGGTACTAGCACAAAAACACATAGATTAATAGATCAGAATAGAAAACCCAAAGATAAATCCACAACTATATGGTCAATTAATCTTCAACAAAGCAGGAAAGAATATCTAATGCAAAAAGGACAGTCTCTTCAACAAATGGTATTGGGAAAACTGGACAGTATGCCAAAGAAAAGCTGGACCACTTTCTTACACCACACACAAAAATAAATTCAAAAGTATCAAAGACCTAAATGTGAGGACTGAAACCATAAAAATCCTAGAAGAGTGCACAGGCAGTAATTTTTCTGACATTAGGCAAAGCAGTTTTTTTTTCTAGATGTGTCTCCTGAGGCAAGAGAAACAAAAGCAAAAATAAACAATTAGGACTATATCAAAATAAAAAAAGTTTCTGCACAGCAAAGGAAATAACCAACAAAACTAAAAGGCGACCTATGGAATGGGAGAAGGTATTTGCAAATGATGTATCCTATAAAAGGTTAGTATCCAAAATATATAAAGAACTTATAAAGTTCAACACCCAAAAAACTAATAATCCAATTAAAAAATGGGCAGAAGACATGAACAGACATTTCTCCAAAGAAGACATCCAGATGGCCAACAGCATGAAAAGATGCTCATCATCACTTACTATCAGGGAAATGCAAATCAAAGTTACAGTGAGATATCATCTCACACCTGTCAGAATGGCTAAAATCAACAACACAAGAAACAACGGGTGTTGGCAAGGATGTGGAAAAAAGGAACACTCATGCACTGTTGGTGGGAATGCAAACTGGTGCAAACACTGTAGAAAACAGTATGGTGTTTCCTCAGAAAGTTAAAAATAGAACTACCTTATGAGCCAACAATCGCACTACTGAGTACTGAAAAAATACGAGAACACTAATTCAAAGGAATACATGCACCCCTGTGTTTGTAGCAACACTATTTACAGTAGCCATATGGAAGAACCCCAAGTGTCTAACAACTGATGAATGGATAAAGAAGATGTGGGGCATATATCTATGATGGAATATTATTCAGCCATAAAAAAGAATGAAATCTTGCCACTTACAATGACATGGACGGAGCTGGAGAGAATGCTGTTAAGCAAAATAAGTCAGTCAAAGACAAATACGATATGATTTCACCCATATGTGGAATTTAAGAAACCAAACAAATAAGCAAAGGAAAAAAAGAGAGACAGAGACCAACCAGATCGAGACTGTTAATTATAGAGTACAAAGTGATGGCTACCAGAGGGGAGGGGGTAAAGGGATGGGTGAAATAAGTGATGGGGATTAAGGAGTGTACGCGTCATGAGGAGGACAGGGTGATGTACGTAATTGTTGAATTACTATACTGTATAGCTGCAACTAACATAACACTGTATGCGAACTAACTGGAATTAAAATAAAAATTTTAAAAATAGTTATATGAATACCTAGATAAAAAAATTTAAGTCATGTACAAGTAGGAAAGATTAAATCAGCTTCAAGATTTCTCCACAAAAAGATTTCCTATGCCATGATAGGACTCTAGTGTGAGAAAATAGTGATAAAACGTCTAAAATTTCTTTAAAAAGTTTTTATGCATACTGGAAATTAAGATATAAAGAATCTGTAGAGAAATAAGGAAACAAAGCACCTACAAGCCCTTCTTGGAGATGAGAAAAAAAAAACTACTTAAAGACAAAAATCCACCCGATAAAAATATTCTCAAAATGAAGAACTCAGGAATATAGAAGCCACGGTAAATAGATTAAGGGTGAGCCCTGGATCAATTAACACACAGAAACTAATAAATACCTGTAGCAAAAGCCGCCCCATTGCCATTCAATAAAACATTAGTATTTCCTGAATAGAGAATTTATCTTAACTTTGTATCCTCATTATACCCTATACGGTACTCCTGCACAAAGTATTCAAAAAATAAATGCTATAAAAAATGATTACCTGATATATCACCCATTCACTCAGGCCCCCCCCCCACCTGCAGGAATATAAGCTCCCTGATCTCTGGTTCACTGCTATATCCCAGGGCAGTGCTACATACAGAGGAGGTGCTCAAGAAATATTTGTCTAATGATATAAGGGGCATTAGACTCAGGCAAATGGATTTCCTCTATCTTCTGGGCTCTAAAGAATTGCTCTCTGGGCATATGCATTGAGATATACCGCTGACATCTCAAATTCAATAAATCCAAAACTAAATTCTTACTCTGCCTCTCAAAACCTGCTTCTCCATCTCAACAAACAGACTTTCATCTACCTATCTGATCTAGTCAGAAATCTAGAAGTCATCAAAGACACCTTCTTCTCCTTCCCCACATCCAATATACCCAACTCTCCATTCACACAACAACACTTATTGAGCACTTACTATATACCACGCATCGTTCTAAAGGCTGAAGACAGAAAATACCTAAGTCTCCTTTTTCATGGACTTAACATCCATCGTTGCATTTTACTGATTTTACCTTCAACAGGTATCTTGGATTTGTTCATTTCTGACCTTTGCCGTTGCTAGCTTAGAACTAGCCACCTTGTCCCGAGCCTAGACTACTGTAATAATTTAACAGGTCTTGCCACTCCTACTCTTGCACACATCATCCAATTCATTTTCTTATACAGGAAGCATTTAATTTCAAAACACAAATCTTAGTGTGTCCCTCCCCTGCTTAAGTTCTCTCAGTAATTTCACATTGCATTTAGAAAAAAAAATCCAAACCCCAAAACATGACATGCAAGACCCAGATATAAAAAATACAGCTCTTGTTACCTTTCTAATTTCAATTTCTACCACTCTCCTGCTCACTTACCATGCTTTAGCTATAGTGGCCTTCCTTTAGTGCTTTACATGCACGCTTCCGCAAAAAAAGGGATATCTTGCATGCTGCTTGATCTGGGACCTTGTCCCCACTAACCCAATTCCTGAGTATACTTTAGGTCTTTGCTTAAAGGTTGCTACCTCAGAAAAGCCTTTCCTGACTTCTGTTCCCTAGTTTCAGTTAGGTTCCTCCTGTTATTATCTCCCACAATTACCTTGTTCTCTCTCTCTAACACATTTTGTAATTACCTCGTATTTAATGTTGGTTTCTATCAGGCAGCTCTATGAGTGCACAGTAAACTCAGCCCTGGCACAGCTCCTCAAGGTGTTCAATAAATATTTCTTGAATGAATTAATAATACAACCATGGAAAAGAGATGCATGGAGAAATTCTAAGCAAGGGAAGAAGCATATGCTGGTGTGTTTGGAGAAAATCCAAGTAGCTCAGAATAGCTAGAGCATGAGGGCTGGGTTGGGGGAGAATAATAATGTCTGTAGAGGAAACCATACACCACACAGAGGAATAGAAAGGTTCTTAACCCAAACTTCAGCTTATATAGGTATTGAACGTTATGGGGTGAGGGAATCTCTAAAGACAGTCTCAAAAGAGGTCCATTAAAAAAGAGGTCTCCTCCAGGGGCGCCTGGGTGGCTCAGTGGGTTAAGCCTCTGCCTTCGGCCCAGGTCATGATCCCAGAGTCCTGGGATCAAGCCCCGCATCAGGCCCTCTGCTCAGCAGGGAGCCTGCTTCCCCCTCTCTCTCTGTCTGCCTCTCTACCTACTTGTGATCTCTCTCTCTCTCTCTGTCAAATAAATAAAATCATTAAAAAAAAAAAAAAAGAGGTCTCCTCCTAAGAACCACTGCTAGAGACAATGCAGGAACACGGACAGGTTTTCAGCCGAGCAGTAATATGATCCAATATGTATTTTAGAAATATCGCCTTGGAAACAAAATGAAGAATGAAATCGTGGTCAGGGCCAGGAAACCAATTAGAAAATAGTAATAGTACAGATTTTTAAAGTGATGAGGCTCTAAGCAATATCAAAAGCAATAAGGAAGAAAGAATAAATATGAAAAATAGTATTACAGAAATAAGCACTGAACCTCCAGCAGACCGAGAAAAGGAGAAGTGAAAGAAACTCCCAGGATTTTGGCTTAGATGACAAAACATTTAATTGTACCACTCACCACAGAAAGAAATGCAGAGGAAGTCTGGATAGGAAACAGTTTTGTTTGTAAAGGTAAGCTGTAGGACACCATAATAGCCATGTCTACTAAGGACTTGAGTTCAGAGAAGAGGTCATTAGTAGTTAAGTTTGGGGGGAATCAAATGTTATACATGGATTTAACAGCACGGGGGTGTGTGTTAGTGCCCCTAACCTCCATGTTGTTCAAGGGTCAGGATCAACTGTATTTTAAAGTTCTTATTATATATGTATAGTTTCTACTTCCTCATGTTCTTATATTTGAATTTGACTTTATGTCACAACTATTACACAGCAGAGCAAATACTAAGAAATTGTTTAATTGTAACTTCTCTTGCAATGCCAGAATTTGGGCAGTGGTAGAATTTTTTTCGTTTTGTTTTTTTTTTTAAGATTTTATTTATTTATTTGACAGAGAGAGACATGGCAAGAGAGGGAACACAAGCTGGAGGAGCGGGAGAGGGAGAAGCAGGATTTCCACCAAGCAGGGAGTCCAATGTGGGGCTCGATCCCAAGACCCTGGGATCATGACCTGAGCAGACGGCAGATGCATAACAACTGAGCCACCAGGCACCCCTGTAGAATTCTCTGTTAAAAAGTATTATCATACTGGGAGCGCCTGGGTGGCTCAGTGGGTTAAAGCCTCTGCCTTCAGCTCAGGTCATGATCTCAGGGTCCTGGGATCGAGCCCCACATCAGGCTCTCTGCTCAGCAGGGAGCCTGCTTCCCTCTCTCTCTCTCTGCCTACTTGTGATCTCTCTCTCTCTGTGTCAAATAAATAAATAAAATCTTTTTAAAAAATGTAAATGCAGTGTTTTCTACTTAATTTTTTTTTACTTAATTTGAACAGGAGTACTATTAATTATATTTCTAGTTCTTATGGCAATAAACATTCATAAAAAGCCTACCCTGATTACTGGCATCTACAAAAATGAACAGCTGTGGTGAAGAGCAGAAGGCTTTTCCTTTATGATCAGAAACAGGACAGGGTTGTTCCCTCTCACCACTTTTACTCAACACTGTACTATTACAACTAGTACAGTAAGGCAAAAAAAACAAAAACAAAAACAATGAAAACCCAAGGCATCTGGACTAGAAAGGAAGAAGTAAAACTGTATTTATATAGATTACATGATGATCTATATAGAAAATTCTATGAAATCAACAAATAACCTACTAGAATTAATAAGTTCAGCAAGTTTGCAAGATTCAAAAATCAATAATCAACTTCATTTCTGCATATAACATACTAGCAACAATTAGAAACAAACTGAAAAGATAATACGACTCCCATGATAATATTAAAATATTAAATACTTAGGGTGAAACTGACAAAAGATGTGTAAGATCTATAAACTGAGAACATACATGACTAAGAAAAACTGAGACCTAACTAAATGGAGCTATACGCCATGTTCATGGACTGGAAATCTTAATATTGCTAAAATGTCATTCATCCACAAACTGACCTATAGATTCGATGCGATTCCAATCAAAATCCCAACAGGATTGTTTCCAGAAATGAATAAACTGATTCTAAAGTTCATATGGAAATGTAAAGGGCCTAGAAGAGCCAAGAACTTTGAAAAAGAACATAGCAGGAGGACCAACTCTACCTAATTTCAAGACTTACTATAAAGCAACAGTAATCAAGACAATGTGGTATTTGGGTCAAGAGAAACAAACAGATCAACAGAATAGAGACCCCCATGTATGTGATACAACTGATTTCTGACAAAAGTACAAAAGCAAATTCAGTCTTTTCAACAAATGGTGCTGGAATATTTGGACATCCATATGTAAAAATACATATATATACTTCAATTTATACTTCACACCATATTAAAAAATTATCTCAAAATGTATCCCAGACTTAAAAGAAAGTTGAAACTATAAAACTTATAAAAGCAAACAAAGGAGAAAATATTGATTAGGAAAACATTTCTTAGATAGATAGATAGATAGACCGACCGACCAAAAGCACAATCCATAAAAGGAAAAACTGACAGACTGGAATTCAAAGTTAAAAACTTCTGATCTGGGGCACCTGGGTGGCTCAGTGGGTTAAAGCCTCTGTCTTCGGTTCAAGTCATGGTCTCAGGGTCATGGTCTCAGGGTCCTGGAATCGAGCCCTGCATTGGGCTCAGCAGGGAGCTCAGCAGGGAGCCTGCTTCCCCCCTCTCTCTCTGCCTGTCTCTCTGTCTACTTGTGATCTCTCTCTGTCAAATAATTAAATAAAATCTTTTAAAAAAAAACAAAAGAACAAACTTTTGATCTTTGAAATGTGAACTACATTATCAATAAGGCTATTGAAAAAGAGAGAATACTAAAAAAATGAAAAGACAAATCAAAGACTAGAATAAAATATTTTCAAAAGAAATATCTAATAACGGACTCAGATCCAGAATATATAATGAACTCTTAGAACTCAATAATAAAAAGCATAACTAAAAATTGAATGGACAATTCATGAAAAAAAAACATAAGAATACTAATAAACACATGGAAAGATGTTCAACATTACTGGTCACTACGTGAAATGCATACAAAAACTACAATATGATACCATTATACACCACTAACATGAATGAAATTAAAAAGACTGACCATACCAAATATTGGTAAGGCTGTGGAGCAACTGGAGTATTGTTGGTAAAAACTTAATACAATACAGCCACTTCAACAATTTGGCAGTTTCTTAAAAAGGTAAATATACTCCTTCCACATATCCAGCCATTTCTACTCCTAGGTGAAATGAAAACATATGTCCATATAAACGCTTGTATGTCCAAAATAAATTTATTTTTAATAGACCAAAACTTGAAGCAGCCAAATGACTATCAACAGATAAATGGATAAACAAATTATGGTTTGTTGAGAGTATTACTCAAGCAATAAAAAGTTAGGCTACTGATACACAGAACATGGACAAATCTTAAAATAATTACATAGAATTTAAAAAGTCAATCAAAGGGGTGCCTGGGTGGCTCGGTGGGTTAAGTCTCTGCCTTCGGTTCAGGTCACGGTCTCAGGGTCCTGGGATGGAGCCCCGCACCAGGCTCTCTGCTCAGCCGGGAGCCTGCTTCCCCTCTCTCTCTGCCTGCCTCTCTGCCTACTTGTGATCTGTCAAATAAATAAATAAAATCTTAAAAAAAAAAAAATCAAACAAAAAACACATACCGTGTATATATATATACCTTGATATAAATGATATAAAGCTCAAGAAAATGCAAACTCATCTATAATGATAGTAACAGTGGTAGCTGACAACGGGTGGGGAGGATTCAAAGGGAAGATTCCAACGGGCACAAGGAAACATTTGGGGTGATGAATATGTTTACTATCTTAATTATTGTAGAGAGTTTCCCCATTGCATACAAAAATCAAAACCTACCAAACTGTGTATTTTAAACATAAATAGCTTATTATACAACAATTATACCTCAATACACCTGTTAAATCTCAAAAATCCTGATGTTCAAATGAACCAAAACTACCAGTAAGCATTATATCATATTTGAAGAAATATCTTAAGTAAAAAACTCAACGGTCTGAATATTTTCTACCCATTATAAACTAATAGCATGTGAAAGTATACATAAATTAAAGAATAAATCAAAAAGGAACTTTGTTACTATGCTTGCTTGTTTACTTATGCAGAATCATCCAATAATGCTTCAGAAAAGTATTTTTATTTTTTATTTTGTTATTATTTTTTTTAAGATTTTTATTTATTTATTTGACAGAGAGATCACAAGTAGGCAGAGAGGCAGGCAGAGAGAGAGGGGGAAGCAGGCTCCCTGCTGAGCAGATAGGCCGATGCGGGGCTCGATCCCAAGACCCTGAGATAATGACCTGAGCCGAAGGCAGAGGCTTCAACCCACTGAGCCACCCAAGCGCCCCCAGAAAAGTATTTTTAAATATAATATTGGGTAAGCCCATGGTCATCAAGTTCTATATTATTAATAATTTAGTATGGAGAAATTTTAGTAAACTTCACTTTACTTGCCTAAATTTGATTATTTTATAGGTCCTCTTCAAGATTCTCACAAGAATTAATTCTTCAAAAGATCACTGTAATAATAAAATAATTTTAGCCCCAACAGAACGTGTTGGTATTAAAACATACAAAGTCACTTATATTACCAATGTACTATACCAGTCTATTACTCATTCATTTATCCCTTTATTCAGTAAATGAATTTATTAGGGCGCCTGGATGGCTCAGTTAAGTGGCTGCCTTCGGCCCAGGTCCTGATCCCAGGGTGCTGGGATCAATCCCCACATCAGGCTCCCTGCTCAGTGGGAAGCCTGCTTCTCCCTCTTCCACTCCCCCTGCTTGTGTTCCCTCTCTCACTGTATCTCTCTCTGTCAAATAAATAAATAAAATCTTAAAAGAAAATGAATTTATTACTGCATTCAGCCATATGTAATCAGGTACTAACCCAGGTCCTTGCAATACATCTGGGGTAAAGGGAAGAAGGAGACAACAGACAATGATACTCTTAATAAATAAATGTATACTATAATATGTTAGAAGGTGGTACACTGTAATGACACATTAATGAGGCTTGTTTCCATAAGCCACACATGAAAAATTTCTTACACTGAATAGAATCACATGTTAGAGCTGAACTTTAAAGCGACTTAGTCCAATCTCGCACTTGATAAATGATGTTAAATTATTTACAGAATCATCCAGTACTTGGCAGAGATTAGGATCCCTAGCTCCCAATTGTCCACTGGCATCACTCTTTGTGATGTCAAATAATTGTGATAAAATGTTTTACTCTGCTTATATGGAAACACTGGAAACAGTTTGGGGATCTGACTGGCCTAGGCTTCATGGTTTTGTTTATATTACTTAATCTCTCAAAATATAAATTTCCTCATCTAGAAAAAGGGATGGTCATAATTTTGTGACTGGGTTATAAGGATTAAATGTGGCAGTTTATGTAAAACACCTACATGTTAGTACATGAGTATATAATAACTAGCAGTCGTATCCTAGCACCGAAAATAGTACATCATATCCACGAGTTCTTTATACCCCTCATATATATCTAAAGCACAGAACATAATATAAAGACTCAGTAAGTACTTGTTAATTTGTTAATATTCTAAGAGGTCAACCAGCTTTCAAAATGTGGCAAACAGTATGATAACTCCTATCACTCTGATGGAGATGATCAAATTAACTGAAAGCTTCAGAGTATGCTTAAAAATGGTTTCAGGCTGTCTTTTCTATAAACAGAGCTGTCTGCAGTGCACTTTTTAATGTCGTAAGCTATGGTTCTGAATCTTTCTGTCCACAGGAAAATAACTTCCACCATGAAAAACACATTCAGGACAAAAACAAAAAAGCCTGCAGCATTTTATACCACTTCTCTTCACATTCATGCCTCTGCTCTTGTATTCACAGATATGAATGCAGGGGAAAAAAAGCAGAAGGCAATTCCAATGCCATCACATAGCAATACGGCAGCTTCTTCATATTTATAACCAACATTTTAGCTGACGAAGGCAAAAATACCACAAACCAAACAAAGGATAAAGTAATTCAAATTGATAAGTGTTTGGCACCATAGATATCACCTTTTCCAAATGACTGTATGTTTCATTTTAGTTTCAAATGAAAAAACAATCATGAAGATTATCCTATAAAAACACTCCCTTCCCCCCACCATAGGATTAATCCTTGTCCTCCCAAACCCCATCCGAGGTCCCTTGGGTATCAAAGGGAAACCACCATCCTGAAGCTTCAGGTAATTAAATCACAATTTACAGAATAATAAATCAAAGTCCCTTGCCAAGATTCAAGCGAAGTTATGTCAATTCAGTTCTAAAAAGGTAAAAGAAGGATGCTGCTTCCTATCCTTCCGAATACAAATATCCCTGCAATGCTGGATATTAAAACCTTTGTTCTCAAGCTGAGCAATTAAAGCACAGATTTCCGAAACTAGAAATTTTCTTCCTTTACGTCAAATTAGGCTTTTAAAACATGAAAAAGCCTTAAAAGCTATTTTAAGAATAATGAACAATGTAAAGATCTCCTCTTGCTTTCTCTATCTTGCTCCTCTGTGGTAGGTACATCCCTTTCTCTGAAGCTATTTTTCTACCATTTTGCTACGTTTCAGACACCACCGAGAAAACAAAGACCGCTACAGATTACCTGGATCACTGGACAAATCAGCAGACAAGGAAAAGCTCAAAAGGCTTGTTTCCATGGAGTAAAAGAGAATGAAATCCTCACCAAAACACCACTCCCTTAGCAACCTTAGGCTTTTCCTTTATATATACACTCGACATCCTTGGAAAGGCATTTGCTGCATGATTTTACTGCCCACAAGAGGGATGATACGAAGAAACCCCACCTCTTCTCCCACCCCCCAGTCGTCTACCATCATCACCCGGAGCCCAACGCTGCGCCGCTAAAGGAAAAAGGCAAAGAACAGCACCCATGAACACGACTCTGGGTTATACCACAAAAATACTTAAATGATAAAGAAAGTAAAGATTTAGCTGGCAAGTTTTTTTTAAAGGAGGAGGCCAAGCGGCTCCCACAAAATTAAAAATTCTTGTAAAAGATCTAATTATAGAGCCATAAAAATTAATTTCCTTCAGAATTTCCTGAATAAAGTATGATTTTTAGAAAAACATAGTGTCTCTATAACAAATGGAGTTCCTTAAAATTTTGTTATTGCTCCTGCTCCTTTCCCTAAAGGCAAATCGACCAAATAAATTAAGATTTACAAAAAAGGTCTCTTTCTGTTGGTAGTGTGACCCCTTCAACGACAATCTGGGACAGGCAGTGGGGATGGAGGAGAAACAGATAAAAAATGAGAGGAGGAAAAATACTTTCTGCCCCAATAAGCCTAATTAAGTTTGGAAGCAAGGCTGGGAGGATTGAAATTTCTTCATGCTACTTTGTCTGTGTTTGATTATTGTAAATCTTCCCTGGTCTCTAACTATGCCCCAGGCATTATGAAGTCTGGCACTCGGTTAACTTGCATCCCTGCCACTTACAGTACAATGAGGGAGGGACAGAGACACACACTCATTCAATTTAATCCCTGGAAGCCATGTAATTTTGCTAAAACAGTAATTTGTCTCAAATACTGCTCTCTAACAAAGGCACTGCCACACTAAGAAGACTCGTTAGCCTCTATTTTCCTTTCCTGAAGCATCAACCCTATTTGACAATTTGCACACACATAATTTCTGGGATCAATACATTAGTAATGAATAACAAACATATTCTTTGTTTGATAAAACACAGTCCCTAAAACATGTGAATATATCTAATTTTAAATGAAAACCCAGTAATCATGGCACTCGCTTAAATTATAGCTTAGGGTTCTATGAATTTGCGGAGAAATTCACAGAACCTCAGAGTCACAGTTAGTGATCTATAAAGAATCAGCTTCCATAGAACCACACCTTGCCGAAGGCAATTTGTAAAAAATAAATAAAGAAGAACCAAAGGACAGACAGAGTAGTAAATTTTTAGGTTTGCTAAACTAGAGACTAATGATTTTAATGCCTTCCCTGGACAATATTAACAAATTTACATAATTTATGATTTATAAGTACTTAATAGAGAAGCAGTGATACAACTTAGCATACAACCATGTGACCCAGAAATCACATCCTGAAGTATTTTACCCAAATTATGTCAAAATTTCTGTTCACAGAAAAATCCGTCTGTGATGTTTATAGCAGCGTCACTAACTCATCAGTGCTAAAAACTGGAAGTAATCAGAATGTCCTTCAGTGGGGGAATGGATAAACAATGATACATTCATACGCAGAATATTATTCAATTCAGAAAGAATGCAATATCATTTCACCCAAAATTATGGATATATCTTAAATGCATTTTGCTACGTTAAAGAAGTCAGGTGCAAAATCCAAAGATTTTCGTATGATTACATTCACAGGACACTCTGGAAAAAGCAAAATTAAAAACAGATTGGACAAAAACACACATTAGCAGTTACTAGGAATTAGCAGAGGGGAAAGTGGTTGGCTACGAAGGGGACCCACAGGGACACATTTAGGGTGCAGGACCTTTTCCATATGATACGAGGGGTGTGGATACATGACTCTACTCCTTAGTTAGAAATCACAAAACTGTACATTTTGAGGAGTGAGCTTCTATGAATCCTGACCAAACAACAACAAAAATCTATCAACCAAAATGTTGGAAGACTCCAAGATGAAATGTAGAACCATAATAAATGAAGTTAACTGCATTACAAATTATGACATAACCATACTGAAGGGGTGGGGGAAAATGAGCTGACCGAACTAACTTTGGAAAGTGATGTTTTTACTGGAAATCGTAAGACTAATGACTAAAATAAACACTGGACTCTAATTGGAAGGTCTGTTTCTCATGGGTACACAGGTTAACAGGCCTGAAATAGCTTTTCATGTATACTAGAGCTGAACAAATAAGTAAATGAGTAATAAATGGTTGGAGCCAGATCTCTCACTGTGAAATTCACACAGAAACAAGAAAGGAAGACTAGTGAACCCTGTGGTACTGGATTAAAATCAGATATACCAGTAAGAACTCATGCTTAATATACACACAAACAGATATAAAAACAATTATAGGTACGTGTGTATACGGGGGTATATATACATATGTTACCTAGCTCCGTCCCTTGAGAGGGCTTAAAAGCAATGGCACCCCAATAGCCATTAGCATACCCAGCACCCATAGTTTGGTTTCTAAATATAATTCTCCTTAAAAAGGACTCATAACTCCTTGGGAAAATGGCTGCACTAGAGCAAAAAACACAAAATGAGCATCTTAGAGCACCAAAAAATAAGTACTCAAAAAACAAAAAAGATAGAGGGAAGTGCCAACATGAAAGCTTTTCCAACGATCAAAACTGGAACAATATGAACAACAAAATAAAAACACAGCATTGGATTAGAACTCAAAGTAGAAAATAAATATACACTAGTCCACACTGATATAAATAAATAATGAAAGAGCACCTCATCTCTTTCCAAAGAGATTCTTTCCAAAAATGCATAACGCTAATAACAAAAAATAGCAGCAAACCCATACTACAGGAAATTCTAAAAAATACCTGGGCCAGTACTCCTCATGTTAAGGTCATAAAAAATAAGGAAACCCTAAGAAACTTTCACAAACCAGAAGAGACGTGGGAAACATGAAAACTGCAATGTGGAATCCTGAATTGGATCCTGGAACAGAAAGAGATCATTAATGGAAAAGCTGGTGAGATCCAAATAAAGTCTGTAGTTTAGCTAATACCAATGTCAGTTTCTTAGTCTTGATAGATGAATCATAGTAATGCAAGATGTTAACAACAAGGAAAACTAGGTGTAAGGTATATCAGAGCTCTCAACACTATCTTTACATCTTTTCTGTAAGTCTAAAATTATTTCAAAATAAAGCTGTTATTGAATAGTATATAATGCTAGAAAGTCAGTATAGTACGTGTTCCTAGGTAGTGACTTGAATTGTTGGTTAAAAACAACAAAGAAAACTCCAGGCTCAGACGACTTCACTGGTGACTGTCACAAACATTTAAAGGAAGAGATAATAACATCCTATACACACTCTTTCTGAAAACACATGACACTTCCCAATTCATTCTCTGAGGCCAACATTACACTCAATATCAAAACAAGGCAATGATTTCATAAGAAAACAAAAACCAATATCATGAACATAGATGTAAAAAACTTCACCAAAATACTAGCAAACAAAATCTATCAATATACAGAATGAATAATATATCATGACCAAATGGGGTTTATCCAAGGAATGCAAGATTGGCTCAACATTCAAAGTTCAATGTAATTCACCATATCACCAGTGTAAAAAAACAACCACCATATGATCATCTCACTAGATGCCAAAAATTTTTTTAAAAATTCAACACCTGTTAATGATAAAATATCTCACAAACTAAAATAGAAGACAACTTCCCCAAACTGATAAAAGTCATCTAAAAAGCAACCATCTAACATCACACTTAATGGTAACAAATTAAAGGCCATCCCTCTACAACTGAGAACAAGGCAGGGATGTCTACATGTCTATGCTCACAATTTCGATTTCAGAGAGGTAAGACAATAAAGTAAATATATAAAAACCTTACAGACTGAAAAGAAAAAATTGTCTTTACC
Organism: Nasua narica; assembly: GCA_028533885.1. Classification (NCBI taxonomy): domain Eukaryota; kingdom Metazoa; phylum Chordata; class Mammalia; order Carnivora; family Procyonidae; genus Nasua; species Nasua narica. The sequence goes on from CM052815.1 coordinate 78,841,851, forward strand.
CACAGATGACATGATTATCTATGTAAAAGATCCAAAGAAACCAGGGTGCCTGGATGGCTCAGTCGGTTAAGCGTCTACCCTCAGCTCAGGTCATGATCCTAGGGTCCTGGGATGGAGCCCTGCACCAGGCTCCCTGCTCAGTGGAGAGCCTACTTCTCCCTCTCCCTCTGAGCCTACTCCTGCTTGTGCTTTCTCTCTCTCTCAAATAAATAATCTTAAAAAGAAAAAAAGACCCAAAGAAATCTGTATTTTAAAAAAACAGAGTAAGTTTAGCAAGATAACAGTGCACACAATCAATATACAAAAAGCAGTTATATTTCTATATACTAGCAACAAATTAACGATTTTTAATTGCCATTTACAAAAACCTCAAAACACACATATAGAGCTGAATTAAACTGTGCAAGACCTATACACTGAAAACTATAGAATATTTTTTTTAAAGATTTTATTTATTTATTTGACAGCCAGGAGAGAGATCACAAGTAGGCAGAGCGGCAGGCAGAGGAGGGGGAAGCAGGCTCCCTGCTGAGCAGAGAGCCGGATGTGGGGCTCGATCCCAGGATGCTGAGATCATGACCTGAGCTGAAGGCAGAGGCTTTAACCCACTGAGCCACCCAGGCGCCCCTGAAAACTATAGAATTTTTGAAAGAAATAAAAGACTTCAATACATGAAGAGTGAGATTATGCTCATGAATCAGAAGACTCATATTAAGACACTGATTCTCCCTAACCCTGACCTACATTTGACACAATCAACTTCAAAAATCGCAGCATTAAAAAAAGAATATAAACTGACATGGTGACTCTCAAATTCAGATCCATTCAATACAAAGGACCTAGAAAACCCATTTTTTTCCAGAAAACAACAAAATTGGAAGGCTTACACTGTCTTCTAAGAATTAAGGTAAAGCTACATTACTCAAGACACAAGGATAGGTATATTGATTAGAAGAATAAAATATAGAAAGAGCATAAATAGACGCATATGTAGACACAATTTTTAGCACAAATGCCAAGGTAATCCAACATGAAAAGAATATTTATTTTCTATAAATAGCACTGGAGAATATGCCAAAACACACAACCCTTAATCCTTATCTCACATCATATAAAAATGTTAACTTTATATATATCATGGGACTAAAAATTAGGAGTAAAATTTAATAAAAATTAGGAGAAAATTCTTGCAACCTTGGGTTAGGTCAAGATTTTTCACGTAGGACCCAAAAAGCAAAAACGTTATAGTTTTGGGGGGTTTTTTGTTTGTTTTTTTGCTTTGATCTCTCTGTCAAATAAATAAAATCTTTTAAAATAAATAAATAAATAGCTGATAAACTAATTTCTCTAACTGCCTACCTAAAATACAAAACTTAAGTTGTTGCTTTAAACATAAAATCTTTAGAATCCACAGAAAAATAAATCTTTATTTCAAAAATAAAACTTGAAAGGCTGAGCATTTTAAAATTTTAATTCTTAGCTCTGAAAGTGTTATTTATAAAAATATTTAACATTTCAATGAGCACTATATCAGTATGATGACTTACTTCAATACTTAAAGCCCAAACAATGAACACAGCAATTCACCTAACTAGGATATTTTTATCAGAACATTACAACACTCTACAGGAAAGAAACCTGATGAACCCTACTTCGGCCAGGTGATCAAGGTCATCAACAATCATAAACTGTGTTGACAATACTACCCTTCTTCGTATGATGTAATGAAAATGGCACTAATACTTCTGTGATCTTCCTTCCAACAACTCATAACTCCAGTTTAATCATGGGGAAAACAGACACATTTCAATGGAGAGGCATATTATAAAATACCTGACCAGTATTCCTCAAAACTTTCAAGATCCCCCAAAACAAGGTTAAGTCTAAGAAACTGTCACAGCCAAGTGGAGCCCAGGGAGACATGACAACTAAATGAAATGTGGTATCCTACATGGGATCCTGGAACAGAAAAAGGACAACAGGTAAAAATTAAGGAAATCAGAATAAACTTTGGACCTAATGAATAATAATGCATTAAAACTCAGTCATTAATTTTACCAGAAGTACCATACTAATGTAATAACATTACTAACAGGAGAATCTGCGTGCAAGTATGAAGCACATGTTCCTCTCTGTACTAGGTTTTTTTCTGTAAATCTAAACCCATTCTAAAAAATAAACTGTTAAAAAAATACTCATCCTCCCTCCACTAGCAATTAAAAAAGTCCTTCGCAGCAGCAGAACTTAGACCACCACAGGAAAAGGAAAGGAAAGACAACCAGGGGAAGAGAATCAAGAAAAAAAGATTGTACAAGTGTTAATTTAAAGAACATCAGTACGGCTTGGGTAGAAAATTATGTTATAAAGCTTTTCTTTCCTCTCTCTCTCTCTCTCTCCCTCCCTCCCTCTTTTAACTATTTAGTGGAACAAGAGAAAGCATTAAAAAAGGTCAAAAGATGATCTAACAGGGATGTTAAAAATACTCTTCCCACTGCTTACACAGCTGTACTGGTGTTTTGACGTCAATCTCAAGAGTCCCATGGATTATAACAACAATTCATTCTTTGGTGTTTGCTGTATAAATTTCAAAGTGAAACCCAGTTGTTAATGAATGTTCACAGTTTCCATGAAGAGAAGATTAATTTTGCTTGAATCAGAAATACGGTGGCTAACGATGGGGGAAGGAGAAATGGAGAGGGTCACTTTGAACATGCTCATTTGAGTTTAAAAGAAGTCTTCTCTCTCAGGCCATTAAGTCATTTATCTTTTCATTCAATCTTCATGGGAAACTAAAGTGAAATACCGATCTTTTTCGCTTCTTTTACAAATCTGAAAAAGATTTGGTTGGGCAAAAGCAAATTATTAATGTGCCCTCAACTAAGGACTGATATCCAAAAATGTTTGAAATTTCAGTCTGCAATATCTGTGCTTTGTAGGGTAGATTTAACTTAATAGAGTCATGTTAGTGATTTGAATCACTAATCTGTATGGTTCAATGTAATCAGTTATTCACAAAAGCATATTCTTTGCTAAAAACATCATATAAAATCTTCACTATCCCAAGAGAAATGTTTTAAAAAATACTTTTTTTCTAAATTTGCAACTATGTAAGAACTGATTGTTATACTAAAATTCACAAGGTTAATTTTGCATTTTGGAAGGTGATTTCTGCTATGTTATATATATATTTTTAAGATTTTATGTATTTATTTGACAAAGGGGTGGGTAGGAGCAGAGGGAAAGGGACAAGCAGTCTCCATGCTACGCTTGGAACCTGATGCAGGGCTCAATCTCACAACCTTAAGATCATGACCTGAGCTGAATTAAGAATTGGAGGCTTAACCGATTGAGCCACCGAGGTGTCCCATGTAGTATTCCTAGCTTTGTGAACCTTTGGAGCTGAGCAGAAAAATCAGCTAGAGATGCTCAGTAGTTCAATAAAGCTGTTTTTATCAAGTATCCTAACATTCACATACATATTTAGCTGTACACAACAATCTGAACTTTATCTCCAGAAGGACCACCCTACTCTTGATGGGTGACTTAAATCAAAAGAAGTCAATGTTTCTTCTCTACTCAAGGAAAAAATATGCCAGCAATGTCAAAATTACAGAACTGTTACAGGCATTTTTTTCAAAAAAGTTCTAACTCTGCAATTCATTTTAATGAGAAAAAGCATATCTAAAAGTCAAGGCATCTCTCCTACATTGAACAAAAGTTACACTCTGAATGATCATCAGAGAAGGACACAGGAGACATGCAGGAGGAGGTGGTTAATGACAGCATAATAAAGGGAAGACATTTGACAATGGGTAATCATAAAAATACATGTTTCATATTTTAATTTTGTCCTCAAATTTCCATCACTATCAAAAAATAGTTGTTCATTGAAAAGAATACGGAAAAGAAACAAAGGAAAAGAAACACCTAAAGTCTTACCACCTATCATTAATAAAGAAATTACTATAAAGCTACATAATAAAATGTGGTACAGCCACAAAGCACAGGCACTCACACAGAAATAAAACATATTTAAAAAGTATATTGCTAAATGAAAACGTCAAGTTACAGAACAGTACATATAATTTCATTTGTGTAAAGCAACTTAATAGTTGCTACATCTGGTAAATCAGATTAAGCAAACGGGTGAAGTGCAGGAACCTGTCACTTTATACCTTCTCCTATGGTTGATAAAGATTAAACTATAGGTTTAGGGGCATCTGGGTGGTGCAGTCAGTTGGCTGTCCAACTCTTGGTTTCAGCTCAGATCGTGATCTCAGGGTCTTGGGATCTGGAATGCATCAGGCACTCATCAGTCAGCATGGAGTTGACTTGGGTTTCTCTCTCCCTCTGCCCCTCCCCCCACTTCTCAAATAAATAAATAGATCTTAAAAAAGCAAAACTTTAATTTTAGTACTGAAGTTGCTAACAGGTATGTGAAGATTCATTATACTATTCTAACTTAAGGTATGTCTAAAATTTTACATTATAAAATCACATAAACGTCTACATATACCTCTAAGGAAAAAAAAATGTTCGAGACTAGTTTCATCCCAAAGAGCCTTTTATTTGTGTCTGCATTTGTTGTTTTTGGTTTTGGTTTTTTTGCATTTGTTTTTAATTCTAGAGGTAGGTATCTCAGCTAGATTCCCCCTTAAACAAAAAATTCTCAACCACCGACAATAATTTAAAAAAATATTGTTCAAAATCTCGAAGTAGATATTATAGCAGATATTACAGATAAAGAGACAAAAGCTAAGTAAGAGAGGCTAAGTAATTTTAAAGTCACTCAGCTAATAAACAGTAGAGAAAAAATTTGAAAACAGACATATCTGAAAATTCTGTTTCTATCAAAAGTTGGAAAATTTTGTGGGGGAAAACCTTACAAAAACTGAGAACCTGTCCTATCTCTAAGAAACAAACTTCAGTTTCCCATAAATAAATCTTTCAAATGGAAGGAGTTAACCGAGAAAGGATTCCTATACTCTATTGCTCACTTGCCTAGGAAGATCAAGCTGTATTTGAGGGCAGATTGAACCATGCAAAGCAAACTGATTAGTAACACACTGGGGCAAAGGTCTGCCAGAAAGAATTCTGTATTGGACTGGTATATGACATAGTGTGTAGTGAAGTACAAAGAAATGTGATTCAGAGGCATTAAATGGTATCTCTATTAGAATATATGAGAACTTTACTTCCTGAATACAAAAGAAAACATTATCAGCAGATCAGACCAGTAAACACTTCTACTGACACCCAGATAGTAGTGCTAATGGTGACTGCTTAAATAATGAGGTAATTTACAAGCTTTTGTAATTTACAAGGCATTTTTACTGTAACAGTGGTTACTTTGTAGTTACTACTACTTATCTAGAGTTCTCTTAAAAGCTTTAGCAGGGCTTTCAGGATGCCACCAAAAATTCCAATATTCAAAAGTATGAAGGTAACATAAAAATGTTTAGAGTACCACTTTTCTAGATTTTAATCCAAATTTGTGCCTTATGGATTATAAAATATCCCAGTAACAGTAGCTTAGTCCATGCAAAGGATAGTTTTAGTGAGTTACACTCTTATCCCTTCAGGTTTTTGCTAGAGGTCATTAGAAAAGACATTATAAAAGTTGCTTAAAACTTGTTATAAAACTGTTGCAGGAGACGCAACCCATTTTTGATTTGAAATCTATGTGAATAATAATTTTTTATAAAGTTAATGACAAATTATAAAAATTTGACTTGTTACAAAGGAAGAAATACACCTACCAACAGCCAAATCATATTTATCTTTTTTCCACAGCATCCTGATTTCTTTTCGTTTTATTTAAATTCAAGCCAGTTAACATATAATGTATTATTATTTTGGGGATAGAATTTAGTGTTTCATCAGTTGCATACAACACCCAGTGCTCATTACCATCACATGCCCTCCTTAATGCCCATCACCCGGTTGCCCTATCCCTCCACCCATCTCCCCTCCAGCAACCCTCAGTTTGTTCTCTATAGTTAAGTGTCTCCAATTTTTTTTTTACGTTTTTAACCCATAGCAGCCTGAAAAGGAAGAGGCTTACTCACAATGGCCATATCAACCCTCATAATTGTCAGATTTGCACTTCCATCACTGTAAAAACTTGATCTTCTATTTTCATTTTAATGTCTTTCATTGGGATCTATCTGTGTCTGAGTGTACATGTGTGTTTTTTACTATAAACCACTTCACATCCTTTTGGGATGTGATATAAGGGTATAAAGCATTAAAAATAATTTTTAGGGGTGCCTGGGCGGCACAGTTGTTAAGTGTCTGACTCTTGGTCTCAGCTCCAGTCTGATCTCAGGGTCATGAGCTCAAGCCCTAGGTTGTTAAAAAAATAAAATAATTTTTAAAAGTTAAAATAAGTTTATGTATTCAAGGTATTTTTCTTTGATAGTATTGCTTTTAATGAATATCTCTAGTCTGATTTTGGAAAATGGACTCCCCCCATTAGAAATTACTCTTTTTCGCATCAAGTTTTTAACTGGGAAAAATTATCGAATCTCATTTGAACCTGTAAGGTAGACAGTGTAAAAGTAAGTATGACACTCCCTATATAGATTAGGAGAGGCAGGCTCAAAAACGTAAGAGAAAAGTTGACGTGGTTAACACATCTTTGAGGGACAAAACTGGGATTCATTTCCAGCAATTCTGACTCCCGCATGCTTTTCTCTATACCACTCCACCTTAAATAGGACTTTCAGCCAAGACAATATAAAATTAAAATATTAGCAATATAAAATTAAAATATTAGATGATGAAGGAAGGATAGAGGAAGGGAGATAGGAATGGGAGGTGGCAGGGGGAAAAGAAAAAAAGGAAGGAAGGGTGAAAAAAAGGAGGAAAGAAGAAGGAAAGAAGGGTGAGGGAAGGACAAGAGGGAGACCAACTGACCTTCACAACAGTAGTGAAAAATCATAAAAGTTCTAGGAATTAAACTTAGCAAAAAATGTTTTGAGACCTCTATGAATAAAATTACAAATTATTGGGGCGCCTGGGAGGCTCAGTCTAAGCGTCTGCCTTCGGCTCAGGTCACGATCCCAGGGTCCTGGGATGGAGGCCTGCATCGGGCTCCCTGCGTAGTGGAAAAGCCTGCTTCTCCCACTCCCACTCTCCTTGCTTGTGTTCCCTCTCTCGCTGTGTCTCTCTCTCTGTCAGATAAATAAATCTTACAAAATAAATAAATTACAAATTATTATTGAAGAACATAAAAGAAGACCTGAAATTTCTAAAGAAATACCATGTTCATGTACAGGAAGATGGTAACATAAAGATGTTCATTTCCCCTAAGTTTAGCTAAACAGTCAATGCAATTACAATAAAAAATCCAGTGGGGGTTTAATGAAACCTGACAAGCTGATCCCAAAATTTATATGGGCCAAAGAAAAAGCCAAGAATAGCAATGAAAATTTTGAAAAAGAACTGGGTAAGGAGACTTACTCTACTTACAGGCCTAATAAATTTGGACAGTTTGGTGTTGGTATAGAAACAGGCAAACCAGTGAACCGAGGGTTACTGAGTGGGGGAATGGGGTAACTGGGTGATGGTCACTAAGGAGAATACTGATGGAATGAGCACTGGGTGTTACGTTCAACTGATGAATCACTAAATTCTACCTCTGAAACTAAAACAAACAAACAAACAAACAAACAAAGCCCAAAACAAGTCAAACCAGTGGAACAGAACAAAAGCTAAGAGGCAAATTCACAAAATATGGAAACATGATATAATGGCAAATTCAACACAGCAAATCAATGAGGAGAAGACAGACTATACAAAAGGGGCAAGACACGTGGTTACCTATAAGGAAAAATAAAGCAATCTCTACTTTATACCATAATGATATTTTATTAACTAAAAATACCAGTTGCAAAATACATTCAACATGAATTCAATTTTTATGAAGGTAAAAAAAAAAAAAAACGCCCCCCAAAGCTCTATAATGTGTGAAGATGTACTAACTATGTAGAAAAAGTATAAAAACATGCATGAGAGCAACACACACCGAATCCACTGTAGTGTTTACTTTCGCAGAGGAAGAGAAGAGAATAGGATTAGGGAAAAGTACACAGGAGAGACGCAACTTTATCTGTAATTTTAGTTCTTCCCCTTCCCCCCAAAATGATGATGCTAGGAAGCAGGTGCATGAATAGTCATTATATTCTTTTTTTTTTTTTGTCTTATGCTTGACATATTTCACAATGAAGTAAAATGAGAGGAAAAGAAACTATTAAAATTGGATGTTACAGCTAACTGAGGCTTCGATTTAATAGCACTGACAAAGCATAGGTTTTTTCCTTTTTAAAATTTAGAATTAACTTACTGAAAAGAATATTCTTATACTCCTCCGAAATCCTACTTTTAAAATTGTATCACTCCTATTAATCTCTACCAAGTGATAAATGTAATATTTAAAGGGGCTTATACCACCAGTTCACGAACTTAAAACTATCTAAAACTTATCAGCAAGCACTAGTTCTGAAATAGCTGTCCCTTATCTCTGAAATTTGTCAGTTTTCAATTAAAAACAGAAGATTGGTGTGTACATTTCTGTAGTCATTAGTCACCATATAAGATCACACTGCTATCATGGAAATAGCTAGAAACTAAGGACAAAACCAATTCTACTTTTTTAGCAGCTAAAGAATAACACCTATGTATTATAAATGCTGGAGGCCAGATCATATTTATTATAAAAGTTTTCAAAAAAGGAAACATATGTAAGAAGAAACATGGGTTTGGGTAGCAGTCAGACTAAGGTCAAAATCTGACACAGCCATTCAATGCTTTGGGTGGTGACCCTGAGAAGCTTACTGAACTTCACTGAACCTCGATTTCTTGCTTTATAGGAATGTTGTGAAGATTAAATGAGATAAGCATATAGCCCCGTACTTCGGATGTACCAGGTAATAAACAAATGCTGATTTCCTTTCATAAAAATGCTTTCAAATAAAAGATACTATCTTAAGTTCCACATTCCACTTAAGTTGTCTTCTCTTATTCCACAATGCAACCTTTGCGTCTTATTTTATCATTAAAAAAGTATTCCAACACATTTTTTAAAATTATTAACAGCATGTAAACAAGAGAAATAATCTTTTTCTGCTGTTAAGTCTTGGACCACTCTCACTAGGATATCCCCCCCCCCAACTACAGAAAAAGTCTCAAAAGTATTCACATATTCCAATAGTTCTGAGTTGCGAATAGCAGAATTACAGATCAGCCATATACTCTTTCCTTCCCCTGCTGTGGGATTCCTACTGGCGTAATCCCCAAAAGAATCAGACGCAGGAAAACTACTACAAGTAAGAAGCAATGAAGCTTCCCGAAACTACCAACTCCACTTTGCCATAATGTAATACTCAGCCAAGATTTTTTTTCTTTTCTATTTGTTTCAATCCACCTATATGGAATCTACATTATTATCATGCGAACTCCAAGAAAGGAAGATAGGTAAGTTTAGAATTAGGTAACTGGAGTCAGGATTTGGGGGTCAGACTGTGGTCACATTAATTTACCTGCTGCTCACAGTCAGAAAAGGGAAGAGATCAGCTAACACTTTTGTGGAAAAATAAGGAACCTCATATTTGATATGCAACAGCAGAGCACTCACTGTATTATTTTGTTGCCCACAGCATCATGAAAAAATTTTAAAAAGAAATCTAATGTAATTCTCCTGAAGCAGACACATTTAAATTTAAGGCTTTAATTTATTTATTTGAGAGAGAGAAAGTGAGAGCTCTAGTGAGAGAGCAGGAGCAGGGTGAGGAGCAAAGGGAGAAGGAGAGAATCTCAAGCAGACTCCGTACTGAGTGTGGAGCCCAATACGGGGCCCAATCCAATGACCCTCAGATCATGACCTGAGCCAAAACCAACCGACTAAGCTACCCAGGCACCCCCAGATATGTTGAAATTTGGAGTCATCATGAAAGATACTGTTTTGTTTTTAACTGACCCTTTTTCCAGGGTCTTGCAATGGAGGAATAGTTGGCAGGTTATTTTTTTTTCTGCTTCTTTTGTTGTTGTTGTTGGAAGTGCTACCAGGGGTACACATAATTTCTCCAAAAATTATCCTTCCTTATTTGGGAGGTGCCCTTTCTCACGAAGATTATAGTTTCAAGAGTGGTGCACATAAATTAGCAAGCAAGTCAGCTAATATCTATCTGGACAACCAGGTCCACTGACTGGCAATCCACAGGGTGACAGATGTCAGAAACTTAGTATCTTCATAGTCCTACCACGTATCTGTTCTTAACCTTAACAAATTGGAAACAGGATCTTCAACAACATGGAAGGTTGAAAGAAGAATAAAGAAAACAGAATCTGGTCCCTGGGTGGCTCAGTCAGTTAAGCATCTGCCTTAAGCACAGGTCATGATCTCAGGGTCCTGGGATTGAACCCTGTATCAGGCTCTGTGCTCAGCGGGGAGTCTGCTTCTCTCTTTCCCTCCCACCCTGCTTGTTCCCTCTCTTTCTCTCTCTCTCTCAAATAAATAAAATCTTAAAGAAAACAGAACCTGAAGTTAATGACCACATGAAATTTATATGTTCCACAAATAAGAATACATTTTTTAAGAACCAAACTTTCATCTCAAATTCTTTATATTTATATTAAACATCCTAGAGCTTTCATTTTCCTTTATCCCCTTTATCTTATTGGTCACTACAGTCCTCTGCGATCCTATCACCAATGCCCCGTTACAGGAACTTCTGTCTCCTGCAGAGGCCTCCCAACTGCATTCTAGCCTCAAGATTTACTTCCCTCTCAGGGCGCCAGGCAGGCTCAGTCGCTAGAGCATCTGATTCTTGATCTTGGGGTCATGAGTTCAAGCCCCATATTGGGCCTAGAGCTTACTTAAAATAATAATAAAAAAAAAGAATTACTTCCCTCTAATTATCTTTCAAATTACTACCTTAGTTTTTCATTAAAATAAAAATCAAATAAATAAATAAAAACTAGGTAGAGTTCTCACTTAAAAACAAAACATTTCTAATTACAAAAGCAATATTCATCACTGAAAGCCTGGAAAATACAGGTAAACATAAAAAGTAAAACTAGGGGCACCTGGGTGGCTCGGCGGGTTACAGCCTCTGCTTTTGGCTCAGGTCATGATCTCAGGGTCCTGGGATCGAGCCCTGCATCGGGCTTTCTGTTCAGCGGGGAGCCTGCTTTCCCCTCTCTCTCTGCCTGCCTCTCTGTCTACTTGTGATCGCTCTCTGTCAAATAAATAAATAAAACCTTTAAAAAGAAAAAAAGTAAAACAAAAATCATCCATAATCTCACATCCCAGGAACATTTTAAAAATTAGTACATCACCTAGAAGTCTATATATTAAATTTTAAACACTATATATGTTTCTAAAATATAATTGGCATTATATTTGAAGTTTTCTCTCCTACTTTTCACATGCCATACATACTCTCCCACTAAAATGTATTTGAAAATGTCTTCAGTTCTTGACTATATAATATTCTATCAAATATCATACAGGAACAATGGTGTCCTGACAGTTTTTGCCCTTACAATTTCTAGCTCTACCTGTTGAGAGCACCAGACTTAGCTTGAGTCCTCTTCGCCCCTACTACAAATAATGGTGGGGTTAACATCCCTGCATAAAAACTGACAACTAAAGCTTTATTTCCTTTTATGTCTTGAAATATATACCGAAATCGGCACTAATAGATCAAAAGGTTTAAATATTTCTTAGGCCTTTGAGCTATATTGTCAAATTATCTTCTATAAAGTTTAAAGCCAATTTATATGCTCAATTGCAGAATATAAAAAAACACTGCTTTACCACAGTCCTCCCTGGAAAGACCCATTTGTTTAAATTACAATTTAAAAAAGAAAGAAAGAAAAAAGATAAAGTTCCTGACACAGCAAGGCATGACCTCAGAGATTTTTCTGAAATTTTTTGCTTGGTACTCAAGATTATGTCTTATGCTATAGAATACTATAACTCTTACTTTGGGTTTACTTATTCACTCATCTATTCAAATATTTACTGCATACTGCCTTCCAGGTATGGAACGCAAAAGTGAATCAGACAGACAAGCTCAGTAAAGCTGGAAAAATTAGTTCTGTGATTTCTCCATCCAAAGCATTGTCCTCAGAGCTATCAAATTCCTTCCCGACTATCTTCCGGATCCAGTCTGGGTTCAATTCTTGAGACAAGGCTGTCCCTATGCTGACCAACATGACATCTGAGGTAACTGAAAGTGGTGAGACATGTCACTGGAAAAGTCAGACAAAGGCTATATCATGCGTGGTCTTAAGTGCACGTTAAGGAACTTGCCTTTAACTGGTAGACTACTGTTTCCCACACTTAAATACGACCTTGCTGATCTGCCAGTCACAAAACCCCTGAACTATTAGTTACTTAATGTTTTCTTTTAAGTACTATTGCTTTCATTTCAGAAGGAAGCTTTATATCACTATTATAAATAAAAAGTTAATATTATTTGCCACAAATAGAAGGCAACGATAGACAAAAAAAAAAATACAAACCATTATTAAATTTTAAAAAAGTAAAAGTGAAATGCAAATAAAGCATTCTTGGAAGTAGGAACACTAATAATTAGCACACTTGTTACCCCATTATTACAGCAGCCTTGAAAAAGAAGTATTCAGATGTTTCCTTCTCTTCAAATCTCCTAAAGTCATGACAAGCCATAGAGTAAATACTGCCCTATTCAATTCACTGATACTAGTGATTGGTCATTTAATGGAAAAGAGCAGTTAAAGTAAGGAAGTGTTGGGCCGCCTGGGTGGCTCAGTGGGTTAAAGCCTCTGCCTTCGGCTCGGGTCATGATTTCAGGGTCCTGGGATCGAGCCCCACTCTGCTCGGCAGGGAGCCCACTTCCTCCTCTCTCTCTGCCTGCCTCTCTGCCTACTTGTGATCTCTCTCCTCTCTGTCAAATGAATAAATAAAATCTTAAAAAAAAGGAAGTGCTATAAAAAAACAAACACTCATATATACCTGAAGCTTCATTTCATTTAAAATACATAAGTGTACATTTATTTACCAATTTTTAAATGTAGGATCAAGGCCTTTTCCCTAAACAAGGATGTGATGATTGGAGTGCCCTATTATCCTTCTTGTATAAACTGCACTAAAATACCTCAGCTATGATTTATTTCCTGTTTCAGTTTCCTTACAGTGGAACAAGAAACTAAAAATACTCACTAGACTCTACTTTTTTCCCAAATAGCTAATAGTTCTTTTTCAGTCACATCTAATAGGACAGCAATTTCTTTAGTGACAAGCCTCTACTTGCATTTCCACAGTGCACGCTACTCAGTTGTCACAGAAATGCCTTTCTTTTTTATGCTCATATTTCATCGGTTTTCATAATATTTAACTAAACTATCTAATTCCAATACAAGTACAGCAGGTTGGGATTATGCAGTTCAAACGGAAGCATAAGCACTCAGACATACTATGAAGTGGCCTCCTGCACACAAGCATTTAACCCATTACAGGTAGAAGTCATGCTCTACTGAGGAAATGAAGTGAGTCCATTAGATTGAAGTTGACCAAGAGACTTAACTATTGCTTCTCCCCTCTCTTCTTCCTAAATATATTGGTCACACGTGATTTGATTATGTTTAGCTACCCTGGATGTTATAGGACTTCAGGAATTCCTAAAAGACCACCACCCATCTTTACCACGTTTCCTCCAACAGTTCCTTAACTGTAACCAGCCACCATGAGACATTCAAAACTGTATCTCAACATCAGGAATGATACTCTTCCTGGGCACTTTTGCAGCATCTCTAACACTGTTTTTTTTTTTTTTTAAGATTTTATTTATTTATTTATTAGGAAAGAGAGAGAGTGAGAGAGAGAAGGTCAGAGTGAGAAGCAGACTCCCCATGGAGCTGGGAGCCCGATGTGGGACTCGATCCTGGGACTCCGGGATCATGACCTGAGCCGAAGGCAGTCACTCAACCAACTGCGCCACCCAGGGGCCCTCTCTAACACTGTTATGTGCATGGTTTCTGTCAGCATTACAGCTCGAAAACAATCATTAAAAATCTTATAAGAGTATTCCCTATCTTAACTTCAAAATTGGAACTATGTATAGTTTGGCAGAAATAGCAGAAAAGTCTTCACACATCCATTTAAGAAGCAGGAAGAATTTCAAATATTTTGGAAGAAATCTTCAATTTGTGAGATCATATGCATGACTGAGACAAGCTTTTGCAAAGAAGCCCATCTTGACAAATATATCTGCTCATGTGAACAACTTAAATTTATCCTGACAAATTTAAGTATTCCATGTAGAAAAAACAAAGTGAACAAGATAACTGCAAAACTAGAATCCCAAGACACATGAGTTGGATTTTTTTTCTTCTCAGAAAGGACCACTTGAAGATTCCTCTGAAAAACTACTGAAAATATTCTGGATGTTATAAAAGATGCTTGAAAGATCTGATATTTTTTCACAAGAATTTTCCCAAACTGGATGGCAGCAAAGAGTAGATAAGGAACCCCATTTTCCATTTCATGAACATCACCTAATAAATAATGTGACACATTCAGAAGAACAGATTCTAAAAATTCCTTCTGGTGATTTTTTGGAACAAAAGACCTAATATTTATTAGTATATAACTGCTGATCAAAGTTGTCCATTAACTAGCTTCTGACCTTCCAACTACAAATACTTGAGAGTTGGGCTTCTTGGTATTTGTTAACATCAAAATTTTAACAACGCATCTGTCCTAATGATCTTAAATCTCATCTTAGCTATATACCAAGCAATGTCCAAATGTATATCCCTTCACTGCTGACCAAAACCAGTTTTCTCACCGAGGAACTGATTTTTAGGCAGACCTATCTGTAAATCAAAGGATGCACTATGTATTTCATTTTTAGTTTTTAAAAATTTAATAATAGTGCATGATTTTCTACTGTTGCCTTCTATAAGTGGCAAAAATACTGATTTTCTATTTATAATAAGGAAATAAACTTTCTTTCAGGAATGGATTTTCAATTTAAAAAGCAGTCTTAAGAAACATAGTACAAGGGCACCTAGGTGGCTCAGAGGGTTAAAGCCTCTGCCTTCGGCTCAGGTCATGATCTCAGGGTCCTGGGATCGAGCCCCACATCAGGCTCTCTGATCAGCGGGGAGCCTGCTTCCCCCTCACTCTCTGCCCGCTTCTCCGCCTACTTGTGATCTCTCTCTGTGTCAAATAAATAAATAAAATATTTTAAAAAAATATTACAACAACTCATGTTAAAATTACAAGTAAAATAAAACATAATATTCCGTCTTTAAAAAAATAAGTAACTGATAGTTCAGTGATTATAAGACTATGGCAAATTATTAAAGTAGTATCCAAATAATTTAAGTATAGAAAAAAAGAGCCTACAAGATAAAGGTAAGTTCCTCATCGTGCATTCAAGACCACTCTAATTACCCTTCCAGTCTCTTTTCTCACCACTTTGCCTCATCACAAATTTCATGTTCTAGGAATATTCCACACATTAAAAAAAAAAATACTTTGTCTAACGTGTCCATTCTCTTACCCATATCACCACCACCACACCTAAACATCTAACTCAAATCCTTACCTTTTGAAGAGGTTCTTCACAAACATATTACCTTCCTCCAAGAAAACTTCGCTTAACCATGGTCTCCTCAGACTGTATTACAGTCATATCTCATTTTATAGCACTCTGCATATAATGCATTTTTCACAAATTGAAGGTCTCTGGTAACCCTGCATCAAGCAAGTCTATCGGTGACATTTTCCCAACAACATCTGTTTACTTCATGTCTCTGTGTCACAGTTGGGTAATTCTAACAATATTTCAAACTTTTTCGTTATTATTGTATTTGTTATAGTGTTCTGGATCAGTCATTAGGGCTTGCTGAAAGCTCAGATGATGGTTAGCATTTTTTAAAACTAAGCATTTTTGGTTAAGGTATGTACTTCTTTTTAGACATAATTCAAACGCAGGCTAACGGACTACAGTATGCTGCAAACGTAACTTTTATACACACTGGAAAACCAAAGAATTCATTTGACTTGCTTTATTATGATATTTACTTTACTGCAGTGATCTGGAACTGAATCACAGCATCTCAGAGGGATGCCTCTATAAATTATTAGAAATTTTGTCTTATTCTCTACATCTCTTTTTCTGGTTCTTTGCCTAGTTATTCAATACATAATTTTTGGAAGACTAACTCTCCTATGTTTTACTCAACTACTCTGTGTCATTTAGTAATGTTAATTACATTTTACTTTCAACTTTTATCCCTTCCTGAAGTTTCCTTTGTATTTACTGTGCTCTGCTGGTCTTCCTCCTACTCCTCTGTAATCACTGCCTTGATTCTCTGTAACCATTTCTTAATAGCCTTTGAGAGCACTTCTCTCCTCCCCCGAGATACTGTTTTGGCCATCCTTCCCACCTAATCTCATTCTTCTGAACTCACCTATTCAAATTACTTCAACTACCATCACAAACACAACAGCAGTAGCCAAGCCCTCACCTCTAATATAGATGACACGTATGTCACCAATTAGTCATTTACACCTGGATGGTCCATAAGTACCTGTGGTGGTCAGCCTCTAAGATATCCCCCAATGAATCTTGCCTCCTGGAATTCATGCTCTGTATAGGTCCCTCCCCACACTGAACAGAATTGATAATATGTTACCAACTAGTACAAAAATGACAGTGTGACTTCTGACTGAGGTCTGCTCCTGAAGATTATGGCTTCCACCTTGCTCTCTAAGATCATTTGCTCTGGGTAAAGCCAGCTGCCTCAAACTTCCTTATGGAAAAAGGTCAGCCTGAGGAGGAACTGAGGCCTCCTACCAACAACCAGCATTCACCTGCCCAGCATGTGAGTGAGTCACCTTGGAAGTGGATGTACCAGCTCCATTCAAGCCTTCGCTTCAGTAGCTGACATCTTGACTACAAGCTCATTAGAGACCTTGAAGCAGAACCACCCAGCTAAGTTGCTCCCAGACTTGACTGTAGCAAACAGTATGAGATAATAAATGTTTAGCAGCAATGTCCAACAGAACTTTCTGCAATGATTAAAATGTTCCTTTTTTTAAAAAGATTTTATTTGAGAGAAAGAGCGAGAGGGGGAAAGAGCAGAGGGAGAGGGACAGGCAGACTCTGTGCTGAGCATAGAGAATGACACCAAGCTTGATCTCACAAACCTGAGATCATGACCTGAGTGGAAACCAGGAGCTGGAGGCTGAACCTACTGAGCCACCTAGGGCCGCAGATTAAAATGTTCTATGTCTAATGTCCCACACAGTACCTGTTGCCTACATGTGGCTACTGAATACTCAAACGTGGTTAGTGTGACTGAAGAATTACATTTTCAATTTTACCTAATTTCAACTAATTTAAATTTAAATGGCCACATGTGTCTTATGGCTACCATGTTGGATAGTGCAAGTGTATTTACTGATTTGGGAAAACCTATACACAACAACAGACAACTCCTATAGTACGTAAAAAATATCTGCCCCTTACTGTATCTGTTCTCTTCTCATTCATCTAACCAGTCAACCAAACAAAAATAACAAAACAAAACAAAATTGTGCCTCCTCCCTTTTATACTCCCCATCCTGGCAAATGGTACCAACACCCACACCCAAGCCAGAAAGGTCCTCATTTTTACCACCTTCCCTTTTCATAGCATCTTCTTAATACCTCTATTTGTCTCTTCTCTCTTTTGGATAATGTCACAACTTCAGTTTAGGACTTCGTTTTTTCAACTGGATTATTGAAAAATGTCTTCCTGTTGGTCTCTCTGCCCCTAAAACTGCTTCTTGAGACTAACCGATTCTTCACACTGCCACCCAAATGATCATTCTTATGACATAACACTGATCTTACTTCACCTCTGATTAAAGCTCTTCAGTGGCTTCCCACAATCCAGAGGATAAAACCCAACCTTCTCAGAACATAATAATCTGGTGCCTCCTATCACTGCAACCTTACCAACTGCTGTGCCCATCATCAACCTCCCTGCTCTAATCAGCTCCATGCATTCCTAGAAAACATAAGCTATTTCACCTTTGCGCCTTTGTTCACATTGCTACTTCTACCCGAAATGCTCTTTTATCCCTCACCTGTCTGGTAACTATACCCCTTGTTTCAAGATTCAAAGGATGTATTCACCTCCTCTATGAAGCTATTTCTGATTTATCCAGTAAGGATTGATTCTTCTCGAGTCTCCACTATACCTTGTGCACTTAGCTGCCCACATGTCTGTCTCCATTGGATTAGAACTCCTAAAATGCAGAAACTGTACCTGATTCAATGCTGACTATATTTGGTAGTATAACATAGTATTTAAGAATACAGGTTGCTGGGGCGCCTGGGTGGCGCAGCTGGTTGAGCGACTGCCTTCGGCTCAGGTCGTGATCCCGGAGTCCCGGGATCGAGTTCCACATCGGGCTCCCAGCTCCATGGGGAGTCCGCTTCTCACTCTGACCTTCTCCCTTCTCATGCTCTCTCTCACTCTCTCTCTCTTTCCTAATAAATAAATAAATAAAATCTTTAAAAAAAAAAAAAGAATACAGGTTGCAAAGATAGACAAATTCAAACTAAAATTCCAGTTTTCCCACTCACTTGGCATGCCACTTAAACTGAGCTTCTGTTTCTTCCCCTGTCAAATGTACATTTCATAACAAAATCCATTACTTCACAGAGTCGTTATGAAAATTAAGTAAAATATGGGGCCCCTGGGTGGCGCAGTTGGTTGAGCGACTACCTTCGGCTCAGGTCATGATCCCGGAGTTCCGGGATCGAGTCCCACATCGGGGTCCCAGCTCCATGGGGAGTCCGCTTCTCACTCTGACCTTCTCCCTTCTCATGCTCTCTCTCACTCTCTCTCTTTCCTAATAAATAAATAAATAAAATCTTTAAAAAAAAAAAAAGAAAATTAAGTAAAATAATATGTATAAAATATTACCATACCTATTATATAACTTTTACTCAATAAATAATGGAGTATTTATTTCTGGATGGAGAGATTAATGGTGGGGTTACTGCCTCCTAAGCAGGTAAAGAGTGAGAAAGGTCAAAATAGAAGTTATCATCTTTGAAGTAACTTCTGCTAGGCCACTCTAAAGAAAAATGATAGGTAATCCAGGGAGTGTACTAGGTATCTACTATATGGTCAGAAAAGTGCAAGGAATGGCAAAAGGACTCAACCAGAAATCAATGAAAGACTGAGGAAAAGGAGAGGTTCTAGATGGCATCAAATAGGAGATGAGAAGCCTGGTGATGACAGGAAGGAAGGAAGGAAGGAAGGAAGGAAAAGAGTAATGCAAAACGGCATGAGGGAGAAGGATGAGAAGGTAAGAGATAGAAAAACACAAAAATTTGAAAGTAGAATCCTTCCAAGCAATGACAAGATCTAAGATGTAGTCATACTGATAAAGCTCCCAGGATAAGTCATATGAAATTGCAAATATTGGACTGCTTTTGACTAATAAAATGGATTAGACCTTTTTTAAATAATAAAAGTTTGGGGATGAGACAGTCATTCCATTTTACATTCTACCTTTTGCCTTGAGTGCCTGAGACAATGTGGGGATCAAAAGACAATTTAGCAAAATAAAAAATTATATTTCTACTTAAGAAATATAAATTTGTTCCCAATGTTCTCTGGAACACAATTTAGAAACTGTTGCTGTAAATTATATGAAAAGAAACTAAATAACTGGGGCGCCTTGGTGGCTTAGTTGGTTAAGCGGCTGCCTTCAGCTCAGGTCATGATCCCAGGGTCCTGGGATCGAGTGCCGCATCAGGCTTTCTGCTCAGCCGAGAGCCAGCTTCTCTCTCTCTCTCCTTCTGCCTGCTGCTCTATTTACTCGTGCTCTCTATCCCTCTGTCAAATAAATAAATAAAATCTTTAAAAAAAAAAAAAACTAAATAACCTTCTTTGGCTGAAACTTCTTATATTTGAATTTTATACTTTCTATTTGTGTTTGGATTCTAACTTTATGAAAATGATAGGTACCCAAAATTATGTGCAATAACAAATACAATGAACCAAGACTCAAAAGACCTGAATTAGAAACCTAGCTTCAAAAATATACTGGCTGGGAAATACTGGACTAGTCAATGAATGTCTCTGAATCTAAGTTTCTCCTTATCTGTAAAATGGGAATGATATCTGCCTTGTCATGTTGTTCTAGGTATGAAACGTAATGCCTATAAAGCATTTAGAATGATGCTTGATAAACAGAAACTGTTACTGTTAGTGACAAACAGTTGTAAAAGTATAGTAAGTGCAGATATAAACCACTACTAGCATTGTACAAATACATACATGAAAGTGACAATAATTTGACCTGTTACATGTGACAAGACTAAAGTTATTACAATGTTGTGCGATAATCTTCTCATTTTTAAATACAAAAAAATAAGGGTGGGCAAATATTTCTTAATACCCAGATTATGTATGGACTATGAATTGGTTGTTTATCTCCATGTTATTTTTTCCAATCTGATTTTTTAACTTCAGTAACCCTCAGAAAATAACAGAACATACTCCAGACTAGTCATATCGAGAACAGTAAACTTCTCAAGCTGGATAAGCAAAGGTTTCCTTATTGCTAACAGTGTGAGGAAGCAATGCTAGCTAAAATGAGATACGGTAAATATTTATGCAAAATTAACAGACCTTTACCCCACAGGGAGGCTGCAAGCATGGGAAAAAGCAGCTTCCCAGAACTGAGCATAGCGGATGTCTGTAGATCTCCCTAAGGGTTAGAAAAGTCTCCACATCCATAAGAATGCTTCAAAGGGCACTGCTTTTTTGCATGCATCCTCTCTGTGGGTTTTAAACCGAGTAATAAAATTCTCAAATTGTAATTTCCTAGTCTTTCTCTACCTAGAAGCAGTACTTATTCAATAAAAGATTTAGTTTGTAGGCTTTTTAAAATCAACTATCTGCCTATCTCTGTTCTAGATTATCTGAGGTTACTAAGAAAATGCAAAAAAAAAAAAAAAAAAAATTAAACACACACACACTTAAAAAGGATTAGGTTAGAAAATGCACTTAAATATCTCTTAAGCGAATTTTCCTTCCAATGTAATGGCATAAAAAGTGGCTGAACTAAAATGATTCATGCCGTAGAATTTCAGTAACAACAAAAAAGTCTTTACAGAGAAAAAAATGAAGAAAAAATAACTATTTTATGGCTCAGAAGATAAATCTAGAGCTTTAGAATAAAAGGGATATTCACATATTTCTTTAAGAGGTAAAAAAGATAAACTGAATGATAAAATATAAAGGGAAGATCATTACTATAACAAGCAGTCCTTAAAAAGAAAGTATTATCTCCATTACCACTTAATCAAACAAAGACTCCTGCTTAGGAAAAACTTAAAACCGGATATGCTTAAATCACTTATACTTCGCAAAGGCCTGATCACCTAGCATTAAAATCATTCGTTTCTGCCTTTTCTTCTTCTTAGATACTCAGTATAACAATTCTTTGAGTTCCTTCTTACTGCTTTGTGTGCCTACAATACAAAAAAAAACAAAATAAAACAAAACCAAGAAACGAAAAAACCTCACAAAACTTGTTTTAGATGGGCCTTAAACTTCTTAAAAAAACCTTAGGATAGTTATAATGGAAATGATCTATAAGCAATGTATATTAGGCTTCAAAAGAGTCCAGTGTTTACAGATGTGTGTATATTTAAAGCAATGAATAAGAAACCAAAACACAATGTAGCCATTCTTTAGAGGAAATGAGACAAAATCCCTCATGTCAGAAATCTGGAAAAGGGAGTAAGTAAATAGGTGATTAAAAATAGAAAGAATAAAATATAGTTATAAAATTATAATGTAAGACAACACTTTAATGGTATTGTTGAAGACAAAAATCTACTTTCTGGGCATTATCCAAAGGATTCAAAAGATCAAATGACTGATCCAGATGAGCCAATCTTACTCAGTATAAGCAAGACTGAGACCAGAAGACCAAAAGAAAATGAGCATTGGAATCATAATCCCAACTCTTCTGCTTAGAAACTATGGGATCTTATGAAAATTAGTCAATGTCTTAAAGCCTCATTTTCTCTGTTTTAACCTGAGAACAATATTTAATTTACACAACTAAAAGATTAAAAAGGATGACGCACAGAAAGTTCTTGGGACAGTGCCTAGCACTTAATATGTCCTCAATAAACATGAAATCCTTTCCCACATCCCAAATTTCTTTATAAGACTAAATTTCCTTTACCTTAAAATGTTACTTTTCACCCACAGTCATCTCTCCACCTTTCTGAAGTATAAAACGCTACTGTAGCAAGTCATCAGGCTTGCTAAACAAACTACTGTAGTTTCCAGAATTTTTGATCAAATCAACATATTTACCACTAGAGGTACAAAGTATAGGCTTAACAGGTTGCTAGTACCTTCAAAGAGGTAGCTAATGAGTAGAAAGGTTCTCCTTCAAATAGTGACTACAGCAACACCTAATCGATGAACTGTGATTTCTTCTATTCAAAAGCAATGAACAACAAAAAAAAAAGCAATGAACATCTAAAACTTCTTAAACTTCAACTTAAAACACTGCCCTTTTCACTTTAGATAACTCACCAAAATATAATTAAACTGAAAAATAAAAAGGAAACACAACAGGATGGTATGTGATAGGACACAACAATTTAATTTGGAAAATAAGATAAAGTTCATCATTGATAACTTCATACCACTATTTCCCCAAAATACACATGACTTCTCACCTTAATCTTCAGCATGAATCAATGGATATCACTCTTACAGGTAAATTTATTAATTGTTAAATATAAATCAGCAGGTAGCAAGCGCTCAAAGTAACTTTACCAACACATGCAGAGCAGGGATTCATTATTTACCGAATAAATGAATAAATAAATGGCCTAATGTTGTACTGGACAAATCCTGAGTGATCAAAGGCAGATTTAAACGTCAATTGCCAAGCCTAAAATCTTACCAATTCAGCAACTAGAAGGTTTACTCTTTCAGTCTGAACTGAAATAACTGTCTCTCTTTTATCTATTCCTCACTTCCAAATGTATCCTAACTCTAAAAACAACCTATAATTTGAAATATAAAGGATAAGGAATATTATCACAGCAAGGAGAAAACACTGTCACAGTAGCAGCAGCAAATACATGTGAATTCAAAATCATTTTACACACATAGATCATATTTTAGGAAAACCAAACTCATTTCAGAGATTTAAACAGCAACAGCTACTCTTAACTTCTGACCTCTTCTGTTATGGGTACATTCTCACTCAACCTTCCCAACGGCTCTGCAAATTAAGTACTGTTACCCTCATTTTTACAGATAAGGAAACTTAACTGCTGTTCAGAGAGTTTGCCTATGGTCTCCAGGATATAATAAGCAGAACAAGTCAGACACACTACGCCCCAGAGGCTCTCTTTTCTACATCACCTTCAATCCGTTCTCTTCTATCGCTCTCTTTTACAAAAGCTATATATATATATATATATATATATATATACATATATATACACACACATATGTATATATTATATAAAATATATACACACATATAAAATTAAGAGCTAAAATATCTTTTCCTTTAACAGCTACTTTTAATTTCTGACAAAGACTCAAAAAGAATTCTGCCAGTGGAGTGAAAATTAATATAATTGCTAATATTTATCCATATAAAATTTTACTTAATTCCTATTTTTGGAAACAGAATTGTACCTTGTATCCTATTAGGCAGTAATTGCATGGGAGAAGCTTCTCTTTTTTTACTAGTCACATCCACGCAACACACCCAACTTACTTTTAAATGTTGTCTCAAGAATTCTGATCTTAAAGGGCTTCTGGGTAAATACAGTAACTGGAGACCACAAACCTTTCCCCAGATTGTGCAACTAACAAGTGCAACCAAAGTACAAATATATTATTCCGACAGAGGTACCGACAAATTATCATCTCTGAAAATGAATGTTTTTCTATTGTGATCAACTGAAAAATAACATGAACAATGGCCAAGTCCAAGAGTTATCCTCCATGGGAAAAAACTATTTACACTTTAAATAGACTATATTGTCCCAAGCAACCAAAGCCAGAATCAGTTCAATGCCAAGAAAAACTCAAATTTAAATAAAAATTGTATTTACAAGCCAATGATTTTACAAGCCAAGCATTTTCTACTTCAGTTACTACACGGATCCTGAAATGAGACTAACAATATAACTTGATTAAAGAAAACAAACCATTTGGATACCTAGAAAGACCATTTTAACCTAAGTGTCTCTAAGCACAGTGAAAGAAGCCCATCAAAAAAGCAAAATTAACTAGTAGTACTATACTAAAATAAACTACTTTCATCATGTTATATATAATAATTTATTCACTAGTCTGTATAAATCCTCTTTGATCACCTCACTGTCACCTGCCAATCTACAAACTGAAGAAGGGATTCTATCTAATTTGCTTCCCACTATTAATTATATAACACTCCTTCCCCAAAGAATTTCCTGTGAAGCTGATGATCTTAGATGCATAATGAAGAAATGACAAGTAAACTTATCATATTATACTGCGTCCTAATAACATCTGTGAAGTCTTGAGTCAAAATGGAGGTTTTAAGCCCTCAGACAACTAACCCGAGGACTGGCAAGTATCTTTAATTTTTTCTAAATTAAAGTTAGACTCTCTTCCTTACTTTTAGATCATCTTAGCGATTTCCTTAAAGACTGACAGAGCCTTTCTCTGCACAGCAAACAGGATACGTGAATATAAGATTTTTACAAATGGTTCCGATGTTCCTCCTTCAGAGTAAATAACATCACTGACTGGGAACTCCCAGAAGACTCAGAGCCATTAAGGGCTGGGATTCCTTTCAGTTGGCATCATTCCAACAGAGGCTCAGAGAAATGAAACCTCCTACAAATCAAATCTGTTGCAATGTTATTTTTTCCAGGGGTTAATTACCTGCTTCTGCTACACACACACACACACACACACACACACAAAAGAAAAGGAGGTGCTGGGAAAACAGATGACATTCTGCTGTAAGCCTCCTCCAGAAATATTCAAAATGAAATCAAAACAGGTTTCTGGCTGTTAAATTCCAGATGCACTCCATGAACATCCTCTCCTACTTGATACCTGTCAGTCCCTAGTACCATTACCTCAAAACTATTAGACAGTAAGAATTTACTATAGGAAGTCACGCTTTTGGACTTTATCTTTCAGAGATACTTAGTGAAATATGTATGGCTGAAATATCCGGAAACTGCTTAAAAATAATCTGATGGAAAAGCAGGGCAAGGAAACAGATGAACCGAGACTGTCCATGCACTGATAATTATTGAAGCTAATGATGGGAACATGGAGGTTCTTCATACTATTCTCTGTATTTCTGTGTATGTTTGAAATATTCCATTAAAAAAAAAAAAAACTTAGATTCAAAACAACCCATCTACCAAGCATTTATTAAACACTTCCTGTGGCAGACTATGTTACTGTTCCTAATTTTTTACTCTCCCCTTCCCTTCCTTAAAAGGATTATACACCCTTACCAATTATTATGTGACTTGCAATGCCACCTGTGGGAAGAGTATTCATCCCTGGCACACTGACAATGAACTTGACCATGTGACTTGCTTGGGCCAATGATATTGTGAATGATTCATGTACACCATGACTGAGGAGAAGCTTTAAGAGCCTCTGAATGCTTATCGGGCTCGCTTCTCCGCGGGGAGCATGCTTCTCCCTCTGACCTCTCCCCTCTCATGCTCTCGCTCTCTCTCTCTCAAATAAATAAAATAAAAATAAATCTTTAAAAAAAAAAAAAAGAGCCTCTGAATGTTTGCATCAGTTTTCCTGCTCTTTCCCTCTGCCATGCAAATGACGTATCACAGACAGGGGCTCCTTTAGCCAGGGTTCCAAAAATGCTGCAGTCAATCCACAGCTGACAAGGTGTAACGTAAGCAAGAAATAAATCAGTGTTGTAAGCCACTGAAATTTGAAGTTGTTTTTATGGCAGCACAACCTAGCACAAACTGATAGATATACCTACTCTATGGTAGATACAAAGAATATTAAAATGACAGGCTGCTATATTTGTAAGGACGTTTTGGAAGACAGACCAAAAAAACTTAACTATGGTTACCTCTAAGGCGAGTATGAGAAGTGGCAGGTGTACAGGGATAGAGGTAAGATCAGAGGGAAACTTTATTATTACCATTATACATCACTTGAATTTTCTTGTATATTTTTTTAACCTGAAAAACATCGTCTGAGTAGTTGAATAATTTGGGCTATCTTCCTTATGCTTTTTAATATTAAAAAAGGAATAAAAATACAATAAAGCAAATAGTAATTACTTAAAAATGAATAAGAACTATCTTCCTACCCTTGGGGAACTCAAAACTTAGTTGAAAATATCTAAAGAAAGTCTCTTCCCAAAAAATATTCATTGTTAATTTTTTAAAGTGGCAAAGGCTACACATGCAAAGCCAAAAAAAAAAAAAACAAACAATCATAATTATGACATGTGCAATTTGATCAGTTTGTTCATCTTAAGGTTCCAGCAAAGCCAATAAAGGGCTTTGTATATAGGTGGTACAACCATGGATCTCAAAGGAAAGTCTCTAAATTCTATTATTTCAGTATGCCAGTTAAACTAGTGAGGAAGCATGCTCGAACCATTAAGTTTTGTGAAAAAGCCTTAACCAGTACTATAGACAAGGTATCTACATCATTAAGTTAATCCATGTAGGATAAATTTACAGTTAGAAAAAAAGAAAAAAGAG
Source organism: Nasua narica (assembly GCA_028533885.1). Lineage (NCBI taxonomy): Eukaryota > Metazoa > Chordata > Mammalia > Carnivora > Procyonidae > Nasua > Nasua narica. Next base: position 78,868,667 of record CM052815.1, read on the forward strand.
AAAAAGCCCTAACCATGACTCTTACCGTGACTAAACAACACTTGAATGGTTACAGAAGTCAAGGTCTACAGAGAAATGCTTTACTGCATGAACATGCTTTTCCTTAAATTTGAGCAATATCTGAACATAGCAGTAGTTATAAACATGATTAGGAACATGTCTGCACTATTCATCTTGGGATTTCAAAGCACTTCACAAACATTAATTTAACCCTCGTATCACCTGAGAGGTAGATATTAATACATTATAACCAACTATCCTGCCACTACAAAATATTTAAATACCCCTTCAGCAGTACTTGCTCTGAGAAGGTCTTGCCCAAATGGCCAATAAAACAGGAAATAAGCTGACGGTGCATGTGCCACCAACAATCTCTGAAAAGATCAGACCTTCACCCACAAGAACCACTTCCTCTGAGTAAACCACAGAGACTGTACAGGGCAAACCACATCATACCAGCTTGTGTCTGGAACACAGGCAGATAACCCACCTAAAATCTACGGAAGGGTACGTCTAAGCCCCATCACGAGATTTCCTATGGGTACTTAAGTATGGACATCATCCTCAACTTATGATAGAGTTATGTCCTAATAAACGCATTGTAAGTTGAAAATATCATAAGTTGAAAATGCATTTAGTACACCTAACCTTCTGAACATCACGGCTTAGCCTCGCCTGAGATGTGCTCAGAACACTTACCTTAGCCTACAGTTGGGCAAAATCATCTAACACAAAACCTACTTCATAATCAAGTGTTGAATATCTCATGTAATTTATTGAATACTGTACTGAAAGGAAAAACTAAAACAGTTATACAGGTACAGAATGATTTTAAGTATATTGGTTGTTTACCCTCATGATCATATGGCTGAGAGTAGCAGGCTTGCTGTCGGTAACCAGCATCAAGAGAGAGTACTGTAACGCATGCTGCTAGCCCAGAAAAGTATCAAAATTCAAAATTGTAAGTACAGTTTCTACTGAATGCATATCACTGCTGCATTATCTTAAAATCGAACCATTGCAAGTTGGGAATGACCTGTATTTTGGACTTGTTGTTCTTCTAAACAAGATATAGCCAACTTCTACATTACATGATCAATTTCACATAGAACTTCTTCAGATGAAATCTCCAGTTTTTCAACAATATATATAAAATCTACATTTTCTAAATCCGAAGAAGACCTACAAAATCCTCTTTGATCTCCTGAGGATGTGAACCTAAAATGAGCTTAACTTAAATGAAATATTTGACCAAAACTGTAGTCTCAGAGCAGTATCTTTAAATGACTACAACAGGCTTTATAATATTAAAGAAAAAGCAGTATAACAAGTGGCTAATTAATTGTAAGCATTAACTAAGCCAGGTTTTCTTACATTTCTTTATGAATTTTGTTGTGAATTGTTAGTCATAGTCCCAAGACAGGAAATCTAATTTCTCATTGGCCAATAGATATGCTTGTCTTTCAACACTGGGAAGCCACCCAGGCCTGTCATGTGACTATGATCTCAAAAACTAGGATTCAGCATTTGAATTAGTAAAAGATCCTGTTTTGGTATGAATCTAAACTGTCAGCTGCATTGGTGCATGCTAATTCAATAAGGCAAACTTAGTGTCTTTCTTCTACTGAAAGTCAACAATGTACGCTTATGCAATTTAGGCAAAGCCTCTGACCTTCAGACCATCATGTGTTACCTCCATGGAATCAAAAAGCTAAAAATTATTCTAAGCCACTAGCTTCATAAGGTTCTCTCCGGGGTTAGAAGCTGCCTCTCAAAATCCTTCATATACGGCTATCTTGGTATTCCGCATATTCTAAGTTGAAAAAGTAAAATGCCCTAATTTGGCATGTTTCTAAAATCCTAAAGTTTGAGGAAACAAAACCTCTAGCAAAATACAAAAGAACAAAGACATCTACTAAAGTAATTTTAAACTAAGTTACTATCAATGAAAAGGATCTATCAAAATATTCAAGAACTCTATAATCTTATGTGTTTTATAATTTAAATATGCACTTTTTCCTTCTTTTATGGTCTCTAATCATTAGTAATAGTTCTTATAAACACAGGGGCCAAAAAAGTAAAATAAAAGTGAATTAAAATGAACTTCAGAATCTCTTTAGCCCTAATCTTGGGCTATGCCTAGAGAAAACTAGCCCCTCTGATTACATTAAACTGAAGTTGGAACTTGCTGCTCTAGAATATGGCTAAAGATAAAATACAGAATACTACATTTTGTCCTAGGAGTACATCTTAGGAAAAAAAATAATTTTGCACTAGAAGCGCAATTGGGGAAAAGCTAATAAAACTTTAAGAGGGACAGGCTGATTTTGAGACAACAAATCAACAGAATATACAACTTGGCTACGCAAAGAGTAAGGGTGGGAGCAGGGAAAGGGTGCTGGTTAACTGTCTGAACCATTTAGAGCTGGATAAACACAAAATGGGACGACAGCATAATTTAGCCTGCTACAACAAGTCTACACGAGTAACAGGACAAATTAAAAGTTTGAGCTAAAGATGAGGAAAAACTTCCTGACTACTAGATCTATCAGATTGTTGTTCAGTCCCGTGAGGAAATGACCAGAGCTTGATCCTCTAAAATAGATAAAGTATTAGAAAACATCCTATAAGAGAAAAATCCAACTCTAACTTGGCCAGATTGGAAAATTACTAAAGGAAAGTAGGACAGAAAAAAATAATACACAGAAAAAGACTATAGTTAAAAGTCAAGAGTGGGGGACTTGAGAGTCAGAAAATCTAGCTTAAAATCGTGTGTCTCTCCTTTCCAGTTTAAAATCTTGACTTAAAAAAATAAATAAAAATTAAAAAAATTAAAAAATAAAATCTTGACTTAAACTGTGAGTTGCCTACATGTAAATGATGATCTGTCCTATGCGGAGTCAGAACATTGTAAATGTTAAAGAATTATACTACAATAAGATACCGTTACATACACTAGAGTATTTTACTCAAAAAGAAACAAAATATTTATAATTTTGCTCATTTTAAACTTTCAGTTCAAATGCCACTATTTTAGGGACTCTTAAATTATTAAAAGGGAAAAGAGAATATCTTCAAATGAAACTTTAAAACACCATCAAATTTTAACAAAGGAGATTAAAAGAATTTATGCTTCAGCTCCCTATTCCTGAAAATGTGACATGGTCAATTTCTAGGAGATAAGCAATTATATGATAAGAAACATTTCTAATAATTTTGTCAGATGACCATGATGTAAGAATTTCTCCAATGACCTCTGGAAAACCATTAAAATATCCTGATTTCTTCGACCTATATCAGTTCAGTAGGCAATTCATACCCATTTCTAGATGGCTTTCAGAAAAGGCTACCACATATGTTTACTCAAAGATTTTCTGACTGTTTTCTCTGGAATCATAATGCTCCACAGAAAAATATGTAAAATCCACTATATATGGGTTTCATCAATGTTTGTCTCAAATATCACCTTTTAAACTGAAAATTCAAATTTAGTTAAAATTTATAATAAAATGTATTTGCAATACATATAAATATATATCTATAATAAATTTATAATAAAATTTATAATAAATAAAATGTATTAACTCAATGTTATCTACCACATTTTAACAACAAGAAACCACCAATGTGTTAAGCAGCATTACCAGGTTACCATACTTTTGCAATAATTCAGATCAATTCTCTTGTCACCTCACCAAATAAATATGAACATCTTATAAATGTGCCATCAATCAGGAAGACTATAGCTCTGCACTTTTTTTTAAAAGTTTACTTTACTGTACATGTTGACTCATGTACATGTAAAAGCGTACAAGTAAATGTACTATCGCGTATCTGTATGAATCAGGATTTTATACTGCACTGGAAGAACATTAAACTAAATATAAAGCTAGCACTGTGATCCTCGTCCCTAATCTCAATTTTTATTTATTAAATGACTGACTTTACAAGTAAACGGTACAAATAACTTAAGCTTACAGATGACTCAGACAACTTTGAAATAGCATACATACAGGAGTCATTTTGTTTTGTTTTTTAATCAAAAGCATTATATGGCAATGATGGCAGAAAAAGTAACCTGGACGAAAATGTCAATTATTGTGTATATGCATATAAAGTCACAGGTTTGCACACTAAACAGAAGTTTGCTTAAGTTAAACAAGTTTACACCTGAACTCAGTACTAAGAAAATGCCAATATATCAAAAACCTTTATCTACCAACCAATACAACAAAATCCCTAAGTCCTAGACCAAAGATCCATTTATTTCAAGTAAGACACTTAAAACAAAATCCCACCTGTATCATCCCTGAAAATTCACTTTTCTAGAATCGGGCCTGAAATCATTTAGTGAATCCACTGAGAGAGCATTCTCCCCTATCTCTCAGAAGAAATTCCAAGTGCCATAAGATCCCTAAACTTTCAGGGACAGAAGATATGCATCTAAGAGGACTGCAAACAATTAGGATATATTTTAAGACTAAATACACAATCAATGCAAACTGAAGATATTTCTACCACTTTACAAGTGCTGATTCTAAAAGTGGAAAACTATACATCTCACAGAAGTTACAAAGCAAGACACTAGATGGTATTCATAAGCTGCTTAGATTAAAAAAAACACACACAACACTATTCAGATACACTACATAAAAAAGTAGCTACCATGAACGTAGTTTGGATTTTAAATTGATGACTACACCTTTTAAAAAGGGGGGAGGCGTTAAGGGATCTGGAGAGTAGAAGATGGAAGAGGAAGAGAAGGGAGTAAATGAATGTGTTAATTTAACTGTAAAATAATAGCAGGATATAACAGAGTTCTGAGTATCCACAGTGACCAATCAGAGCCTAAACATAGCTGAATTCCATCCCAGCCCCAGCACGTCCCTAACACAAGAATAAAACCCTTCTTATCTTGTTCAGCCATGTGTCGCCTGCCACAAACTGCAAAACAGAACAACGCCCAAAACCAGCTAGTCTGATTTCAAATGAGGACAGACAGACTCTGTAGTCAGAAGCGCCACAATGAAAGAACTCTAACTCACACAGCTGGCCTGGTGGGTCTGTGCACTCTACAAAACAAAGCCATACCACATACAGTACTTCAAACTTGAAAGGATCTTTAAAAAGCTACACTGGCACTGTTAATTTGCCAATAGCTCTAGAATCAGCAAAATATACCTATAGTACACTGGAATTAGACCGTGAGAAAAGAGGATGAGGTAGAGAGAGCTGAGAAGAAGCTAAAATATACTCTATACTCCTAACTTTGTTAATGTACCCTGGAAAAAAATAACACTACACCACCACTTCCAGATTTCACCCCAACATACATTCAAATCAGGGACTAGTTAACTACTCTCCTCACGAGCAAATGGATGCTTGATCTTTACAGAGTTATAGGTGTTTAAAGAAAATATAACAGTCACCCAAGAATAATCTCGTTAAAAAAATAAATAGTACAAATTTCCAAGATACAGGTATCCATACTGTCTCGGCAATGCATATTAAATTAAGTGGCTTTTGAAGAGGTTTCCCCCCCCCTCCCCCGTTTAAAAAAGTATGTGAGATCAGCCAGCACCTTAACTAATTCAAGGATATTAATACCCAAACCAATTTGCAGATTCATCTTACACTTAGAATACTCGTCTTTTAATCCTTTGTGCCTAGCACAGGGCCGGGCAAAGAACATTCACTGACTCTATGTTTATTGTATACTTATATCTCATCTAACTTAAAAAAAAAAAAATCCCAAATCCCAAGATTTTATTTCCAAGCTAATAAAAAAAAAAAAGGAAGAAAATCTCTGAGAAGCAGAAAAGAAGATTATTATGTGGGTGCTATCAGATGATTTTCATGTGAAATGAGCTGGTGACCCTAGGTTCTGTCCCTACAAAATTAAGCACCCCTAGTATCACAATTAAAACTACCAACACTACGTTAGGTCCTAATAAGACCTCTTGTCTAAAGACTCAACACAGAGGGCCAGAACTGAATGAACCAGGAAAATAAAAACAATTACCCACACACCCGTTACAGCGATTTCTCAGTAGCAAAAAACCCTGAAAGGCAAAGGAATAGGGATGACCCGAAGAAATGAGGATAAGCGCTGTTGCTACCTGTCGTTATGAGGACAGTTGGAAAAGTTGAAAACCAAAACGTATTCTTAAAAATACACAAAGAATGTAGTTTAAATATTTAATGGAATCTTTTAGGTGAACGTTCACGTGACACTGGAAAGCATCAACAGGAAGAGGAAGTTCTGTTTCTGGAGTAGCTGTTATAGTATGATAATGGAATGTGGCCCTTTTAAAATCAACAAATGAGTCTGACGATTGGTGAAACTCTCCTATTAGGAAATTCAACTATGTTCTGCAGAAGCACCACTGCTGTGCTCTCCATCAAAGTGCTTTCTTTGGCCCCCTGATCCAATTATTTGTTTTTTGGGTTTTGGGGTTTTTTTTTTTTTTTTTGAAAAATGATGTAATAGTTTGAATACTGACTTTTAAAAGACTGACTGAAATTCGGAACCAGCATACAACGTCATCATGATGCTGAGAAATAAGACACAGTAAAGGAATTTACTGTTTCACCTAATAGTCCAAAGAATAACCCCTACGAGTGAAGAAGCTTCATTTAAACCAAATAGTCTAGCTCAATTCGCCAACCACCAGGCAACAGAGATAAGTAGTAGAAAGGACTCAAGAGAACTCAGCAAATCCACCTGCCATGCTTGTACTACCTAATTCGCTTAGGGTTTGTATCCCTTCAATGCAAATGCTTCTGGAAGATGAAATGTTAAAAATGCAGCAATTAAAGTCAAGCCCCACGACTTTCCCTCCCCACTTTTTAGATCCAGCAAGAGCCTGTGATTTACTAGTAATTTCAACATTCTGGGAAATTATTAGACAATAAACGTTACGCAGCTCAATATTCAAAATCAGGTTCAAAAATCATCATGCAGTGGTGTCAGAATGAAGTTCACAATCAGTAATTCCTAAAATCTAACAGTGTCTAGAGAATTACAGGGCAGGAGGAAAACCGATGATGCACCAATACCCCAACCTACTTCGGACACTGACCTTCACCCAAAATGACCTTTCTCCGGTTCCAAGACAGAATCCCAATGCACGCTACAGACAGAAAAACCACAATCATGGCTTTACCTACCCCTTCGCTGAGAATCTGGAGAAAAGTTTCTCTCCAGAAAAAAGCTACATTTCCAAATTCAATCAACTGGGTAACTTGGCAGCAATCCCAGACTAATTGCAGAGCCCCTAAACAACCCTCTCTCCTATGCCTGTCAACTTCACTGGTCAAAGGCAATTGGCAATCACTGACTCTCTACTAGGTCAGGCCGAATCCAGAGAAGCTAAGCGCGAGGGAAGTTTCATACCAACCTGTCGGTGATAGTAGACTGTGTGCCACTCATTGGGGCCCTTGGCGAGAGGTTCTCCTTTTATCCAACTTGCATTTTACAGTAACACCTCCACCCCACCCCCAGTGCTCTGGGATCAGGCCCGACTCCGTAAGGGACACAAAAGTCCAACTCAAAACTCCATTCAGTCATCTAGAACGTCCGACTGGAAGGGGTCAAGGAAAGGGGATGTAGGTCGGAGCAAAATAGGTTATCTCCCAAAACAAACCGAGGAAGTCTGCCAGAAGGCGAGTTCGAGAGCTAGAGCTCAATCCTCGGGAAGGCACCAGGAGAAAACTTCGTCACGGAGGGAAGTCGGAAAGCCGTAGGGGAAGGGGCCCGGGAATCCCTCCGGGGCTGGGGCGGGATCAGCTGGGGGCTAGGTGTCGGCTCCTCCTCCGGGGTCTCGGGGGCCTGCGAGTCCCCGCCGCTGCGGGGCCGGCCGCTCTGCTCTCGGCTCTCTATCGGGGGCTGCCCGCCGCTCGTGGCCGCAGCCTCAGCCGCGTCTCGGGCCGTCCCGCGCCAGGCTCGCACGGCTCCATGTCCCCGGGCCGGGGGACCCCTCTCGTCTTCTTCAACGCCCCCACCAGGCTCCGGGCGCGGGGACGACCGCGGGCGCCGGGGGAGGGGGTCCCGCAGCCAGAGGTGACAGGAACCCGGTCTCTCACTGCCGCGGGCTGCTCCCCATCCCTGGGAGGCCCGGACTCTTCCGCAGTCGGCACGGGCGGCGGCGGCTCCTCCCCGACGCGCCGGTAGGCGGCCGTTCCCGCGAGGGGCGGGAGGTTCCCGTGCGGCCCGGCCTCGAAGCACCGGCCCCGGAGGCCGGCGGCGGCGGCGGCAGCAGCGCGGCGGCGGCGGCCACTCGGAGCGCTGGGGGCCGGCTCGCCGGGTCCTGGGGCCCTCGCGGGAGCGCGCGCGGCAGGCGGAGGAGGCCGCCGGCGGTGGGGGCCGCGCGACGGTCGCAGGCGCGCGCACGGGTTCCGGTTCCGGTTCTGTCTTCCCGGCCCCGGCCGCGTCCAGCGCGAGCTCGCTCTTCCCCTCCCCCGCCGACTTTTTTTGGCCTCCTCCCCTCTGACTTCGGGAAGCCGCCTCACCCGGGATCCCTCCGCGGCGCGCGGGGCCGTCCCGCCGCCCTCGCCGCCCGGCCGCCCGGCCTCCCTCGTCTCCCCGGCTCTTCCCCGCGCGCCAGGGCCGCGCGGACGCCTCCGCCGGAGTCCTGTTTGGGGGAGCGAAAAAGTAGTTCTGCGGGGCGGAGGGAGGTGGGAACTGGCCCACCCCCGGAGTCCCACCCACCAACCCACCAACCCAGCGTCGCCCCCAGGGCCCAGTGAGCGCCGGAGAGCTGTGCTTTGGGGTCTGGCTTCTGCTAACTCGACTTCCCCCGGAGACCGCCAAAGATCACTCCCACGATCCCGAAGCGTTCGGGATGAGAGGCTCTTCGGGAATTACCCGCCCCCTTGCCCTGGAAACATTTATTCCTTAATGGAATGTACTTGTTCCTATTTTCTGATAACACGTAAAGACCTCTTGTGACTCATGGAAAGCGAAGAGCCCAGGTCCAGGTGCCGGGACACCATCCCTAATGCAGGATACCCCAGCAAAGAGAGGGTTTGGCCTTGGACGCTTACCTGGGGCACCTGCTAGCCTCATCCCAGGGCAGGGGCCGCCGCGCACCAATCCTAACTGCCAGGGGAGAGTAGGAGGACGGAGGTGTGTAGGACTTGCGGGTGGGAAAGAGAGTTTGGAAATTGGAGCCAGGATTTCTTGGTATAAGATTGCTTTGAGGCTGCTTCTGCCTTGGCAAAATGAAACATATGATTTGCCAAATGGAGAAAGCATGGTGCTTTCCACAGCGACTTCACAAGCTTGCTGTGGAGAGAAATGGGAGCAGCGAATGAAGTGATTTATCCAGTAGAAAGCAGTTCTTCTCTCAAGAACTAGAAAAAGAAGTAGAATTTGCAGTTCCCTCTGAAGAGTTCCCATATTTTTTTTTCGTTTTTTTTTTTTTCCTACCGGGTACTTTTAGATATTCATCTAGTTTTATGGTTGCATAATTCCATAGTGTAGCAATTTTAAGTATCACATACGATATAGTTTAGTTCTGCCTGCCAATATCTAAAGTGGCTGTCCCTTTACCTGTTTTCAGACTTGATGGGTTTAAACCTGTATTGGTGGGCGAGGTTCCTCAGCCTTTTTGTGGAAATCAAGTGGTAAAGCAAATTTAATAAACAGTGGATGTGGAGAGGGAAAACAATTACCTCTTAACAATGCTGTTTCTAAAAATCAACCTGTAATAGTTCATGAAGAGATCATTATCCCTGAATAGATGCATGAGCTAAGGCTGACGTTAGAACGGGGTAAAAAAAGGAAAAGATAAACAGAGGCCAAAGATGACTCTTTATTGCTTGATTTTTTTTTTTTTTTTCAAGTTCAGGGCACAGCCAGCTAATTTTGTAATGTTTATTTTGGGAAAGAATAGCAGCAGATTAACGTTCCAAGCCACTTTCCTAATGATCAGACCACACGATACACCGCCACCTGCTGGTGTACCCTAGCATAATTCTACCCTGAAAACTTGTAATTGCGTATTTTTTGCGTTAACTGGAAAGAGCTCCGTCCATCTATATAAAATGACCAAACTGCAAACTTTATCCCCAAACGTATATCTTCCTTAAACATACTAAATATTGTTGCCTATTCTAATAATTTACAGGGTAGGTATGAAATTAATTGGACCCAATGAGTCATTAAATCATGCCTTTAAAAATCATGCCTCTCCTCTTCCCTTCAAGAACGCCTCACTACTTGAGTTTCAGGAATAAAACAAACTGGGAAAGTTTCCTAACTCACCTTCTCTTCCTTGCATACAAAACCTCTTGGCAGGCTGCTTTCAAGATCTTTCCAAACTTAAACAGACCCAAAGTTCTAGCTGTGAGCAAAGAAGGCATTTGCTGTGGGAAAGCTTCAGAAGATGGTAAGCAAAGGATTTAATTAAGCCAGTGGTTATTCATTCCAGAACTATTTTTTTCAATGATGAAAATCTCTATGCTCACCCACAAAGTTCTAATGGTAAAAACATCCCTGAAAGGCTCTTTAGAGCCCTTGGTAGCTCTAGATTCTTCTAAAGGCTCTATCTATAGAATGCCTTTAGAAGAGTCACACCAATCTAGGTAGAACACAGTGCCTACGGTCATTAGTGGCTTACCTAAAAAAATGACACTGGTGACAATCCATAACACATGCTCTTTGAGGTTGCCCCCTCCCAGAGGTGATTATTCTAATCCACATTTTCATCCATCCTTTCAACATTTATTGAGCACCTACTATCTGTCTAACACTGTTCTAGGCATTCTAAATACCGTTCTGAAGAGAACTGTGGACCTCGTCTTCATGGAGCCCATTCAACATCATCATTTTCAAGGCAATGCTCAGGGCTGCCTGAGCATCCAACTCTTGGTTTTGGCTCAGGTCATGACCTCAGGATCGTGGGACTGAGCCCCACGCTGTCTAGCTCTATGCTTAGCAGGAAATCCACTTGAGATTCTCTCTCGCCCTCTACCCCTCCCCCCACCCCAAATATAATAAATAAAAATTCAAGGCAACTGCCCAGTTGGCAAAATTAAAAAAAAATCTAGTTGTTCCTCTCTCTGGCAAGCTTTTTCCTATATGTAGATTGTTGCCCCAAAAAGTAAACAGTTATTGGGAATGGTTGATGGTAAGAGTAGATAAGAGGTATTTCACCCATAAGTATAAATATGGGTCAACATTTCTACAAGCCAGAAGACTTTTTTTTTTGTTTTAATTCTTGGCAAAACCACAATGAAGATGTAAAGGCAGATTCTGGGTTGATAAAAAGTTGTTTATTTTTATAAAATTTAGTACAAATCTCATTGAAATATAAATCTTTCTTGAGCAGTGTTAGGAATTATTACATAGTAATCCAAAGGCAAATGAATAAAATACTTCATTTTGTTGGACCATCCCACCTGTTAATTAGCCCTTCATTTACCTGCGCTGTAGAAACTCAGCATTTTAACTGCTGACTAACCTTCATGTTCATTTTTCTCTCAGGGAGGTTCCTTCCTAGTTATTAGTTAAAACATCAAGAAAAGCTGAAATGAGCCATTTTTCTTCTCTTATTATTTAGGTTATTCAAATTCCAAAAGAAACCTACGTACATTCCCATGAGAGCACCTCGAAAAGAGCAAGGTCTGCAATCCCTTCACTTCTGAGGAGTAAAAAGGAAAAAAAAAAAAATTGGTACCAGATTAAGCCTATTCATTTGTCTGGTATGGAACAGGTCGCCCTGTGCCAAAATTCAAAAGCCAGCTTTTTCTTTTTTTAAGCTCCTGCGCCAAGCCACTCTTTTTTACAAGGCTTTTGCTAAAATCAGCATTCCCCAGCATCCAACTTTGACCACAGTTTCGTTGGAAAGAAGCTCACCAGCCTTCTGGGGATCCTGATCACAGAAGAAAAGAGACGGAGACGCTACTGTCAGATTATTTCCATGTGCAGCAAAACTCGTTAACCAGATGACAGTCCTTTTAAAGGACCCACTGCTAACATGCCTTGGAAGGAGCTCTTGCCAGAGCAATGATGACTTTATACGGTTCCAACGCTCCACCACGTCTTGCCAGTGACATCCATTTTCAAGACCACTCGTTAGGTTAGTATTACCAGTGACCATAAAATGGGTGGAGGAGACTTTCTACCAACCGAGGCTTAGCCTTCAGTAGCCCCACACATTTGCTCAGTTACTGAGCATATCGATCCCCAGTGGTCTAAATAACATAATTCATAAATAAATAAATAAACAAACAATAAATAAATAAAACTTAATTCCCCCCCCATAAAAGTACTACATTAAAGACACCCCTTAATGAAATGCCACAGTGTCTCTGTGAAATACACAACGGGGTATTTCATTCACTCACGTTTTAAACCGAGACAAGGAGTACACAAGTGACGTGGCCAATTGATCTGGCAAGCGAGTAGCCAAATTAGTTAAAAGAACCCAGAAAGTATTGATTCCTAACCTCTCGTTCTAAGCTTACATTCTTGCTTCCCCTGGGTGAGATTAGAGACTATTGGACTAAGAACTATTTTGTTCCCTTCCAAGACTGCCCTTGTCATAATATTTTATCCACAGAGAGGGGTACCTTTTTCAGAGAAAAGAAAAGGTAATTAAGAGGGCTAAAGGGAATGTATATAAGATTAAAAAAAAAAAAATGAGCCTCATCACCCTGCGGCCAGTACACTTGAGTTCGGTTCTGGTTTGCAGTATGTATAGCGGAGCTGAAACCTGAACTGCCACCTCAAGCACCGTGGAATCCACATGGTAAATCCCTACGGAATTCACTCACAGCCTCTCATGCCTGGGAGATTAATGCACAAAAGCCCTGAGAATTGGCATAGTTTTCCCAGTAGGGCAGAACCCGTACAACAGGACTTGGTAAATCTGTCCACATCTCATCCAAAGCCTTAGCTCTCTGGTTTTTGTGCGGAAAAGAGTTAACAGGGCAGGCCTGAACTCCTGTCCTTGGGAAGGCCAACTTGCAAGGTTGGCCATTGGCTGGCATCTGGGAACTTCGATTTCGGGAGCGCTCCCTCCACTCACTGCTGAGGATGGCTCACTGTGCCTAAACTGTTTGTAGAAACAATATGGTTCATGCTGAACACCTGCTCTCCTGCTGGGAGTCAGGGATTTTGCTCCATGCCAGGCGATGACTGCCTACACGACCAGCCCCCAATAAAACACTTGGGCACTGAGCATCTAGTGAGCTTCCTGGTTGGATATTTTACACATATGGCCACAAACTGTTGTTAGAGCAATTAAACACATCCCGGGTGATCCCACTTTTTGGAGAGGACTCTGGAAGCTTGGGCCTGGTTTCCCTTGGACTCTGCCCTAGGCACCTTTTCCCTTGGCTGCTCTCTTTGTACCCTTCCACTGTAATTAATCCCAGCTAGGAGCCTGACTATACTCTGAGTCATGTGAATCCCCTAAGCAAAGCACCAAACCTGGGGGTGTCTTGGGGGCCCCTCAATAGTTGGTATAGGGGGTCCTCAAGAAGTGACCCACCACCACAGCCAGTTTCACCGCAGCCTTCTCTCAGCTCTTTCCCTTTGTGTATGCACATCCAGTTCCCCGATCCAATGCTCAGAATGCCAGACGTGTATCGTCCTGAGAGTCCCTCCCTTTATAGCAAATGGGGTGACTTTACTTAAAATTGCTACACAGAAAGCAGGAATAAGGGTTTGCTCAAGGAGTCAGTTCGCGAAGGAATTCTCAAATTCCCTCCTGAGCTGTCTAGCCATCAGGCATCCCGGAGACAAGAGGACCAGGGACACCAGGAGCTAAAAGGAATGCAGCATTGCTCACCTCACAGTGCTGACATGCCCACAACTAGTACCGAGTAGTCTCGCTTTTCTACAACTGCACCACGGTGGACGTTCGCGCTTTAATACTGCTACGGGCTCCACTTGAAGACTGACCAAACTGACTCACAAGGTTTAGCCCTTTTTCGAAACCTAAGTTCGTTGTAAGCATGATTCTGTAACAGCCATATCTCCAACCTGGGTCTCGCAGCCGACTAAACCCAAGACACCATCTAGACAAAGCCTTGGCTAGTGCGTTTTGAGATGGCCATTCTGCTTCAGCTGCCGCTCCTCGCTCCACCTGCTTCTCCAGGCATGGTACTTCTTGATGCTTTTCCTCCACGCGAAGCGCCAGATGCTAAACATGAAACACCAAGACACAGCATACATCGCTACTCCTCCAACCTTCACAAACCACTTGGGCTTGGGGGACACCAGTTCGCAGAAAAGGAGGCGAGCTCCTACACCAATCCTCACTCCGGTAAACAGGGCCACAAAGAGGAAGTCCACCACATCTCCAGTGAAGCTATGGTAGTGGCCCGTTTCACGGAGAAACCAGCGCATCTGTAGCAAGGGGTTGGTGATCTCACTTCCAAAGAGGACCGCGTTGACCTCTGTGCCTGACTCTCCAAGCGCCAGGGCCATGATGATGCCCAGGATACTCAGCGTGTGGTGAGCCAGCATCAGGGGCCCCTCAGACTGGAAGTAGATGCACCAGCCCAAGTCGAACATGAAGTAGCCCAAGGTGAGACACAGAACGTGCACTTGGAGAGGAGTATTGGGTGAGCCTGAAATAAACCGAGACAGAATCAAATTGAGTGGCTAGGAATTGAGCTACCTTGCACAAGGATCCAGTGTTTCCCAAGCTTTCTTGAACCAGGCAGGCATATGCATTGGAGTGACAACCGTGGAAGACTGAAAACTAAAACCTTGGTCTTTATCAAACCCAATAATGTCACAGGCACAGGAAATGCTGTTCTATTGAATCAGATCTCAATGACTGATCTGAGCACCAGGCATGAACTCAGTGTCCTCTCTATAGAGCAGCATAAAATTGAGCTGTTTTGTCTTTTCAATTAAAATCCTAGTTTCTTTCTCTTTTTATTTTTTCAAATTTTATTTATTTACTTACTTATTTAGTGGCCAATTTTAAAGGTCCGTTTCCAGTTTCTTTTAGTTATTCTTCCCTGGATGCTGGATTAATTCCTTAGCTTAATGGGTTAGATTGCCGGGACACTGATGGCCCTACCCTTCTTTAAAGTGGGCCTTGGAAAGAACCCAGAAGTTAGTGTATTCTCAGCCCCAGAAAATCGAGTGCAAGGACATGACATGTTCACATCTCTTTAAAACCTTCATATAAGACATACAGTTTAATAGCAGCCTTGGTATCAGTTGGAATAGTTTTGGGAAAACCTCAGAAGCTCAATATAGGAATTTATGGGAATAAAAAAAAAAAAGAATCTAAGGAATTAAAAAAGAAATCCTCCTAGGAGACTTCTGGCCTGAATTGTAGCCCCCCAAATTCCTCATGTTGAAGCCCTAACCCCCAATTCCTCAGAATGTGACTATATTTGGAGAGAAGGCCTTTAAAGAGGTAATTCAGTTAAAATGAGGTTGTTAGGGGTGGCTCAGTGGGTTAAAGCTTCTGCCTTCAGCTCAGGTCATGATCTCAGGGTCCTGGGATCGAGCCCCGCATTGGGATCTCTGCTCAGTGGGAAGCCTGCTTCCTCCTCTCTCTCTGCCTGCCTCTCCACCTACTTGTGATCTCTCTCTCTCTCTCTCTCTCTGACAAAAAATAAATAAAATCTTTAAAAAATAATAAAAAATAAAATAAAATAAAATGAGGTTGTTAGGACGGGCCCTTATCCAATATCACTGGTGTCCTTACAAAAGAAGGAGATCAAGACACAGACACACGAAGAGGGGAGACCATGTGAGGACATGGCAAGAAGGGAGCCACCTGCAAGCAAAAGAGAGAAGCCTCAGAAGAAACCAAACCAGCCAACAACTTGATCTTGGCCTTCTAGCCTGCAGAATTGTGAAAACATTAGTTTCTGTTGTTTATGCTTCCCAGTCTGTGGCATTTTGTGACGGCAGCCCCAGCAAACTAGTTCAAGGGGATACAACCTTTTTTATTCTAAGGAGGTAATACTTGCACATCTAGCAGTTTAAAATCAATATAGGTACTGCAAATAATGAGACATCAGTTAAATAAGTGATAGGATATGCAGACAACAAATTATTACATCACAATTAAGACAGATAAAAAATTTATACATATAGATGTCCTCTGAACATACAATCAAGTGAAAATTGCAGGTTATCAAAAAGTATGTGTAATACAGTCTATTTATGTCTGTTTGGAGCTGGTGGTGGAAGATGTTGATATCTGCTTTATGTTTTGTATATTTTGGTGGATTATAATGTAACAAGCATTTAAAAATTTTTTTAGAAGTAGAGAGTTATGAAAAGCAGAAGTAGGGAATATGCACTATCAAGAGTTAAAAATGAAGACTCCCAATACAAATTATAGTGGTAAATAGTCTTCAATATTCTCCAGTATTGGACAAATTCTGTGAAAATGTCCCATCCTTCCAAGACTACCCCCAACATATAAACCCCTCAGGGAAAAACCCTCTAATGTCTCCCACCTACCTGGGTGGGTAAACGGCCAGGGGCCATCAATGAAGCCAATATAAGCCGAAAGGGCTATGGAGAGGATTCCATGGGTGAACGTAACCAGCCGGCAGCTCCACTCATAGCTTCGGTGCTTATTCAGGCGGCAGAAAGAAATGTAGAGTGAGAGCCAGCCCCCCAGGCTGTACAGCACCTGCGGACACAGAGCTAATGCCATCCTATGATGAAAAGACCAAAACCAGAAAAACAAAGGATGCACCCTAAGAAAACAGCATTGGGTCAATTTGTGTATAATCTTCATTCCTACTCTAGGATAGTAGAAAAACATTGCCTTCACTGAAACACTTCTTCCTCATCGACACAGCCAAGAATCTTCCTTTAAAGTGTGGCTGTGATTGATTCCATGTTCCTTAGAGATAACTGATAAAACCTCTAAACCGAAAACCAGGAACTGCATTCCGAGTTGGTAAACTGCCTGATGTAACGTGTTGTGACGATGAGTAAATGTCAACAATAACCTGCCAGTGATGACTGACCTTGGACGATGAACATGAGTAATACAATACACATGTTAGATAATGTGTTCACGCTTCAAAGATCCAAATAAGGCACTCTCGCAAAAAAAAAAAAAACAAAAAAAAACCAGTACCACCACCTGTGGTTTCTGCGAGCGGTCATATGACACATAGCGGTTTCGTGTGGTTTGACGGTGATACTAAACTCAACTGAAGTTTGGATTTGGATCATAGGCTTACCAATTAAAATCGAAATCTGAGGTAAACCTGAATAGGGAACTAAACGGTTTCTAGGTATTTCGGAAGGGAGAAAAAAAAAATCCTACTTCTGTTCAGTTCAAGCAGGTGTTTAATTGGGAAATTTTTGTTGAGATACAAAAAATACCCTTCAGGAAGTTATTCAGTTAAACATCCAACAAAGTCAGAAAGCTACACTTTAAAATTTTTACTGATGACAAGTATACCAAGCCAAGAATGACTGTAACTGAGTCAATTTAGCCATAGAGATCTCAAATCTTAAAGTAACCAAGATGTTATTATAATATTCATTAGCTCCTCTATTGAAAGGACAAATAAAAAAGTCAAAAACATTTCACGTGTCTGTCTCATCTAGGCAGGAATTTTCTGCATGGCTACACTTATTGCTTAACCCTATTCTGACAAGTGAAACAGTATCTGCGGACCAACACACTTCAACACACAAACCACTCCCGAGAATGTTATCTAGGGCGCTTTACAGAGGTCAAGCTCTGTACAACGTTCCCCTGAAATCAGGCTTCCATTCAAGAAAACAGTAGGTGTCAATCACAATCCTGAGTTCCAATTCTGTCTGTGCCCCTAAGTGGGCAAATCACTTGCACCTCTTGAGCCTCCGTTAAAAAAAAAAAAATTAAAAAAAAAAAAAAGGAAAAAGAAAGAAGAAAAGAGTATTGAAAATTTTAATCCGACCCAGTTCTGACAAGGAGTTCTGTGATAAATTTTGTAAAACATCTAGGCCAATTTTCAGAGCAAGGGCCTGAAATACAAAGTACCCAGAGTGAAAAGAATCGTCCTCCCTTATTTCCTTGTAAATAAATGCCAGGGTCACCGGCCAGTAATACGGATCAGCTCATTTGGATCTGCTGATTAGTATTTTTAGAGCCCTCTTCCCTGAATCCTAATTCCCTGGCAGAAGAGAGGAAACAGTAGTCTATTTACAAACATTCAAATAAAAGAATAGACATTTGTAAGGGGCAGATAAAAAGTCTGTGACCTTGGGAAAATCACTCCATCTCTGGATTTCGGTTTTGTTTTTTTCTTTTTCTTTTTTACTTTTGGGTAAAAGAACGTAAGGGTATTGGGGTGGCCGATCTCGCCCAGTATTCCAAGGCTCCTCCCGTCCGTGCTCCTCCGGTTCCAGGGCCAGATTCGGGAGGAGGAGCGCTGGGCGGGCCCACCTGGCTCGCGGCCGCGGAGCAGGCGTGGCTGGGGCGAGCGGCAACCCGGGCGCCCCGCGGGCACCGCGAGCGCCTCTCCCGGCAACGCGCCCACGACCCCCGGGCCACGCCGCTGTGCGGACCTCCGGCCTCCCGCCCACCCAAGCCTCCCGCGGCAAGGTCTCCTGCGCCCCCCGGCAGGAGGAGACCACCCCCCAAGACCCCTCCTCGGCGGCCAGGCGAGGCCATCTGCCCGCCTCCTTCCCCAGTGGGCCGGGGGGACCGAGCTGTCCGTCCCAAGCGAGCCCAGCCCGGCGGCCGGAGTCAGGCCGTTGGCGCCGCGCAGTTACCTGGCCGAGCGCCCCGGGAAGCCTCGGGCGCCTCGGCCCCAGAGCTCAGAGCGCGGATCCCCGGAGCAGGAAGCGGCGGAGAGAGGGAGAGAGAACGATGCTCTGACGGCGGCGGAAGAGGAGCCGGGGGTCTGGGGGCACCTTGTGGCTGGGAGGACGGAGCGCAGAACCGGAGCTGGACGAGGGAGGTCCCTAAAGGGAGCCGGAGGGTCCTCCTCCAGCGTTCCGGGCTGGGGTGCGGGGTTGGGGGGTGGGGAGATAGCGGGCGTGTGACCTAGTGGTCACGTGAGACCCGCAAGCTGCTGCCCTTGTTTGCGTGTTTGTTGTTTGTTTGAATAATTAACCATCCCGTCCCCCGCTACCCCCCCCCCCAATTTGGGACAGCCTGTCCAGTAACTGAGGGCTCGCACCCTTACTGGGCACTGTGGGAGATAGAAGACCTCATCGCTGCCCTCACGCTTGAGTCTCGGTTGTGAAACAAGCACACAAATCACTAATTTGCCAGGAAAGTGCTTAGGCCTGGGAATTAGAAGTTAGACATTTTCGTGACAGCCCGGGTCACCAACTTGGCGGTAGAATGTAAGGCTTCAAAATAGACTCGGCTTGGTTACTGACTCTGTTGTGTCTTTGCGCAAGTTACTTAACTACTCTGTGCCTCCGTTGTCTCAAACAGACCAGGGATAGTAGTAGTAGCCCATCTTGTAAGGCTATTGTGAGAATTTTACACGCTTTACCAATGTAAACTTTAGAACAATGGTGGGCCCCAGGAAGCCACTATACAAATGTTAATTATTGTGGTTGGTGACACTTCTGGTAATTCCTTTCTCTTCCTTGAGATCTATTTTAATACCAAGGAAAGTCAGCTGGAAGAAATGACCAAACCAGTACCGAGACTCACATGGGGTAAAGAGGGCATCTGGATTGGGTTGTTGGATCGGTGACCATGGGATGCTGAGGGGCCCAGACAGTCTTAAAAAGAGAAGTAGTTAAGTAGGAGTGTGAGCATTTACACGGTGGCTGGGGAGTAGTTAATAAAACAGTTTTGACATTTATCTTGCCAATCTCTCATGAGTAAGGATCAAACTTTTCATCTTTGTTTTTCTAATACCTGGTAGGAGGCAGATGTGATAGCTGTTCGCTGGTTGCATGAATGGGAAATGAGCCTGGAAAAGTGTATTGGAAGCCTATTGGGGCTCCTAAATCTGTTGATCTTCTATACCATTTAGGAAGTGTCTTCCAAATACCCTTGTAGAGTGTATCTCGAAAAGTATGATCTAGGAGGCTTAGTGTGGTGCCTCGGAATACATATCTTTTAAAACATAACCCACAGGTCATTCAGATACTAGTCACATTTAAGAACCACTGCTGTGGACCTTAAGTGGACTCTGATGCCAGGCTGAGGCATCTTATTCTGTGGGTAACAGGAAGCCTATGATGTTATTGGGCAAAGGCATAATGTTACCGTGTTCTTCAAGCCCCTGTTACTCCAAGTGTGGTCCATACCCCAGCAAAATCTGCAGCTCCTGAGAGTTTGTTACAAACACAGATTCTCAGAATGCCAATGTGAGAATCACTGCTATGCACCCAACTGAAATCATTGTAAGATGAACTGGAGAAGACAACCT
Source organism: Nasua narica (assembly GCA_028533885.1). Lineage (NCBI taxonomy): Eukaryota > Metazoa > Chordata > Mammalia > Carnivora > Procyonidae > Nasua > Nasua narica. Next base: position 78,889,004 of record CM052815.1, read on the forward strand.
GCTTCAGGTGGGTTGGAACAAACCAGATAAGAGGTAATGAGAGCCGGAGGAAAGAGAACAGGGATCCATTTCCCTGAATGGATAGTATGCAACTATCAACTTTCCCTATTTGCTTGTAATTGTTGTAGTATTTTTTTCTTCTTCTAGTATCTGAATTCGGCACTATTTTCTGGCTGCCACCATTTTCCAGGGAAGAACAGAGTACTAAAAAGGCTTCAGGGGTCTAAAGGCGGGGCGGGGGGGGGGGGTGCGGGGAGAAAAGGGATAGTGCCAGTTCTTCTGTTGGAGCCTTTATTGAGTCTTTATCCTAGAGTGATTGATAGTCCAATTTCAAGCTTCATTACCTTGGATTAAATTTACTAATATATATATGTTTGGCCATAACCCTTGTTCTACCAAATCAGATATTTTTCAACAGTGGCATTCCCCGCCCCCCCCGCAAGAAGTTCTGGGTTATAAGGAAGAGCAGGGAATAGGAAACTCTCCACCAATTTATTAGAATAATAATGACAATAATTGTGATCATAATCACAATTAATAATAGACAACACTTATCGTACCAGGCACTGTTCCAAGCACTTTACATACATTATTAACATTCACTTCTCACAGGTCTATGAGATGGCTACTATTGTTATCCCCATTTTATAGATGAGAGACTAAGGCACAGAGCAGTCAAGGAACTTGCTCAAAGTGATGATTAATAGGAGGCAGATTTGACTGTGAACCAGGCAGTATGGCTCTGGAGGTCATGTTCTCAACCACCAAGATCTGCTGCCTGCCCTTGACTAGAATCCCCTATAGATACGTACTGTATTATTAGGTATTCACAGCTCCATGCCTCAGTGAAGGGCACTAAAAGTCATTCAGAGGTTAAAAAAAAAGGGGGCCGGATTTAATTTTCAAAAATCTTAATTGCCTATTATGTACTAGGCACATTGTTTTGTTTTTATTTATTAATTAGCACAAGCAGGCAGAGGGACAGAAGAAGAGGCAGAAGCCGACTCCCCACTGAGCAGGGAGCCTGATGCAGGGCTCAATCCCAAGATCCTGAGATCATGACCTGAGCCAAAGGCAGACGCTTAACTGACTGAGCCACCCGGGCACCCCGGTACTAGGCATGCAGAATGCATAGGGAGGAGGGGCACTGAGCCTGAAACCTGGTGACTCAGAGCAGGATTCCTAACTTGAATCCTGGAACTAAGGTCATTCTCTGAGTTTCACCAAAAGTCCTTCGTATTAGGACCCCACAGGTGGCCCCACGAGTCTTGAGTCAACTAAAAATTGAAGTATGAAAATTTTGAAAAGAGGCAGGAACTATTCTTCTCTTTCTTTCTGCCTGGACAATGACTGGTTTTTGCCCATAGATTCTCTTGTGTCTAATTAGCTGCTGAAGAAGCTAACCAAGCTTTGGTTAAACTTCACTGGAATTTTATGGAATCATGCATACATGAAAAGTGAATCGGTGCCCGCTCCCAGGTTTGACTCTGTTAGACAGTTGTCCAAGATAATGGATGATGGAAGCTACTGGAGGCTGAGCAGTGAAGTTACAATTCTGCATTTCTTTCATAAAAACCATGGTCAAATAGCCCAGAAATCGACCCTCATACATAGACTCAACTGATCTTTGTCGAAGGAGCTCAGGAAATACAACAGAGAGAAGATGGTGTCTTCAACACATGGTTCTGGAACAACCAAACATCCACGTGCAAAAAAAAAAAAACAAAAACAAAAACAAAAAAACCCAAAAAACAAAAAATGCATCTAGATACGGACCTTACATGCTTCATAAAAATGAACTCAAAATGGATCATTGATCTAAATGTAAAATGCAAGACTATAACGTTTCAGGAAGAAAACCTAGGTGACCCTGGGTATGGTGATGCCTCTTTAGATACAACAACAAAGATACAACCCATGACGGAAATAATGGGTAGGCTGGACTTCATTAAAATTAAAAACGTCTGCACAGCAAAAGACAAATTCAAGAGAATTAGAGGACAAGCTATGGACTGGAAGAAAATATTTGCAAAAGACACATCTGATAATGGACTATTATCCAAAATAGAGTACTATTAACATGCAACAATAAGAAAATAACCTCATTAAAAAGTGGGCCAATGACCTGAAGAGACACCTCACCAAAGAAGACATACAGAGGGCAAATAAGCACATGAAAAGATGTCCCACATCATATGTCATCAGGAAAACGCAGATGAAAACAGCTGAGCTACCACTACACACCTATTAGAATGACCCTATTAGAATGACCCAGCTGAGCTACTACTACACGCCTATTAGAATGACCCAGCTGAGCTACTACTACACTTGGCAACACCAGTTGCTGGCGAGGATGGGAGCCACAGGAACTCCATATACCTTTTGGTGGGAGTGCAAAATGGTGCAGCCACGTTCTGTGGGGAAACTGTTTGGAGGTTTCTTACAAAACAAAATATACTCTTACCATATGATCCAGCAACTGATCCTCAGTATTTACCCAGAGGAATTTAAAACTTCTGTACACATCAAACCCCCACACAGAGATGTTTATGGCAGCTTTCGTCATAATTGCCCAATCTTGGAAGCAACGAAGATGTCCTTCGGTAGATGAATGGATAAACTGTGGTGTATCCAGGCAATAGAATACTACTTATTCAGTGCTAAAAAGTGCTATGAAGCCATGAAGCCATGAAGGAATTTTCAATGCACATTACTAAGTGAAAGAAGCCAATCTGGAGGGCGCCTGGGTGGCTCAGTTGGTTGGGCGACTGCCTCCGGCTCAGGTCATGATCCCGGAGTCCCGGGATCGAGTCCCATATTGGACTCCCGGCTCTGCGGGAAGTCTGCTTCTCCCTCTGACCTTCTCCCCTCTCATTCTCAGTCTCTCTCTCTCTCTCTAATAAATAAAAATAAAAAAATCTTCAAAAAAAAAAAAAAGAAGCCAATCTGGAAATGTTATGTACTATGATTCCAACTATAGGACATTCTGGAAAATGCAAAGCTATTAGAGACGGTAAAAAGATCAGTGGTTGCAGGCTGTAGGGGGGAGAGAGATGAACAGGTAGAGCCACAGAGGGTTAGGGCAGTGAAAATATCCTGTATATTACATTAGGGCAGTGAAAATATCCTGTATATTACAACGATGGGTATAGGTCATTATATTTTTGTCCAAACCTGCAGCACATGCAATGCCAGGAGTGAGCTCTAAGATGAACTGTGAACTTTCTGTGATTACTGTGTGTCCATGTAGGTTCTTCCTTGGTTTAAAAAAAAAAAAGTACTTTCTGGCGAGTGATGTTGATGACGGGTGAAGCTATGCCCATGAAGGGGCAGGAAATCTCTGGGTGTAGAAAATCTCTGTACCTTCCTCTCAATTTTGGTGTAAATCTAAAACTGCTCTAAAAAAATAAAGCTTTTTTTTAGAAGATGAAATGGGCTCCTGGGTCACAGAGTTGTCCTTTATAGACTTAAATGAGTCCCAAAGGCTCCTCTTGCTGTCTCTTTGCTGCATACCTAGTCCTTTCCAACTGGATCTTTTCTTGAGACAGTAACCACTACTGGTAGGCTTTCTTCTTCAGCTTTGTGACACGAAATATCAGTCTGAAAATAAGGTCCAAACATCAGGAATAGTTAAGTCTTAGTTATTTACATATAGATTTCCCACTTGGATATTGTTCACAACAAACGTTTCATCCCTATTTTGGTTCTTCCCCATGAGCCATTACATTTTTGAAGCGCCTCCCTTTCCCACAGGTCAGTATTTCCTTCAGGAATCGTAGCTATTTAAATTTTTATTAACCTAAGGAAAACCACTGGGAGAGTTTCCTTGTCCCTCAGCCCCTCAGCAAAAGTCACAGTGCATTCATTGCATTCAAAAGCCAAATATATTCGATTATTGGATTATGCTTTGCTTTACTTATCTATTGCTTCCCATTGTGAATATTCAATAAATGACCTTCAGGATATCTGCAATATGAGCTTTTCAGCCTCCGCCTCCAGCTCGAAAGTCTGAATGACTTGGCCTTAAACATTTACCATCCTCCCACTTAAAAATCTTCCCACTTTCAACTAGTCTCCAGCTACTCTGCCCTCAAGGTAGTTCTGTCAAAAAGAGTAAGAACTCTGAACTCTTCAAAGCCCTGTATTAATGTATGTCATCTTTAGCATATCAATCTGGGGAGTAACAGATTTAATGTGCCAATCTGAAACATTTTCCCCATCCCATTTTTTTTAAGTAATCTCTGCACCCAGTATGGGGCTCGAACTAACAACCCTGAGATCAAGAGCTGCATGCTCTACTGACTGATCCTGCCAGGTGCCCCCCCATCCCATTTCACTACATGCACGCCTATCCCTCCCCTCAACAAAAGACACAGAACAATAATCCAAACCTTTTCTTATCAATAGTGGAATCATTTATATCATAACTATACAAATTTATTTAGGAATGGAGAGATTCCTTTGAATCTCAACATTTTCTTGGATATACAGTCTTTTTTCTTTTTTTATTTAAAAAAAGCTTACCATTTCTGGAATGGCTTCATGTTGCATCTCTACACACTGGCCCACAAAGAAGGAGACTAGAGATAATGTTCCCGAGACGTCAACAAAGATTCCCAGCCCACACGGGAACCCTCTTGTGGAAGCTAGCACAGTATTTCACACTTTGGCATTGTTTTTTTTTTTTCTTTCTTTTTCTTTTTTTTTTTAAAAAGGAGATAAAATATTACAGAGATATCTTCAAAATTCACACCTGAGTTAAACATTTTGCTGGAAAATTCCACATTGAAGAGAGAAGGTAGCTGCAAAAACAGGAAGGGGCTATATACAGGTAGTTTGCCAACATAATTGTTACATGTTTGCTTTTGTGTTCTTCCTCCTGCTGCGGCTGGGGGTGGAGGGAAAAGGAGAGAGGACCAGATAAGGACAAGGAAGGAGAGAAGAAATAAACACTCCTGAACTCTGGGGCAGGTGTAGCACGCAAAAGAGCACCTGTGGGCAGAGAAATGCGCCCAGAGGACTGAGGACCGCTCAGCCTTCTGTAAAGAGGAGGGAACCTGAAGGAGGCCATCATGAGTGGGTTCGGTTCTAGAAAAGGGGTCGGGGCTACAGAGAACACGGGGTGAAATGAAGATTCAGTCAGAAAAGTTTGCTCAACAGAGAGAGCATCCAGGCTTTGGTGGAGACATCAGATTCCAATCTTTTCACAGATTTTAGAGATCGGTTCAGCGATTGTGGCCAAGTTCGGAGTCAAACCATGATCTCTCCTTCTGGTTGTCTGACACGCCAGGCAAACCGCTGTCCCCAGAAGCCCACAGAGGAGTCGGAAAATAATGGCAAGGCGTCCTTTCTTGGAAAGACGACAGCCACAGGGAAGCCGTGGAAAGTATTTCGAATTAGAGGATTGGAGCACAGGGAAAGAAGGTGAAAATGTTGAACACCTGGGGGAGAGGGGGAATGTGTTTCAGGAGCACCGGGAGCCAGTGCATGGTTCAGTCACAGTTTGGATCACTGGAGGCCCTCACACCTGAAGAACCAAGAGCTTGGATTGACAGTGGGGACTCTCTTCCACTCCTCTGACGGTAATCTGTCCATTCAGAGAGGGAGTGATTCCCTTCCTTCTGGGGGGCATAGAGGGCCAGGTGGATTCCGAGAAACTTTTTGGTCTCAGTGGAGGTAGGTGGGATGATTCCATCGGTACCAAGATCTGGAAGGAAGAAAAAGCAAGTCAATTGTAAAGCTGCTAATGGGATGTGGGGACAGGCGAATGGGCAGCGAACTGCCAACGGGTATGGGGTTTCCTTCTGGGGGTGATGAGAACATTCTGGAATTGGATTACGGCGATGATTATGCAAAATTGCAAATACACTAAAATCCAAATATCGTACGCTTTAGATGGTAATTTTTATGGTATGTGAATTTATCTCAAAACCTTTTTTTAAAAAGTACATCATATGGGTTTTTTTTCTCCTTTTTTGGTGGGAGTGGTCAGGGAGCCCCAATATTTTGTGCTATGCAACTGTGGGTCGGTAAGAGCTGGCTGCCTTTGCTGAATGGCCTGGGTTTGGACCAGTAGGTTCATCTCTTCCCACAAGGTAACTGCCTAACTTTCAAGTCTCTGCTTTGTTCTGAATCAGGGAAGACTCTCTCAAGGCACCTGCTCTGAGAAGAGTTTTGAGAGCAGACTCTCGGGTGCCCGAGGCCGCAGCCCTCACTGCCTCGCAGGCAGGAGCTCCAGATGGAGCAGGAATACTTCCTCTCTCCTTCTGTCGGCCACACTGGCAGCTCCGGCTCACGTCTGAACACCCCGACAACAGGGTTCCTGGCAGGAAGTGGAGCGCTCCTAAGCTCGCTGAAGGACCTGGTCCTTTCTAATAGGAGTGTTTGGAAATTTCCACCCTCCCACGGAGGATGGAAATTTTGGCTTTGTTGACATCAGCTCCTTGCCAGGACTGCTCACTGGCCAAAGCTTCTCTTTAAAGCCCACTCCCTAGGGATATGGTCCAGCCTGGCTCTCCACGCTGCCCCCCTCACCCCCACCCCTGCCACCCCACTCCCCTTTCCAGTCCCGGGACAAGCTTTCTTTCCGGAGGCACGGACCCAACTTCTCGAACGTCCCTTGACCGTGCTAGAATGTCGCGGCACTCTCTCCTCCGCCTTACCCCGAAGAGTTAAAACTGGAGGAGCTCACTGCCGCTTTGGAGTTATTTTGAGATGCAGTGGGGCTGTTGGCGTGGAGTCCTGAGCCAGGAGACAAAGGCCTGCTGTTGTTCCCAGGGGAACAGGATGACGTAACTGAGGACGAAGAGAGGCAAAAACAAGGGGAAAATAATGCTGCTGGGTCCTGGGACCTCCTGACATGGTCCTCAGACGTGTCTCCCCAGAGAACTCCCGCTCCTCCCTGCGTCCCACCCATCTGCCCACTCGGGGGACATTAGCTTCAACAGCCGGCCCCAGAGGGGCTCTCATCATAAATGCTCTTCCCAGCGCAGGGCCCCCGAGAGCAGTGTGGCTGGTTCTGCAGGTCCAAGACTTGCCAAGTGCCAAAGGACAGAAGCCAAAATCCTCCTCCTCCAGGACACACCCTGGGCTGGGCATACATAGCCCCAGACCAAGAGACGGGAGGGGCCAAAGAACAGGAGCTCTCGGAAAGGAGGAGAGCAGGAGAGAGAGAGAGAGAACGGTGAACAGTGGAGGCAAAGAGAATCTGACAGAATCTCTGGTGTGCCCATTTCCACAAAAAAAGGTACGCAGTCTTCTAGAAAGAGCACAGCCAGGAGAGAGGAGACCCAAGTCTCGGTCCCTGGCCATTCACTAAGTAACTCTGGCCCGTGGCGCCTTGCTTCACTTCCCCGAAGGGCATTTTTGTTTTCTGTAAAATGGCAGATTTGGATTCTCATGCTCGGACTTCCCAAACAGTGTTCTGTAAGGTGACAGAGAGCTTACCATCCAAAGCCAAGGGACTTGGAGGCGTGGGAAGCAGGGCTCTCGACCATTGGGGTCAGGATAAGAGGCAGACACTGGGACTGTCCTCCCCCATCCAGACAGTCACCCTCCTAGTTCCCTGAAAGGCTCTGTATACTGTTTGAAAAGTAGAGTTCTGTAGGAAACTGGTTTAGAAAACCCTGCCTTCCACTCAGCTCCTTTCTGGGGTGTTACGTGCACTCCGGTGCAGAGAAGTGTGGCAACTAAGACCGAAAGCAAATGCTTGCTTTCAACTTGGCTTCTTCAGCATTTCCCAAACGTACCTGATGGTGGAACCCTTCTTTTCTAGCACAGATTTTCATAGCCTCCGAAAGACTTTGAAGGAATGCTGACGTAAGCAGTTACCGTTCACCTCCACGGTCCCCTCTGTTGAAAGGACTTCTGGAATTCTTCAGAAACCCCGCAGCAAAGCTCACCTGTTCCGGGCACGGTGCTGTGGACAGGAGGGACAGAGAGGGGGCCCAGAGATCCAGAGGGAGAGACCTGAAAGGCAACAGGAACTTGTAAATGTCTGTGTCTACTCCTCCGAACCGGAGTGCTTCTCCCCGGGTGCTGGGCCCCCAGAGTGCAAAAGGCAGGGCTCAGCTTCCTTGATGACTGCCTTGTTCCAAACCTATACTCCGTCCCCCTCTTCTGCAAGAAGGCCTGTGGACCACAGGCAGCATCAGCTCTAACTCTGGCCAGCTCCGGCAGGGGCTGCCTGCTGCCGACCCCAGGCCCTGCCCCGCCTGCTGTGGCCCCTGGCAAGGCTCATCCACATGGGCCGGGTGTGCTGAGTGCTGAGTGCCGGGGTGAAGAGGGGCACCTCTTGGCTCCTGCTGGGGCACACACTGTCCGTTGGCTACCTGTTTGCCAGTCCCCAGTCCTTTTTTTTTTTTTTTTTTTTAATAAAAGATCCCTTTGCTGCGGCACCTAGGTGGCTCAGTCGTTGGGCGTCTGCCTTCGGTTCAGGTCATGGTCCCAGAGTCCTGGGATTGAGCCCCGCATCAGGCTCCCTGCTCAGGGGGAAGCCTGCTTCTCCATCTCCCACTCCCCCTGCTTGTGTTCCCTCTCTCTCGCTGTGTCTCTCTAGCGGGGAAAAAAAAAAAAAGACCCCTTTGCTCAGGGTAGCAGAGCCCAGCTCTGGCAACCCTGTTCCAGGTGTCCCAGTCTGATGTAGGAGAGGACCCTCAACTCCCCAGAAAAAACTGGAGGGGGGCCGAACTTTGGAACCTGAAACTTTCCATTTGGCCCGGGATACCTCACAGCATCGTCAAATCTGAGATTGAGAAGGCACTTAAGAGGATTCAGTTTAAACCCTCGGGACGCTCCCCCTTCAAATTACTACCTTAGCACAGCCTAGAACAAGATGTAATAGAAAGAATGCACTTGGGGGCCCAACAGATCTGGGAGTGAGAACCCGGTTCCAATGCTCCATGTGACTTTGGGCAAATGACCTAACCCCACTGAGATCTGGTTTTCTCATCCATGAAACAGAGGTAATACCTCCCTTATATTTCCTTTTAATTAAGATTTAATAAGATAACGTCCATAAAGCTTCCAACTCAACGCCTGGCAAAGAGTGCCAGGCTTGTTAAATGCTGGTTCCCTTCCTCCCTGTAGGAAGCCGTCCACCGTCTCTGGAGCTGTTCTCTTCATTTGAGCTGAAGGCAGCATACCTTGCCTCCCCTTCATTCTTCTCCACCACCGACAGGGGAATGTCAGGGAAGCTCTGATCGATGTTTTCAAAGGACACTGGAGGGAAGTTCTGCTCGGGGGGAGCTGGGATTCGATGTCCCTCCCCTCCCCGGTTTGGATCATCCTGTCCCAACAGGATGAAGCATGTACTCATTTCCCAATTAATCAGCTGCGGTTCTTCTGTCTTCATTTACCTGCCTATTTACAGGGAGCCTCCTCAGTAGGCAGGGGGCCCGCGAAGGGTGCGGACAGGTATGGAGCCCCGTGGTAAGAGATGTTATCAACCATTTCCCTCCCTCTCCTCCTCCTCCTCCCCTCCCTACTGGCACACCCGTGACATTTGTTGTTGTTTTAAAATAAATAATGTATTTAGTCACTGTGACCAGCTTCTTGTTTCCTTCTGAAGGCAGGCTACGCATAGGCAAGCAGATATCTATATATATATATATATATATATCTCGGAAAAAATGGCTCCCCTTTTTAATTGTTTATATAATGGTAGCATTCTGCCCACAGTGGTTGGTACCATTTCGCTTTTTTTTTTTTTTTGGCTTAACTGTATATCCTGGAGATCATTTCATATCAGAGCAGAAGAAACTATGTCCTCGTCCCAAGGAGGCTGTCCCAATGAGACCCAAGGAGAAGATTGAGACAGAACACTTTCTCTCTCTGCGTCCTTCATAACCTCATGAGTATGAAAGGTCATTACTTATTCAATATCTTTCTCCCCAGCTGGGCTGTCGGCTTCTCAAGGGCCGCATGAAGCCCATGGCATTCTACTGCCCTGTCTGCTACTGTGCCTGGAACTCTGCAGGGGCTCAGTCAGTATGTGCTGCCTGGATGATAAGAAAGGAATCAGGCTCCTGCCTGCCTCCTTTACTCTTCCCACTGCTTTTCTTCATGAGGGTGTCCTGGGTTGGGGTCGAAACAAAACGAGAACGTACCTCCCCCAGCACCATGTTTAAAGATTTCAGTGCTCCTCTGCCATGGCCCCATTTCCTTAAGCGGCTGACATAAGCTCGCCCCCGCCCAGCACTCTAGCCTCTTCCGTTCATCCTCCCTGGGTTCTAGCCCTCTAGCCCGTTCCAGCCTGCTCCGCTTCCTATTTCCACCCCGCCCAGCCTCAGGGCCTTCGTAGACACTCTTTCCTCGGCCTGGAATGTTCTGCCCTACACTCTCTCCTCCCTGTGCACTCCCACCCCCATCACTGTCTACTTATGCTCCAGCCATTAGTTTGAGCCTCATTCCTCGCCGAAGCCCCTGACACCCTGCCCTAGGTTAGATCCTCTAAATCCTCCTGCATCTACTCTCGAGATTTCATCCCAGAGAGCCTTTGTTCAACGTCTGCTCTCCCTGCCGGACTGCAAGAAGGAATCTCAAGCGTCCTATGCCCCACCGTGTCCCAGTGCCAAACATTTGGTGGGTATGCAGTAAATATTTAAGAAAGGAACTGGGAATGAATATCATGTTGCCTCCAACTTCAAATTTTCGATGGTCCCCTAGAGCTTGCAGGGTAATTTAGTATCTGTGGCCCATCGTGAGCTGGCCCTCATCAACTTCTCTTAGTCCCCAAGCCTTCGCTTCAGCCAGATGGAAATGCTTGTGATTCCCCAAAGGCACCATGTCCTCTTATAATTCCATGCCTTCTCACAGATGGTTCCTCTGGCCTGGTGTGCCGTTCTCGCTAACTTCTAATTTGTTCTGCAAACAAATTCGGGGTCAGCCCTCCCAGACCCCATTCTGATTGGGGTGGTTTTGATCTGTGTTCTTCTAGAGCACTCCTAGAGGGCTCCTCGCGTCTTCACTGCCATGTCTTACCTCTCCTGGAGCCTCCTGCTTAGTGTCTTTCCTTGATCCTCTTCCTTTACCTGTCCCTCAGATGCTGATGCTCTCTAGGGTTAAGATCTAGAATTTTCTCTTGGCTCCTTGGGCAAACTCCATAACTGAGCCCCTCCTCCCCTCAGGATTTCAACCACCCCCTTATGCTTATGACCCCCCCCCCCAATCCATGTCTCTATCTTGGCCTCCTCTCCTGACCTCCGGACCCATAATTCCGGGTGCCCAAGGACATTCCCACTTGGGTGTCCCACAGGCTTCACTGTACCTTATAAGGATGTAAAGAACAGGAATTGTCACTTTTTCCTACTCCCAAATCGGCTGTTCCCCTTGTGTTTGCTTGTCCCATCAATGGCATACCTCCTGCCCCACCAGCCCAACCTGAATGCTGAGAGTCAGCCCAAAGTATTCCCTGTCCTTCATCATTCTCCTTGCCCTCACGCAATCTCCCATTCATCACCCAAGACCGAATCAGTCTACCTTCTACTTGTCTCTTGAGTCTCTCCCATCCCCTCATCCTCACCTGCTAGGTTTGTCTCAGCCCTCATTGCTTCCCTCCTGGACAACTGCGGACATCCCAGCTGGTTTCCCTGCAATCAGTCCTGTGTGTCTCAAATCACCCTGTCTTTATACCGCAGTCAGACTGATCATTCTAAAAGGCAAATCTGATGGCGCCCATGGCCAGCTCAGAATCCTTCAGGCTCCTCCAAGGCTTCAAGGTCTTTAGCATTGCTCATAGTCACCTCAGTCCGGCCCTTGCTGGTCTGTCCAGCTTCATCTTTCAACATCCCTCCACAGGATAGGTGGTTACCTACAGTTCCGGGAACGTGTCATATATCCGTTCCCCCCGCTCCATTCTACTGTTCTCATACTTTCCCCCACGGGAACTCCACCCCACACTTATTTGTCTCTTCACTCCTTGTCCTTTTAGACTCAGCTCAGGTATTAATTATCTCCTTGGGGAAGCCTTCTCTAACCACCACCTTGCAAGGCTTTGTTTGCTGCAACTCCCGAGTTATCCTCGAGAAATTACCATGTTGTCTATCATTTGTTTATTTGTCTGTCTCCTCTGCTAGGCGGTGAGATCCTCTGGGACAGGGGACAGGTGTAATTTATTTGTGTATCCCCAGCACTCTGCACAGAGATCAACGTATGGTAGATGGTCAAGGAATGTTTGGTGAAAAGAATGAACCATGGTGTCGTTTATATGAGACACCCCAGACAAGGCTGAATCTCCCCCATCTTCGAGTGCTGGAAGATTTGAGGACAACGCCATTGTCCTCAATTCCCTCAACCTTGCAACCATATCGTCCCCAAAGTTGGAGACCTCTACGCACCTCTACCCTCCAGGTGCCATCTCTCCCTAGATGGAGGCAACACGTCCGACCAGATGGAGGATGGGGAGGTCCTACTCCCCAAACTTCCGAGTGTGTCTAAATTGCAAATCATTCCCAGCCCTGACCTCTCCCTTGACGTCCAGAATCATAGATACAATTGTCTACTAGACACTTTCTCTTGGATGCTTAGATGCTTGTCCAGCTTAATCTGACCAGCTCTAAATTCTTAGTCTTTTTCCCTCATAACTGTACCTCCAGCATTCTTTAGCATCTTTAAAAAAAAAATGGCAACACGTCCGACCAGTTGCTCAGGCCAAAACCCTTGAAGCCACTTTGGCCTCATTTCTCATACTCCGTAACTGAGCTGTCAGCACCGCGGCTGAAGTGTATTCAGAATCCAACCCCTTCTCGTCACCACGTGGCTACCATCCCAGCCTACACAACCTCTATGCACAGCCTGGTTATTGTAGTTCTCCTCACCCGCGTCCTGCTTCTAGATTATTCTCCACATGGCAGCCCACCTCAGCCAGCTCAGACTTCTCCACTTACAGCTCTCCAGTGGCTTACTTCATACAAACTCAAAGCCAGGGTCCTTTCAGTGACCTCTACGAGCTTGGGTGGTCTGCTCTGTGTTACTCCTCTGACTTTCCCTCCTATTCTCTCCTCCTTCCTCCCCCTGCTCCAGCCACACTGGCTTCCTTCTCTTCCTCAAACATGCCAGGTCTTTTTACTTGCGGGTCCCTCTGGCCAGAACACCCTTTGTTCTAGATAGTTCTTTCCTTTTCAACACTTTGGGCTCCACTCAAACGTCACCTGACCAGGGAGGTCCTCTCTGAGCTCTCTGTTCAAAAAGCAACTGCCCGCAGTTACTTTCAATCCCTTTACTCTTCTTTATTCTCCTTTATATTATGTAGATTTCATAGCAGCATCTTTTTGCTTGTTTATTTATTGATGGCGTGCCCCTCTCAACTCCTGGCTGCCATCTTCCCCAGGATAGAGAAGACTCTTTGCCCTCCCGGCACCATTCCTGCACTGGGGGGAGTGACAGGAACGGGGCTCTTTGGCAGCTCAGTTCCCAGCACTCACCAGGCGGGAGTTGTAGATGGGTGATTTGACGGGTGTGGTCACGGGGCAGTTGATCCTCTTCTCCTTCTGACGTCGGTTGCAGAACCAGACTCTGACCACCTCCTTCTCCATGGACAGCTGCTCTGCAATCATGGAGATCTCCTCTGAGCTGGGTTTGGGGTTCTACAGACACCAAAGGGACAGAATGTGGTCAGGAGGAAAAGGGAATAGAGTCAAGAATTGGGGGTGGGGGCCAGATGGTCCAAGGACACAAGACAGAACAAGAGATGGATCAAATAGAATCAGACCCAGGATGCAATACTGGCTTTATCAGTTACTGCGTATCCTTAGAAAACTGCCTTAACCTCTCTGAGCCTCAGTCTTACACCTACCAAGTGAGAATAACGTCTACTGTAGAGGATCGTTGTGAGGCTAAAACGAGAAGAGCTGTGTAAACTGCCCAGCGCGGGGCTTGTTACAGAAGAGAGGGTCCATAAATGTGCTCCCCTTCTCTCACTCCTTCCTTCAGAAGTTCTGAAAAGAGGAGTCCCTGCTGAGCTGTGCAGGGCAGGCAGAATCCCGAAACCCATGTTCCCCTCATGACCTGATATCCCTTTCTTGTGTTTATGACTTCCTGTCCTAACTCAAATAGGAAAGGATAAAGACAAAGCATGTGGATCCATTGAGACTGTGGAGATGTGTGTGTGTGTATATATACTTATATATCATATAAATATAAACCCTTTGTTCTAGATAGTTCTTTCCTTTTCAACACTTTGGGCTCCACCCAAATGTCACCTGACCAGGGAGGTCCTCTCTGAGCTCTCTGTTCAAAAAGCATCTCCTCACAGTTACTTTCAATCCCTTTATCAATCCCTTTATATATAATCCCTATATATTCCCTCCAATTATATATGATAATATATATTTATGTAATTTATATTTATATATAAATATCTATTTATATAGATATATAATATCTATTTATATAAATAGATATATATATTATATATCGTCTAATAATGTACACATTACATATCATCTGTTAATATAATAGTGCATATATTACATATGTTAAGCACACTCTTGTTCCAACCTCTCCCTCCACCCAGTCTTTGATCTCAGCCCCTTTCTCCCCTTCCTATACCCCCCTGCCTTACTCCTGCTGCTCCAAGAAACCTAAGCAGCAGGAAAAGCCAGCTCTCGTCATCCTGCCGCAGGAAGTGGCCCTCAAATCCTTGAGCCAGATGCCCTGGCGATTGGCCACAGAGGGCAACAGTCTTGGCGGCCCTGAGCCCACAACGTTAAATGAGACCAAGGGCACATCCTCTAGGGCTCAGTGTGGTGTGAACGGAGGCTCTGGAAGCTGGTACCTGAGGGCCCCCGATTGGAAGCTGTTTCGACACCCCTGTCTTCCTCTCTTCCCTTCCCCAGCTCCCACGGGGCACACAGCTGGCGTTGATTAGCTGCCACATACCGGCTCAGGAATATGGCTTTGCTAGGCCTTCAAACAAGTGTATGTATAATATGATCACGAGCATTTAAATACGTGTGAAAGAACGAAAGAGAAGGACTTTCCGACCCTTTCCCAGGGCAGGTGTGCGCTCAGCGGCCTGAGTGTGTCCGCTCACCAGCCGTGCACATCAACCCACCCGCCCCCACCCGGAGGAGCCGCTCACATCTTGAAATCTCTTCTCCAGAGTCAGGCGGATATTGGTCTCGATGCTGGTCCGTTTCTTCCTCTTCCTACCGAACACTTCGCTGAGCGTGGGGAAAGAGCTAGGGGTATTCATCGAGGGGTCCGACGGAGACGTTTCTGCGGGGAGGTGGAAAGGCAAAGGAAGCTCAGGGAAGAGAACGCACTGGCGAGGCCGGGCTCGGTGTTCATGGCCTTGAGGTCCGACCACGCTTTCGGGTGAGCTGTGCAGTGGCTCTTCCAGGACCCGGCCCCTCCCCCAGCAGGGGAACCGGATCAGGCCCAGCATCCTGCTTCTGCTCACAGCCCCGGGCAAAGGTCCTCCGCGCCTCCCACGCCTGCGCCTCCCGTGTGCGGTCACGGTTCAGGGACACTGGCCATCGGGGGCATGGGTAGGTGGGAGGGGCTGCAGAGCTCCCACAAGGAACACTCAGGAGCCTGTCTTTTTCCCAGGGATGCCTGGATGTGAATACTGAGTAAAATGGGAAATGGAGTTTGGAGCTAAAAGCAATGGCACTCGGGGGCAGAATGTGGTGTTGAGGTCACTTTCTTTTCAGTGCTGCAGTGTTGGAGCTGAGGCTGGAGGGCCGATGGGCCGGGATACCCCTCACCCCCATCAGGGAGAAGGGTCACACTAGAAATGAACTTATAAGGCCTCTTCCCAACGATCCTGGGCCCCTCTGGTCATCTCTCTCACTTCAGAGCCCCGAGAAGAGCTGCTAAAGCTTCCTTGCCCCTCCCATGTTCCACATGGAGGGACTTCTGAGGGGGTAACCCCCTTGGCTGCCCATCCCACTCTCTCCTTTCTCCCCACAGTAACCACTCATCCTCGGGTACCCACTGACCAGACCCCAGCCCGGCACAGGCTCTGCTCCTTCTCTCTCGACCTACACCCCTGGTTCTCAGCCTGGGCAATTTTGTACCAACCCCCACTCCCCGGGGGGGACATTTGGCAGTATCGGGAGACATTTTTGCGTGTCTTAGTGGGAGGCAGGTGCTGCTGGCATCTAGTGGGTAGAGACCAAAGATACTGCTAAGCACCGTGCAGTTCATAGGACAGTTTCCTACAACAGAGTGTTCTGGCCCACGATATCCATAGTGCCTTGAGAAGCCCTGGCCCACTTCCCAACGCCAAACTCTTCTGTCCAGTATTCCGAACACTTTGCCCTTGACTTACACCCCTGACCTCCTGGAACGCCTCCCAGGCCCCCTTGTGGACTGAATCCAGGCAACCTCACTCCCGCCGTAAGCTTTCCCTGCTAGTCTAGCTCACTGTAACTCCCTACTCAAGACTAGCCAGATCAAGGCCTTGTGTCTATGGCCTCCCCTTCTCTCCCATGAGAGCCTAGGGGGCCCACTTCTTTATATTTCTAACCTAGACATGGTCCAGAGAGCAAGCGCGTTCGCTCTGGGGAGCTGCCCTCAGGTCTAGACTGGGTGGGTCTCTGGTGGAGAAAGGAATGGGGCCAAGTGTTCATGACCTAACGCCATGTCCTCCAAAGGACCTTCTCAGGAATGGAGCTGACATCTCGATCTCTACTTGCCTGTCTCCCGTGTCTTATTTCTCAAATGGTTCCAGATGCAGAAGGAGAAGGGGTCGTACATAGTGAATGCCTCAAGCCCCGACACAGACAAGTCCCGGGCCCCTTCCCAGCAGAACCATCTAGGGTACCAGCCATCCCTGTGTCCCCGCCGCCTACCTGCGTCATGCAACCACTTCTCCAGCAGCGGCTTGAGCTTGCACATGTTCTTAAAGCTCAGATTAAGGGCCTCAAATCGTGAGATGGTGGTCTGGCTGAAGTCATTGCCGTAGAGCTTTCCCATCGCCAGCCCCACATCTCCCTGCACGTGGGGATCGAGAGGGAGGAGCTGCAGACATAGGCTCCTTCCCTTCTTTGCCCCACCGTCCCAGCACCAACCACGCACGAGGAGAACCTTCAAGCACCCGCCCATCACCTCTTGGCTCTTGTCCCGGTGTTTTCCCTCTCAGAGGGAGAATTTGGTTCATTTCCCGCCCCAGACTCCAAGTGGGCCGTGCCCATGTGCCCACCTCCTCACCTGGCTCTCATTCGTCCCCTGTCCCCCAGCAGTGTCCTCGGTTTCCTTACCCATGACAACTGTGCCCTATTCTCTGGGACACGACGAGCTCACCCCAAATACATCGAACCTCAGGTTGCTCCTGAAACGTCCACCCAGGAAGCCCCTCCCTCTGCTCACTCAACCCAGTTCCTTCTGGCTCCCTGCAAACCAGACCTGTGTGAAGCCCAGCTTAATGCGTCTCTGCTTGAAGGTCTTGGCAAACTTCTCCAACTCTTCCAGATCACTGGGCTCATCGGCCCCTCCAGAGCTGGGTAGATGCTTGGGCCCTGGGAGATGCGGGGACGCTTCCAGATGAGGTTCCAAAGAAGATCCTGGCAGCCCGGGGCGCCCAATTGCCTAAGAGGGAACACAATACCGAACAGATCCACAAACAGTCAACGGATCAAATGGCACTTTCTGGTATTGTGTACTCACGGACCCACGGGGCAGATAACACACCCCTGCATACACTTGATGCCTATTTTTTTCAGTGGCGTGGAAGTGGGAACCGAGGGCTTCTACAAAGGGACAGCAGATAGCTAGAATAGCTGGGTAGAGACAGTAGGAGTGCAAGACAGGGAGGTGGCCTTTCTGGGTTTTAGGCTATGACTCATTGTTTGACTCTGAGCAGGTAACTCCCTTCTTTCAGCTTTCCACCATAAAAGGAGCTAGCAGGTTCGTTGACAAAGATTCCCCCAAACAAATCTCAGAATGGGACAGGGGGGAAAAAGGTTGTTTGCCTTGCCTGTTCTTTTCCACAAAGCCAAGTAACTGAGGAGTTCAACAGGCATTAACTGAAGAAAACAGAGGACATCGGAGACTTGTTATATTAATAAAATTTCTATAGAATTTTATTTTATTTTTAATTTTTTTAAAATTTTTTTAAAAGATTTTATTCATTTATCTGACAGAGAGAGAGAGCGAGAGATCACAAGCAGGCGGGCAGAGAGAAAGGGGAAGCAGGCTCCCTGCTGAGCAGAGAGCCCTACATGGGGCTCGATCCAGGACCCTGAGATCATGACCTGAGCCGAAGGCAGAGGCTCTAACCCACTGAGCCACCCAGGCGCCGCTTTCCATAGAATTTTAAACTCTCGTGACTGCCACGATACTTTCTAACCCATCCTTTTCCTTCATGACAGTGTTTTGTTGTTGTTGTTTGCTTTTAAATCAGAGGTATTCCAGCGCCATCTAAGTATAGCTGGATCTCATTTATGGTTGTCAGGAGATAGCCGTCCTTCAGTTTATTTTCATAGAAAAACGAACCCTAAAACCTAGAGTCCACGTGGTGCCCTTTTGGGGTCAGGAGTGAATCCAACTCCTGAAGACATCCATCACTTCACAAGGAGCAAAACCCAGACCAAGGGGGCCGGGCATCTTGTCCATCCCAGGGCCACGGCCCACGTGGACAGCCCTCTTCTCTCCCTTTCCCAGCTGACTCTTTTCCTAGACTGGGGTTAACTTTCCTCCTTCTCTCCTCCAAGACGAGCAGATTTACCACTCAGATGGGCATCCTTAAGAGGAGGACGGTAAAAGGACCAGAGAGAAGTGAAGGACTCTTTTCCCTGGTGATGGATCTTTTAGAAAAGAATGATTCGGAAGCCTTATGGATTTGATCCTGTTCTGCAGGGTGGGGTAGCCCTTAGGGCAAAGCCTCAGCCCTCCTGAGACTTCCTTTTCCTTGATTCATGTGTTCTTTAATCTGACAAATACTGAGTTCTTTGCTGGACCTTCTCCCTCCCTTTCACATCCAATCAGATGCCACATTGCATTCCTTCAACTGGTTGAAGGAATGATCTGGTTGGGATCAACCAGATCCCAACCATCTCCCCTTGTCCGTCCCCTCCTCTCTACTCTTACTACCACAACCCTAAGCCAGTCCCTTATTACTGCCGCCCAGAACGATCTTAATAACCTTCTGAACAGTTTCTTTGCTTCTTATATTGTAAGACGTGTGAGTTGATCTTAGGCCTGTATAAGATATCTTCCAGACCTGAGCCTATGTTGATGAGACTCAGAGTCCTCACAAAGTGGAAGAAAGAGTTCAGGACTCTGGTGTCCCCATTCCTCATAGCCACTAGATGGCACCCTCTCCCCTTCCAGGTGCCTTCGCTGGCCTCTCTAGCCCTCTAGAGCCAGGGCCCTTAGTGATCCATGGGGGAGCTCAGCTCTCGGAGAAGGGACCCTGGGACTCTGCAGTTGTTCCCAGCAAATCTGCACGTCTGCCCCTCGAGCTGTGCAGGTCATTCGCTGCACGGGGGCACCCAGATGAGGGGAGGAGAGGCAGCTCCCGTACAGCTCCCGCTGCTCTTAGCAAGCCACACACCTGGCACCAGGCTGCTCTGGCCAGAGGAGGGGGTACCTTTCAGCTGGCAACCAGGCGCTGGGTGGAAACAGGGCGGCTCAGCAAACTGCCCCTCTCGCAATGGCAGCACCTCCTGACCGGCACACGTGCACGCTGCAGGGGGCAGTCTAGAGCAGTGGGTCTCAAGAGGGACTCGGAGGTGAGAGACCGTGGCCTCGCGGCCTTGGGACATCAGGCCTGTGGGACTCGGGTCTCCTCCTTGGGGGGTTGAGAGCACCTGTGGCAGGACTGGCGGTCCCCGTGGCAGCCCCGGAAAGTTAGCAGACCCCTCCCTGGTCCTAATGGGGTACATGAAGCCGAGGCCCGACCGGGGCCGGAGTGGAGGGCCTGCACTGCCGGGCAGGAGAGCCCGGGAACGGACGTATCCGGGCTTTCATTCTGGCTCCACGGCTCAGAGTGGGTCAGTCATTTCTCATGGCGGTGGCCTGCATCGCCCGTGTGTAAACGGGGATAATCCCTTGCTGGTCCCTCTTCCCAGAGGGGTAAGTGCCCCCCATCCAGGGGGTGGGGAAACCAATGAGCAGCTCTGTCAAGAGCTGAGGAAGCCCGGGAGGAAAGAGGAAGAACGTGGTTGTTTACCTGGGACGCCAGGCCAGGCCCAGTCTGCGGGAGGAGGAGAGAGCTTTGTTGCTGCGGAAAGGGGAGAAGATTTGGCTGCAGACCTGGGTGAAAGGGGAGGGACAAAGGAACAAACAAATAAAATCCAGGCCGTCTGAAAGACGCGCTCCACAGCTCTGGAACCGAGATAACTTGTCCCCACCCCCTGTGACCTCATCGGGTCCCTCAACCCCCACCCCCAGCCCCGTGAACAGGGCCCCCACGCACGGCCCTGGCGTTGCCACACACAGGTGGAGGTGCACGAGACACGGGGTAACGATGTAAACAGCCATCCCCAAACCAGTCCTTCCGCCCGCCCGCCAGCCCGGATTGGTGCATGGCTGAGGAGACTGGGGGCAACCTGCTCTGGGATCTGATAACCAGGGCTGAAGAAACCCAACAGGGAAGGAGCTGGCGCGGAGGAGCTGGCCAGTTCCATTGTGCCTGCAGAAGTAGGCTGCAAAGGCCCAAGCAAGTTTGCAAGGGCATCAGACCAACAAGATGGAGCCAGGAGGCTCACCCGGCCAGGGGCTCTCGGCAGAATGAGGACATTTGATACTTGGGAGGAAGGGCAGAGAGAGAAGGAAAGACCAGGGGCCAAGCCTCCGGAAACCATCTGGTGGTATGGCCTCTACCCACTCCTCGTGCTGCCTGAGGACCTTTGCTCTCCACGAGAATGGTCTATGCAGGCTTCTGCCTAGTTGCTGGTCATGACAGTGGCCCCCCCTCTAGGAAGGACCACAGCCAGGAGCTCTTGCTTAGGGGGAGGGAATGGAGTCATCTCCTTATGATGACTCCATTCCCGCCCAGTGTCCCCAAAGCAGACAATGGGCAGGCCACCCCAGTCACTGAGCACAAACCCAAACCTTGGGTCTCTGTCGTCCCTGAGTTGCTCTGGGCCACTGATGTACGGATCTGCTGATGCTGACCTTTATGCTCCCCAGTCTGTAAAAGTCAGGGCTTAATTTTTCCTTATTAAAATAACAAAAAGCTCTTATAAGGAGCTCGGAACCGGGAGTCAAATGCTAGAATGCTAATAGTAATCTAACATATATATTGCACTTTGAAATGCACAAAGTCTTTTCATATGCATTATTTCAAATAACCCCCAATAACTTTGTGAGGTAGAATTTTACTCTTTTCTATTTTTTACTATTATTCCATTTTGTTTCATTTTACTCTATTTTTATTCAGAGAGGTTAGGTTAACTTTCCCAAGGACGCACAGCTAGTAAGTGATTTTTAAAATTAAAAAAAAAATTTAAGCAATGAGTTTTCTGACTCCAAATTTTGAGGGGGTTTTTGTTTGTTTCTTTGATTTTCCCCCCTGCATCATATACTGCCCTCATTGGCTATATATGTCTGGGCCATTTTGATATCACTATCTTTTAAAGAGGAAGGGAATTAACTGTTGCTTTCTCTTTCCTATTCTAGGAGTATGATAGACATTGCTTGGCTAAAATAGATATGTAAAGAATCAAGTATGTTCTTATTCGTCATTATAAAAATGTTTTGAAAAAAAAAAATGTTTTGAGATGCCGTGGAACCTAGGGATAGGGACTGTAATTTGGGCAGGGACAGAAGACAGAGCTGGATTCTGGATTTCCAACGCCTCTACCTGGGATTCGTACACTGGTGGAGAACTCCTACTTCCTCCATCCCTTGGGCCCTAGTTGGTAGAGATGAGAGAGGGAGAGGAAGCACAGGGCAATGGCCAAGAACACAGGTTTCAGACAAACTACTATGGACGTTTATCATGTCACTGGAGACATAGTACAACTATCTATTGCACCAGGTTATTTTGAAAAATTTCAGGAAAATCACTCATCAGAGGTCCTGGCACATCACGCTCAAGAAGTACTAGCTATTATTATGAATATTTTAATCTGGTTTGCTCTTGATCAAGGAGACCTTCTTTGGTAGTTAATTTCCCTGCCAAAGAACACCTGAAAACCCCTCTATAGCCTCTGGGTGGCGCTGCAGCTCTACCCAGACAGTCACAGCCAGCTTTCGGGAGGGGATGGATTTCCAAGGAACTGGGACACGCCACTCTGCAGGTCCCCAGGAGCTCCTGCCTGTACCCAGGCCCTGCCCCCTGCCCCCAGCTCCTGGCTACCTTGCACCTCAGTCCATACTGACCAGGAAATTGAGGAAGATGAGAAGGAGAAGCAGGGAAGAATCCTCTGCCTGGAGGGGCAATGGTGGGCATCCCATCCCCGGGCGCTGAAGACGAGCTGGTCTTAAAGCCAGAGGGGTGAGCCACTCACCCCATGCCCCACACCCGGGCTCCCTCATCCAGCAAGCAGTGACGGCATGTTGCTGAACTTGGCCGATGTGGGAAACGCCAGCAAGGGTTCTTACCTTGCTGCCCAGATTGGGTCTGAGATAGCAGGAACTGGGACACAGACTGTAAGTGGCCAGGAACGAGCACGAGCTGCTGGAGCGGATGGAGGGATGTCATGTCCTGCACGCAGTGGGGGTGGAGGTGGGGGGGGGGACACAAACATCACGGAATTTACACGCCAGGGATGCTGGCTTCATCTGCCTGTTGCCCATCCATCCCACGGGGTCTCCAGTCTCGGAGACTCTGTTGGCAGTGACCTTGCCTTATGCCTCTGCGTAGCTCACGCGCCTGGCACGTAGTAGCTATTCCATTAACGGTGGCATTGCGACAGCTCCCGGACCCGGCCAAGCAGTGTCTTGCAGCCCGTCATAGTTACACTTTGCTTTGTCATTTAACTTTTGTGTCTGTCAGTCTCATCTCTCGACTGGACTATAAATGTCAGAGGCACAGGCTGAGGATTATCCATCTCTCAGGGGTTCGCCCCAGAAATGACATGTAATCCCAATCGTCTAATTTGGGTTTTTTTTTTTTAATCTCACACCACTTGACTATGCTAAAAATCATATCTTGTCCATTTCCTGGGCCTGAACCTTTCCTGGAGGAGGGGGCAAGTTATTAGGTCTTAATACAACCAATTTGATTAGACATGGACCAAAGTCCACGTCCCCTGGGTTCCTCCCACCAGTTCCCACAGGGGAAATACCGACCCTGATGCTTGGGGGATCCAGACCCCCCAGGGCTCAGCGCACAAAGATGGGATCAACGCCTGCTGGATGAAGAAGGAATGGATGCCCATTCTAATCTTAAATCTTTCTAGAAAAGGGGTGGTATTTCTTCCCCGGGTAATCCAGACCAAAAGAGGGGCTTGCCACATGGACATCCGCCCTCTCAGACATTTGTCGTTACTGTTTCAGGGTGCCTCTTTCTTCCCCCAACAGCGCTCTGTGCTGGTTTGGCTTAGTTGCAAAAGCTTGAGGGAGGAGAGTGGGCTCTCTGGAGACAGACGTGCTCCGTATCCGTAGCAGTGGCTCTCATCACTGTCCCCGCCCCCTGAACTGGGCAGCAGACACCAGCCCCACAGCTGCTAGGTCCACTGTTCCGGCAAGATCAGCCCCCTTGTGTCCCAGGGAGGTAGAGGGAGCCAGGCTTCCCGTTTAAGAGGGCTCTCCTGTCATCTCCTCCCCACCCCGGGCCTCCATCCCTTCTTTACGTTCCCTGCGGGACGGTTTTGCAGACCAATCTGGATTCACCGAGAGCCAGGTCCAGAGGTGAGACATGTTACAGAAGGCTTCAGTTAAACTCACTGGCCCACCGAGACTATCTGGGCTCCCCGGCACGGGCTGGCATTTACCCCAGACATTTGGTTCCCAGGCATCATCGCGGGTCCTTGACTCAGGTGGCATGGCCGATGCGAGAGGGTCTGCTGCAGGGAGTCGCTGAGGTCCTCAGTTTTAATCTGTAAGTGGAGGCAGGAGGAGAGCATGAGTTCTGGGCCTCCCCCTGGCAGGCAGAAACGGAGACGTGGAGAAAGTCAAGGTGGATGAGTGACAAGCCCGGAGAGTAAAGACCTAGCTCAGTGCCTAGGGGGTTCCAGCTTGATAGCCCTGCCTGCCCGTGCCCGTCAGCTGCTAAGCGAGAGGCGAGTGGCACCCTGGAGAACCAGTGTGTAAGCAGGTGGGGAGGGGTTCGCAGATCGATCATCCCCATCCGGCGGGCTGTGCCAGTACAAAGTGCAGTTCACCCTCTTCCTCCATGAGATGAGAAAAAATAAGTATATTGTAATGACTGTAAACAGTTCTTTTGAATTCTGAGTTGATTTTTTTTTCTCCTTGGGGGAGATATTAGAGTTTCTCTTGTGAAATGATGCTGATCCTAAGTGGTATTTTATTTTCTTTTTGTTTATTTTTTATTATTTTGTCTTTAGTCATCTCTAGACCCAAGGTAGGGCTCGAACTCACCACTCCGAGATTAAGAGTCATATGCTCCTCTGACCGAGCCAGCCCCCTAAACGGTATCTTAAAAGCTTCCCACCTCGCGGGGCAGGTGGGTGGCTCAGCATGCTGAGCGTCTGACTCTTGGTTTCGGCTCAGGTCATGATCTGATGGGTGGTGGGATCAGTCCTGTGTCAGGCTCCACACTCAGTGCAGAAACTGCTTGAGATTGTCTCTCTCCCTTTCTGCTCCTCTCCCTGCTTGTACTCTCTCTCTCTCTCTTTCAAATAAATAAATCTTTTTAAAAAAAGAATAAAAATAAACTCCCCACTTTGTTAAAAAAAAAATGGCGGCCCTTTATCAATCTTCCCCATACCATGTCTTCTTTTCCTGATCCACAAAATCCCAAAGTCTGCGAGCCAGCTTCCCTTCTATCCCCTGCCACCTTGTTTTCCACAGTTACCCATCTTCTGTGTGCTAAGCTGCTTCTGCAGCCAGCCCTCCTCGCCCATGTGGCTTTGGTGACAGTCTTTGGATGTCTCCCTATAGGTGGGGACACGTCTCCCTCATAGTCACTACCTGCGGTTGCAGCCCGAGGGGTCCGCGATGGCTTCTAACCCCTCTCTAGCCTCTCTCCACCGCCTTTTGATGACAGTACACCAAGACCCGCCTGTGGGCTCCCCAAGTGGCCAAGTGCAGGGCAGGACACACTATTTGTGCCTACCCCTCCTTCCATCCAGAGAACCAACCATCCTCGGGCAGCTTTTCAGGAAGTCCATTGGGGAGGGGGGAGCCGAGTGACTGCGTTCATATAATATGACAAACACCATAGGATCTAAACCATATCTTTTAAAAGACACTGGGGACACCCTCTGATGGAAATTCTTGGCCACAGATGTCCTGCTCAAGCCATTTTCTTGGTCCCCACTGGGAATGTCACTGACCTCCTAGAATCTCGCCTGTCTTAGTTCGAGCCAAGTTAAAGGTTCAGGTGAAGCTACATTTGTGCTTCATCGCTGCAGAGAAATGGTCTTTGGATCACAAAAGGAAGATTTCCCTTTGGCTGGAGAGCTAGGAAGATCCTACTGAGTGACGTCAGCGACCAAGAAAAGAGCTAGTGTCCTAAATGTGGTGCACGTAGTGGGAATTCATGTGAGTTAATCGAATAAAAGACACAAAGAGAACCCATCTCCCCATAGTCTCCAGGGGGTACAGTCCGGAGAGCATTGAGCAGGGGGCTAGACCCCGCTTCTAAGTCCTCATCCCGAGTCTAGCTTACCATGTAACCTCCAGTCATCCTTTAGCCTGTGGGAGACTCAGTTTCTCCCATCTGTCATGGTTCTAGATGATTTTTCTCTCTTCCAGCCCTAAAGTGGAATGACAAGTTCCAGTCCCCTGGTGCATCGGGCAGACTTGTCTAGTCCAGGTTGCCGTAATGCTCTTAGGTAAGGTGGACCTACACGGCGCCAACAAGCCGGGGTTACACCAGAATCGGCAAGAGGGGGCTGCTTTCAGGGACCATCTGTCCAAGTCACTCCTTTCTTCTCTCACCTAAAGAGACCTATTCTGAAGCCTTGGAAGCCGAGAGGGGGGAGAGCGACTGGAAGTAGCACAGTGGGGGGCAGAGAGTTGAGACTTTCTGAAAAACTCTAAAGGCATGGCCACGCAGGAGGGATTTCCAAGACAGCCCCCATCCCTACCCAACCCCCCCCCCCATGCCCCTCAGCTCTTTCCACCCACGCTTGGCATCTCCATCTAAGAAACTCTGGTGTCCTAGTTCTTCCCCTAGAAATTAGAGTTTTCACATCCTAGATTCCAGGGAAACATTTGTTAGCAGGTTTAAAAAAGCTAGGAATAGAGGATAAGCCCACTTATTTAAAATCGCCAACCACCACCACCACCACCACCCTTCAGGTTTGCTGAGAGATTTGACTGAAGCAAAACCTTTGGGGGCCAGCCCCCCCCTCCCCACAATCTCCCTTCTAGAGGCCCCTCTTGCCCCAGCACAACCCTCATCCCAGCGGGGAGTGGTAGTGGAGCGGGGGGAGGATAGGTGAGGCAGGATGGAGGAAGGGGGACAGAGGGGGAACACGGAACGCTGGAGCCAAAGCCACGCCAGTGGAACCACCGCGGGCGGCTTGGCGCGGTGCCAGCTCGGAGGCAAGTGGCAGGGTTCCTTTATAGATTCATTATGCGCAATGGAGATAAGAAGGTGCAGCTATGACAGAGCTCGAAAACATGTGCTTTGCCTCCAACCTGCGTGCTATCTGTTAGAATCAGTGCCAGGTCTTCCTGCAACACTTAATTTCAGAAACCAGCGCCATCATAAAAGAAAACGCACCCTTTCATCTGCTTCCTGGATCAATTGCCCTCCAAACTCTTTTCAGGGGCACGGCCGACCTCCCAGTTCTAAAAATGAAGCGACTGATAGCAGAAATTCCCTTTGGGCGTTCATCTGGGGCCGTTCTGACAATTGCCCCCCACCCCCCACCTCGTGTGTCATTCCCCTGACTTTTTGTTTCACCAACATTTTTCTTCTTTCATTTTGCATACTTCGGATGTGAGCTGCTGACAGTAACCCCCAAAGGAAGGAGTCTTATGCAAACCAAATCGAGAGACACTGAAGGAGATTCCTTTTTCGAGGACAAGTTGTAAAACTTCTGGTCTGGTCGGTGGGTCTTGGAAAGGGAGGAAGGGAGAAAAGGCACATTCGGGGCTCTTCTGGCCTTCAGCACGCTCGGACAATTCTCCGAGTCCACGGGCTGAGAAACTACGAAATTAAGGAACAAAGCCCTTCCCAAGTCAAAAAATCCCTTTCCCTGCTGTCGGATGGAAAAGATTGGAGCCTTTCCAGGCAACTGGGCGTTGGCTGCGGATCTGGATGGTGAGATAGAGAGGCTTCTGTTGGAATCCCATTGACTTCCAATGTGAGAACCCGAGGCAAATTGGGTGAAAATCCAATTTCCCCCGTACTTGTGAAAACCCAACCAAACCCAGAGCCTGCCTGGAATCGCGAAGTCTGTCTCTAGAGTCCCTTTGGTGGTTCTTCCCAGGCAAATGAAATCTCTCTCCAGGCCCTGCTTGGGACGGACTAATCCCTGGGGACACGGGCGCCACAGAGGGCTCTGTCCTGTCATGATCACGGACCCTCCCATCCATGGATTAGACGAGGTTTGTTAGTTCAGGATTTTCTCCGCCCACTGCACCGTGCACAGGTATTACCCTGCATCTTGGGCAGTGACCAGGGAGGTAAAAAGTCATCATGCGTGATTAGCTTTTCTAAGCCCGATGAACTCCCTGACATCACTTGCTTGAGAAAGCAGTAGCCTCCGTCTGGGAGGAGAGAGCCCCCTCTCAGGAGCCGGAAGCCTTCAGACATTCCTACTTGGCTTCGCCTCCCAGCCGGGGAGGAGGGGTGTGGGGAGTATTTACCTTCCCATCTCACCGAGGCCCAGAGAGCTTCAGAGATGGGCATAAGGTTACATAACAAGACACTGGCAAAAGTCCCTTAAGCAAACGATCCTCTGACTGTCCCCTGCTGCTCTTTTTCACAAGAGTACCGCAGATGTCCCAGGGAGAGGAGACAGGGTGATGGCAAGGGTGGTGGCCTGGCCCCGACCTCCCCGCGGACCTCCTTATGAACCATTTGTTTTGGGGTCATGTGATGGGGCAAGGGGTGCCGGGGTACTCCTCCTTGGCCCCTCCCATGACAGTTTCACATGGTTCTCTCTGGGGGAGACAGCCCAACGCTAATGAACAGATCACTGGCGATGAAGATGATCAAAGCTGTTGTTTTGGTTGCATAACTCGTTTGTGGAAAGTGTTTCATAAACATTTCACAAGAAGGAGAATTTCAAAGCGTGAACATCTCCCAACCTGCCTTCAATTACAGGCAAGACTTTTTTTTTTTCTTTCTCCCCCACTTCTACACTTCTCCCGAGCAGTAAGGAAGAGTTTCTGTTTTGTAACTGATGTATAAAGGGTTGGCAGCGAACACGTTGCTCGTGAAAATATCCTAAGAGTATATTTCAAGTGGTGGAAGGGGCAGGCAGGGAGCTCATCTCCATGAACAAGGCTGAGAGTCACCCCCAGGAGATGTTGGCTGTATCTTCTCTTGGGAGACTCTCCTCTCTCCGTAGTTCCTGGTTGTTCCCTGGGAGTCTAAGAGTCCGGGAAGTGCCTGGGGAGATGGCCTCACCCATTCCTTGGTCTCTAGTCAGACAGACCTAGGACAGACTGGCCTAGATGCACCTTTGTCCGTGGACACTGAGATCTTCTTCCCGAACACATCAAACTTCTAGACAAAGGCAGAGAAGAGACAGGGGCCCTTAAATAAACTAATCGCTTCTTAGGAAGCCCGGGCCACTTAGAGATGCCGCCTCCCGGAAAGAAACTTTTCAAAGAGGCATCCTTGTTTTTCTGGCTTGCACTTACCCTGAAAATGCAGCAAGCTTATCACTCGTGTTAGTTAATGCTTTGGCTTCAGTTCTTAAGACCTAGCATGGCTAGTGCTGACACATGCGTGAAAAACCCCATCATTTTAAACCCATAAAAGTTTTCTTCTCCCTCTGGCACCTAAGTCCATGCATTCAAGTTTAATAACTCTGGGAAGGGGCCGTGCCCTCACCGAGGACGCATCCTCGCTAATATTTCTTGGTGCCCAAGACTTGAGCAACCTCACACTGCACTCCTTCACAGCCCTCCCGAGACGCCTGTGGCCTTCCCTTCCTGTCGGTTGATAGAAGCTCTCTTTTTTGACCCTGATCCCCTTTGAATCAGACTGTTCTGGTTTTCCCAGGGGCGCACCTGGTGGAGAAGAGCCCAGAGCTACTACTGTCTAGGGAGGAGTTCCACAGAACGGTTGATTTGCCCACACGGAGAGTCGTTCTCCCCTCAAATGAATGAAAGTGCAGGAGGTAGGAGGTACAGTGGGGGAAGAAGTGTTGAGCACGGTCTCTAAATCAAACCCCGAAAATGGTTCCTGAGCCCAGTGGCCATTCTTGGGAGGCGTCTGGTGAGTGAATGTGGTTCGCATAAAGCTGAGATTTCAGCCCCGGTCAATCTGACTCTATCGTTCTCCATAAACCTAACTCTCACCTACGTGTGATGGATTCATAGACTCATGGACTCTTCAAGGCAGTGCAGTGCAGACCATGCCAGGGGCAAAGCAGATATTCACCAAGTATTGCTGATTCCCCTTCCCCGTAAGAACTGGAAGGAGGGGCGCCCAGGTGGCTCAGTAGGTTGAACACCTGCCTTTGGCTCAGGTCATGATCCTGGAGTCCTGGGATCGAGTCCCACATCAGGTTCCCTGCTCAGCAAAGGATCTGCTTCTTCCTCTGCTCCCCACCCCCACGTGTCCCCCACCCCTTCCCCCTGCTTGTGTGCTCTCTCTTTCTCTCTTGCTCTCTGTAATAAATAAAATCTTAAAAAAAAAAAAAAAAAAGAACTGGAAGGAAAGTTAGCTCTCACCTGGTCCACATAGTTCATTTTACAGCTGTGACTCCCGAAGCCCCGAGGGGGGACACGGAAGCTGCTCGGGGCAATGCAGCTAGAGTTGCAGGCAAGTCGGGTCCCATCAGGATGGGTCTCCTAACTCCCCACTCAGTATTCAGTCCATTCCATGGCACGCTGGCGTGGCTCGCTCTTCTATTCCCATCACTCCGATGGTCCTCGTCTCCCCCGCTCCCGTCATAACTCAGCAGTAACCTTAATCCCACTATTCCAATGAAATTTCATCAACAGAAAACGCCCCCCCTCAAAGTTCTCGATTATTGCACGGGGGTGGGGTTTACGTCCGGATAAAGCACACATCTACTGGATATTAACATACTTGGCTTTAGAACCAGCATTCTATATTTCCTTGACATGTAGGAATTCACTCCAGGGCGTTGATATTTGCTCTTTCCCTCCCTTCCTCCCGCGTGAGGAAGGTAAGTGGGGAAGGGAAAGAGGAGGTCCAGTCAGGCCATGACATCCCCATCCCAGTGACTATTTTACTCTGGGTTCCAAAGGAAAGTAATGTAAGGAAGGGCAGACGTCCTGCTTGTCCTGAACACACACACACACACACACACACACACACACACACACACACACACACACAGAGCCCCCGCTTGTGGTTGCAAAGCACTTCACAGATTAGTTCCAAGAGCTTCAGCTCCAGAAAGAGAGAACATAATATATATTTTTTAGCACTTTAGAGATTAAAAAGCATTTTCAAGTATATCACCACTTATTCATGATAATTCAACGAGAGAAATAACCTTATCAAATGTTTTTCCAGATGCAGACGCGGTTAGGAGAACGTATGTGATGTGCCCACCGTCAGACCGCCAGGAGGAGCAGAGCCCGACTCCCTACTTGGGTCGGTCGCTTCCAGACCCTCCCCTCGCCTGTCGATACCACTATCTGAGGCCACCCCCGTGGGCTTCCCCCAACCTCAGAATTTCCCACCCAGAATGAGCCTCTTCTGTGTGCCATGTTGTTTTCCCACGAGGGGGGCCTGGGACTTCTCCATGTACATGGGGCCTCCATAGTTATTGAAAATAAAGCCTACCACAAGTCTGAATGGGATTCTCTTTGGCATTTCCTGGGGAGCCACCTGGGACGGGGAAGCCTGCCCCTGAGAGTCGAAACACTGGTTATCTATGAAAGTAAATGGTTTTCCCTGATAATTTTTGTCTTTGAGAACAGTATAGTAAGGCTGAGGTCCTTGTCTCTTGTACTCCTGTGGCACCACCAAATAAAGTGAGGCACCCCTTCTGGCCCTCCAACACGGGGTCTGTTCCAATAGCCGGGAGTAAGCCGGTCTCCTATGTGGCATGCTAGAAACCCAGGTTTCCTGTCCCGGAAAGGTCCCCTTCCCAATTCAGTTTAGTGCAACAAGCATTTAGTATGCGCCTACTGTATACTCCAGGGGACTAGCAGCACGAAGATGAACAGGGGCCTCCCAGGTGAATTCGGAGACAGCTTGCAGGAAGGAACCAGCTACCACGCAACCCCTGTGCCATCAGAAGTGTGCCTAGTGGTCACGTGGAGAGGTTGTCACTCATCGTGGCAGGCCAGAGCACGGCTAGAGAAAGGGCAACGAGGCAAGGAAGGCCCCACAGAAGAAAAGTCCTTCTGGGCAGCTCTGAACGGGTGAAGGGGGCTCACCAGGAGAAGGCAAAGAGAAGGCAGGCCAGGCAGTGGGAAGAGCTTGTCCAAAGTTGCAGAGGGCGAGAGCGACAGGCAGTTCAGCTGCTGCTGTGTGGGATCAGGGAGAAGGAGGCTGGGGCGGGCAGCCAGGGGCCCTGGGAGGCCTGCGTGCCCTGCAGAGGAGCTCAGACGGGACTCCGGGGGCAAAGTGTAACTGGAGTCGAGGGCAATAGCACGGAGAGTCTGCCTTCCGCTTCGCCATGCCAGCGGCGGCGTGGATTGTGGGCTGGAAGAGGCTACAGCGCAAGCCGGGCAACCGTGAAAAGGGGTTGGGGGCAACAGTCCCCGTGAGAACCAGTGAGGAGGCGCCCCAGGCCACGACAGCAGGATGGAAGCAGAGGAGACGCCACAGAGAGATCTGCCGACAGGAAATAGACTTCTACCCCTGAAGCTTTATCCTTTGTAACAAAGGACGGTCTATTTCAGGAATTCCCTGCTGGGTGCCCGCAGGACCCAACCCAGACACCGGTCTGAGAGCCCGGGGCCAACCCCACTGCTGGATGATGGGCTGGAGGGCCCCTGGGGTTCCAGAAGGCGTGTGCTTGGGAGGTCACGCAGTTCTGCAAGGTTTAATTTCCGAATGCTAGCTATTAATTTCAAGTGAGAAGAAAAACAAGATTAGAAACAGGAAGCACTCCCAATGTCCTGCATCCGTGTAGAACTTTTTAGTTTACGAGGTGTTAAAGTAGGTATTTTCTTCTTTTGCCTGGGGAAAGGAAACTCTTGAGAGGTTTCGGGGCACATGATGGCAATGCACACACACACACCCGGGTATTCCCCTGTGTGTGTGTGTGTGTGTCTGTGTGTGTGTGTGTGTGTGTGTGTGTGTGTGTGTAGTACACAAGTAATAACCCAAATCCTTCTCTTCTTGCATCTTGAGTTATGTCTACCAGCAGGCACCATCTGGGATGTGGCCTCCTGACCTCCCTTAGACCTTTCCATGATGTTCTACGCTTTACAAAGCACTTTTGAACACAAAATTTTGGTTGATTTTCAGCATATTCCCATGAGATTGAAAAGGCAGGTACTGTTACTCCGGTTCTACAGTTGAGGAAAACAAAGTTGAAGAAAGATAAAAGATTTATTCCAAGTACATGGCTGGCTAGCAGAAGTAGGATCTGAACCCAAGTCTTCCGATCTAAAATCCAGCAAACCTTCCAAATCCTTAGCATTCTCCCCCCTCCCACATAAGTAGATT
Organism: Nasua narica; assembly: GCA_028533885.1. Lineage (NCBI taxonomy): Eukaryota > Metazoa > Chordata > Mammalia > Carnivora > Procyonidae > Nasua > Nasua narica. The sequence goes on from CM052815.1 coordinate 78,921,810, forward strand.
TTCGGTCCCCAAATCTATCCCCTTGCAGCTCCAGAATTTTATTTCAGTTTGGGATAGATATTGATGGGTTTCATTTTGAATAGAGATCTTGTTTAAAGGTGATGTATATATACGTCTCTACTTTTCCTTGAAAGATAATTTAATGAATGACTCAAGTCATAATTGTGAACTCCTTTTAAAAGCAGTCATGCCCTCAGGGGGACAAAGTATTTGGCTTCTGTTGGCTGAGGCCCTAAACGGCCCCCAGGAGCCCCCCATAGTTTTTTGGGGTTTTGTTGTTATTGTTGTGGTTTGTTATTTTTGTGGGGTTTTTTGTTTTTGTTTTTTTGCAACGCTGCTTTTTAAACTCCTTTCTCACACCAGACTTTTATCTGCTCCTGCTGGTATGTTTGCTTCTAGCCGCCCCTATTCCAGCTCAAATTTGCAGCTTTTATTTGCTAAGGGCTGGAAAAAACCAGATCATTAAGCTCATTACAACTGTTTCTAAAATAAAAATGTTGTCAGGCTCTGAGAAAGGGCTTGGTTTGCTCCCTTCTTATTTTTAGTGGGGTTCTAAATAGGGGAGGCTTTGGGCTGATTCATTGAGCCACTCTAGTAGCTCAATGGAGCTCTCCTTAACATTGGGCTCACCCTTTGGTTCAATTTTTATTGAGTACATAATCTATCCTGTTACCCTTATTAGCCTGAGATAGGGCCCCAGGGATAACAGTTGGCTGAACCCCCACAACTGATAGTGTAAGCTAAATTCTCTAAGCCTGGGGAGCAGTTACCAAATTTGTTATGAAAAGGTTGAGGGAACTTGAGTCAAAGGATCCTCTAACCATCCATCCGTTTCCCTGCCCAGGAAAAGAAAATAATCTCTGATTCGTACCCAGGTCTCAAGAACTGGGGCTAAACGTCTATGCAATATATTGCAAGGAAGGTGTTCCTTGCTTTTGCCCCCCAAACAACAGGAAGATAATGATGGTGCACGTTCATTACGGGGAGACCTGCCCTGCTTGTTCGGGCCTGCCCGGCAGAGCTCGATGCCTGTGCCTTAGTAGGTGCGTATGAGAGCCACAGGGGATTCACGCAGAAATGCTTCTGACAATCCTCGAATACGGGACGTCGGGTCTCGGAGAAGTCAGGTGCTTCCCAAGGGCCCTACAACTGGAAGTGGCAGAGGTAGAATATGAACCTCGGTCTAACTGGATCCAGAATCAACCCTCTTTCCACCATATCACACGGACTCCAAAAGCCACGCCAACGTAGGCTGGTTTCCTTTCCCGTGGGATTCCCTGAAATGAGGATCCAGCGAATGCCGTAGTTATTTTATGTAGGCATGCGTACATGTATACATGTATATCAGCGCGCCTGTATTACCCCCCCCCCCCCGGACGTCAAGACCCCTCTGGGGTCAAATGGTCAAGATAGGACTAATTAACAGATCACTGTCATCTGGGAGGGATGTCTCCCACGCCATGCCATAGGACTGTGCATGGTCCAGTCTTGCTAAGAACATGATCCGTAAATTACGAAGTTGTAGCTTGCAGACTTCATAAATCTCCCTATGAGGGGCAGGCAGCAACACTACCTAGTGCTTGGCCCCAGGAGATCAAGATTAAAAAAAAAAAAAAAAAAGCTTGAAACTCAGGGCGCCTTGGCGGCTCAGTAGGTTAAAACCTCTGTCTTCGGCTCAGGTCCTGATCTCAGGGTCCTGGGATCAAGCCCCACGTCAGGCTCTCTGCTCAGTGGGGAGCCTGCTTCCCCCTCTCCCTCTGCCTGCCTCTCTGCCTATTTGTGATCTCTCTCTCTCTCTCTGTCAAATAAATAAATAAAATCTTTAAAAAAACATATGCATATACAAAGGCATCAAGGCACACACAGGACTTCAAAGAGGTTATCAGAGTCACTGTAAAAAAAAAAAATCCTTAAAACAGCCTACTGTCCATTGATAGTGTAATAAAAAAGTAAAGTTACACTGGAACCATTGATGGTTATGTGGTCATTGACAAAAATCATATAACGATATGTATTGCCATGAAACAATCTATAAATCGTATCTTTAAGTTTAAAAAGAAAGTTGCAGAAGAATATACACAGTATAATTTCTACACATATATAGACGTGTATATCCATTTAAAAAAACCCACAAGCATTTCTACATTCTCATTTGTACCCATGTCCGTGCAAGCGGAGAAAGAAAAGTCTTCTAGAGATATCCACGCCACACCGGAAACAGGAGTTACCTCTGGGAAGAGGGTTGAGATGGGACAGGGATCAAAAGTCTTCCTTTTTATCTCTATTATTAAATGTTTTTTACAACCAGAAGGTATTCCTGTATTATGTGTGTAATTGCTTTCAGAAAGAAACCTGATGTGTGGAATCATTTGGGTACTTCTGGATATCTGCCTATCGAGGGCAAGATTTCGGGGTGATAGCTCTTCTCAAATATTAAACTGCTGTCAGGTGGAGGGAAGGACTCGGGGCCTGGAGCTAAGGCAAGCAGAGGGACAACTCCAGAGATGGTGACCCCGGGGGAGAAAAAAATGGCCTAACAGTGCCATCCTCTCAACCCTGGAGTGGGCTGCACTTTGGGGAGTGGGGCCGAAATCCCTGGGTGAGCTTTGGCAGAGACATGGGGTGAAGGCCCATCTAACAGGGTGTGAGAACATTTCATTACGCGATTAATATATATTTTTAAAGATTTTATTTATTTATTTGACAGAGAGAGAGATCACAAGTAGGCAGAGAGGCAGGCAGAGGGAGAGGAGGAAGCAGCCTCCCCACTGAGCAGGGACCCTGATGCGGGGCTCGATCCCAGGACCCTGAGATCATGACCTGAGCTCAAGGCAGAGGCTTTAACCCACTGAGCCACCCAGGCACCCCTACACGATTAATATTTTAACACCAAAACAAAAAAAAAGAGAGAGCAAAATCTCAGATGGTAAAAACGGAATATATTTGGCTTCATAAAAATTTGCTCTGTTTTCTTCTTTTAAAATGTCACTAAAACAAAGCTTAGTCATAAGATGTTATATCATGAATAAGTAAGTGTCTTGACATACAAGGTAGAAGGGAGGAGGAAGAAAATCCTCTGGGGTGGGGGGACAGTAGTGGTCTGGGGAGCCCTTCCAGGAACAGGGCACCTCTGACCTATGGGACCCTTGGGCTTGCAGGCTCTGTGTGTCTCTGACTCTCTCTGGAGTTAGAGAATCACTCCAAACTTGCTGATGAAAAATAGTCATAGTGCTCTCAGGTGTCCCCGGATAACCCAGATCCCACCGATTCCAGGAACTGGCCAGGAGAGGGCAGTCCCAGGAGAGCCTCATTACCGCCAAGGAGCATTTGTTAAGGGGCCTCGCTCTGGCTTGCTGCCTGGCTTGGTGCTGAAGCCCAACCTCAAAGAGTTTCAAACACTGGGTTGGTCAGAGTCCTCTATGCAGACCCCAGACCCCTAAACAGTGGGGCCTAGCACCGAGCAACCACTGAGCCTCAGCCAAGGGCCCTTAGGGCCCAGCCAGCAAGTGGGAGTTGGGAAATATTTACCAGGGACTGGATGGAGCCCTTGCCATACTCTATTTGCATAATCCAAACAAGCTCCCTTTCCTGGGCAAAGAGGTGAGTTTTGGGGGCTCACTTGCTGAGGAAAAGATGACAGGGAGCAGGGCAGCATGAAGAACAGAGGCCCTGAAAAAGCAGAGAGATGGGTGTTCGTGGCACCCAGGACCGAGGGATGGGTGGGGAGGTGGGCAGTTTCCACGGGAGCTATCCCTCAATCGGTTTATTTAGGAAACACTTGCTGAATGTCCACTCTGCTCTACTCTAATAAATAAAATGCAGACTCTTTTCTCAAGCAGTTCATGGTCTAGTCCGGGAGGCAAACCTATGCACAGTAGGAGCCTGCCGAGATACAGAAGTTGGAGGGGATGGTCCCCGGAGGGCTGCCTGGAGGAGGAGACATTTGAGCTGGGTCTGGAAAGATGAACAAAAGCCTGAGTGGGGTTGGGGGGTGGAGGGAGTGTGTGTGTGTGTGTGTGTGTGAGAGAGAGAGAGAGAGAGAGAGAGCGTAGGGGTAAATGCCGGTGCCAGGGCTCACTCCAAACATAGTCAAGATGCCTGTGTAATTCTCACTCCTCTCTACCTTCTAGACACCTCCATCACCTCAAAGAGGATTCTCCTTGATTCTTCGGAGCACCCAGTACTTAGATGTCTTTGAGATCTGGGCCTGAAGGGACCTGGCGACTTCTTGGGAAGCTGCACTCTCCAGATCCTGTTCCCTCTGAGGCCTGCCTGAGTGTTCCCCCGAGAATGCTAGCCCCTTGCTGAGTAGCCCATCCCCCAGGTCCTCCTCCCCCCGCCCCTGCTGTTCCCACTTTGCTTTATGCCAGAAAAGCATCTGTCCCTCCCGGGCCCCTGGGCAAGGCCGCACTCTGAGAAGTGCCCTGCTAGCCAGGAATCTGCCCTCAGTGCTGCCAGGGTGAGCGCAAAGGGGAAGCACCAAGTCCTCAGAAAGGAAGTTTGTTCTGGTTCATGTCAGAAAGGAAGAGACCTTGGCTTTGGGCAGCTGCATCGTCTCTCCCTGCAGGCTGAGGGCTAGTAACATGTTCTGGGCTGCTGGCTCTCGCCCCAGCAACTCCTCTCTTTGAGGGTCCCAGCCCAAAGCGAGGGGGCGAGAGGCACCCCACCCCTGCCCGCTGCGCGAATCCACATTCACCCCCAGTGACCGGATGGCCCAATCTTTCCACGCCTCATTTACCGGCTATGCAAGTGGTCTACAAAGCCTACTTCCCAGTCCTCAGAGGAGCCCATCCAGAGACACTGGGTAAAGTTGAAATGTTGTTCCTGTCTGTATCCAGGTCTGTGTGATGCTGGACCTCTGACCAGCACATTGTCATCTGTGAGCCTCAGACGGGGGACAGCCGGCAGCCGTCCATACCAGCAAAATCTGAGTGCCAGTCCTGGGGAGGAGTGGCCAAGAAACAAAAGCAAAACAGGATGTAGACCAAGGATCCTTGGGGGTTGCGAGCCAAGGGGGTTTCAGCAGCCACACGGGGCAGAGGGAGGGGACTCCTGACGCTTGATGTGAACCCGAGCGGTGGGGGCGGCTGTGATGGGCAGAACAAGCTGGATTTGGAGACAGCCGACAGCACTGCACACCGTGCCTGGCAGCGAGGAGCCACCGAATCGAGGTAAACCGAACACGCCCTGGTGCGACCGCTAACCTGCAATTTACTTTACCATTTTAGGGAACTGAACAGCTGCATACATAGGAACAGCTCCTGAGCCCTGGCAGCGGCCTTCAAAGCCATTCTCGGGGCTGGAAACAGGAGAAGGAAGTTTGAGATGGAGAAAGTGTACTTTCAGCCGCAGCTGGGAGTCTGGGAGAAGTAATCTCCCGGTTACTAGCCCTGTGACTCGGGGGCAGAGGGAAAGCCAGGTCCCGCCCCTGCCCTGCAGGCACGTCCCAGGCAAACACTCCTCTCCCTGCACCCTTCTCACGCACAGGCCCAGGGAGGGGGTGCTTCTCGTGGGGCCAGGGGAACCCTCTGGGTGGGAACCCTTCTTCGCCCCACCCTTCACCTGGCACCCTTCCCTGAGCCGGCAGATGCTATCTCTGCCATCCTAGCCGGCAAGCCGTGGCCGAGAGAGGTCTGCAGGAGCTGGGATGAGCGAGAAGGCTCTGGAAATGTGGAAAAGTACCGCACGGGTGTCAAACGAGGGGCTCTGGGTAACGTGAGGTCACCTCTCACCCTTAGGACCTCTCGCTCTGTCGCTCTCTCGCTCTCCTGCAGCCGGGTACAGTCAGACCTATTGTGTACTGAGCTCCACCTTCGCTAATTCACTAAACCTCTGAGTTAGTTTCCTCAGCTATCTCATGGGAATAACAATGCTCACCTCACCAGGCTGTCGTAAGAATTAGGTAACAGCGAATAAGATATAACTCTATGTAAAGCGCCCGGCGCGTTCCATCATCCTCGGTTTGAATCCTGGCTCTAAGCAGGATTAGAGCCTTGACCTTTCGGAGACTCAGTTTCCCCATCTGTAAAATGAAGAGCAGAAAAGCTACTGCCCTGGGTTGCTAACAGGTTTAAATGAGCTACTACTTATGAAGGACTTAACCCAGTGGGCCTATTAAGCTGAGGGCTCGGTAAATGGTTATTGGCTTCTTCTGCGACTGGGGCCAAATCCGGCTTCCCTTTCAATATGGCTGTTCCAGAAAGACTCCCGCGTGAGAGGGGGGAAGGGCTGGCCTTTCACCAGAGTCTGCACCCCGCCAAAGGCAGCTCACTGACATCTCCAAGGGAAGTCGACCTCCGTATCCCCGCAGAATCGGAGAGAGGGTTCGGATGCTGACCTCGTCGCCTGGCTGCTCTCCATCCCACACCTGCGCAGAGAGGAAGAGCCCATCTCCGCGCCCCCTCTAGAGGCATCGAGCCAGTGCCGGAGCCGGGGCCCCAGAGGGGCTTCGTGGTGGTGTTGGCGCCATCGGGTAACCAGGAGCGTTCAAGGGACAGGCCTCCCGAGAATCCACAGCTGCTCCTATCTGCTCCTTGCTGCCTGCTCTGAACGAGGCTCAGTCCATCCAATACAGGGGCCGATGCCCGGGGCCACAAACAGCCCAGAGAGCCAAGTGTGGCAAAGGAAGACAAATTCCCACCTCTCCAAAAGCAAAGACACGTATCACGGGCTTCCCACCCAAGCGTGGGGTAGGGGGCGGAGGGGCTTAGCTTGAGAGCTCAGGGACCTCAGGAAACCATTACCATTCTAGCAGCATCTTTAGCTCATCTAAACTGGTGCGAGCCCAGCTCCGCAGCCACACAGGGAGAGGAGAGGACGAGAAAATTATGGGTTCTCGTTCATCAGAAAGTAATAGGAGCTAATGTTTATTGGTTGATTGCCGTATGTCAGAGACCATTCGGAGTTATATATCTCAGCTGTAATTACTCCTTACGACATGCCGAGGAAGGAGACGCTCTCACTGTTCGCGGCTGCGGATGAGGAATAGGACACCCAGTATGATCGGCTCAGCACTGCTGCCTGCTGCCTCCCCCAAGACAAGCCGGGCTGTGGAGGGGGCGAGGCTGGGCCGTCTGGAGTCCTGGCTTTCAACTCGCTGCCGCATGGCGCGATTGCGGGAAAATTCCTTAACCCCTCAGTACCTCGGTTTCCTGATCTATAGACCTGGAATGATCCCATCTGCCTTATGGTATTAAATGGAATAGGGGCTATTTGGCACTATGATAATAGCTAATAATGGATTTTGTACTCAGTGCCCGCACACGGGCAGGACCCAGTAAATATACAATTATTATTGTATTATCTTGACCACCGTGGGGAAAACCCTCTGGAGAAAGGAGTCATTGAATCTTACCCGTCACCTCCTGCCTGAAAATTAATTCTGTGGTACAACGACCTAAGCCATTCGATGAGCTCAGCTTATCCGCTGACATAGCCCTTGCCCTGAAATATTTAGGAATTTCTCAGACCTGCCTCTCTCACGGAATAGCAAGTACGTTCTCCGAGGGCAGAGGCTGCGTGTGTTCTTTCCGGGGTGCCTCCTGGTCGGGCTGGGGAGCCTCTGTTTTCCACCAGCTTGTATTTCTCCGTGGAAGAACCACAGCCACGGGTAAACCTTGCTCTCCTGGTGGAAGCGACCTGTCTCCCTGAGGGTCCGCTGTCCTCACCGGGGATGACGGCCAACCTGGAGATCATTTTCTGAAACCTGCGGGGTGGTTTTTCTGGCCACTGGGGAGGCTCGATTTGCATTTACTGGGCGGAGGGCAGGCACTCTAGACCCACTGCAATGCAGGAGGGCATACTGAACGAGAAGTACTTATGTTCCAGGCAGTTTCGTCCAACTTCCAAATGCCCCACCGGACCTCTGTGTCCGTGCGTAGCCTGCCTCTAATCATGGGAGCCTGGACCCCAGTTCCTTTTTTTATATGAGGACCAAGTATCTTTTGCATAATTTTTCTGGGGATGCCATTTTCGGTGTAAATGGAGGGAAGATTTTTATCTTAGGAGAGTTAACATTTCGGAAAATCATGGCTTTTGAGCTGCTGATAGAACATACCACTATCGGTCTTTGTGTCTGTCGTCTAGTCTGCCACTAGGCCGTCGAACCTTCCCGGGGAGTACGCCCAAGGGTTTGCTTGCTGAAATATCTATTATTTTATTTTAAATTCTTTTTCCTTCTTTTATTCGGATCAGAGCATCCCTGTGGATGTTTGTGTTTTCTATAAATTCCATTCTAGGAGATTCAGGGGGCTTTCCAGAATCCTCATTTCAAGGGACACTGGGTCTGATAAGGCTGAGAACCACAGTTTTAGAAGGAAGTGGGTGTGTGGGGGTTGGTCCCTTCTGGTCCCTCTGTTCAGACCTGCCGGTTGGCTAGCAGGGGACTTTAAGGTCTGTCCTCCCCCAGATCTACCTGTGCCTGGTGACTGAATTTAATCTTGAAATAAGGTCTTTGGAAGCCCACTGTGGCCTTGCATCAAAAACACGTCCCCAACACAGTTCCATCAGGCTCTTGTATCTGATTTTCAATTACTTTGGCACGTCAGAGGGGGAAAAAAATGAAGGATGTTATGTACCAACACTTAAAGTTGGGCAAAATGCAGTTTGCTGGCTTCTTGTCTTCTCTGTCTCTTAGCCTGCCCCCGCACCCCCGTAATCCCGCCTCTACTTGGAAGCACAGAACCAGGAGCTGGGTGCCCCGTGCAGAGGGAAACGAGCCTCAGAGGACCGACAGTCTTGCCATTCTTAATTCCCACCCCCGACCCTGAGGTCCTGCAGGGGGATCTCAGAGCCTCCCTCCAGCTCGTCACCCTGACCAGGGCCTGCTGATGCGTGCCTGCCCGGCTCTCTCTGGTTCTTACAGAATCAGTCCCATTGGCATTAATATTCTCCTCACTGCATTTTCTTCCCCACTGGCTGGGAGCTCTTATGGGCAGAACCCATGTTCTAGTCCCCTCTGACTCCTTACCACCCAGGAAAGTACAGGTCCAGGTCCGTGGTATGAAATGGTTGAACTTGTTCAATCACTTCCTTCCCTTTGCCGTCTGGTTCTCAGCCGCTCTGACCCTGGCTCTCCCGAGGATGCTTCCTGAGCGCCCAGGGGAGAGGGCTGGCTGTGCCATCCTGGCGGACCCTCCCTTGCCAGCCCGAGAGCCTAGTCTGGCCTGGCCTGCGTTCCCTTCATGGGACCCCCTGGAGAAGCCTCTCCATCATTCTGGACCCTTACAGACCTTCCCCTAGGCTGAATTTTGTTGATTTTAGAGAAGACGCCCCACTGGGCTGATTACTATAAATCAACAGCGGGAGAACCCTGGTGGTGCACGCTCAAGAAAACAGTGAAGGAAAATCCCATCCAATGTAAAGCTTAACGCTACGCGGGGCACGCGGGGGAAGGGGGGGTTGCTCCTGGCTAGCTGGCGTGGCGGGCACGGGGGAGCCGTCTACGGGTGCAGGTGAGCGGAGGAAGCCGTCAAGCCTGGGACAGAGAGAAAACCCCGGGCTTCCTCAGCTTTGGTGGCAGGAAGCTTAGGAACAAGGACTTGCGTCAACTTGCGTCAGATAGCCTTCTGGCCTCAGAGAACTCTTGGAGTCTTGTAGCAAGTTGGCACTCAGCAACAAACGTGGAAACATTGCTCTGATCTGTCTGGCGGAAACTCGTGGCCCGGGGGGAGCGAGGGATTCAGAAGTCACCAGGAGGACAGGACGGTGTGAGGCTCCCCGAGGGTGCGCCTGTGATCGTGGGCTCTCCAAACCCCCGGAAGCCAATTCTACCTTCCAACGCCCTTCTGAAGCCAGCTGTGGGTCCAAAGAGTGGGCAATGGTGACGGAGAGCCCTGCTACCCTCTCGGACGAGTCCAGTTCCTCTCCTAGGCTACACCCTGCCCTCTGCCCACATTCTCTCTTTTCTGTCCCTATGCTAATGGCATTTCCTAACCTGCCACAGGCCCACACCCACCCAGGTCTCCCTCATCTTCCAAAGCCTTCCTCGCACACTGTCTCCACTTTAGGCCAACGCCCTACCCCTTCGTCACCTCATGAGCTCGTCTCCCTCGTTTCCTTAACTCCGGCTCGCCCCCCACCTGCCGCAGTCTGACATCCGCCCTTAGCGCAGTCAGCGCGATGAGAGCCCGTGTTCAGGCTTTGGGCTCTACGATACCTTTGCAGTCCTTCTCGCTGTGGCTCTCCCCAGTAGGAAAATCTCTCCTTTGTGGGTGTGGTTCTCCTCCCCATCCCTTTGACCAATCTGCCTTCCTCATCTCGTCTATAGGCGCCCACTCCTCAGCCTGTCCCACACGCGATTCTTCTGGAGGTCTTCCCAGGGTCCCCATCCCCTTCTGCACACCATCTCTAGGGGGGCCTCCCTCCTTCCCACTATGTCAGTGAACACGATTCAATGGTGACTCCCTGGTATGCGTCCTGACCTCTCCCCCGAGCTCCAGATCCCAATTTCTCTCTGGGTTTTGGTCCCTATAGCCCATCCTCTGCCTTCCAGCCCCTCCCATCATCTGGACATACCTGTTCCACCTCCTGGTCTCTCGAGCTCTGCTGGCGGTCCCTCCAATGCTTAGCATCCCAAACAAGAAATCTAAGAATCATGCTGGCCCCTTCCCGTTCTTTTGCCATCTAGTCCAACCTGTTGCCCAAATCCTCTTGACCTTCTATCAGAGCTTCTCTCTCAAATCTGGCTCTCTCCATGCATTCAGACACGGTCAGGAAAATAGCAAATATGTACATAGTTTATATGGTCTAGACACTTACCTAAAAGGCGCGCATACTCTCATTTGACCTTTGCAACAACTCCGTGAGATAGGCACCATTATTCTCCCCATTTTCCAGGTGAGGCGATTGAGGAACACAGACGGTGAGGAATTTTCCCAGGGTCACACGGCCGTGATTCCGGCCCAGGCACTCTGACTCTGTGTTTGCGTGCTTGGCCTCTTTGCTATAATCCCTCTCCTGAGCTTTGCCCACTTCTTCCTACCATGACAGTGTTCCATCAGGCCTCTCCTTTATCCTTCCTTCCCTCCTCACCCCCTGCCCCCCAATGCCCTTCCATCAAACTAAACTAGTCATGCTGGAAAACGCCTAGTGGCTCCCTACTGCCCACAGGAGAAAATTCTTCACCAGTTCAAGTTCAAAGTTCAAAGTTCTTCACCACTTGGCCCGACCCATAGCTTTGGCTTCGCCTGCCTCATCCACACCCCCCGCCCCATGTTCATCTTCTCACACTTCCCCTGAAGCCGTGCCCTTTCTCAAGTGAGCCCTCACTGGCTCCTATGCCTGGAATATTCCTGCCACCCTTCTCCGCCAGTCAAATTCTTTATTTTTCCCTTGAACCCCAATTCAGACCCCATTCCTTTGGCGATGTCCTCAGGCAGGGATCCAGGAGCCCAGTGCTACTGGTGTCTCCCAGAATTCACCATGCAATTTCGTAACTTATCTTCTTACTCCTGACGCCCCCTCCCCATTGCTTCAGAAAGACTAAATACGCAAAGAATGAGTGAGGAGCCCCACAGCCAGCCTGCTGGGTCCTTCTGCCTCTGCCCCTACGTTTCAAATGATGCTTTTCACTGGATCACACAAAACTGTAAAGCCTGGAAAGATTTCATTGGACTTATTTCCTTCCCCCCACACCCTCCGCCCAGGGTGGAAAAAAAACGGACACTCTCTTCCCTGTTTCTCTCCAGAGACACAAATGAAAGGAGAGTGGGAGTCAAGCCAGCCAAGCAGAATAGGGCATGCAAGAAATAAGGGGAGAGAACAGACTGTGGGAGCCTGAGAGATCACCCCATGCAGACGTCTTCACTGCATCCGAGGGGAAACTGAGGCCCAGGAAGATGAAGAGGTTTGTCTAAGCACAACAACTGGTGAGAGGTAGAGAAAGACATCGGCACCACAATGTCCGCCTCCCCATCGGGGGGGATCTGCTCTTATCCTATTGCCTCTCCACTTTCTCCTCCTTCCCAGGGACGGCAGGCGGCACCGTCTCTGGGGCCCTGGGTCTCCCCACAATTCCTCACACAGGCTCAGGCTGCTTTCCTGGGACCAGGAAGTTCACAGGCTCAGGGCGAAACTTCCTGATGAGCCAGCGTCCCTTGCTCACGCAACTGTAGGACCGTCCAGCCACGACCTGGCTGCAACTCCCGATTGCACCAACTGGCTTGAGGCTTTCCAGCTGGGCTTCACCGAGGGCAGCAGCTCATCCTTCGCTCTCGGCGTCTGCCAACCCCTTCTCTGCACCATACCAGGCTGCTCCTACACAACCACCGTTTCTGCGATCCCCACACCCTCTGCCTCCCATTTCCTCCCCGTTAGTCACAGTGAGGTCACGCTCAGCCTCTGGCTCCCAGGCCTCTCCCAGAGGATGGTGTGCGTGCCGGGAGTGGAGAGGGGAGAGACTGCAGAGGAGGATGCAGCAGGGCATCCTGGGAAATATGGGCTCTGGCATCCGAGGGACGTGGGTTCGAATCCTAGCTCTGCCGGTTGGCCAATCATGTGACCTTCGGCACATTAGTTAATCTCCCAAATCCTTTGCCAAAAAAAAAAAAAAAAGGTGGGGCTGCCTGGGAGGCGCCTCCCTCGCCTGTCCAATGGGGAGAGTAACCCTTCGTTTAGAGCGAGAATTCAATGAGATAAAGTGCCTAAAGCCCCTTGCAGAGAGCTTGGCAGTCAGCGAATATTGGTTTACTTTGTGGGTATGACCCCCAAAGGTGGAGGTATGACGGTCAATGCAGTGGCTTGAGAGAGCCTGGGTGCCCACCCATAGGGCTGCAGGGGGCTGGTATGAACGTGAACTTGTGGGCATCCATGTCAGATGGCACTGAGGGACAGGGGCAGGGAGGAGCCTCGGGGGGCATGGGTGTGCACGTGTGTCAGCAGAGGAGTGCGCCGGCGTAAGAGTGTAAAGGAGTGTGACGCAGCTGGGCCTCTTTCTCCAAAATTCCCCCGTTCTTGAAAGGAGAGATCTGTCATGTCTGTTCTTGTCAGCAATGAGAAATCCAGAAACCCTTTCCAGGGGAGGGAGGAGGGAACAACCCACCCCATGGGGCTCAGCTAAGTGAAGCAAACTCAAGTGAGGCCCACTCCTGGCAGAAGCCAGCATACTTTCTCCTGCCTGTTGGAGAAACCACACCCCAAATATGTTCAAAGGGCCGGGGGCCTCTCTGGAGGCTGCCTAGGGCCATAGGGGCTGCCCCCAGCCCTGTCCCAAGCGCGAGGGTTTCTCAAGCTTCCAAAAGATCACACGGGCAGTTCAACCCACCGGGCCTGTGGAGCGGGCCACCTCCGGCCTGGGCTGGTGTGATCACGTCTCGGTGTGGAATGGGCTCCTCCCCGTGCATCTTCTCCAAGGGCCTGGGACAGTGAGGGTGGCTGGGAGGGTCCCAGGCTGCCATCCTGCCTCCTCAGGGTGGAAAGCACAGCGCACAGGCCCCATCCCAACCTGCTTAGGACTCTCCTTCAGATCCCAGAATCCTTGGGAATCTCCTCCATCCTCCCACCCTGAAAGCAAAACTATTCCTGAGAGAAGAATCTGTCTCATAGGCAAAGACCGTGGGTGAGAAGCTGATTCTACCGCCTCTTTCCCTCGCTGGCTCTTTCGGTGTTTCATAAGCCGGGCTGGCGGCAAGTCCTTCCTCGTAGCGAAGTCTGAAGCCTCTCTCTGCTCCAGGCCTCGCGTACAGAGAGAGCAGTTGGCCGCCACTCGTCAGCCAACTTCCACAGTGAACAAAATGCAGAAAGGGCCTGCCTGAGAGGTTCTGGCTTAGGACTCCAGATTATTATTCTCTCTGACCACGGAGGAGAGACCCAGAAAGTACCCAGCCCTTTTGGAAACATTAGTAGGGACTTCAAATCACTGTGTAGATAAAGGAGTCTGATCTCCAGTCCCACCTCAGACTGTCACCTAAACTTGGATTCAAAATATCGGAGCGAGAAGGAGACTATGATTCTCCAGTGCCCCCCCCCCCATTGGATTTTCTGCCCTCCCACCGCCCTCTTCTCTGCCTGACAGAGTCCTACTCACCCTTTCGAGCTAAATTCAAATATTACCTCCTCCATGAAGCCTGCCCTGAGCTCCCAGGAAGAATGATCTCTTTCCATTTCTGTTTGACACCATGCTTTCCACACACCTCTAGTAAAGCAGCGATGTGAGTGTATTATGATTACTCCCTGAGGCATCTC